>JAEIGN010000396.1:7732500-8932500 GCA_018903745.1 Drosophila repleta
CTCAGGGTATGCAAGCAAAAAAATTTCTTTGACAGCCGTAATTTTTTTTCATGCACCGCCCATCGCAAAAAAAAGTGGGCGCGGCTCATTTTGTTCACACTCACTGCATTGCGTTGAGTTATTTATGCCACCCATTTAAGCTACCTTTGGCCCGCCCCTCGCCAACTCAGCCAGCCATCACCCCAACACCCCGCCGTCGCCCCGTCGACCTCATCGCCTAAATGGCGGCCAATGATCGTTAATCATAATCGACGCATAATATTTTGCAGAACTGAGCGGCATTCGGAACTAATTTATGTGGAAATGAGTTAATTTCCTCGAATTGTGATTTTCTGCTGATTTCATGGAGCTGCCAAAAAGTAATTACATGGCACTTCATGCTAAAACGTTGAGCCATTCGACGATTGTGCGGCTAATCGTTTTTGCCGATTTTTCAGGCCCAATTAATTATGTTTTGTGTGTGTGTGTGTGCAGGTAATAATTGGCAATAGGCCAGGGGCAAGGCAAGGGGCATTTCCAGGGAATTTAACAGATGTCTGAACTCCCATAATGTTTGGCTTCTTTTTATAGTTGATAATTGGGGTTCAAGGTAAATAGCCTAGACTGTAAAGTAAATTGGCTAGACGAGGTGTGTTATTTGATAGAGGGGGAGTTATCAATGCTAATATATGGCATTCAACTGACTGCTGCTGAGCCTAAGTAGAAAAGCTTTAGATATTTATTGACATATCTGATGTATAACATAAATAATTAAAAGCTTTTTAAGTGTCTAGAAGACACCTTACAGCCAGCTAAATTTCTTGATAACAAATATATTTACAGCCACTTTTAGGCCACACTCCATAAATAATTGATTCCTTGTGTTTATTGAGCAACAGTTTTCAGGGCATTAAAATGTCATATGGCTAAGTTTATATCTACATTTGCAGAATATTAGATGGGGACAAGGCAAGAGTGTTCAGCGAGCAGCTAGTCAATGGCCAGCAGCAGGCTGCCTACTCGACAGTTTTTCTTGGAATGTACAGGAGCTTATAAGAGGGACAGATGATATAGGAAAATATATGGCTAGCCTTAACTTATTTATATTTAAACTATTTATATGAATTTAATATTACTTCAGTTACCTAACGAGTTAATCTGCATCACTCTCAGTTGCTTTTTGTCAACTCGGACAAAACAATATCATCCCACTGAATAGGCTCAATGTAGCTGAAATATAAATCACTTAAACATATAATATACCAACACATCGATTCTGCCCACTCTAACACAGCTCTCACTGCCATCACAAAGCCTTAACAGAATAACACCTGCTTCGTCACACAAACAAACAGAAAGAAAACGAGAGTTTTTAACAGTTTTTAAAGCATATTTATAGACAAGTTGTGAAGAAAGTTAAAGCCAGACAAAGGTGCTCAAGCTTATGTCCATGTACCTGTCTCTGTCCCTGCCCTTGCCACTGGCTGGGGCACGTGTCGGGCGTAAGGTGTCCAGAACAAGTGCTGTCAAAATAAAGTTTTACAATTCGCGCGCTTCAGTGCCGCCCATGGCCGCCGACTCATCCAGCCGCCAGCAAATAGCATGAAAGAAAGCGTTTGGCTAATTTGTGCCGTTGGCTTGACATTTTCCGTGGAATGACAGCAACAATGGCGTGGCCGCAACATGAAACCCAGACGGGGACAGATGCCGGTCGCCCCGAACACTCAAACAGCCAAACACCCAGAACATCAGCATCATCCACCTCATCTTCAGCTGTTTCGGTGGCACTCGTCAGAGCCGTGTTCTGGTCAGCAGCTGTCAGTCAGTCACGCGTCCCCGTCAAACAAAATATATAAAAAGTGGAGAAACATATTTCTTTTATAATTTTTTATCTCCTTTATGGGAAAGCCGACAAAAACATTTTTTGTTTCATTTTGTTTCTGCTTTGTTTTGTTATAAAATGATGGAACATGAAATATGCATTTTGTTTAGGCGTTATAAATAGGGCGTAGCTGAGGCCACAGCTAATGGCAATGTAATTGCCAATTGTGAACTGAATAAAAGCCAAACAAAGCTATGTGAGAGACAGCTGAGGGTCGCCTTGGCAGATACCCTGTTTTGGATTGAGATTACTATATATAATCAGTTAAGAATATTAACTTTATATACAGGTAAATCTCAGTCTCTAAGTAATAATATGAAACATAAAAAGCATTCCTCTTATTATAGTATCCAACATCCTTCATCATACCCATCTGCATGACTTTCAGTGCTCAAGCGGTATATTTTGAAAAATAGAAAACTTCATTTTCGTAGCATTTACTTTGTTGGGCTTTCGATTGACATTTGCTGCATTGGCGATATTTGGATGGGATTTGTAATAATAAAAGTTTTCAGCTCTGCTCCGTCCATAAACACCTGAGACCCAGGCAAAAATTTCAATTGATTTTCCAGCAGCGCTTTCCCCCTCCGTCTCTTTTCTCTGTCACTTGCCACTTGCTACTTGGTAAGCAACATTTCGCTGACAGATTGTATGCCATTTTTTACGGAATGCTTGCAACAGTATCGAGCGAAACTTTGAAATGGGAGCCAATCGCAGCTGAAACAAGCGGATGAAAAAGCTGAGGGAAATAAAATAAAAAAGTTAAAACTCAAAAACTTTGCGCACAACTTGCGGAAACTTTTGCTGCCGTGTGACATTACCAGGCGAGCTAATGCCAGCAAGTCCTCAGGCCAATGCCGCACTTCAAAGTAGCCGAATCCTTTCTGCTGCCAAAAATATATAAATCACAACGCAGCTGCCAAAGCAAATCATAAATTACAATAAATGTTAGCACAACAAATTGATCCTGGCCGCAATTTTGCTAACGTCTAATGCGCCTCAAAATAATGAGACCCGAAGCTGGCAAAGGGGCGGAGCTGGGCTGAGCCCAGACTCTGATGGACTCTCGCAACGGGGTGTCGCCACAATTTATTTTCTGTATCCTGCAGCGCGATTTGTCCTGCATATTAAGTTGCCTGCTGGCAAGCAGTTGCCATGAGGTTTGTCATTTAAATGACCAGCAGACGACACATGTTTAACTCGAATGCCGAGCGCTCACTTAGGGTTTCACAGGTAAAAAATACAACTGTATTGGAATGGGATTAATTACATTCAAATGCAGATGCTGAAAAGTGAAAAATGAATAGACACTGAGCAAATATAGAGAGAAACATAGAGAGAGGGAAGGGTCACAGTAAAATGAAGTAAAGCTCTACTATGACAGAAAAGTTATGTGTGGCCAAAGGTAAGAAGACGAACACAAACATATTATAAGCGGATCTTCCAAAGCAGCTTTCAAAAAGCTTAAAATTGTTCGAAAAGTAGTTTTCCATTGATTGTAAATATTTGCATTTAGGGCTTAAAGGTACAAAGCGTAACACTGCGAAAATATTGTTTCATTTCCATATTAATTAGCACTTAAAAATGTGTATAAAAAGTAGTTTTTTTTTAATTTTATACTTTTTTCTCTTATACTTATGTGAATTAAATGTTTCCTACTTTTATAGAACTTGCGTAAGGCTCTACACTAAATAATTAAAAAATATTTGTATTGAAAATATTTATTAAATTAACTTGGCATAATATTTACTAAAATTATAATTTTATAAATTTTGCATAAAATAAATTTAACTAATAATTTAAATAGAAACTATTTTGAATATTAAAATGTATTAAATATGACTAGCTATTACATCATTTATTAGGCTTTTTACTAAATTAAATTTGTATTTAAAATTAAAATAAGATAAAATTGATTAATATGTATTTTTTAAATAATTTAAATTTGTTTTTCATTATGCAAATTTATTGCACATTTTAAACCATTATTGAATTTGTATATACTCTTTGCAGTTTGCCTTTAACCAAATAAATATTTAATTAGAGCGTAATAATTATTAGATGTAATATATTTAATATATAATTAACCAAGAGCTAATTCCAGCCAAGTCGACTTAAGTAACACTTATTTAAATGCCATTTGGCTGCTTTTCAAATGCAAATTAGACAATTTGCGCCAGAGTAAATACTTTAACTCTTAACGTCTGCCGCCAATTGTCAACCATTTATTAGGCAAATTTAAACACAATACAAACTAAGACGCTGGCACTCGAGAGTCGAGGCAATCATTTGATTTAGCATAAACTGCACGGTGCTCCTCCCTTATAATTTAGTGGCCTGAGGGCGTGGCCTATGGCCACAGCCACTGCCAGAGCCACAGCCTCAGTCAGAGCCACTGCCAGAGCCACCGATGAATACCCTGCTAAGTGGTACTTTGCTTTGTAATTTATGCAGTTGAACGAAAAGCGTTTCTAACAACATTTAATTAAGTTCGGGGGCGGGGCGCGCGTGGGCGTTACAGGCCAAATTCAAAGTTAAACTTACGAATTAAAAAAAATAAAAATGAGAAGCAGAAAAAGAAAAATAAAATAACAAAATGTGGGCTGCCCGAGGTATTTGGCCCTCTTCATTTAAATGGCTGCCATTCTGGCCCAGTCATTGAAAGATGCTGCCTGCCTTCAAATGCCGCCAGACACACACCTAAGAGTAGGCATTTCAAACACCTGTTCCCCCCCTCTGCTGGACTGCTGGCCAGCCCGCAAGCTCCTTTGGGAATGTGACGCGGCAGCTACAAAAAAAAAGAAGAAAAAAAGCAGAAGAAAAATTGGGTCGTCTTCGTTTGCTTTGGCTGTATTTCGGTTGCCTGCTGCCACTTTGTTGCTGTTATCAGCGGCAGCATTTGAAAATCTGCACGGCGGCCGAAATGTGCGCTGATAACAGCAACAAAGCCAAGCAGAGGAGCAGCGACGCCAGCAGCGGCAGCGCAGCATCCAATGGCCAACGCATTGGCTCAGCCGCTATGTAATATCCGTAAGCCCTGTGTGCTCATGTGTGGGGGAGTATGTCGCTGTGTAAGTAGGGCTAGAATATGTGGAGCAAGTTGTGTTTTGTGTGGCTCTTTGCAACGTTTCAACCTCTGCCGCTGTCGCAGCCGCAGTCGCTGCCGCTGCCACTGACGACGATGGCAACGATGTGCCAGCCGACGTGTGTGTCGGAATTTCGTCGCGTCTGTCGTTGCTGTTGCGACGCATGCGCCTCGTATAGCAGAGAGAATGTACCAATCAAGCTGAGTGAGCGAGACTTTGTTTCATTTCATTACGTTTCCATTCAAATGAAAAGTGCGTTGCTGTTAAAGTCATGTTAAGGCGCTGTTAAGGGAAAGAAACTGTAAGTGAGAAAGGCTTCTTCTCTTGAAGTAGGAGTTGAAGGAAGACTGTAAAAGTATTATTGAAACATATATAACATACATAACAATAATTGGAAACTAAACTACAAACGTGGAAATTGTTTAATGAACTTCTACAGAGCTTACAGAGCCGACAAATTATTTAAGAAATTTAAAATTATCGTTTAAGTATATATAAGAAATATTTAAATTATTTTTTATATTTAAGACTTTAGCAAATATAAATAATATTCAATCCTAATCAAGTTACTAACACTGCTTTAAATTTTAAATATTTAATAATTGAATCAAGTAAATAATCTCTCGCTTAAGCACTGCCCTTCACAAATGCAAACTCTAAAGAAAGCTATAAAATATCTCAGTTCTACATTTGAATAAATTTCCTTGAGAGATTGGCCCACATCTTTGAGCCAGCCACATTTCTGAACAGATCCCCAAACACCTAACGGCAATTGTTTCGGTTCCACACATTCCGCAGTGACCATTTCAGTGTCCAATACTCCAGCAAGAAACAAGCAGCAGGAGAAATGCGACCATGGGCTGCTTTTGCTGCTGCTGCTGCTGCTGCAGCGTCTGCTGCTGCGATTGCTTCAGCTGCTGCTGCTGGTGTTGCTGCTTGTGCATTGAGCCAACAATTTTACACCCATGCAATGCGAAGGCAACAACAATTCGGGCAGCAACAACAACTTCGGCACGAAATGCCGATGCGCTACGCAAATTGCAAGCTTCACTTAAATAGTTCGTGGCCCGATGCCACCACAGTGTCTCACCATCGTCGAGTTCCTTCGTCCTTCGGCTCTCATCCACTGCCCAGGTTGCGCTCTCGTGTCAAGATTTGCTCATCGTGCGAGTCGAGCGTTTGCCTCGTACTTTTACTGCCGCTGCTGCTGCTGGTGCTGCTGCTGCTGCTGCGACGTCGGCAGAGGACTGCGTTATTAGGCTGCCAGCGCCTGGTGATGTTTTTGGTCCTTTCGCAATCGCTCGTTCAGTCGTCGTTGCGTGTTGTAGGTGGTCTGGTCTGCTCTGGTCTGGCCTGCGCTGCTGCTCAGCCTTTTTTGCTGCCACTGCCACTGCCACACACTGATGGTGATGCCTGCGCTGCTGCTGTTGCTGCTGCCGTCGTTGCTGTCGTCGCTGCTGCTGTTGCTGCCACATCTTCTACAACGACCGACGATGACGGCCAACCCAAACTTCTGTTTCAATCGCCGTACGCGACGCGACGTGTTCAGTCCACGTTAGTCAGTGCGTTACGTTGTGCAACAAAGTGACGCGAAAGTTTCAGTTAGAGTTATGAGTTTAGAGTTATGGTTGAGCCTGAGTTTGAGGCGACTCAACAATTGGCCTCGTTAGCCAGAGGCCAGGACTTGAACTGTCTGACTGGCCCTAACGCCTGTCTGGCGCGTCGCCATCAGCGTCAACATAATCATAGTCATCAGCTGCTGTCAGGTGTCAAGTGCCAAGCATGTGTGTCAATTAAAATAACTCAGCCCAGTGAGTTGCGTGCGTGACTGTGTTTAATGCGAGCCACACGCACCGCACGGCGTCTGTGCAGCGTGCCACCCATGAGACCGAAACCATCAATCCATGCACAAACACTAACAAGCCCAATAAACATGCCGTGCGGCCAAAGAACGCTAAACAAATACCATAAATTTCAGCAATGCTAACCAAAAATTGCGGTAAGTTTTCAATTGCCACAAATCGTACTGAAACATTGAAATATTTCCAATACAACGTTTTTACAATTTGTCAATATTTTCTCCCCTGAATCGCATTTTAATTAATTACGTTTGCACTCTGGTCAACTCTGGCCCGCCGATAATTTATTTGATTTTACAAATTTTTAGCCGTGTGAAATTTGTTTAATGATTTGTAAATTCGATTTTATATCTCTCACTTTATTTTATTATTTTTTGCGGCTAACCAATTTTATTTGGAGCTGCCATCTAGTCAGTTACATCGATAATTGTATTTTGTGGATTATTTTTAAACGGCGAAATTCGATGTGAATAAAATAAACTTTGTGTGTGTGAGTGTGTGACTAGAATTTATAAAGAGCTCTTAGTTGAGAGATTAAAATAAAAGTTTGGTTTTATTTGATATATAATATGAGGTACTTAAATTTATAAAAAATTCATACGCAATCGAAAACGAGGGAAGTTAACGTATGTTATTTGATATATTCAATATTGCTGATAATATATTATTTAAGGGTAAAACAATTAGTGAGATTGGCAATGAAATCAAAAGAGGTTTAAAAGACTCAATTTTTATACATATTTCGTTTTATTAATAAAAGCATGTGCATTACGCTTTTAGTTAAAAAGTAGAGTCTACTTTTAGGCTGAAGTAAATATTTAAAATCTCAAAGTTTATTATAATTTAAATGAACAAAAATCTAAAAAAAAAAACAACGATAATAATAATTTTTTTAAGCCTATTTAATTAAATTTTTTTTTAATAGATTATTATATACATACATATTTTAGTTTTTATACCATTACAGATATTATTATGCTCAACATATTTAGCATTACAATGTAAATATATATACCTTTATGTGTAACAAAAAAATATACATTTAAATTGAAACCATTAATTATTCATTTCCATCGACAATTGCCTGCGAAGCCTTTGTACTTTTTTGCAAATTGGCTCAACTGCCTAGACGTCACCTTGAGGCATTGTTGAGCTGGCAGCACTCAGTTGCCAAGTGTTTGACAATTCGCTTGGCTGCACTTGAAACAAATCTTATTAGATTGCACATAAATCAGCTAAGAGGTAGGTAATAAAGAAGCAGCTGGCTGAACAACAACAACAACGACAACAAGAAGAGAAAAAAAAACAGAGTAACAACAATAAATAAAAGCACATTACGTATACGCCAGGTGTAATAAATGTGCTAAAACTCAGTTCCTCTATGCTCCGCTCTATGCATATAAATTGCCCCTCGTATGGGTTAGCTGCTCCTGTTATACTTTCTTTAATCAGCTCTGCGTGCGGCAGCTGCTTCAATTTAATTATAAAAATCAACGCCATTAAATATTTGCGTCAAGTGGCAGGCGGTGTAAGTGTAACACATTCCTTCACTGTGGAATGTCCTTGTCATTGTCGCCGTCTGACGGCTTGTCCGCCTGTCATTACATAGAAAATTAGATGGCAGTCACCCTCGGCAAAAGGCATTTGCAGACAGCCAGGCAGACACAAACTCCAGCTCAAATGTAAATAAAACAAAAGCTGAGACCCGTTTGCAAAAACGAAAGCTGATGGCAAAGACACGCACACACACACGCACATGCTGGAATGTGTGTAAAATAATAAAAAGCGACATTTACGACATAACATGGCAGCATATTACAGCAGTTGGCAATCGGGACAGGCTGACTCGAGTCGAGTCAAGTCGTACACTGCGTATACGCATTACAATGTTTCGCACTGATTCTGTCTGTGTTGCCATGCAAATGTACACAAAGTAATTATATGCACATGTGTGTGTGTGTGTGTGTGTGTTGTCTCTCTGAGCTGTGTTGTGTGCCTGTACTTGTGCATGTATTTGTTGTTGTACTACAACTCAAATAATTGCCAAAGCAGCGGCGGCTGCCTGGCAACTCGCAGCAACAAAAATGACTTTTTCAAAACAGGCACAAACAAACAGCAACAACAGCAACAACATTGTATCTTATTAACAAAACAACTTTGTGTGCTCTGTTACATAAACACGCCCACGCATCTACATACACACACACACACACACACCAGGCAGACAGACAGACACACTTTTACACATAAACGCAGGCTCATTGTTTTGCTGGAATTTTGCGAAACTTTTTAGCAGAAAACAAACAACAGCAACAGCAATTCATTGGCCAACAAAGTTTCGTTTTTGGAGCATACGCCATGAATTTTCATTTAATTAGGCAGCGCATCATCAGCTGCTGTGAACCATAACAACAGCCCTTACGTCGGTCCAGGCTCCGACCAACCACAGAGAAACTCATCCCTTTGATGGTTAAGCAAATTTGTGAATCGTTTCACAGCAAAAGAAACAAAGAAACACAAAAAAAAAGAGAGAAAAGAACGGAAAATAGAATAAAAATTAAGACGAGAAAAAAGGAAACCATTTCACTTTATTGTTTGCTCTATGATGATGCTCTCTTTTCCAGCAGTCACCCAGGGGCGGGGTGAGCGAAGGGTGCGTGTGTGGCAAGCACTTTCAAATGATTTCATTTTGCGTGAGAAACCGCACACAGGATATGCAGGAGTTTGCTGTCGGTCCTAAAATGTGTAGCTGACCAATTTGTAGCCCCTTTTTGGGCCCTCCGCTTTCGCCTGCACCTTCTAAGCAGAAGACAGAAAGAGATTTCCAGCCAGACATGGAAACCAATTAATTTTAAATTGTCTGAGAGTTGAGCAAACCCAAAGAACCAACAAGAAAGAATACACAAAAAAGCAAAGTCTTTGTTGCAATGTCTCTCCTCTGCCTCGGTCTGTTTGTTGGCCTGGTTAATGAAAGTCCAATTTGTCGAGTGCCGCAGACAAGGTGCTGATAGCAAAGGGTTTCGCTACCTACATACTCCCTGAGCCCCTTAATAGCAGCAAGTCCCCAGGCCAACCGCAAAAGGTCACCCGAAACAAATACTCAAGACTCCGGCCACTCGACGAGCCGAGCCAATTTCCCAGCTAGCAAATTTTCACACATGATTTTTTTATAGCCCAATTTGCACACATTATAAGTTTGGCCACTTTCGCCCCCAAAGGTAAACTCAGCCAAGCAAAAAATAATTTGTCTTTTAACAAGTTTCTTTTCTCTGTATTTACTACAGCGAGCTCTTCTCTTCTCCTGAATGCCTGAGGCTAATATAGATACGAAAAGTCCCCAAAGTGGGCGATCTGATCGTGCGGCACTTATTATACCTTGATAAGTTGAAAAGAGAGAGAGAGAGAGAGAGCGAGTTAGATAAGATAACAATTAATTATAGAAAACATATATGCTCTATTTTGGTACACGTACAGAGTATGTTAATAGTGCGCATCTTGTATTTTTGCTCCACTTGCTGCTGCTCGAGTAGTTAGTTCTATAAATACATTTTCTATTATGCCGAAAACAATTTGGCAAACAATTCAGCTAGTGCGAGTGCTATCCCTTTGCCATAAGCCGCCAGCCCTGTCGAGTGCCCATCATGAAGTGGCATATCCAAGAGCGACAGCTGGGTGTGGGCCTTTGTGGGGCCTGTGGGTGTGCCATAAACAAAAGCAACAAAAATTACTGTAGTAAATGGCGCCTTGTGTTTGTGCTTTGGCTGGAAATCCTTTTATGTTATCAACGCTTACGTAGCCAGCAATTATTTGCTGCTTTTGGTAGCTTGCGTAAATTAAAGCAAAGCGAAAGCCCGGCGGCAAGTGGGGCAGCAGCTCAGAGCAACACCCTCGGCTACAGTTCACAAAGAGCTCGTAACATACGTTAAAACAAACGTTTTGCGTATTCCCACGATTTCCGACTTATTCTGTATGTGTGTTTGTATGGATGTGTGTGTGTGTGTGTGTGTGTATGGATGTGTGTGTGTGTGTGTGTGTGTGTGTGTGTGTGTGGTTGTGCGAATGGCATCCACTTCCTGTTTTGTCTAATGTCTTTATATACGTCTGCCATATATTCAGCGGCAGTCAAGCCAGAAAGGACTGCTCGACTAAACGACTCCCGCCGAGTCCCGGTCCCGGACCCCAGCTTAACCGCAAGGCCATAAAATTAAACTAGTGCATAATTAAACACTCGCAATTAGGCGTAATTTACTCTTTCTCTCTCTGTGTGTGTGTGTGAGCGACGCCTTTCCGTGTTGCCTTGTCTCATATTTTCGCTACATTAGTTTTTAATTAAAAAATTTCCATCACATGCGCAAGTGCCTGTCCCAGCACCACTTGCCACTTGCCGCATGCCCCACAGCTGCAATTTGGTGTGATTGCTTTAATGGGTTTGTGCGTTCAATTTACTACGCAATGGGGCGAGCAGCACTCCCACTGTACAACCTGATCACAATCTGGCCTAAGCTCCGGCCAACTTTGTGTGCCCAAAGCCCAGCCACAAGACGAAGAAGAAGATGAGGCAGAAGGCGAGCTTAAGATAAGATACTTAAGCATAAACAAAAAGCTAAGCAACAACTGAAATGCATTGTAAACATTGCCAAGTTGTAATAATTAATCCGTAAGATTTACAAAACACAACTTGCGCATAAATTTCAAGTTCCGGACAGAGCAGCAGCAGCCGCGCGGTTTCATTACTCAAAACTTGAGCGCGAGAGACGCGGCGACTCGGCGACTCGGCGACTCGGCGACTCATGGGGGCGGGATTGAGGAATGGAAGTTTGCTTTTGCTTTTTCTCCGCTTTGCCCAACGAGCCATTGTTGTTGCAGGCTAGTAATTTTCCATCTTTTTCCATCCAAGTTGCATGCCACAAAAGCAAACAGCGAGTGGCGTCTGTAGCGCGATAAGACGCCAAATCCTTGCAGCTCGCTGCGAAACCACATCTAATTGTACTTAGTATGCGGCACTGGCTGACTGACTGACTGACTGATTGACTATCTGACTGACTGTCTGGCTGACTGACTGACCGAGAATGATTCCATTTACATTTTGCACTGACTGCAAATTGAAAGAGTTGCCGTTGTTATAGCTGTGCAGGCGTTTTGGCATATTTCAAGTCAAATATTTATGCGGCTGGCAAGGATTTGCGCAATCCCTGTTGATGCGATGCTGCCTCAGCAACGGCTCGGCTCGGCTCGGCTCGACTCAGCTCGACTCAGCTCGGCCCAAATGCAAAGCAATTGCAAATAAATTAATTAATTAAAATATTCAAGATAAGCTCGGCACAGTCCACAGGGAGTGGGCTGGCTCTTAAGGTGGCTAATACGCATTTAAGCCGCTTTAAAGCAGCGATTGGAACAGCTGGCATTCGCCAAAGGAGACAAGGCAAGGCCACGAATCGTTTTGCATTTGAATTTGTGTTTTAGCCTAATTGACAGCTGACAACTTAATTATGGGACTAATTATGCGACGGCTAATTGAAACTAATGAACGAGGCCTGGCGAGGCAGAGATAGGCGACCGACTTATAGAGAATGAAATCAGTTGATCAAGGTGAAGTAAACTATCTTAAAGATGCCTTTAAAGTTGAGAGAAAAATATGATGGACACAAGCTGAAGCTTAAGGTCATAAGTAAAGTCAAAGAAGGGCAAATAAATACATACATAAGATATATAAAATATATATTATATGTGACAATTTCTGACACATAAATCGAAATTCGACTGGCTTTATGCACGCTTAAATTATCAGGTCGAAACTCAACTAATTATAACTTCGTATAACTGTCAAACCCAGATCAAGTTACGAGCTGGCAATTAAGTATTTCAGTTTGCCATTAAATGAGAGAGAGAGAGAGAGACAGAGATAGTGAGGGAGAGAGAGAGAGAGGGGGGGAGAGGGAGAGTCAGCGGCAGAGGTTGTGCCATAAATTGTCACGCCCACAAGAAATGGGCGTGGAAGTAAGTTAACAGTTTTGATTAATGGCAACTACTTTGCAAATATATTAGATTTTAGTTACCTGCAAGCCCAGACAGATATACAGGGAGACTGAGAGAAAGATAGAGAGGGAGATAGGGAGAGAGAGACAGCAAGTAAGAGCATTCGAAAAGCCATTTCTAAATTACATAACCGAAAAGCATTAAAAGCTAATCCCGTTTGAGCCAAGAGCCAGCAGCTGAACACGTTCCATTCCAAGCGATTTCCATCTGGCTTTGGGGCATGGGTAGCAACTTGGCCTCCCGATGTTGCCTGTGGCATCAACTAGAAATCCATGGCACAAATCCACGTCACTCGCTGCTTGGCCAATATTTTTCCATTTTCGTACAACGGCTCCGCGTTGCATATTTATGTGATTTATTATGGAAAAACTGTCCGCCCGCCCACGCCACATACAGCCGGGCTACAGCCAGCCCATGCCAAGTGACCCCTAAGCCGACGTCCCGTGCCGAGCTCTGGCCTACAGCGACATTTTCCAAAGGTTAAAAACAAAGACAGCAAAAAAGAGAAATACCAAAAATTAGGTTTGCCTCGCAGCCCCGCATCGAGTCGTGCCCTTTGCCAGCAGCTGACTGCTGCCTGCCGCCTCGTATATATGGCCAGGTAATCTGGCCCAGGTTCAACTGCCTTCGGGCTGTGGGCGGCGGGAGGCGGGTCTGGCTGGTCTGGTTGATTATTAGCCCACGGTCGTGTTCTAATGCTTATAAATTCGGTTCACTTCAGTTCAGTTCGGGCTGTTTCCTTTTTTCTGGGTGTGTTCAATATGCCCGACACGGACGGGCGGCAAATCCTCCTTTAAGGCCACTTTTACATTGACGATGTTCGTGTCTGACTGGGCAGCAGTTGTTTCTGCTCTGCCGTTGTAGCCATTGCCTTTTAAATGTTTATGCCAATATTTACATTTCAGAGGTTTGGCAGCGCCGCAAAAATATATTTGATTTTAACACGAAAATAAATAAATGCGAATGGCTGTCGGGACGTTTGTCTGAGGAGGCGGGCAGACGCTAGGGGGGCGTGCCAGAGTGGCTATCGTGATAAGCGTGCCCACAGTGATAGATGGCTCCAATGGCGCCTTATTTACGAGCATGTGACCAAACATATTTTCTGCCCTCTGCAGCTGCTACGACTTGGAGCATTAATTGAAAATGTTCCCCGAGTGAGTGTGTGTGTGTGTGTGAGCCCCACTTTGGGGCAAGCCATTGAAAAGTTTTTTACTGACAATTTGCTGGATTTTAAATCAGTGATGGAAAGGCCGTAAATGAATCGTTGAGAAGTATGTAGTATAGTTATATAGTAGAGAAATGATATTTATCAAAGTGGGAAAGTTTTAGTTGTCTTCTGAGGAGTCGTCGGAACGGATGAAGTGAAGACTCGATGTAGACAATAAAGAGGGAATTTTCAAGCTTCTTTTTCTTTTGAATGTTATTTTAAAAGTATTTATAAATATGTATATATAAGTATTGAATATATAAGTATTTGCAAAGTTTTATCACTCACAAACTTTGTAAATTCTTATATATTTTTTTGAAGCTAAGGAAAGTAGCCAGAAGCGAAATCTGAAATATCATTTTCAGTCTCAGTCTTAGTATAACTAGTGAAGGAAAATAAATAATGATTTATTCTGTAAAAAGTAGACTTAATATTAGATATTTTGAATAAGCTTTCATATATGCTAAACAATCTAAAATTACAAATCATAATACTTGATCTGTTGAACTGTCTTTGGCATCCCGCAAGTAGCTAGGCAAACAGCAAGTGATGCAGTCTCGAGCGTCTGTTGCTTAACCACAATATACTTACATAGTATATAGTTCCGTTTATCATCCCCTCTCTTTACACACCCTACACACCATTCCACACTCCCCATTCAAGTGCTTACAGGGTATATAATAGCGCTATAATAATCCTCAACTGTCGTGCATGAAACGTGCGCGAAACGTGTTTTGGCATTTACTCTGAATGCACATGGAAATTGTCAGCGTTTTTATGTAAAATGCCAGCGGGCTCAGCTCAAGTCTACTACTCTGCCCTGCTCTGCTGTGCCTTTCCGTTGATGTCTTCATATCTGACTGACTGACTGAGTGACTGACTGACGGATGATAGAACTGTTGCATTGCCTGCCTGCCGTGGCCATGTGCATGTTGTCCTGGCAACGCTTCTGAGCTGTCAGCCAAGCGCTCAACGCGCCACAGCGCAAGATGCATAATTGTCGCACGCCCGCACACAAAAATGCATTCCAATAGCCGCTGCTGTTGTTGTGTCAACTGGCTTACAGCAGTGGCATATCCATGGCCCCATTCGCATTCAGATTCTCCCTTGATAATCCACAGCAGCCACACAGCAGCCAACACAGCCATAACTTTAATACATTGTAATTATGTCAACGTCGGCAACGTGTGTCTGTCTGCGCAGGCAGGTTGCAGGCAGCTCGATCGGCGCTGAGGCAGAGGCAGAGCGTGCTATGCTGCGTATACGCAATTTATGCGATTCGCAATCTCTGCCAGAGACTCGCCTCACTTAACGGCTTAATATATTGTTACGGCAGCTGGCGTCGCATAATAACACACACATGCAATGCACACACATGACTGCACACAGGGCATCAAATGAAAGAAATGGCAACAAAGCACAAGCCGAAACCAATTCAATTCACACACAGAGAGAGAGAGAGAGAGAGAGAGAGAGAGGACAGACAGAATGGCATCTTTATTAAAGCGTGACACACATGCAGCTATCAGTGTATATGTGTGTGAGCATGTATGTGTGCGTGCTACCATTCTGTAATTTAATTAGAAACTTTGCACTATTAATTTTGAAACTTTGGCCAAACTACGAGCACAGCTGCCTGTGCCAGCCTGTCGAAAGTCGCCATGTGCCTTCGCATAGGTAAGCACCACAAAAACGACCCCAACTCTCAACTGCTGCTCTGCTGTCAGTTGCAGCTGCATTTTATAGGCAATAAGGGCGTGGCAAGCTCTGGGGCTGCTGCTAGAGCATAGTTTATGCACGCGCAACATATTGAAAAAGGCAACGCGTCGACTTTTTAGCCATTTGTCAAAGCTGCAGCAGCAGTTCGCGCCACAACTTTTGTAATTAGATGAAGTGGACACACGAGTGTGGCTGAGAGAGAGAGAGAGAGAGAGAGAGAGAGAGCATATGTGTTTGAGTGAGGCGCATCTGTGGCTGTTGATATTGCATTGTACTTTAAAGGCTAACCACATGACAATCTGTATAAAAATCAGAGAAGAAATTAGTTTAAGTACTTAAAAGTGTTGGAAATTGATTTAATTTTTAACTTCCGGATAAAGTGATAAAAAAAAGTTTATGTAGATTTTATACAAAATTTATTTTGCTTGATACTTTAAATAATTTTAATAATGCTGTCTATAAATGGAGTGTAAGTTGTCTTGTTTTTTACTGAGCTGATAGAGAATGAAGATCAGAATAAATCGAAATTATTTTTAAAGAATTTTAACAATTTTAAACTATAAAAAAATAACTTAAAAATGTTAATATATTATTTATATGATTTTTCTCATAGGGAAAATGTTTAGTTATCATTAAGAAATATAAAATAACATCTTAATATTTAATTTAATATTAATATAAATAATATCACATTATAATATAATCTTAAATACCTTCAGAAAAAGTGTAGTCTTCCTCAAGCACGGGCCCATTTAACTTTGTAAATTGCAAGCCAACGTTCATCTCTTTTCCTTTTTATTACTTTTAACAAGTGTCTCGCAAATTTATCATGAGCTAGCGTTTAGTAACATTTTTCACAATTCATGACGGGCGCAACGCGCTGCGCTGGCCAAAAACGAATGTCAACTTAAAAAGCCAACGGAATGCCTTAAAATATGCAATGCCAACAACAGCAAACAGCAAACAGCGAACAGAGAACAGCGAAAAGGAAAGAAGGCAGCTCAGCGGAGCTAAATGACAAGCACTGTGAAAAGCTGCCACTGGGAGTGCATTTACTTCTTATCAACGGCAGCAGTGTTAGCGGCAGGTGCCAGGTGGCAAGACAGCTCAAGATGTGGAAACAGCATCCATCAGGAGGCGCCACCAGCTGCAGCAACGGCAGCAGCAGCGCCAGCTCACCTGAGCGCGCAATATTAATGGAGTCTCTCTCCAGGGCACACAGCACGTTCTATAATTTTTGTCTTCTTTTTTCACATTTTCGTTATTCCTTTATTTCATTTTTTAGTTTTGGAATATGTAAATTTTTATTATATATACATATATATCATTTTTTTTCTTAAAGCTCGACAAAATTTTGCTCTTTTTCGCTGCTGCTTCTCACTGATTTATGTCGCTGGCAAATTTGATTAAAACTGCAGCCACTCAGCTTGATGAAGTCGCTGCCTCTGCCGCTGCCTCTGCTGCTGCCTCTGTCGCTGTTGCACTCTCTAGCTAGATCTCATCGTCTGGTTCCATAATTCCTGCCAATTGCATTTGCTTGGCGGCGGCTTATCTACTTCCTCCGCCCCCTATTCATCCTCAGCTCTTTGCATCTCGGGCGACTCTTTGCTTATCGACATCCGCATCGGCGCTTGTAATAAATCAGCTCGTCGCTTCACTCACTTCCTGTCGTCTCCCCTTCCACTACGCCTCCTGTCTGTTGCATGTTAACCTTCCCACACCCACACACATATACGTATCGCTGTGGCATCATCTTGTCAATGGCTTGGCCTGAGCTTAGTCTCCTGCGCAATATTTTCGACCCATCATTTTCAATGCGGCGGAGGGAAGCGAGCACACAAGTAGAATTTCCATTATTTTTTTGCCATCATTGATGGACGCGTCGCCGCGCGTCCCGCTGCCAGCCTGACTTTGGCAACAGTTGCCCCGCCTTTATTGTTGGCCCTCGCAGTTGACGTGTAAAATATTATCAACTTAAGTAGCGAGGCTACAGCCAGCACCAGCAGCAGCAGCAGCAGCAGCGGCTCAGCTGGAGGGAGCTTGGCTCAAACCTTTTGATAATGTGTCAAGACTTGCGACAGACTTTCGGCTCGACAACTTAAACAACTGATTAGCCTGTAAACTTTGCTGCCAGCCAGGCGAAAGAGCCCTGTCGCCTTTCAGCTTGTTACAGTCAATTACGTGACGAGAACTTAGCCAGCGACTGCGACTTGCCTCCCAAAGTACCTGTTCATAAATAACAGCGTTTCAAATTCGTTTTCCTCAAGTTGAGCGAGACGAGCAGCGGATGGCTAAGTATATCAGCTTGCTTCAGGAATATTAAAAGGAAAAAGGGACTCTTATAGCAAATACTAAGTCCTTGTCTGAGGATTAATTGACAATCAGTCAGTCAGTTATCAATCAGTTTTCTCTATATACACGTAGCCAAAAGGAGCTGAAAGCATTCTCCCGCTGCCAAGTTTACTCAGAGATTAGCATAAGCGTATGCAGAGAGATTTGCACTCTGCACACGAAATTAGCATAATCTCATAATGCATATGGCAACATCTGGGCACTTGGCTAGCAAATTGAAAATCTGAGCACAACTAAATTAATGCAATTAATGTAAATGGCAAAACTCTTTGTTAATAAGGCCGAGCGTGTGCAGCAGAGATAAGGGAAAGCCCACACACACACGCATACACACGCACGATAAAACTAATTAAGGTCAGCAAAACTAATTAGAATGTCTGTGCTGCATATATTTATGATAACAATGAGCAGGCCGAGACAATTGCCAAATGGTAGCAAGTTTGCAGAGTTTGAGGGCCTGGCCACAGCTTGTGGCCGAAGTTTGGTTTGGTTTGGTTTCCACTTGAAAATCAATCAGCCACTCTGAGCTGAGCTGGGCTGTGCTCGAAAAACTGTTGCAAATTTTATAAATGCTGAGCGAGTGCGCCGCCTCAGCACTTGTTGTTGTAGTTTGTATGCCTGTCAACCCAGCCCAGTGTCTGTCGGCTGCTGCTGTCTCTCTGCTCGTTTATTTAACACTGATTGCCAATGCACACAGAACTTTAGCAACGATGAGTTTCGCTTTAGCACAGCTCCCAGATATGGATGCAGATAGAGAGCCTGATACGGCCAGTGCCACAGATACTTCTGTCTATTTGTGCGCTTCGAGGTTGCTTGGCAAGCAAACCCTGAACTGTAAACTGTGAACTGTGAACTCTGTCTCTGTCTCTACACTGGTGGTAGTGTAATCAAGGCCCATGCTCAAGTGTCTGTCTGTCTGTCCAACTGCAGTACCAAAAACGTTCGCTCTAAGCCCTGCCGGCGAGTGCCAGTGTTTTATCTTTGCGTTTCACTCGAGCCATGTTTACTTTGCTCTGATTTAACCATCTTTGAGCAAATCTCTGCTCTGACACTTGGCCAGAGGCCAGAGCGGCAAATAGTCTGCATTAGCAGAACATCAAATGCAGCTTAGGTTTCATAAAGCACCAAACTTAATTGACAACACGTCGAATGCGTAATGAATTCTGCAATGCAAATGAGCCAACAAACCAATTTGCTGTCAATTCCAACAAAGCCAGCTAAGCTGCTCAAGCATTTCATTAGAAAATAACACTGAATATTAGAGCTTAATATGAATAGACTTTAATCTGTATTAAGTCCAGATTTAAATGTAACAAAAATTAATAATTATTTTCATTGAAAACTGTTTTCTTGCATTGGAAATTAATATGTTTTACTTGCTTCTCAGCTTGATTATAATAAAGCTAGCCAGTGACAGAGATTTTTAATTAACTCAAAATAAATATATATACATAAATAATATATGTGAAATTTTAATTTAATTTCGAGGCCATTTATAAAATGATATCAAATGCACGCGCCACTTTCATTGTATACCAATTTTTTGGCACATTAATTACGGTTATTTATTAGCCAGGTGCAAAATAAAATGCAAAAGCATTGAAAAATGCATTGTGTGTGTGCGTGTAAATATAAGCATGTTAAATGCTTATAAAGTGGTATAAATTACAGCTGATTCCAGGTGCCATTAGCAGGGGACAATGGCAGCAGCAAAATGCAGCAAAGTGTGCCATAATTTATGGCGTACAACCGACAATTTCCTGCCCCCAGAGCGAGAGCTCAGCACGTGAGTGGAACGAGACCCACATATCATGTAACAGTAAACAAAAATTGTATTGACAGTCGGGTAGAAGATGGCATACCCTGAGTTGAAAGGGAGTTGAGTTTGGTATTTAAATAACTATGGAAAAATGTTGTTTGATTAAAAAAAAATATTATTAAATTAAATCAAAGACAATTTATATGAAATATGTATGAAAGATAGACATATAGTTATAAAATAAATATTGTTGAGGAAGTTTGATATTTAAATAATTTTTTTAAAATTTGTTTGGTAAACAAAACATATTTATATGAATATACAAAAGATGTAGATAGCAAAAGATACAAATATATATGTGGGTTTTAATAAATGTATAATTATGTAAGTGAAGATTAGTTAACTGATAGTTGAAAGACTTTCTTAATGCCAGCTAATGAGCTCTGCGCCTTCAGAGAACTATGATAAATTGTTTAAGAGATAAAAGTTTACACCAAAAATATATTCTTTAAGCCGACAGCTAAATAAGTTTATTTAAATTTATGTAGAGTTTCAGCCTGCATTATTTTGGCAATTAAAAATTGTTGAAGCTCATTCCACAGCAAAAACCCTTAATGCCTAACATACAAAGTACGGCCAAATATTTGCCGGAAAAAAGCCTACATATCCATGTAAATGGTAAACTGAAAAAGGGTAAAGAAAATGGAGCCGGAGTCAAAAATGTGGCCGGCTCCATTTGCCGTGAGCCCCATGAACCCGGTTCCATTGCTGCGCTCAGCTGGCCGCAGGCCGACGGTATTTGTTGTTATTAAATTGAAACCCTTGGCACATGCAAAAGGCAACAGCCAAAGGTAAAAGTAACTTTTCGATCAACTTGAGCCGGGTTCGGGTCTAGCCCGCCTCGGGTTCTAGCGCCCGCTCTTTGGCAGCTGCGAGCCAGGGATTCAAATTGCGGGCGATGGGCAAATACATCATTTTGCCAAAGAGTGGCAATTTAATTCTTTGCCCTCGCAACGGTGGCAGCAGGCGGGGTGTTGGAGTCAGATTGAAAGTTAGGCCTGGGCCGGGATTATATCACTGACCTTAATTTCAGGCTTCAGCAGATTTGTCGTCCTCTCATCGTCGCAACATTATTAATAGCCGACACCAAACATTGAAGAACCAGCCATGACTGGCAGATTAGCGACCTCATACAGTTGGCATTGCATAACGAGAGTCTTAGGACTGCTTAGGATAAGTGCAAATTGCATTCGAGCTAGATATGCAATCAGGCTGGCACTCTGCTGATGATGCCTCTGATCAATATACATCAATGGCCAGCAATAGCACAAATTGTTTGCCCTTTTTTGCAAGCCAAGCACTTGCTGCCCCACCAGCATTGCTCGCATTCATGAGGCCAATTATTATGCAAATGGCGAACGAGTCGTTCTTCGCCTTCAATCCTAAAATGCAAACGTTGAGGCGAGTTTTAAACAGCAGCAGGCAGCAAGCCCCAACTAACAGATATTCTGTATGTAGACCGAAGGTGGTCTCCATGCGGCACGGGCATGCCTTAGTCTTAGACTAGAGGGTATAGCTGGAATGGCAGGCAATGCAAATGCACCTTGGCACCCCAGCACAGAGCTCACTAAATCAATATATGGTGCTGGGGCTGATGCTGCTGGTCCGAGACCTGTGGCTGCAGCTGCAGCTGCTGCTTCCCTGGCTGGAAGCTGCGGCCCCACAAATCAACATTTGACTTTTGCATAAATTGCAAGTAGCAACAAAATTGCTGGAAAAAGAAGAAAAGTCATTTTCTCGCTTTCGTTTGCAGCTCCAGCTGCCGCTGAATGCCACGCCCACTGTTGATTATGCGCCCGACGTGGCTGCTCCTGCTGTTTGTGTCGGTTGTTGATGCGTTCTGTGTCTGGGGATCCACGCCCCCGCCATCCGCCTGTCCCCCAGCCTGCTAGTTGCCAGCATTTGTGCGGTTACCTGCACATTTTGTTGTTTACTCATTTCCTGTGCAGGCAGCGGCCAGGACCTCGGCTTGGCAGCATCTTCATTACGCTGTCGAACGCTTTGGCATTGGCCGCTGCTGCTTCGATTTGCATTTCATTTACAGCTTTCAATTTGATTGCATTGAGAAGTTATCTGCTTTAAGCACGAAGATTTGTTTAAGCCGCACTGGCAGTCTGCAAAAAAAAAAACGAAAAGGTAACCAAAGGCCAGGTGAAACACAAAACCCGTTGCAATCTGTGGCGGAAAGCCGTTGCAAATCGAGCTGAATCGAGCTGATTCGAGCCGTGCGACAAACAAAAACAGGAAGTGGACCTTGTGTGCTTAACTTTGTTTCCGCTTTCGGGCGACAACTGAAACTCGATGCACCTCGACGCGTTGACTTTTTTCCTCTGTGCCAGCATTGAGTATTTTACACATTCTCCCCTTCCTGTGAGTGTGTGTGTGTAGTGTGTGTGTCTAGCTGCAAATGCAAATTTGTTCAAAGTTTATTGAGTGCACGTGACGACAAACAAAAGTGCAAAGTTGCCTTTGTCCTTTGTCCTTGCCTCCTTGGGCCACATAGCCCGACAGCTGCAGCTACAAGCATTTTCTTGTATTTCACTTTTGTTTTCTCCTTTCCAGCCTGGCCATAAAGCCCAGCGCATTTTTTTCTGCCTGGCCTGTCCTTTTTTCTTTTCATATCCGTTACATGCATTGTTTCATACATTTTTCCAACTCTGTTTCTTTCTTTTTTCACTTTGCGTTCAAAGGTTAAATCTCTTTTGACTTGCAAATTTGCAGTTTGCATGTTTTCATTTTTTTGTAGTTATTTTTTTTTTTTTTTTGAATTTTTTTAATAAAGCTTTGTGTGAATTTGCAAATGACATTAGCTGAAAGTGAGCTATTTGCTCTGGTAATTATTATTTAGTTAATTATAGAGCTTGAGCTAGAAAATTACAGTTGGCAATGAGAGGGGCGAAGTGAAGTTTAGCAATCTATAGATGATTATAGAGTTGAGTTAAGAGAAGAGAAGATCGTTAATAGGTGTATCCTTGCAAATTCTCAGCAAGAAAATATAAGTTGGACAAAAGAAGTTCACGAACTTGTGTATAGTTAAGAGAGCTGAGTTAAGTTTGATTTAACTGAATGCAGTTGACGTTTCTCATCTAAAGCTTAGCTATTCTTAAGCTAGAAAGTTGTAAGCCAAGTTGAGCACTCATCTGTAGCTTCGTTAGTTGATTGAAGTTTAGGTTTCGGTTTATATTTCCCATCTATATCTATTCCCAACTGCAGCTAAGCGCAAAAGTTCCATACGACAATTGAATAAATATTGACTAAATTTCAAGAGTTGATCGAGTAGCAGAATCAACATGCGAAATGAAACTCTTACAATGCAAATAACTAAAAATAAAATACAACCAAATTTAATGGTAAAATACTTTGTTCCATTGCAGATATGCCACAGCAGCAGCAGCAGCAGCGACAGAGGCAGTGGCGGCAGCAGCAGCAGCAGCAGTCAGTCAGTCAGCCAGTGTCCAGGCCACAGTATCAGACCGAAGCAAGCACTAAAAATCAATAAAATGGTAAGTACTTGCCAGCAAATTTTATGCAGTATATCTGTTAACCCAACCTGGGGGCAAGCCCTTTCTCTCCCCCTCTCTCCATCCCTCTCCCTCTCTCAATTTATATATTTTTTGTGTGTGTGCAAACATTTTAAGTGCAGAATTGTGGATACTTTTGGCAATGCTTATTGCAAATGCTTTTATAAATTTTATGACTCAATGCGTTCCATTGTCGTCGGTCGAGGAACGAATGACGCCAGCGAGGGCTCAACATTTAACCTACAGACTTTTTACGAGCAGTCGAACAGAAATCAGTTCGAGCTGCGAGCTGCGAGCTGGCAAAGTGCAGTATTATGCAGCCAGCCATGGCCTCTCCGATCCAACCAACTATAATTTTAAAGCCACCAAATCCAGGAGCCATGTACATGGGCAACAGGGCGTGGCCATAAGCCAAATTGTGCACAACTTGAGCTTGAATTTTCAATTGAAAGCCATGTAAACAGCCAGAGGAGAGGCAAAAGATGGCAAAAAACAAGACGGAGAAGAGCATTGCGATGGCAGAATCGAGCGCGCATGTGGAAAATCGAAGCGAGCGAACAGAGTACGATATATATATATATAAATATAATATATATATGGAATCAGCTTCAAACTATAAAAATGCTCAGCTCGGAATTTAAACTTGGCTCTTTTACAATAATTTAATTAGGTGCACTCGAGTTTCCTCCAGATCGACTGTTAAAGTTTGTTGCTTTTGATGTCGATATAATTCAATTGAACTAAGCCAGGAGCGGATGTTGAAATTTCAATCAGCAGTGGCCGCGTGCTGGGAGCGCCGTCTCGACGCCCACCGCCACGAAAAGAAAAACGAAAATAATCCGCAATAAAAATGTTTTCCTTTAATAAAAATTCAATTTCCTTGAAGCGACACATGTTACAGCAACAGCACCAGCGGCAGCTGCCTGTCGAGGCAAACGTTGCGCCGGATGCAGTTAGGTAAAAGGCATCAGGCTGGGCACAGACAGGAATGCTGCGGCAGCTTCCCTCTGCTGCCCCTTGCTTTTGGGCTGGACTCTGCGAATGTCTTTCAATTTATAATGACGACGCTTGTGAAGAATGTCTGTGTGTGGCTCCATGTGTCTGTGTGTGTGTGTGCTGCTACTGCTGTCTGTTGCATTCGCAATTCCGCATTAGGAACGACGACGCAGCGCTGCTGACTATGTTAGCTGCTTGCCGCAGACTGCCATCAACTAACTGCGGATATGCGTTGCGCGTGGCAGCTGGCGCAGCAAGCATCGCATCGACAATCGCCGCATCGATGATTGCCCAGCTTAAAGAGCAGCCCCACACACCGCAGGATACATCACTTGAAAATAAGGCGCTGGCAGAGTGTTCTGTGTGGATAACCTTGGCTGGACCCAGCCAGCAGCCAGTTGCGTCTACTTGCTCTCTGTGTGTGTGCATCAATTCAAACGACATGAGAGCCAACCATCGGCAGCAGTTGAGACAAGAGCTGTAGCAGCTGCTGCTAAACTTTAAACAGTCTGATTAGTCGATTACCTTTTGAGCTCAAGCTTAAAGCACAGCCTAAAACTAGTTTTCATTTTTCTTTAAGGCAATTTCTGTTAGCCATGCCTCGGAGTAGAACTATATCAAGAGATTATTGAGCTAAATCTTTATATGCCGCAGCAATTGCTTATGTGATTAGGGCCCCAACAGAGCTTAGCTCACTTGATCGGCTGGCTAAGTAATTGCCTTAATCTAAGCCCGCAATTTCAGTAGCAAATAATATAAATTTATCTAATCCAAACAGCAACATAGGGCACAATTATTGGAGCTTAAGTTGAGAACATACTCGTCTCTCTTTCTCACTCCTTTAGCCCATCTCGAGTGATTGTTTTAGCTTTTGAGATTGGCTTGGCGCTTATCTGGCCGGGGCCATTGTCGGCGCAGATTAATCTGACAATGGGCAGCATCTGTTAGCCCGTACGGCTTGTGCTTATCCATATGTCCGTTCAATACATCACGCAGCTGCTGCTTGTCGATAGTCGAGTCGGGGCGAACAAATAGCGCAGTTCTTAGTGGTTTATCGGCTGGGCCAATCAACTTGGCCCTAATACGTTTAGGCTGCTCATAATCACGCTCCAGCAGGCGAGACATCAATATGAGCCACGAGCACACAGACTGGACATGGGCCAAAGCCGTCTCAGCTGCAGCTGTGCCTCAGCTCTCGCAGACATGGCGCTTATTGTTCTTATCTCATTATTACATTTCTATTTACTTTGCCAGCCCGGCGTGTGGAGCGAGCTCAGCTGCACTGTGCTTGGGCTGCCATGTCAGCGAGTGGCTTATTTATATGCGCTATTTGTCTTAGTGCTCGCCAACTAATAACGTTGTCTGCTCTCACTCTTCATCCCCCTCTCTCTCTCTCTCTCTGTGAGTTTCTCTTTTTTAGCATCTTTGCCTGCACTTAACGCGACTCATTGTCCATTGGCTTAGCGGTCAATTACTCCACCCTCGCACGACTACCACTGCGGCGACTGCTACCTACAGGAGAAGGGCAAATGTTGCGGTCCGTCTTGCCAGCCACTTCCGTGCCCTATCAAACGCAGCTTCCGACACACACACACACACCCTGACAGAGAGAGAGATTACAGTTTCATCTTGAGCAGCATTTTCTTACTACTTCCGGCATCTTCATGATGCAGGTGA
Organism: Drosophila repleta; assembly: GCA_018903745.1. Classification (NCBI taxonomy): domain Eukaryota; kingdom Metazoa; phylum Arthropoda; class Insecta; order Diptera; family Drosophilidae; genus Drosophila; species Drosophila repleta. Next base: position 7,758,634 of record JAEIGN010000396.1, read on the forward strand.
TTGCCATCGTCCACTTCCTGTTACACACACACACACACACAGCTACACCTCTTTGTGCTGCCCGCTGAGAATTCAATTTGCAGAATCATTAACACATTTTGTCAATAAGCTGTTGTCAATGCCCCAGAGACGGCGACGCATCATTTAAGATTATTATTCATTTTTATGTAATTATCTGCTTACCCAAGTGCCCAGCGAGAGCCATAAAATTCGCCTCCTTCTGTCGTTGTCCTGTTGTGTAGGTGTTGTTGTTGTCGTTGCTGTTGCTGTGGCCAAAGGACGGCTGCATGTCGGAAACGTGAAATTGTTTTTGGGGCTGCGTTACGTGGCGTCGAGGCTGCCGCCCGCTCAGCTGCCCATCCACGACATGCCGATAACCCGCTTGAGCCAACTGATGGCTTTAATGTGTTCTCAACAGCACTCACACATACACACAGACACATGGGTCGTTATATCAAATTACACTAGTCAACAAATATTTGGGGGCTACTATAAAAATGTTGTAGAAATGTTTTAAGATTGTTTTTCGTTTTCCTTAAAATATTTCTTAATAGTAATATGTGGTATATAATATAATATTATGATCTTAACTAGAATATCAAATTTTATTCGAAGTACAAAATTTTTAAATTTATTTAATTAACAAAAAACGAACTCAGAACCTTTTACGAAATTTTATAATATTGACACAGAGAGAAAAAATTCAACAAATATTTTATAATGTGTTTGTTTAATTAAAAAATTTATTTTTTAATAAAATATAATATGTGGTATGAACATTTTATAGTTTTTATAAGCTTGAATATACAATTTTTATATTAGTAAAAAATATAAAATAGAGTTCTTTTACAATACGTATTAAAATTTTCATGTTATTGGTAGACGTAAGATCACTGTCTACATAAACTCACATTTACACTCTTATACCACTCAGTACATCATCGTAAGCATGGATTGTGTTGAGTAGTGATAGCTATAACTAGCCTGGTAAAAGCATCCTAATGCCCATATACAAACGGGCCATGAGTTATGGCCGCAACGTGTAGCCCGGGCGCTGTAGTTACACTTAAGAACAGTGGCCAGAATGAGGCGTGTGTGTGTGTGTGTGTGAGAGTAAACGAGTATATTTAATGCAGAGCACACAGCAGCACCGCCATCTGGAGCCTGGGAGCATAGGAGCCTGCGAGGCATAGAAAAAATAAGGGCGCACCATTTAAGTTTACTGCACAACAGGCCTGTGTGTGTGTGTGCGTGTGTGAGTTGTTTATATGTGTTAGTTTCATAATGTAACCGGATGTGCCAACACAATGCTCGCACATCCGCTAGCCAGACAACAAAACAACAACAGCTGTCACACACACACAATCACACACACACACACGCACACACACTCACGTATGCTTACACCCAGAGCGAACGTGTGTGCCGCTGCGCTTTTGTTTGCACATCTGGGTTTGGGTTGGTAGCAGTTGTCGCCTTTGTCTATGAAGGAGGCTAGCAGCGAGATGACAGCAACGGGCACATCATTAGAAGCACCAGAGCATATAATAGGGGCATTCGCATAACAAGAGGCGTGAGACGCGCCACATGAGACGAGGCAGTGACATAATTATTAACTGCATATAAGTAAATATAAAGGCGACCAAATGGCCAAAGATAACGACGCTCATTGTGCCCAGTCCCACAGCTGTCTCCGTCTATCTCTCTCTCTCTCTCTCTCTCTTTCTCCTTCCCTCTCTGGCTGCTCTGGCAGCATTTGTCCATTAGGCAGACATGTCACGTGTGCGGCTCATCATTTAAGTTTTAGTTGGAGTTGCTGTTTGACAGTGCGGCTTAGCGACTGACAAAACTTAATTGATTAAAAATAATATGAAGCGCACACGTCGCGCATTTTAATTAGACTTTCTGCTCGAAGACAATTATTCAATGTGCCTAACGAAGCTGTCTTTGAAGTTGAATTCGTAAAGCAGGAGGAAGATAAATGTTTTTTTAAAGAATGTTAAAGTAGACCAGAGAGTATTCTCTTTACATTTGCTAGAAATCTATTCCCAGCTGCTTTCAATAGACTTTATAGCTTCTCTCATTATACTATATATTATTTAATTACGTTTGTATTTAATATGCGCATCCTGTCATCTACAGGGTACTTCTACTTCGGGCACTCCTTTGACAAAACACTTTTACTTATTTATATTTTTTTTTTACTCCGTTTTTCCCCCCTTTTTATGTTTCTTGCTGCGGCTGCTGTTAATTATAAACTTTTTAAGTGGCTTATTGGGACTTGCGGCTGCCCATGCCCTTCTCCACTCCATCCAGCTCCAGCTCCAGCTGTAGCCTCTGGCAACTCATCAAGTGCCGCCCAAGTTTCAAGATGTTGCCGTTTTTGCTTTGTGCCTTTCCGCCTTTGCCGCCTCGGGTAGTGCATTTTGGTGCTTTTTATTTAACCAGCCCCTGCCACGCCTCCGGCTCAACCAAAGCTCATTTATTATTTAAAGCATTTGTTGTTGTTCTTGTTGTTAAAGTAGTTTTTTGTGCCTTAAATATGCAAACGGCGCTGCGCATCGCGCTTTATGTGCATTGATAATGAAGTGCGCTGAAAAGTAGGCAACACTTTTTTCATCATCTTCCATCAGCTAGCTTGATAACCCTTTTTCATGCCGTTTAGGCAGACATTAAGCTTTGATTAATGTTTAGTCAGTGCGAATTTCAGAGCACACACACACACACATATACAGACAGACAAGCACAAAGTTATCGTGCTCTCGCCTTGACGCCATAAATCAGCATTAAAGGCATAAACACATTTTTTGCCACGCCCGCCCCAATTGGCCATTTAACAGCCATGCTCATAAATATAAAATTATACATAAATGCGCTACAAAAATCACATCAGACACGACGCGCACAACTTGCAGCTGACTTTGACTGGCGCTCGTATATGGCAGCCATATATAGCATAGTTGATGGATCACAATTCGATTTTTAGTAGACATTAAGCTGTGTGCAATCTGTTTAACGCTCGCCAGCTCAGTTATACGCTCGCCCCACGCTCTTTTTACATGATATTTTTACGGTAAAACAAATATGCGCATAAAACTTGATGACGACGCTGCAACGCCAACGCCAACGCCAACGGCAACATTCGCACCTACAAAGCAAGAAACAGAGAGAGAGCGGAGCATAAGGCATGTGCTGGCATGTGGGTGCGTCTGTTGATGGGGCACGTCTATAAATTTATGATGACACACAACAGTTATACGGAGAGGCAGTGAGAGTGGGAGAGATAGAGACAGAGCACAGCACATGCAACATGCAACAAGCAAACTGCCAACTAAATAGAGTTCGCTTTTAATACCCTCACTTTTAATACGAGCCCAAAGAGCTTGAGTTTCGCAACAGTTATCTGCCAAAACATATCTTCAGCTAAACTTGTAATTTGCAAGAAAATAAATTATAGTTTTCCAATGTCTGTCTGCTGCTATAGCTATATCTACATATCTAGTCAAAGAAAACTTCAATTCTGGATTTTTCCTCCAAATATAAAATAAAATATCAAAAATTTGTTTCTTTGAGAACATCAAATTTGTGGAATTCAAGAATAAATTTGGAGCAGGCGAAAACAGAGATCCTAAGGCAAAAACATGTATGCATGCCAGCTCGAATAATATAGAAAATATTGAATATTAACTTAGAGCGTGAAGGCAACACGCAGTCATTTAATCGAATATACCAAAATAATATACAGATTTTTTATAAATATATATAATATAATTCTAGATTAAGAGATAGTAGAAAAGTCAAAGAAATGAACAAATTTCATAGTAAATTAATATTTTTATATATTCCTGCACATTTTTTAAATTGTAGAAAATTTATTTGAGAGTACACCTTGACGTCGCATATCAGCGCTCAAAAGTGGTTTTCATATTTCACTTTTTCGACTTTTTTCTTCGTTGAATGTGAAAGGGATACGCTTTGATGTGATATCCAATGAATTGCTGGCAAATGTTACCAGGTTCCGTTATGTAATACGATGTTGTTGTTGTTGCTGTTGTTGTTATTGGGCATCAATATTTACTTAAAATATTGCTGCGCCAATTGCGTCACAAACATTTTGGCACGCAGCGCGACTCCATATAAACGTGTGCGCCCGTCGCAGCTGGCCGTAGGTATAAATATTTAATACAGCTCTGAACTATGCAGCGTACATGATGATAAAGTGCGTTGCCGGCTCCGTTGTCTTCATGCGGCAGATTAATCATACCAGCTACAGTCAGCCAGCGCTGAGCTGGGTCGGCATATGGACACACTCAGCTCGGGCTATTGGTGTACCTGGAGCAGCTGCTATCATTTGACATTGTCAACTGCTAGGTGGATGCTTTTGTTTGTTTTATTCTCACATTATCAGCATAAATTCAAATAAAAAAGAGACAGAGAGGGCGAGGCAGAGTGAGAGAGGAGCAAAAAATTGTTGTGCCCGCAGTGCTAAATAAATGATGTTATAACAGACAGACAAAGCACGAAACGGAGGCGCTGAAAAAGCTGACAGCATGCAGGACTCGGGGAGCATTCATATATTTAATATCTACACACACACACCCATAAATTCCTCTTCTTCTTGTTGTTTTTTGTTGCTGCTCAACTTTTGGCAATTTTTCTCAGCAAGTTGACTAAGCCAGAACACGTTTTTGTGAGGCGGCAGCAGCTGTCAGTAGTCGATGGCAGCCGGAACGCGCATGATGAAGCTCATCATCAAGAGCAGCTATAGACAGGCAGGCAGGAGCAGGCAGGCAATGATGAGATAAAAGCAAAGCCAACCCAACAGCAGCAGTGCCGGCAGCAAATTTTCGACAGACTTCGGCAAATGGAGCAACAAAATGGCCACCATACAGTGCGTACGGCTGGCTTCGCATGCTTGGCCACGAGAATCCTGAGGCGTGATTGATTAATATTATTCTCGGCTAATCTAACTTAAATGGGCCGCAAGCAACAACGCACAACGCACAATGCACATGCCGCTCACCAGCCAAATATAACTTATTCAGCAACTTTGACAGCGCGCACTCCTGGCTGATGGGTGGGGGTGTGGGTGTGGATGTGGGCGGGTGGGTGTGCGTGAGTGCGACTCGTTGACGCTTCATACATAATAAACACGACAGCGGCGTGTTAAGTGCACAACAACAACAACAACAACAACAATAGCAGCAACGACAACGACAACAAGCAGAACAAAAGTTGATCAGTCGCAAAGTTTCATGGCACGACGAGTTGGCCGGGCCGGGCGATGGCTGGGCGCACACAATTGTTAACCTTGTTAGGCTGCCCAGCGAAAGCTGATGAAATGCCGACACGCATCTACGAAAAAAATTTGTTATGCATACAGCGCAGCAACGGCAGCAGCGGCGAAATATAAGCTTGAATTCTTTTACATAGTTTCAATCTCTTCCTTTTCATTTTCTGCCTTGTCAAGTTGTCAGCGCAATTTAGCCGCTGGCAGTTGATGGCTTGGCAAAATGTTGTGGCCACGCGTTATAACTAATCAATTTTAGAAGAAGAAAAAGAAGAAAAGAAACGTAACTGAACACTAGCTGGCCAACTGCAGCACACTCTCTCTCTCTCTCTCTCTCTCTCTCTCTCTCTCTCTCTCTCTCTCTCTCTCTCTCTCTGTAAGCCAGGTGCAGAGATTATGGCAACAGCCGAGGGCAGAACTGATTGCGCACTTTGCGCAATCATCAATAAATGAAATTCATAATTAATTAATGTGCAAATGACGGCAATAACTATGGCAGCAGCAACGGCAACGCCAACGGTTACAAAGGGCAACTGCCATAAGGCGCATAACTTTCTGAACGCAAATTGAACAACTGTCAGCAACATGTTGTTGGGCCGCGTCCCTTTTGGCCTACGCTGCAGGCAGCTGACATTTCGCTCGTTTGCTGCGGTCACAATTTTTCACCTGGCCAACAATAATTTGCGCGGGCTTAATTAAAATAATAAATGAATTTCGCGATACGCGCGCCCCACTCCACGCCGCTGACAATAATTAATGAAGTCGCCGCCAGGTGTCCGAGGTGAAATTTTAAGTGCTCCAGGTCAATGGCTATCGGTGCGTACTGTTTACTCCACTGCCTAAGCTAAGGAGACTGGAGACTGGAGCAGAAAATTTCAATTTGTATTTAAGACTATTTTTCATTAAGTGTGGAAGTTAAAGGTTGATGTTGCGAACTGTATCTAAAAATAGATACATTAACTAATAAATTTTATTAAATTAAGTTCGAAGTTCACTCAGTCTTCAAATATATTATTTTAATATTCACCAAAGAGAAAACTAATTATCATTTAGGCAATGAAGTAGCCAGGCCATGCCCATGCCAATTATTATTTAATTGAAATTTAATAAAATTTTAATGAATTCGGCATAAGTGCAACTGTGCAATTTTATTTGCGATAATTAATAAATATTTACCTGCCATCAAAGTCAACGTCAGTGCAGGCCAAAGACTATTTTCTTTGAGTCAATTGCAGAGCTCACTCACTCGGCAGCTGCTCAAAAGAAATTTTTAATTAATTTCTGCCCACGCATCCGAAACAGGCAACCAGTATCAGAGCTGAGGAGGGGCATCTCCTATGACTCTCCATTGCCTTGTTATGTTTTCATTAGCGCACAAAGTTGAGAATCGTTGCACAAATCAGAGTGCGGTGCCCGTGCTGCGGTTGGCGGTTCAACGTGGGCGTGCCAGGCTGATAGCGACGTGCAGCAGCGCTGCTCGGACGCATGCTTCATTGGCTTGTGCATTATTTGAGCAGGTTGCAGGTTGCAGGTTGCAGCATAAAAAATGCACGAGGAGCCGACGCCAGGCGGGGAGGTGCAGCATGCAAAGGAGTCTCCTAGCAGTGACAAGCAAAGAACCTCTGAGTACGTGGCCTGGCATTGCAAGGGGGTGTGTGTGCCGACACCGACATGCGAGAACAAGCCACAGTATTTATGGTGCTGCGGCTGGCAGGCGACGGACGATGGCAGGGGGAGAAGCACTCACATGGCTGACTGGGCGGGCGAATGGGCGTTGAAATACCATGTCCGCCCATAAAACACAATCAAGCGTAAAAATGCAGGGCTGGCACTTAACCCAGCGACAAGCAGAACAGCAACGGCAGCAGCAGCAATAACAACGCTAACAACAACAACAACGACGACGACAACAACAAGTGAAGTTTTCTTGCTCATCGCGTTGTTTAAATATTTTAAAATGTTTGCTTAGCTGCGGGCACTGTACCACAGATGTTTGTTGTTCTTGTTATTGCTGGCGCTATTCGTGCTGCTGCTTATTTGCTTATGCAAGTGTTGACGCTGCGCATTAAAATTGCATGATTTTAATTGCAGTTTGCACAACGCGTCGTATGCGCAACATAATTTGCAGCGGCTGCATTTAATGTTGCGCATACGCAACGTGCTTCAATTTATATCTGCGTGGATGTATATGGAGGCCACGCCTTTATTAACTAACACACACACTCACACTTTCGCTTGCTCATTATCTAGGCCCATCGCAATTTAAACATTATTTTTGCTGGCACAAAGTTCATATTCCATTTGTTTATACATTGCGCATTGTTTGCTTGCTTTGTTGCATGTATTTTTGGCAATCAACATTTGACTCTTGCATAATGGCAAAAACTGATTTTTGGTTGTCAGAAGAGTAGGGAAAGCAAAGGAAAATTTAACCAGCATTAAAGCAGCAGTGAGTGTGTGTTGCTCATGAATTTTATGTTGATTATTAACATCATATGCACCATCATTTTCATCTTGATGTTTATTATTATCTGCATATTCATCATCATTTTCATCTTCATCTTTCCAACTGACATCAACATTAATCTAACAATCTGAGCTTAAGCAGCAAAACATTGTCTTTCACATGCCCGAATGAATTAGTCACTTAGGCAGACAACTCTTCCACTTCAGCATCTGCATAATAAATCAAAAATCATATGAATATTTCAATTCGACATTAGAAAAGCAAATATACACATATACATATACATATACATACACACATATACATACATATATACATTCATTTCTGTATGACTTTTGGTTTCGCTTTGCTTTCAATTGATTGTCAACGCTCACTCCCTCTTACTATCTGTAGCCCCCCTCTCTTTCTCTCTGCTCTCCCTCTCTCTCGCCTCTCGCTCTATAAATTTCTCTATTTCTGTTCGGTTTTCCCCCAGCGCGCAAATAAGTTGTTTTCTGTGTTTTGGGACATTAGCGAAACAAATGCGTTGCGCTGCGTTCTGTGTGTATTTTGAAAGCAATTAAATGATATTTATTTTATTTGTGACATGCACGCGCTTAAATACACACACACACACACACGCACATACACTTGAGCGCTAAAATCCCAGAACATTTAATTTAATGAAATAACAAACAAGTTCTGAAAACAACGTCAAAACAGCAAAAAGCAGCAGAGGAAACGGGCAGACAGAGATGACAGTGGCAAGAAAAAGAGTAAAGCAAAGAGAGAGAAAGAGAGAAAGATAGATTGGAAGTAAGCAGCATACAAACAACAACAGCTAATGGCAACTCTAGCGTGTGTGTGTGTGTGTGTGTGCACTGCTCGGGGCCAGGCATAAGGATGCGCATAATGTGCAAAGTTTGTGACGCAAACTAATTTCAAAGTAATTACGTAGCACAAAAGTGTTGATATTAGACTGCTGCGAATAAGCAGCAAGCGAGACAGACAGATGGAAAAAGAGAGAGAGAGAGAGAGGGGGGGAGCGAGGGGACGGCTTAGTGTGGAGCCAGCGCAGTGAGCTGCAAAAACAACATGACAAAACGTCATCAACAGACCCTCGAAAAACAAGGCGCTGAGAAACCCCGAAAAAACTGCTGCCAGCTGCCGAGCTGCTGCAAGTTGCTGTTGCATGCCCCCTCTGCTGCCCAGGCTTAAGCAAACTGGCACAGCCAGCGTCAGCGCAGCATCATCAACTAAAACAACAACACGAAAATCAACCTAAAATGCAATAAAAAAAACGTCGTCGCGACCCAATAGCAGCATTTTTGCTGTCACAGCTTTTGACTTTAATGTGACTTGTGGCAGCGGAGCGAATGGGTCCCTCGGGGAACGGGTCGGGCTGTAGAAATTAAAGGCGCTCAAAACTTTTGCCGCTCCCTGCGGGCCATTGTCTAAGTAGCTGCCTTGCCGGGCCCGGCACATCCAACACAATTTCTATTTATTTGTGTAATATTTTACAATTTTATAAAGTAAACGAAAACGGGCGAAATATGAAGCAAGCGTTCAGCGGCGACTCCAGGCGCAAACAGGAAGGCAAACTCACACACACACACACACACACATACAGCAGAGCGACTGTGTAGAGTCAGGCGGAAACGGAAGCTGGCAAAACACAAGGCGCACGCAGAGCCGAGCAAAAACAAAGGAAAAAGCAGCTGCAGCAACACAGCAGAAAAACAAAACAAAACAAAACACAAAACAGAAACGTAGACAATCGCTTAGTTCTGCAATAACAACAGCAACAGCAAGCATAGCACACACAGAAGCACAACACACACACTCAGGCACACTCATGCATTAGCTAGATAGAGTACATATGTCTGCTGTAATGCAGTGTCTATGACTTAAGGCTTTGGCTTTAATAAAGAAAAAAGTTTTCAACGCTTTTGACACTCCAACGAGGGTAAGACAATTGAAGCGCTAAGCGAATGTGTGTGCCTTTTGTTGTTCCTCTGATATACCCTGTAAATGGGCTGAACGAGAAGAGGTAGACACACGACAAAAAAAACATTTCTTCTGCAGAAAATTTCATTTAAGTACTCCAGAGAATTTATTGAAAAATATATATTTTTTATATATATTATAAATAATAAATAATAATATATACAAAAAATGATTTATAATAAAATAATAACAAAATATAATAATATATTTTAATATTTTTCAATAATAAATAAATATAAATAATATTAAATATTAAAAATGTATTTATTTGTTATTTTTTATATATAAAAAAATATAAAAATACTTCAAATATTATAATATAATTTATAAATCGTATTTTGTACATAAACTCTCCTGTCTACGCAGTCCAACCTACATCATTCCTATCCACCCCTCCAATCACTCCAATTCCCGTCACATTTACAGGGTATCTCCAACTCTTCCCTACAATAAGCATCCAATGCAACGGCGCATCGCATATATTTTATAAATTTCATTAAGTGCAGCGCCCATGGAAAAGGCCAGCTGAAATAAATTTACGGCTTATGCCTGGCGCGTGCACTTTTTTATAGCATACTTTTTGGGGCGCGGCGAAAAAATGCAATTAAACAAATAAATTTGCGCATGAACCCATTTGACTGGCGCTGCCAGAGACAACCGAAAAAAAAGCAAAAGAAGAGAAAAGAAAATAACAATAAAAAATGACGTAATTTACCTCAATTAACACGCCAGTTGTGTGTCTGTGTGTATTGGACGTGTGAGTTTAATTGCAGCCAATGGTCAGAATCGCCATTTGGCAGCAGACAAAACCGTAAACGTTAACGTAACCGTAACCAAAGAGCGCAATGGTCGCTGGCCAGCTTGCCTTGGATTCGAGGTATTTGGCCGCCGTACATGATCCAGCTGAGTTTCATTGCTGCTCTTAACGACACTCCAAGTGTGCCGGGGTCCAGACTCACGCCCAGACTCACACACCCCAGTCAATGCTGGCTGGCCATTAAAATTCAACGGCCCAGGCGACTTAAACGCTTGCCAAGTAATGACCATTGGCAGCCAAAAACGTATCGACCCTGGAGCTAGACCAGCATGCTTGGCGTTTCCTCTGCCAACTGCCACGCCCCCTCATTGCCAGCACCTGTCTGGCTGGTCATTTAATGTGCATGTAAATGCGAGCACATTGCCCAACTATCAGACAACATACCATTAAAGTTCACTTTATGCGCGCCATTTTACAGTGGAAAAAGTTACCACTCGGCCCCGCCCACTAAATAAACAAAAATGAATGAGAGCAGTTCCGCTCGCTCAGTGTGTGTGTGTGCGAGTGTGTGAGCATGGCATAAAAATGCTAATTTTATGATCAGCCAAAGACAAGAGGCGTAACCAAAGCAAAGTCAAAAGCACATCGACTAGATAGATACCTCTTACTGGGAGTAGACTTGGGAATACTTTTCAGAACTAAAGAGAAGTCTTAATACATAGCTTCCTTTCACTCAACTTGCAGGGTATCTACTTTTTTTATAATTTTGTTTTTCTTGCTTCACTTTCCACTCAGATGAGATTGTAACAGCTGCTGTTCATAGACCATTAAATGATTGTTTATGAGCGTGTCCGGAATATTTGAAGTGCCTGTGCGTGGGACTGGACACAGAATTCGAGGCAGAAAAGAAAAACATGTTGAAATATATTTTGGAATTATATATATATATATCAGATATTGGTATAATCTGCCTTCTTTATACCATTTGACTGGGCTTTAAACTACGCTCAAGCAACAAGCGGCAATAAAACTAAATTAGATTTACTCGTAAAGTGTAAGCCGTAAGCCACTCCGAATGGCATTCACTCAACTAATCTTTAAATTCAGCTGCTTATCTGCCTAACAGACGAAAAAAGGAACAGCCTTGTACTAAATCCAATCTAAACCCCAAGCAAAAAAGGGACGAAAGAGAGAGAGAGAGGGAGAGAGACAGAAGCAGCGAGTTATGCCATCGAAGGCGTTTAAGCCTAATTTGTGCAGCCAGGCAGTAGGACGATGAGGCACGGCTGAGGCAATTACAGTTAAAGGCATTGCTCTAGCCCTCCAGGAAGCCAACCTCTACCTCTTTGCTGCTGTCGTTCCCTTTTTCAACCAGCCAATCTCCATCTCTAATCACATAGCTGGCTGCAATCGGCTTTTGTGCTGGTGCCGCATCCTGTTGATGGCCTCGTTAGTTGCGACTTACCGTCTGCCGCTCGGGGATAGCACAACGGGCACAGTACAATCAACACACACACACACACACACACAGAGTCACACACACACATACATGGCAGCAATAAAAACAAATGTCCTGACGTGCTGCTGGCATCAAATAAAAAACTGGGCCAACAAACTGCCAACAGCCGAAGGCTCTCAAGTTTTAGCTGCCATTTAATGGTTTTGCAACTTCTTTCGATGCCCCAAAAACTTTCTGGCTAAGCACTGTCCCGAAAGTGAAAATAAAATAAATTCTCCAAAGATAAACAAAACAAATAAAATAAACATTTGCGCTGTTGGCCCTAAAACGCTTTTAAATTTAATTAGAGCCGAGCCGAAGCCGAAGCCGAAGCTGGGCTTGGCTTGGCTGCTGCCCAGGTAAACTGACAGCAGCTCTCCACAGAGCACACAGTGCAGACAGTTAACATTGTTGTTGCATGCAACCAGTTGCATAGCTTGCAACTTAATGTGTTCCGTTGCAGTTTAATGGCCGTTTTAAAGACATAAATCACAGATGGCCGTAAAATACGAGCCGTAGATTGCATTTTACGTGCTTTTACGGCAAATGTGGCAAAAATGCAGGACTCCATGCAGCACTTGCAATTACTCATACATAAAATAATACTCGGGGGCAGCATTAGCAGCTCAAGAGAAGACCGAGAATTAAGGGAATATTGGAATATACTAGTAATTGATTCTTGATTGATATACTTTGAGATAGTGTGGACATATAGAATATAGAATAAAGAAAATAGTATATATATATTATATAGAAAATATTCCCCATTAAAAGAGAACGTATCCCAGTGTCACCCACTGTATATTCTCCACTCTAAGAACCTTTTGGCTGACATTTAAAAGCAATTTACTGTAATGCCGCATAACCCTGATTTATGGGAATCAAATTGCAATTACACATATTTGCAATAATTACAAAATCAATGACAACATTATATAGTAATTATCGCAAGACCACAACAGCAATTAGCATTCTCGGGCTATAAAAGGCAATTCCGATGGCTCGGCAAGCAAACAGTCAGCATGAGGCCTTCGGTGCGTATGCACGACCTGGTGCAGCACATCAACTCGGTGGCCCAGCAGCTGGGACTGGACATGCTAACGGTTGATGTTGAGTACAACTTTCGCACCTGGATCACAATCTCGGCGCCGACGACATATGCGATCTTTGGCGTTTACTGGGGCTTCATGGAGGCGCGCCGGCACTGGATGGAGGGCATCAAATCCTGCATCATGCTCGGTGGGCTCGTGAGTGGCTCGGCCAAGCTGCTCACCATACTGCTCAGACACACGCCCATCCGGAATCTGTTCCACTTCATCATTAAAATCTACGAAGAGTACGAGAAACTCGGCGTGGACTATTGCAACGCTCTCAACTTCGGCCTCAATCGGGTGAACAAAATAAAGCGCATCATTTTCGTCGGCTACTCGATTACGTTTCTCATAATGCTGCTGATGCCGCTGGTGTTGCTCCTCTACAAGGGCATACGCATCACAGTCATGCCATACGAGATACCGGGCTTGCCGCTCGACTCCAATATCGGCTACGGACTCACCTATCTGCAGCACACGATACCTGAGGTAGTGGGTGGCATTGGCTTCTATTTGGGCGATATGTTGGTGCTGCTAGCCCTGATCCAGATACGAACATTCGCCGACATTTTTCAGCTGAAAGCTGATGCCTTGAACGAGGCACTCGAGCGCAAAGAGCAGTCCAGATATGTATCCAACTTTGGCGAATATCAAGATTTCAAAATTCAAGAATTGCTAATGGACTTGATCAAGTGGCATCAACTGTTTGTAGAGTAAGTCGAGGACGTAGCTCAGTTTACTCGCTTCTGTTTATATTTCCATAATTTCAGCTATTGTGAGTTGGTCGAGCAGATCTATGACAATCTGATCGCCGCTCAGGTGTTTGCTGCTTCGGTCTCCATTGTCATTTGCCTGTGCGTTAACCTGAATGCCTTTGACCTGATCTCGGCCATCTTCTTTTTCGTTAGCGCCTACTCGATGTCAGTCTACTGCATTGTGGGCACACAAATAGAGTTTGCTGTCAGTTGGCTGTTGAGTCTTTGCCTGAATTTAAGTTAATTGATATTATATATATCTTGCAGTACGATCAGGTGTATGAGACCGTTAGCTGTTTGAGCTGGCATGAGCTAGACTGTGATCAGCGCAAGTTATATGCTGTGATGCTGCAGAAGGCGCAAAATATGAAAATTATTGTGTTGCTCGGTTTGGTGCCACTCAGCTTGGGCACAGCACTGCAGGCAAGGCACTTGGACTGAGCTCAGCTATTAAATAATATTAAAATTTTAATTAATTGCAGTTGACTAAGCTCATCTATAGCATATCCATGATGATGATGAGGAATCGCAAATAAAAGTAGAACGAGAATGTAAATTATTCTCTTCGATATTGTAGTAAAAGTTACAGAGATATTCTTAGTGAGTGTCGTATAATAGAAAGCATGTATTATTATGCCTGATTTATCAAAAATAAATAAAAATAGCTGCACATTATACTTCAGTTGCCTAAGAATCGCATATGACTGAGAGCAGCCTCGATCTGTTTCAAAGGTCAATGTCAAATCGCTGAATAGCAGACGCAAAGCTAAACTTGACAGCTTAGCTCGATCAAGTACCATCAGATACAATTCCTAAATCAAAACATTCCTCTTTAGCTAACTGAATACTACAGTTTGCCTATGCCAACAGCCAACTTGATTATTTTGTCTACTGGCTCAACTTTAAGCCCAATTCAAGATGTCTTCTTCTCCAGGCATAACTTTATAATAGCATACTTAAGCACTTAGATCGGGCTTAATAGGCGTATGCATGCCCAAACGCTTAAGAGAGAGTGAATGAGAGCGTTTGAATTCACATTAGCTCTAGCTAAGGCTTGACAAGTCGGATCTGAGTCAACTCGAATTTGGTCTTTTATCCCATTGCAGTGCCGTGCAGAGCACTCGGAAGCGTTTAAGTGCACTTGAGTGGATTTTAATGGACTACTACTGCATCGGACTGTCTTGTCTCTCTAATCAGGGCTTTTATGAGTGTGCGTACAAGTGTGAGTGTGAGTGTGTGTGTGTGTCACACAACAAGCCATCGACTCGCCTGGAAAGGAACACACACGCATTTGTATTGTCGTTAGCTGCCTGCTGCAGCTCCCTCTTGATGAGCTTTGACTGCAATCAAGTTGCGTATGTGCTGCTATCATTTGCCCTCTCAGCCAAATGCCATTTGCAATTAGAAATATTGCAAATGACCTCGGCTAAGAAAAGAAACTCTAATTGCACAAAGCAATAGTATTTTATGCTTTGATTAAGGACTGTGTTCTATATAAGTTCTGTTGAGTTTATCTAGTCGGAATTTATCTACTCGAAATTTATCTAGTTGACCCCACATTTATTTGCGCTGGACTCCCATTGCTGGCGCTCTTCAATGGGCACTTGCTGGCGGCATTATCATTACAAGCGCCATTTGCTAGACCAGAACATGGACTTGAACAGGACACCAGCCTGAACTGGTCCAGTAATTACGCATTTGGTACACACGCCATTTGCTGCAACATGTTTGGCGCGCTGATGCGTGGCGCTGCCCCGCAAGCCACTAATAACGAGCTAAAGAGAAAATTCGAGCTCGTTTCTGGTTCTATTATGCGTTGCTTATTGGGCTCTTATGCAAATAAACAACGACAACAATAAGAACAACAACAACAACAACAATAGCCTCAGCAAGCAATATATATGCGAGCACAAACAAGAGTCAAGTTCCAATAACAGCAAAACGCACCAGCCGAGACTGAGACTGAGGGAGGGTGAATGTGGTACAGACTGTAAATAGGCCAGAAATTCTTGTTACAAAATGCCCCCCATTCAATAGCATCGAGCTGCGAGAGTACGACCCACTCAATGGAACGCCTCGCACTTCTATGGCCTACTTCATTAATATTTATACAAAGCGACTTTTTCGACTCTCCATTTCCATTTGCATTTCTTACATGGAAACGAAAAAAAAAAGAAATCCGGATGCTGGTATAGGAGGTAGACTACCCACCCCCACCCATCCTCCCTTTGTAAACGAACTATAAATAGGAAGGGGAAACCCCAAGCTGAGCTGATATCTGAACCGTTTGCTCTGGATACGCATAGCTGATTTTGCATTTTCCAAATGAAAAAAAATAATCACAGCATAAGCAAAATAAGTCGAGATTGGATGGCAGGGTAATACCCTATCCTTGGCATAAAATATTATAGAGAAAAAGCTTAGCTGGTTTTCTGATAAAATGAATATATTATACAATAAATTCCATCCATTGTATAATAGATTATACAAAAGATATTCTTAATATCAACAGTCAACCAAGCATACCCCATGCGTCACACACTTACAGAGTTTCCAAACTACATGGCAATATAAATAATAATAGAGACTTGCTATTTATGATAAACATTGCATTTAAATGGTTCTTTATGCCAACTATGGCATCTATTTGCATTCAGCTTTGATTTAATGAGTTTGCAATTCAACAGCCTTAAATTGGTTTTAATTATTGTTTATGTTCATCTCTATTTGCAGATAGCACAAAAGCACAAAGTGGAAAATCCAGCTGTCAAATAAGCGAATGCAAACAACATTTTACAACATTTTGAGGTAAGTCTTAAACTGTCAAATCCCCTGGATTAAAAGCGAAATGTATTTCATGCCGGGCTGCTTTCTGATTTGCTCAAATTTCGAATTTAATTGAACATTTTATAGTTATTTCTTGTGTTGTTTGTTTGTGAAATAACATTTGCTGCTTCTGCCTGTTTGAGTTGAACAAATAAACGAGCTGGCAGCAGCTGAAGCAGCAAATGAATTTGAATGCTTAAGTCGCTAAGGTTCAATGGTTAACAGAGCGTATGCGTAATATAAATTGTCTTGACTGGCATACATTGCGCATACGTAATATATAACTAGTCATAGTTTATATTACTAATACACTATGTCAAACACAAGTCATAGTCTTAGCCATCTGTAGAAAAGGCTAGTGAAAACTCTTCGAAATAATATATCAACCTTATTCACCTGATAATTTCTTAGCAGAGTATCTCGCAGTCGCGTCACACAACCCCCTCGCACAGCAAACAAATTGTCGCTGTATCTCTGGCTCATAAACTAAGCCAACCCTAGTCAAGCTCTAACTAACCTCTGTGCTGCAACAAACTATCTTCATGGTGCTCAATCAGGACCCAGGACCCGGCACAGGGCTTTCACTTGGTCAAAATGAAGTAAAAGCTGTTTTTATGAGTTCAACGTGGCATGTAACTGGCGATTCAATATTGCTGTTGTTGCTCCTGTCGCTGTTGTGGTAGTTGTTGCTCCTGTTCTGCCCCGCTCCACCCCCAGTCAACAGCTACTCTTTGCTGTAATAGTGGTAGCTGCCGCTGTAGTTGTTGCTGTTGTTATTGCATTTGTCGTACATCTTTGTTTACTTTGTGCTCATGTTGCGTTCCAGCCCAGCGTGTTGTCCTCGGCAAGGAATTTAATTTGCCAGCCGCCGTAAAACGGCAGGCAAGGTCTGCCATCCTCGCAAATTCCTGGGCACGAGCTGGGAGACAAGCGTCTCTGCAATTTTGTTTGCACCCAAAAATTTGTTTGCACTCGAGCTTTAAAAGCGCCAAGCGCTACATTTTCACAATTAATTTGTCATTTCGTAGTGCAAATATTTTGCCAACTCTCCAACTTTGTATCTGTACTTTCGAATAGCTGCAGTCCAGAATTTACCTGTCGTACCAGGTACGTGTGAAGTCATATATATTTCGAACCTAAAAGCATTGTAAAATATTAACAAAAGTTGAAAGCTTGCATATGCTGCAAACGCTTCACTCTCTAATCCCTGACTTTTACCATATTTGCCAAGGATTTGCACACACGCACACACACATGAGCATTCTCTGTGTGTGTGTGCAAGGAGCTGACCGTAAAAGACTGCCCGCAAATGCATTTATTCATGAGACATTTTTGCTACATTTTCATCTAACAAAATGCAAAGCTTTTCCCACAGAAAAAATCGAGCGAACACAGAGCGTCCACTTCCCAAGGAAACTGCTCTTAATTGCATTGCAGTTAAGGCAAGCAGAAAAAAAGGCCAGGGAAAATACTCAAATAAAAATCTAAGGAAATTTAATTAAATTTTCCGAGTTTATTGCATCTGATTTCATTAAATATATAAATCAATTTTTGCACTTTTTCGCAGCGATCAACAGAAGTCGATTTATTTATTTACAATTTCATTTTTTATTTTAATTTAATATTTTAATACATATTTTTTAATATATAATATATTTATATATATTTTATTTTATATTTACAGTATACAATACAGTATATACAAATATTTAAATTAAATAAAATATATATATATATATATATTTTTAATATTTTCCTTTATCATATTTCATATGTTAAAAGTCAGCTCGAGGCTACATATGCATATACATCCTGTCAAACCAAATCGAATATCAGAATATCCTTTGTAATTTATATTTGATGTAATTTCTGCTGTTGCTGCTGAGGATATACGAGTTACATTTACATTTTAAGCAAATAAAGTAGAAAACGAAAGATTTATCAAATTTGCAGCTTTGATAAGATGCAAAGGGAAATGCTGTGGAGCCAGCCAGATGAAGGAAGCACAAGCTCTCATGCATATTGTATAATAAATATATATGTACATACCTATATATATATATATATATATATGCTGCATGTTAAACAAAACCAGGAGACAAGTGTAAGCCGGGTCCAGGTTGGGCCTTGAGGTCAGCAGCTGCAGCTGCCTGTCGGGGCACACAGAAAAACCAAGACAAGACAAAACACAAAAACAAACAGGCTAATAAGCCCTGGCTGAGCAGCAGTCAAACGACAAACGAGAAACGACAAATGGCAAGCGGCAAGCGGCAAACGGACTGACAACTGTCTCAGATACTACGCCCACAAAAGATACAAAGATACAAAAAGCGAAGCACTTTTTGGCATATGCCGTAGATACATATTTGCATAGAAAGCTTTTGACTTTCGCATGAGCATAAAAAATAAATGCCAAATAAAATAAATTTCATGCACGCATACAGCATATGTGTGTGTGTGTGTGTGTGTGTGTAAGGCAAATATGCTAACAGGATAAACATGAGGCTGGCGAAACAGTTGGCCCAAAGCCTCAGGCAAACACGAGACCAACTACGAGCCACAGAGTTGGCTAAGCCAGTGCCGTCTCCTTGGGCATTGATTGTCATGTTCTAACTACAATACGTATACGTAATATTTGTGAAGGGCCCAGTGCCTCGATGTCTGGCCAGCAAAGAGCAACACGCACGCCGCTCACTAGGAGTCCAGCCATGGCTCTGCTGCTGACACTAGCTACGTGATGGTGACACGACCAATTAGTGTTGCCTGCCCAGCTCTGCTGTGACTTGTTAGAGATACACACACACGCATGCACACATGCATGCAAGCATACATGTATGCCTTGTTGTGTCCTGACGTTTAACTTAAAGACTTAAGCCTTATGCAAATCTTTTCAGTTACAGCCAACTACAAACTACTAACTGCAAATGTCTGTAATTTAAAGCACACCCTCACACACGCCCATACTCACATAACTAAAAGTTGCAGGCGTAAAATTCAACACCTTTACAAACTCTCTCATAAAGTGCATACAAATTAGAGACTGAGAGAAGTTGGCACTGTTATGGCAAAGACCCTGTTATTGGGCAAACTCCAAGAGGCCTTTAAGGCAGGCGCAGAAAGAAAATAAAAGAATATTTTGTATAGCCCACAAATACCCTAGATAAAGTCGTAAACTGTCCAAGATTTATGGCAAATTGAATCTAGCTAAACTTTAACTGAGCTAAAGATCTGCTGTTTACCAACACAATATGCCCTTTGTATAGCCTGATAACAGGATATCCAAAGAAGAAAAAGGAAAAACCGTCCAAAGACTTGTCAAAAAAGGCAAACGAAAACAAGTGAAAATCATTGAGTTTAGTTAGCATCAGTCGAGAGCAGACGGCAGAACTTCAAAGTGAATCAAGCAGCGAGAGCCAGGAAAGGAAGTATGACAGAAAAAAGCAAAAAAAAAAAAGTGGCAAAAGGAAGGCTAAAAGTAAACAGCCATTATGCACTCCACGCAAACCGATGAATGGATGGAGTATGGGTGTGGCTGAGAGTGTAAAATGTGTGTGAGGAGCTGCGGCAGCCAGAGAGCTTTCGGTTGTTGGGCAGTATGAAAACATTTTACTGCCAAACACACTCAAACACACGCACAGCAGCAGCAAAATAAACAATTTCATAAGATATGCACAGCAACAGCAACAACAACAAGCATTGCAAAATATCTGAATATATATATACATATATATGTGTGTATATATTATATAAGTAAAATGTGGCGAGAGCTGGCCAGGGCAACCACAGGGCAGGCTGGAGGGCGGGCAGGCAGGGAGCCAGGCAGCAAATAATGCAAAACAAACAGAAAACGTAACAAAGTAAAGCAGCAGCGGCAAAGGAGAGGGGCGGGGCTGGCAGACGGGCAGGCAGTAAACCGGGGGCGACACCAAGCGACGAGACACTTTGCCGCCAACGCAAATAAACCTCAATAAGTGGAGTGGGTGGGTGGATTGGGCGGTCTGGTGGTGTGAGGTCGGACGGAAACTGCCAGCAACGGCGTTGGCCACTCAGCAGCGTTTGACACTTGACGCAAGGACAACGTAAGGACAATGGCGACAACGACCAAGACGAGTGCAAAGACTCCTCACCGAGGCTGTGAAAACAGCACGAAAAAATAAAATAAAAAAAAACGAAAACGAAAACAAAATAAAATAAAAGGCAAAAAAAAAAGCACATCAATAAATATATTTCAATTTTTGCACAAAAATTTCATTTTATATGTAACATAGCGATAAAATATGGAGGCGGGCATAACAAAAAAATTAAATCCACACGCAGCACACACACACACAGAGATACACCCTCACACACAGGCAGGGCGTAACAAAGTGCTGATAAAGCGAGAAACGGGCACGCGAAAAACAGCTGCGGGTTGAAACAGTCGTAAATAGTCATAAAACGTATGTGTGGAGCTCAGAGGCCCAGAGACAAAATGTCGCACATAAATTTCCGTATTTTTGGCTCTGTCAAACGGCGGTTAGTGGCGTGTGGGGAAGCGAGGGTGAGGAGTGAGCAGGAGTGGGCGCAACTACAGCGAGAGCGGGGCGGCCTTTGCAGCACCACAAGTTCAATTAGATGGCTTCTAATTTTGTAGTTGCCAACCGAAGTGGTCGAGTTCGAGCTGCGTTTAATTTGACATTTTTCAATCGTTCCCAATGCGAATGGAAATTCTCGTTTTCTTTTTCAGTGTATGGCCAACGGGTACCACTTGCGGCCAATTGGCCAAAAACAAGGCAGAAAATTAACTTGTGTGAGAATTTAATGAAGTCGAGTTTGATTTAGGCGAGTAAGTTAAAGACTTTGATTGATTTTGGTAAAAGAAATGAGCCAGAAATGTGTGACACACATTGAATATATGGATCAAACTCACTTTTACCTATAAACTTTGATAATTTTTAGACAGCAAATAACCTCAATACCTCGAAAGCCCAGATTCTCACCCAAAAAGCCTGATCAGGCGTCTAACTGCTACAGTTAAAAGATCTGCTAGAACTCGACGTAGACTCATAAAAAAAAAGAATATAAAACAAAATAATTTTCAAATTTAAAATATTTTTATTAATTTGTATTTATTTAATAATTCACTTATAGTTTTTATATTTATTAATTTGTACTTATTTATTAATTTACCTTTATTTTTATATTTATTAATTTGTATTTATTTATTGATTTACTTATATTTTTTACATCTTACTCCAAAGAGAAAATAATTAAATATATTTTTGTATACATAAGTCAAAGCCCAATACAGCAGCCCTTAAAGTTTGTAATATTTCTACACTATAAAAAACATATTTAACCATATTTCCACGCTTAAAGTAAGATTTTATTTACTACTTCTAAATGTCTTCCTCTTTCATAACTTCATAAAACTTTACACACTCTTCAACTGTGTCTCACTTCTCCGGCATTGTAATTAAAGTTCTCTTCAAAAACCAAACAAACCCCCGTCAAAAAATATTCGAAAAACGTCCAAAACCACTTAGAAAAAATTTTTCCGTCTGACAAACAATTTTCTAATAGCATTTCGAGAAATTCGGAATTCCATTTTTTGTCAAGCTCTCAGAAAATTTCGTACTGCATACCAAATGCTCCTCCTGACAACGCAACAATTTTTATGAGCCATGGGAATTTGGGTGGCAAGGGGGAGTTGCAGGAGGGAAGTACGTAGACTGATGTATGCATTAATTGAAGTGCAAACAATGTATGCATAGAAAAATAACATGGCTTATAACAGATTCTCTCGTTCCCAGAGCTCAATATGCTAATTTGCCAATATACTAAAGACAGATGAATTCAGTTGCCATTTTCGGGGCATGCAAATTAACACCAGCAGCCACAAATATGCCAAAAATGCAAGAGACTCAGAGAGAGAGAGACAGAGAGAGAGAGAGATGGAGAGAGCGAGAAAGGAGAAGAGAAAGCGACATTGAAATGAAAAATGCCGAAGGCTACAAATTGTTTGAATGGGCGAGAGCAGACTGCAGCTGGCAAAATAGTTGTTGACTCCCAGTCTTTGAGTTGTCTGCTGCCGAGATGGGCAATGCATTCATAACAGCTGCCGAAAGGCAGCTGAGGAGAACAATATTGGGATATTGGCTATCGAGTATATTGGGTAGCTGCGATGAGGTTCTCGTAGCATTTATGAAAATGCCAAGTTTGATTATGCAACAACTAAGCCAACAACGGCAACGGCAGCGGCAACAACCAACGATTCCAACCAACAACCTATCAAAAAGCACGCAAAAACAACAACAACAACAACAACAGGAGCAGCTGCAGCGAGAGGCAACCGCAACATGGTAAACATGAAACCGAAACTGTAACTAAAACTGCGAGACAGACATGCATATGGGGGCGTATGCATGTGTATGCATGTGTGTGTGTGTGTAAATAGGAGGGCAACAAAATTGAAAGCATTGCGAGCGCTGCTAAAATTTGCATGCATATTTACAAAGTTTTTTGGGAGGGGGGAGAGAGCAAAGTCAGCTGTGGGTGGCCTCCCAGCCAAACTCATGCAAAACTCAAACCCCAAGCCCCTTTGGCTCCTCCCAGTCCCCGCCACCGCAAGTCCAAACTAATGCATGCGCCTGTCGTGGCGCATTTGCCACATTTGATGTTCGTTTTTGCAACTATTTGCAAATGCAAATTGCAAACATGCAACAGGGACATGTTGCGTAAATGTCAATGTGTTGCAACAAAGCGTGTTTGTGTTTCGTCTGTGTGTGTGTGTGTGTGTGTGAGGCCACTCAATGCGCGTTTTCTGTCTACGCTTGAGCAACGACAAGCAGCCTGCAGCAGCAGGCAAGATAGAGAAGATATAGAATGCCTGATTGACAGGGGAGTTGCTGCTGCATGCAACGTCTTCCAGACGTCTTGCCAATGCTGCAGGCATGGCAACAGCTGATTGAGAAGGCAGGCCGAGCGTACCAGGAAAAGGCAAATGTTAATGACAGCCAATGTCAGGAAAACAAGCCAAAGGCGCAGCTAGAAAGAGCTTCTTTTTTAATAAAAGTGAAAGAGGGCAAATGTTGCATATTGAAAATGTATGAAAAGAGACTTAAGAGTAGTTGAGGGAATTTTAAGAATTTAAGTTGAATATAGGTATTGAATTATATTAATAGTTCTAAAGAGTTTCTTGACGTTTGCCAAATATATTGTAATTAATTTTTAGTTTAATTTTATAAAATGTATTTTCAATAGAAGGAAATTGTATGTTGACATTGATGTTCTTTTTTCCGCTTTCTCTCTATTCTTGACAACCCTTAAGTTCAACCAGACTTATACTAGTTAAACAAAGAGTGGACTTAACTAAATTTATTGCGTAAGGCGCACACTCATTGAGCTAACTGAGCGGCTAATAAACATCGTAGTGCCCAGGCCAGAGCAAGCTCAAACTAAAGTTGATTTAAAGTTTTTACGGCAAACTAAGTTTGTAACAAAAAGTATTCAAGTGCCATAAAATCTCTAGTATTATTTCTTGCTCATATACAAATTGCACTCTCTCTCTCTCTCTCTCTCTCTCTTCCACTCACCCTCTCTCTTACACACAGTTTGCTTAAGCTTAAGCAAAAGGAATTACTAACTTTTAGACTTAAGAAGCTTATTATAGGACTGACGAAGCACATTATGAATAACTTACGCATTATATATATAATTGTGCTTTAATAGCAACGCAGCAGTAAAGTTAGCAACGTCTAAGCGCAACATTTAATGTAAATATGGCAGAAAATCTTGACTCATCATTGCCAGAGAGGCAGAGTGGCAGACCCAGAGCTAGAGCCATTTGAGGCCCAATTAAAAACTGTTAGCTTCATTTTGCAAATCACTGCAAAATATTAAGAGAACTTGCACACACAAATATTACTTAACAACTTTTCTCTATTCCGCAGAAATGCTTTCTAAAGGCAGCCCAGAAAAAGCTGAACTGTTGAGAATGCAGAAAAAATGTTTCACCATGACGCACATAAAGGAAATCCAGTGAAAGCCACTCTCGCACACATACGCAGAGATAAGGTGCACAAAATCAAAACCCAATTTGGCAAGTACCAGGCGAAAAAACTGAGAGAGAGAGAGTGAGGGAGAGAGAGAGAAAGGGTGGGTGGGTAGCATGAGTAAGTGCAAATCAGAGAAGCGAAGTACGTTAAATTTTGCTGACTTAACAACATACAAATGATGTAAATGAATGAGTACATGAGTGAATGTACAAACACCCACACACACACACACAGAGAGAGTGTAACCAACACACACACACACATATGAATAAATGTATGAGCCCGCCAAATGAAAATAAAGTTTGGCAAGTGATGTTTGCATGTAGAACGCAATGCTGAAAGCAGCAAACTCACGTTTGTGTAATCAGTGTGAAACCAGCCAGAGCCTGAGCCAGAGACCTCCTTGTGCTCCTTCGTGTTCATCCAATGCCAATCCATTCGCTGCCAGCCTCTAACTTACACAGATTCCAATATACATAATGACATGAGGCACTCGAACGCCAAGGGGGAAGTCAACTCTGCTCACGCCTTGCTGGCGCTCTCCCTCTGCCTCTGCCAGCACTGTGATGAAAATGCCATTTGACAACGCTGTAAGCAATACGTGTGTGGCACGCCCACACGCAAATACCTTTATCGTATGTCAACGTGTCAAAGCCAGAGTCAATTTGACTTGCGGTTGTCGTTGACATTTTTTCCAGCTTCTCTTTTTTTGGCAGCAGCTGCTGCTGCTGCTGCTTGGCCCCTCGAGTTCCTTAGTAACATTGTGACTTGAATTGTGCCACAGTTTTGTTGCAGCTTTAAGCCAACTGCAACTCAATACGAAGCCAATCAACGTGGGCATTAAAACTACTTAACGACCAATTAAACGTAATCCATCAAACAAAGGACAAAGAAAAACACATTCCAAATGCAAACTCAATTGCATTTATCAAATGCTGCCAATTAGAGCGAAAGAGCGCCAATGCGAGCCCCAAATGGGCATAGTCTGAAAAGTCAGTAAAAATTTATGACAGCAACTAACCCCAAAACGCGGACCATTTCATTTACGACAATGTGCGGCAAAAGTTTTGCGTTAAGGTGCCCTCAAGTGCCCTTTGGCCCAGAGCAGCAGCTCGACAGAGCCTAACCATTGGCTGCCCAAGTATGCCCCAATCAACTTTAGCCACAGATCAGAATGTGAATGAGGATTACACTGAGAACAAATAGAGTTGACTGAGCTGAAGATGAAGATGAGATCAGTAGAAAGAGAAGAGGGGAAACGGCAAAGATCATAGAGATCGTGTTGAATACTCCATAAAGATTCTTTTTCCAAAATATAAATAAATAAATAATAATAAAATATTTTATTTAAAAAAATATAAAAAATATAAATAACAAAATATTTATTATAATATATTAAATTGAAATATTTAAAAAATAAATAAAATAATGTAAAATATTTTATTATTATTAATTAAATTAAAATGCCAAAAGAAATAGTTGATTACTATAAATTAAATAAAAATATTATACAAATATAAAATAAATTATAATACCAAAATAAATTGAACTAAAGTATAACATACATTTCACTAATATAAATTAAATAAAAATATATAATTATATAAATTAAATAAAAATATTCAAAAATAAACAAAATCAAAAAGAAATAAAATTATTATAGAATCTGCAAAGATTTTTGATACCTTATAAGTATCCTATAAAGGTTATAAAAACTCTTTATTTATTTTATACACAACCTATCCACATCTAGTCATCGCATAATTACAGGGTATTCGTTCTTGCGATCATTACACTTGGCTAGCTTTTTTAACTTTTAGTGTTTTTTGAGGTCTGCCAGCCTGGCGCCAATGATGTTGAGAGTTGATTACGCTTTAATGGCCAAGGCGTTGCACAAAGTTTCTTCCTGCGCGCAAACACACACACACACACACACACACACACACACACACAACTCACACACACACAGAGACATTTCTAATTATTTAATGGCTGCTCCGCATGCAGTTTTGTTATGTAAATGTGCCGTTAGTGGCTGTGGGCTGGCGCTGGAGGCGCTTGCCAAATATTTACGGCTGGGACGTCCGCATGCACTAAATTTTTGAACGCAACTGCAAAGCGAAACTTTCCAATCATTATTGCATGCACACACACACACACAGACACTCACTCACACACATACACAGAGGCAGGCACACTTGGCTAGGCACGTAATGGCCGCTGCGCCTTTGTGCAGTGATACGTGCGAGAGGCAAACAAAAGGCGAAAGAGAAACGAAACAAAAGGCGTTAAAATTAAAAAAGCAAAAAAAAAATAAAATGCAAAAGTAGAAATAAAAAAACAAAAAAATTAAAAAAAAACTCCAGCAAAGCACTTAAAGTGCATTGCGGTGCAGCTAAGGACGATGGGCGGCTAGGAGTTCGCTGCCCACTAAATCACAAAGGACGAAGGAAAAAAGTGCAAGGCAACGATTGCATTTGGTTTTTCCGCTTTTTGTTTTATTGTTTTCATGCGGTTGCAAATGGTGGCTGGCTGGCTGGCTGACTGGGGCCGAGGGCGTGGCACAACTTTATCCGATTGCGCATATAATGCTTAAATGGAATTTCCTTAGCAGCTCATTGATTTTATAACAATTAGAGTGAACCGAAAAACTAATTGAAATTCCGAAGGGGCAGCTGATTTAAAAGCTTCGGCTGAGTCCGGCAAAAAATTCGGTTTCCATTTATGGCCGGCTGGCTGGCTGTGCCTAGGAAATGGTTATCAATGCATCCGGCAACTGTGCTTGCATCCGCTGCTTTCAACGAGTGGCAAAAAGACTCGACTTTGCGGACAGATTAGCCACTCCTCCAACTAAATAACGAGGCATCCACAGAGGAAAAAAAATCAGAAAAATGAGAAGAGAAATCCCAACGAAAATGACCAAGAGCAAAGCTCGTAATGATGCGGAAGCTAACAAAAGGCCGTTGCGATACAAAAGGCAACGGCAACGGCATCAGCAGGCGACATTGGTCAGCATAGACTACGGCGGCCAAGGGCAAAGCCGGAGTCAAAGGGAGAAGCATTCTAAAATTGCGGTCAATTGAAATGGCAATCAAGTTAGTGGCACGTCCTCGTCATGGCCAATATGAACACAATAAAAGCTCTCGCACACACACACACTCAGCACCCATACAAAGAAAGCGTGAAGGAATGAAGGCCAAAGGACGGGCCAACAAGCATTTGCTGAAATTCACACCACCGCACCACAATCCCATACAACCACAGGGAGACATCAACAAAGCTCATCGAGCCAAAATAATTACAATGGTCAAAGGCATTCGACAACGAGGGACTTAGCGAAATGAAACAGAACCAAATCACGCAGAGCTGACAATAATGTAACAACAAAGGAAAAGATCTAACGAATTCTCTCTGTTATTGGCATTGGCAAAGCCCTAGAATTGATATATGTATAAATGAAAGAATTCATGTCGAATGCCAGACAAATTGTAAGAATATATATTCAATATATGAGAAGCACTTATTAAATAAGTACGAATATATTCAAATTATATTTGTGTAGCTGGAAATAAATATATTTTTATTTAAGATCAAAGCGGATTACAGAATAGAAAAGAAAGTTTTTTGAGCCTAGGAAAATATGTAAAATAAATTACAGAATTAATAAATTCAAATTATATAAAAAATTAAATATTTTTAGACTTTAATAACATAGGAATAATATATAAAAAAAAAAAACTACAAATATTTGTAAAACAAGATATTTTCATAGTTACAAAATTATAATAAAAAATAATATATTATTAAACATTATAATGAAAATTTAAGGAAATATAATTTTACAAATTAAATACAATATTTTACAAAAATTTAATTAATATATAAAATATTTGTAAATATTTAAAAAAAAAAAATAATATTTAATTATCACAAAATAAATATGTATATAAACATAACATTTCATATTCTTAAGATAACGATAATGATAGCAACAAAAAATTACCGCTCGCTTTAAGCTAATCCTTAATGAACTCAAGCTTTAAGCGCAGCAAAGCCAAATTGAAAATATGAAACAAACGCAGGAACAGTATTATAAATGAACATAGAGTCTGCTCTGGCTACAGCTTAATATGCTGTGTTGGCCAAGACGGTGGTTGCGACCTGAATTTAGCCAGACATTCGAGCGGGCAGGGCAAAAAAAAAACGCAAGCAGCGGAAATGTGCAAGGCAGAGTGAAAAATGAAAGAAAATAGAAAAACTGAAAATCATTTGCGGCAACGAGCACAGCTCAGAGCTCCCAGCTCGCCTGGTCTTAAGTGGTAAATATATTGCCTACTTTGAGGCGCCACAGCGCAGCACTTTTCAATTTGGTTCGGCTATCGGCTCTTATCGCTCCGCAGAGTGACTGGCAATTTGCGCAGACAAACTGCAGATGCCGCAGCAAACTTGCTGCAACTTGCTGAAAACTAACTGCGAATCAACAACAGCAACAACAGCTGCAACTGCAGCTGCAGGCCTAGACATGGCTCAGAGCTTAACAGTTTTAGCCGTAGTTGTTGCTGTTGTTGTTTCTCAACTTTTACACGCCATTTGTAGTTGCCAGCAGCGGCAATAACAGATTTTCCGTTTAGCTTTCATTTGATGGCCTTTTAAAGTCATTTCAGCATGCGCTCCAGCTGCCAGGCAAGCAAAATGCAGCCGGAACACTTACGCCGGAAGTTTAGCCCGCGCGGTTACCACACACCAGCCAAAAAAATAAAAAAAAAAGAGAGAAGAAGAAAAAACTAAGAAAGGCGAAAAACAAATGGAAAAGCAGAGGAAAAACCGCAGAGCGTTTTTGGTCATGTCGCTGCTTCTTCAACTCTGCGGCGGCTGTGGCTGAAATGAGCGTCCTGTGCAGCCCAGGCAAGCACTTCCTTCCTGTGGCAGTTCCTAAAAGAGCTGCTCTATCCCCTCGCCTCACATTTGGTGCCAACTCTAAACGTTTTTCACACATTTCGCTGGCCATTTTTTGTTGTTGTTGCTTTTTTCGGAGCATTTGTCGGTGTCTGTTCATGATTTATGTTGTCTCTCTCGCCACCCAGCCAAAGTCTTGTTTAAGTTTAAATGGGACTTGCGACTCGAAAGTCGCATAAAAAATGCACTTGTCTGTCAACTGCTGCGCTGCTTGTTATCGCCTCAAACTGGCTCAAAAATATCAGAGGAGCAGGAAACGCAACAAGCCAAAGTTGTAGCTCAGCTTTTTGTTTTTTGTTTGGTCGGCAAAACTAGTTTCGCTCGTAATGGCTCCGACATCAATCCATAGCCTAAATAACTTATGGCCACTCCAAAGTCAATGGGTTTATTTGCTTGCATGTGGCCAAAGTGAAATGCCTCAACTCGGTCAATTCAGTTAGCAAAAATTATCGACTGTTTGTTCGCAACTCGAGAGTTTGCATGAACAAAGTGTCCTCACACACACGCGCCTCAAGTTGCCAAAGATAAGTGCAAGATAAGCAAACGTTTTCTTGAAACAACTTCGTGTTGTGTCCGCCCTCACTAACTGCAATTTGATGGGCTTTGTCTGAAGTGTTGTTAGAGGATTGTTGTTTGAAGCAGTTCCGTGCACAAAAAGGTGCTAAAAATATAAAAACATATTTGTGTGCTCTTCCACTTGAGGCTCTAATGCTCTCGATTGTTTTAGCAAACTGTTTGCCAAATGCTAAGGCCGTTGAGTATATGCAAATAATTTTTGTAAATCGCATTCCTTGTCAAAGTTATTTCTAATAAATAATTTGAATTTTACAGAATTTTTTATTTTCTGTTTAACATAAAACACAAGCCAATTAGGCTAATCAGCTTGCAACTATCTGAACGAGCAGCAACTAATTTACATATTTTCCATTTATTTGCAGACTGGGAAAACACGATGCGAACAACATGACGTATGCGTAACATGAAGCTAAAAACATGAAATGCAATAATGCCGCAGGTAAATTGGTCGACCGCAAACTTCTGCTCGGCACTTAATACGTAAAATCTGTGTAAATTTATGAACTTTGCTAATTAACAGCATTTATGCCGCCCCCTCCAGAGCAGGCGAAGCTGGTCAGCCATGAAAAAGCAACGAAACAACATTTACAACATGGAAATTTGTTACGCAGTTGAAACTTGTTAATGGCTTCATTTATGTAAGTTCATTAGCAAAGCAACAGCAACAACAACAACTGTAATTGTTGCTGTTGCATTGAGTTGACAATTGGCAAGTCTCGAGGCGTTGGCCATCAATCAAATCAACAAATGGCCAACTGACTGCACAAAGTTGTCAACCGACAGCAAGCAGCCCAAAACCAAAGACGAGGAAATGAAACGAAAACTCAACAGAGATATAGAGACATAGACAGCCAGGGGTGTTGGGGCGGTGCATAGCTCTGGCCGAAGCGCAGACCACAACGCCAGTTGGACAATGCGCACCCGTTGCCAGCCAACGAATCAGGTAACAAATCAAGCGGCGTGTGACATGCAACTGAAGCGTGCGTGCCCACGAACGCGCGTCCCTTCATGCATTATGAAGTCAGTGCACAGGCAGCTCCACCTGGACCGACTGTCGGCTGTCAGTGCAGTGGAGACGACTTGGCAGCTCGGCAGCGCGCAGCTCGGCAACTTGGCAACTTCCACTAGCTAGTTTGTAGTCCGCCTCGGTTGACTTGGTTAGTTTAACACGTTTGCCTGTCCATTGGCTAGCAAGCGCCTGCCCCCCTTGCTCGTCCCTTGCTATGACACGTCAATGCTTTCATCATTTAATTAACTGTTTCGCTCGGCGTGCGAACAGGTTGACTGCTTGGTGGCCTGGTGGCCCGGTGGACTACGTACTCCATGCGAAAATATGATGAAAAATCACATTTCAATATGCGCAACAGCAACAGCAGTCGCTGCTGCTGCAGCTGCGGCGACTCCTGCTCGTGGCGCACATTGCATGCCACTTGATTGATCGCTTAGCCATGCGGCGACTAAACGGGAAATTTAAATGTCACTTGAGCCAGGCAACATGTACACCCAAGGTAATTCAAGTCGAGTATCTGTTTGGCACCGAGGTAAGAAATTTACAAAATAGTAATAACTGTGAGGGGAAAGGTTTGTTGGCTTATTTCATTATTATTTTTATTTACTTTATACAATATACAAATTAATAAAGTCGAGGCGAGGGCAAAGAAAATAGAAAAAATAATAATTTTGAGTATTAAGATATATTAGTTTATTTTATTATAATTTAAATTTATGTTTCTAAATTTAAAAGTAAATAAATTTAAGGAAACAGTCATATGAATATATTATTTAATTTATTTTAACATATTATGCATAATAAATATTACATAAGTTTAAATAAAATATTTTTTATAATAGCCCTCTGGGTCAAGGTGCTTTAAAATATTTTATTATTGTTTTTATATATTTTAAATAATTAAATAAATTAATATTTTGAAGGAGTTTAATATTTTTATATATAAGTATTAATTTCTTATATATAATAAATAAATGAAAAAATACCTTTTTAGCTACAGTTCTTAGCCTTAGCAAGCACTCTTAAAGAAAATACCATTACCAACTGCCAGGACTTGTTTAAGTCCTGCATAAACCCTTTTTAGTACTCAACGCACTCTTCCACTTCTTGAGTAATTTATCTTTTGCAGCAGCAAATTTTACTCGCGGAGACAGCAACGAGTACAATAGCGCTCTGCGTTGCTTATAAGCTCTAACAAATCGCATCAATGTCTCTTGTGGCTTTGGCTTTATTTTGTTTTCTTCCACTTCTGCAACATCACAAACAACAATTGCAACAAGAACTCACAGCTATCAAATTAACAGATAAAGTCCTCTATACAAAGTAGCAGCAAAGTGGGAGGTTAGGGGTGTGGGTGTATGGGATTTGGGTTCTATAATTTATAGTTGTAAATCTGAACGGCAAACAGAATTGTTTACGACTGAGTTGGGGTAAGATTGAAAAGAAATTCAGCGCGATATTTGCGGTGATTTATGTATTATTTTCGACGTTATTTGAGTTTATATTTAAAACATTAGAAAACAAAAACAAAAACAAAATGCCAGAAAGCAGAGTGCACCAAATAGAGATAAAAACTAAAACTAAAACAAAAAAGAGAAATGGAAATGGAAGGCAAAACGGAGGTTGAATGTAGGTAACAAACAAGCAGCAAACAGACAGACAGACAGACAGGGAAGCAGATAGTCAGCAATCAGAGCGAGAGAGAGAGAGAGAGAGAGAGAGACGGAGAGATGCAGATAGATAAAGCGCAAAGGGCAGGCAGACAAATAAAGCGGAAATGTTAACGGCAACGAATGGCGGCCATGCTGACTGCAGCCGAGGGCAGCCATTTTATATACTACATATAATGTGTGTGCGTATTGGTGTGTCTGTGTGCGGGAGACCAGTGTTTAGGTAGATTTCATTTTGTACATGATTTCCGCTTAAGCTGCTTGCCTTTAAGTTGATGTTGCAATTTATATTTTCGGACATCAGTCGCCGATTTAAATTGACTGCCAGTTAAGTTGCTGACCAAAAGTGCTGAACAAAGTTGTAGAGCACTCACGATAAGACCGGACAGAAAGGCCAACACCAGCCAGCAGCAGCAACAGCAGCAGCACAACAGTAGTCAAGTGTTTTGTGGGGCGGCAGCAGGTTGAGCATTTGTTGACATTAATGCCTTGGAGAAGAGCTCGATGGTTCGCGCTGAAAAGCGCAGCAGTGCCAACTTGAAATCGTATACAGTTATATAAGCACAAATTTCGTTACACACACATGCACACATACAAACACACACATAAGTGCTTGAATATTGTCTACACAGAAGCTGCAGCTGAAAATAAAAGCAAAGAAGTGTCACTCACAATGGCACTGAAGTGGAGCACTTGGTTGCACGCTCTGCTGTTGTAGGGTCCAGCATATACATTCATACATACATACATACACACACACACACACACGTACACTCACACATAAATATGAAGTAAATATGTGCTGTTGTTTACTCAACAATCGGCAACAGGCTGTGCGCAGCATCTGCCTGGGGTCGAGTTGACTTTAAGTGACTTTTTCAATTATTTAAGAGATTTTCGTCGCTGTGGCTATGAAAAATTTAAGAACTTAAAATAAAGTTCTGAAGTACGTAACAAAAAAAAAGTCATATGAAAGTTGGCCATAAAGATTATGGTTTAAATGTATTAGGGGCAGGCAAACATTTAGTTGAACTGAACAAGGCAAACAAGAAGTCAAGTGTTCCGCGCCCAATATAAAAATTATGAAGTTTATTACAATAAACTCTGAGGTCTATAAAGAAAAACAGAAATATTTAAAGCAGAAATGCTTTCACTATAATCTTTAATTATATATCCTTAAACAGCTGGTATTTCCTCCCCCACATAGACACACTTCATCAAGTCCAAAATGCTGAAAAACAACTTCGTTTCGTTGCGCTTAACTCTGTAAATTCAGCTTTAAAACGTGCGCAATTTGTCAGAAAGCTGCATGAAGTCAGCAAACATTTTATCTATATATACTTCATATATTTTCTTTGTATTTTGTTTGCTGTTGTTTTGGATAGATTGTTGTGCGCGCTGCTGCGGCTGTTGCCGCTGGGCACAAAAATAACAATTAATTCCGGATAAACACATTTCCTAATTAAAAAATTCCTTTGTAACATGATGAAGCAGTACAAAAACAAAAGAGAGCCAAATGAAATTAAGTGAAAACAACTAAGCAAAAAAAAAATGAAAGAAAAAAGGGAGGAAAAAGAAGAAAATCAACCGACAAGGGAACAGCTTACCAAGCTGACAGGCAAGAGAACGACACACACACACACACACACACAGAGAGATAGACAAGATAAAGGATAGAAAATGTGCAAAAACTTTTGGACAAGCGCATGAAATGCGAAATTTGTACGAATTGCTGAAAGGTTTATGGCGCAGTCAAGTTGTTCGCTGCAACACATGGCGTATACGTAATGCGATTTCAATGGCTGCCAACGGTGTCGCACGCGCTTTCACTCTGACTCAAAGGCCAAAAATTTAATCATCTGTCGGTCACTAAGCTGATTAGGGTCGCATGCAGCCAAGGTACAGACCGCCGCCACCCCTAACCACTTTGGCTTTCTCTTTCTCGTTCTCTTCCTCTTTGTGTTCGCCAAATTCATCTTTTGGAATTGTGGAGGTTTTTTTTTCTTCTTTCTGCGCAGCAAGTAATTTATTGTTTGTAGCGTAATTAACCCGCTTCGTGGTTGCGTTTCTCTTTCATTTTTTTTTTTTTTTTGGCTTTCACACTTTTCCATTGCCTAATGACGTTATACACACTTTGCATGCGACTCTTGAAAATCATTCGTTTACCCTAGAATTGAGGAAAATGCTAAAAAGCCTGAAAAAAATCTCTTTCAATCTCTAAATGCCTTTATATCAAATTCGAATTAAAATTCGCATTTGCTCTCAAAATTCTCTGCCAAAACTTCACACTTTAGTTACAGAGTATCTGATCGCTTATCACTTGCTTTTCACTACGTTTTTTTGTTTATATATTTCTTATCAAGCCAAACATTTTTTGGGTCAGTAAATGGGAATTTTATTTTGTTTAGGTGATTAAAGTCTTATCTGCGTGTAAGGACTTCAAAGTAATTAGTTTCGTAGCGGGCAAGCTGCAAACCAACCCCATAACTAGACCAGATGATCTGTTTCACAAATTGTGGACAGCAGCTGGAGCGAGCTCTGTGCTGGGGCTCTGCACTGACAGCGAGCAGTTGGCCACTGGCAACCGGCAAATGTCAGCTTTGGCCCGCCCCGAAACAGCAGCAATGTGAAATGACAGGCAAATTAAACTCGAGCAGGTGACAGGCAACAGACAATTTATCAGATATATTCCATTCTATACGTATATAAATTTAGCATTGTCTGATAATGGCGGCGATAGCAAAAGCACACATTTATTACAAAGTATATTTAAAGGAATGCTTCAACTTTCAACTTAGTAACCTTTAGTTTCAAAATGGAACATCAAGTATTTCGTTTAGGGTAGAACACATCGACAAATATTGTCAGTCGTCTGGATAATAAAAGTATTTTAGAAAATTTAGCATTATCTTCAGGTCTTTCATTCGGAAGTGTTACTATTTGTTGGTGTTCCGTTTCATTTCTTCCGACAAGTATTATCAAAAACTTTTTGTTTTATCTCCTGTCTCAGCGATGACTACCAACGCGCCGAACCGCAAGCCCAGCAACGTGCTCTCCAGCCGGCTGAGCTATAAGCCATTGAAGTTGGAAATGTCGCAGCATTCGCGCGGCTACCAGCAGCCGACCATTGTCAGTATCAACGCCAAGGATGCGAACAAGGACAAGGAAAAAGATCGCAAACAAAAGACGCAAACGACGAAGCAAAGCAGCAATCTAAAGACGTTCAGCAAGCGCTCAGACGCGACAGCCACAGCATCAGCCGGAGCCAGTGCATCCCTACACAAGGCCACATCAAAGGTGGCATCAAACGAGCGCACTATGGTTCTGGCCAGACACGTCGACCAGGCCCAATATGGCAAGCAGCAACGCAAGCCAAAGGTGGATGTGGCCGCATCGAGGACGAGAAATCAGCGCGTGGCCGCCGCTGAGACAGCGCCTGCAGCCAACAAGCATGCGAAGGATCCAAAATCACCCGACAAAGCTGACGCTGCTGCCCAGCGTCAGGTTCGCACCAAGAACCAAAGTCACAATACCAAAATCTTCTTCGATAAGTATCTAAAATTCGCCTTTGATCTGAGCACGCCCGACGGCGTGCGCCAGCTGGAAGCCCACTTCTTTCCCCCTGAGACTTGCCAGGCCAAGCAAAACAAAAAGAAAAGTGAGTCCGGCGACTCCGCCGAGAAGCCGCTGCCCGGCGGGCAGAAGCGACTTTCCAGCATCAGCATGCGCGCCGAATCTACTGGTCAAATACTGCAGCAAAACAAATGCTTCGATAATGTCAAGGATAAATAGGGCCTCTCAGCAGATCACTTTCAACTCATTGTCAAAATTTTATGGTTTTTAGAACGACAAATTTGTATTCATAGCGAAAAATTAAATGCGATAAAAGCATTCGGATTTGTTTTGAATTCAACTGAAACTAGAGATAGGAAGAGGGGGAAGAATAAGTTTTAAACAATTTAATAATATTGGCTAATAATAGTTCCTTATTTGAAGTGCTAAAAGAGTTGAGAAGAGACAGTGTAGGGGCGAAAAAGCTTCAGGATTTGTTATTTGTTTTATCTGAAAACTGTATAGAAAGGATATAGGCTTGACAAAATGTTAGATGGACTGATAGATGCTGGAATAACTTATGAATTGGATCTATACATAATTCCTGTAATGTTATATGTAGAGCTTATAGGGGCAGAAGTTCGTTGAGTCAGCAGCTTAAGAAGTAGAGCTCTTGGCGAAGTATATCTATGAGCTAATAATGTTCTGATATACAAATTTCGCCTATCAATATATATTTATGTTCATAAGCCATATATTCATAAGCCCAACACTTAAGCCTATAATTCAGTGCACGTCATACCTTTAACAACTTTATTTTTAATTACCAGACCGGGACGCATAAGTACTCTGTTCTGTGGGTCTAATGAGCGTTAATAACAGTGCGCTGCCAGCTGGCTAATTCGCCTGCCGCAACAACAAAAGCAAACATTTTTGTGCACAGTTTAAATGAAATTTATTGTCTAGCTGGTGTGGTCATCCCACATGCAAATGTATTATCCTTTATTGCACTCCAACACCAATACCAACACACACACACACACACACACACACACACACACACACACACAAACCGCAAGCTCATTCAGCAAAAGGCAGACACCAACAGACAAAAGCAACGCACTGGGCATTGTAAATCATAATCAAAACAATAGAACAAATGAAGCTAATGTGGTTCATGCAAAACAACAACAACAACACCAACAACAATTGCATGTACAGCATGTCCAGAGAGAGAGAGAGAGAGAGAGAGAGAGAGAGGGAGAGGGAGAGTGAGTGGGGGTGTGCATGGCCAGTGTGTGCGTGGGCGGAAATGTTGCTGTAAGCGTTAACTCTGGCTGCATGTGGTCGCCGCAAACTTTAAAATAGCCAACAAATTAAACTAAACAAAATTCTGTAAATATTCCATTAAATGTTGAAGCCTTACATAAAATGGCATGTGGGCGGTACTTGAATGCAGCATGTGTAGGTGTTAGATGGAAGACCTGGAAATGCAGATAATGTAGCAGAACAGAACTGAAATTATATACAGCATATAAAGAGCTTATGGATAATGTATTTTAAAATTGAAATATTATTATAGTGATATTAACAGATTTAATTTCTATTATTTGATGTGATATTGGTATACTTAAGATATTTTATATAGATTTGGGATACTTAAGATGATATTGGTATACTTAAGATATTTTATATAGATTTTACATATTTTATTTTATTTTATTTATATTTTTCCACCTTTGGATTTGATAGCCAGCTTCGTATATATTATTTAAAATCTAATTTCATAATTTGAATTTTATTTTATATATAATATATATCAATGTGATACAAGAAGATATTCTACATTTATTTGATATATATATTTAATATTTTATATTATTTTATTTGTATTTGTATCTTTTTTTAACTCAATTCGACTCAGCTAAACATTTTGGATTATTTCTTTACCGATGCTCTGCATTGATAAATAAGAGCTCATATTATCTTTATATTTATTTATTTATTTTTGTTTTTACACTACCTTCTTCGCTTTAGCTACCCAGTTAATCTAACCCAAACTCTAAGGAGACTGAATTCCATTTTAATAACATATTTAGTGAATGCAAATAAAAATCTAAATAAATTAGCTCATAAAATACTGTAATACATTTTTTATGTATTAAACGCACTTTTTCATGTGCTTTAATTCAATTAATATTGTTTTTGAACAGTGCGACAACAATAGCGCGTAATTAGTGGGAATTGATTTATGCGACGGCCGTCGCTGCAGCTGCAGCTGCATTAATCATGGCTGATGCGGCCAGCTGCTGTTGCTGCTCCTGCTGCTGCTGCTGCAGCGAACGTGCTTAATGAAATCCAAACAATGCGCTAAATTCAATACAATTCAATTAAAATACAAAAAATAAAAAACATCAAATATATATTGTGCTGTGTACTCAAACAAACATCCACAACGCTGTATGTAGTTGGTTGACATCGGGTCAGATCTGTTTATCGAGAATTTGGTCCCCTTCAACCAGCTGTAGCAGTGGTTGATGACAACAAGTTGAGATGAAAATATTAAGAAAAATAAATCAAATTCTTAAAAGTGACTCATAAGATATTGAACTAAAAAGTGTGATAGAAAATCTATAAGATTTGAAGATAAAAACACGCTTAGAAGAAAAAAAGTAAAAATGTAAAATATAATATAAAATAAAATAAAATTTAAATTTATAAATAAATATTAAGAAATAATAAAATTATGAGTAAACTCAATAAAAATGTATATTTAAATAAAAATAAATATTGATTATCAGAAGAAGCTGAATCTTTTATTTATTATTATTCCTGTTGGCAAAAGTCTGTATAAATATTTATGAATGTAAATTATATAATAAGTTTATTAAAATATATATAAATTAAAATTTTTTATTTATATTTTTAGTTCATATAATTAAATTAAAATATTTATATAAAAATAAACAAAATAATACATTAATAGTAA
Organism: Drosophila repleta; assembly: GCA_018903745.1. NCBI lineage: Eukaryota > Metazoa > Arthropoda > Insecta > Diptera > Drosophilidae > Drosophila > Drosophila repleta. The sequence goes on from JAEIGN010000396.1 coordinate 7,798,092, forward strand.
AAACTAAAAAATGAAAATAAATACTCAACGCCAGAAATTAACAAAAAAAAACTTTCTCCAATCAATATTTTCTCCTCAGCTGACCTCATTCAAAGCATCAAAAATATATTTCTTTGCTATATACATCATCATTATCAAATAATATTTTTATATAATATATATTTTTACATGCAAATAAATAGATTATTTGCTTCAATGTTAGTTTACTTAAATTCTGTAAGCATTTATCTGAAATCCACAAGATAGATACAAATACTACTCTTAGAATTTCGTTTGCCCAGCATACCAGCAAAGCAGTATAATTTGCAAAATATCTCAAGCGCAATGAGTGGCATTGATGCAACGCAAGATGAATTTGAGCAAATGCTTTAAATAGTTACTACTTAGTATATATATATAAATCAGTTATAGCATGAGCAAGTAAATATTTGCTGGGCACTGGACAAACAGCAATGTGCAGCTCGAGTATATCAAACATGTGTGCATTATTGAAAGCAAGTTGTGAATGATGTGCGAGCGCGGAAATGTCAAACAAAACGAATTTAATTAATTTTATGCCCTTTGGGTGCCGAAATTGCGTTTGAGATTGATATTGAGTCTCTGGCAGCGGCAGCTACTCAATTAGTTAACAAACTGCGCACTAATCAAAGCAAATGCAAAACTTGGCCAAATGGAAACGTCATTAGGTTTTTGGCCAGCATCAAGTGATACGCAAATATGCACAAAACTGCACGCAAACAACAATTAGCAAATCGAACGAAACCAAACTCAGATTCTGGTCTTCAGCTTTGCTGGCTGTATAATAATGTTGCATAATCCAATTGGTATCCAATTGGAGCGCAAAGTCCGTAGCTGGCAGAGAAAGTTGCCTTTTGGCTTCGCAATAAATTATTCAATTATTCGCATTTATCCAATGGCCTCAAAGTTCAAATTGCAATTGAATTTCAAAATGGGCGGCATTTAATGAAGCCTGCCTGCAGCAGAAGCCCAGAAACGAACCAAACCAGCAGACCAGCACCAGCGCCACCGGATGTAGTGCTCTCCATAAAAAAAAGAGAGAGAAAGAAAATCAAAATAAAAAATTCGCTTTTTGCTTTTCTCTCCTTTCTTTTTTTTATTTTTGATGTAGCAAACGAAATTCAATTTAATGTAGATTTACATGCAGCCAAAGGCAGTGCAAGTTTGTTTTTTTTCTCCTGCTGCTGCTGCTGGTGGTCTTCGTTTTATTGAATGCGAACGCTTGACAAATCACCGCACAGGACACACGGGGTGGACTGGGGCGCACAGGAACTGCCTGCGGCCGTGTCATGAAATGAAATCGACATGAAACCAACGTGACCAACGTCATTAATTATCGCCAGCAACGCTGTGCACAGCTAATTACGACGCGTCCATGTCCTGCCAGGACCCACCGCAACCAGTTGGCAGCGACGACGAGTGACAGGGCGGAGGCGTAGGCGGAGCGGGACTGCAACGGCTGTTGGCCACTGTCGTTACTCAACATGATGGTGCGTATTTTACATTTGGCCACGATTTAAAAGTGCGCGGCTGCCCGCAAATATAATATGCTGCACATGGACCTCCCCAGGCCAAAGGGTCATTAGCAGGTCCGAGCTGTAAAAACCGGAGCCCGTCGAGCAATTGAATGTGCGCTCTATGGACGGAGCTGCTGTCGGAAGTTTAATGCGCTGCAGGATTTTGTTCATGTTAATTGTAAATATTATTTTTATGACTTTAAATGACTTTGGGTGTACTTATTGGCTTTGTATTGGCTCTGCTCTGACTCAACTGGAGAACTGTAGCCATTCTACTGATCTGGCGCAACTGTTTATGATCTCTTGCTCTGTCAATAGCTGTGCCTCTGGCTGAATCTTAACTCAGCTTTAGCTCTACTTCTGGCTCTGCTTCAAGCTCTTACATAATTATAGTCTTACGTAACTCAGCTCTTACGTAACTGAGCTCTATTACACTCATACGCTTAATTTAACTACGTTTATGTTCAATATACATATATATTATACAAATATCTATTTATATATAAATGTATCTAAATAAATATTTATATATAATCACCATAACGACTATTAACAATTATTATTAAAATAATTACTCAAAACAATGCATATAACTATTACAATAGTTTGCTTAATATTATTAACTATTTAAACACTTACCATACACCGAAGAAGAGGACGCCAACTGTCGACTGCCCGCCAGGAGATCAATCATCCGACTGAAGAACAACTGCTGCAGACCAGCCTTGATATAGGACGAGCCAACCACTCGAACTCGCACTCGAACTCTGTTCGTCGACCTGTTGCTGAGTTATTTTGCAGGCTCGATCAGTGTGCGATCGGTGGGCTCGATGAGGTATGAGCATCAGCTGCCCTGCGAACTTATGTTGTTTGTGATGCAAATACCAAGGAGATAGTGTGCACGTATTTTGGGTGCTCCTTTTCAGCTCTCATGCCAAGGCAGAGACATCATATTAATAAGCAATCAATATTAAATAAAGCAAACAGACATATATAGACTTCTACCTCTTTATTCACATTCTCGTAAATATATAATATTATTATGTATAAATATCTATATATAAGTGGACCTGCCAGGCTAAGCTCTGACTCTGTTTTGGCTCTGCTCCGGTTCTGCCAACGGCCCAGCTCTGGCATAACTGTTTTGTCTGTGCTGCTGATCTGGCACAACTGTAGTTGATCTTTGACTCCGCCTCTAGCTGAGTTCTGGCTCTGCTTCGGCTCTGCTTTGAATCTGCCAATAGCCGTGCCCCTTGAAATTTACCAAAAATTAAATTCTTAAGTATCTTATGCTTGCGTTGATAATACACTGTCTCAGCTCAACTCAAGCTATTAACGAAGTAAAAACGAATGCCAAATAATTTCCCATTTTATCAATTACTTAATTCGATTCCTTCAAAAACTCAATTGCACTCACATTAATAAGCAACAGAAAGCACATTCCATGTACACAACAGGGCAACGGAGATGCATTTATGTCTTGTACATACATAGATATATGGCCTCTAGTCGTTCGTACTATGTTATTTAATACATTTGGGAACATTTGTTAGCGCTAACTGGTGACTGACTCTGAGTTATGATGCTCGCAATCCATTGGATTGCATTGTGCTTTGGGTAGCGCACAATGCTCAACGTCACTCGGCTGTCGGACAAGTAAACTTGACGAAAGCATGATGATGAAGATGATGGGAAGGCGGCTGCTGCTGATGATGATGAAATAAAGACGAAAGTCGAAGGACGAAGGATGAAGGATGAAGTCGACGACGAAGATGTTGTGCAGATGGTAGATGGCGAGCTACTGACCGCACATTCATTTCGTCATTTTACAAACAAGTCGGTGTAAAAGATAAGTCGTGCCAAGTACGAACTTAAGCCACTGAAGCGAAAGATACACAACAACAACAGCAACAACAACGGCCCTGTTCCATTGCGAACAAGCGACCGCAAAGACAGCAGCACAAAGGACATGCCAGAGTAATTCCTCTGTGGCCAGTGGGCTGCTGAGCTGCTCGGCTGATGAGGGGCACACCAGAGGAGCTGCGGTTATGTCAATATGACGACAATAGGATTTGCTACGATAAGCCACAGCGTGGTCCTTGATTCGCTTTTGGACAGCGCCAACAAGCAACGAGCAGCGGGTAGCGGACAGCGGCCACCCGCCTCTGACATCCTCTGAAGTGCTCGCTGATAAATGAAATTCGCAAATAAATGCATTGAAGTAAACCTCTAAGTCTCCGCCCGACCCTCCCCAGCTGCCACGGCTGCCTATAAACTTAATTTTTTTCCATCTGATTGTTGACGACAGCAGTTTATAAATATTTCACTTCACTGCGCAGCGCACTTATTACGTATACGTATACGTCATTTTGTGCACGCTTGCAAAGAGCATACACGATTATGTAGACATTAACTGAAGATCAATATGTTTAAGGCAGGATGAGGATGGCCTTTTAATGCTTGTTACTAAATATAATTATGAAGAGAAGTAAGCTAAGCAGAGCAGGCTATATAAAGAAGCCGATGTGGGCATAGCCAAACGTATTTTGTTAGTCAGACTCGAATCAATTTGAAAACAATAAAGTAAAATACTTTTGCATACAAAGAGATACGTTTATAGGGTATCTTATATGCGTCTATACAGCAGACTCCAGACATCTATGCACATTCAAGTGCATTTTCTATAGGTGCATCTCTACTTTTAGACCTTACAATGATTTTATTAAATAAATAAATATTTACTTCAACTGACTGAAAATTATTTTGTGGCAGATCTTCTTAATTAAAAAAAAAAATAATTTTATTTAGACTTTGCTTTTGTAAAGGTTTTTCTGGTTTGCTGTTTGCTATGCAGTGAGTGACTAGTGCTTGAGTATTGTTATGAACAATTTATAATATAAGATGAAAGACTAGACTTGTTTGTTTGAGTAGACAAAGCATGTAGACGGGGTGGGAAGCTATTTGAATATAGAAGCGAAGCTTTTCGCTGCCTCTTTAGAAGAAAACTGCGACTCCATCTACCGATCATGTAGGAACAGGACTACAGCTTGGAGGGATTGTTAACTGACGTGGTTAAGTGGTCTGAAGACTTCGATTACATATCTTCAAATTGCAGACAGTATGCTCTTGTATATAATTATTCTGCATAAGACAGACTCTATTTTGTTCTATGATGGACTTGAGTAACCCAAAAATGTTCTTCGCCCTGAACTTCGTTGTATTTCTGGCCTTCCCCAAGTCTTTTCGCCAGTCAAGATTAAAATTAAAATCTAAGCCAAAGCAAAGTATTTCAAAACTCTAATACTTCCCGTGTACAACTATATTTCTCATATAAACTAACTGTGAGCCACTCTCCACCTCTAGATGATTATATTGAACTTGAATTCGTCACATTATGACATAAATATTAATTTCAGTGCGAGTTTTTACGACTGTGCATGTTAAATAGAAATGAACCGAGTCAGCTCGTTACGCAGCCATTAAAATATGTACACACACACACACACATCTACATAATACCATGTGTGTGTGTGTGTGTGTTTTTGTAATTTATGGATGTGCAAATTTTATGTTTTTAAAAGGCTGAAATGTTTGGATTTCGTTCGGCGTCCTGGCAAATAAGTCATGAAAGGACTTTAAAAAGGAAATCTGTGCAGAGGCCATGGCGACGGCAGCGCTATAGAGAGAATTGCAGCAAAGCCTAGGTGAGCTGTTACTTTGTGGGCTGCTGCTGCTAGTGGTGCTGCTGATGGTGGTGCTGGTGGGCCATAATATGGGCAATATTTCGTTTGCTGACATAACTTTTTATGCGAACGGACTAAAAAGGGCTAAGAGACCGAAAAACGTTGATGCTCCTGCTGAGCGACTAAATCGGAGCCAAGTGACTGCGCCAGCAGAGCAACCAGACCAAGCCCCAGCAGAGCTCACACACACACATACTGAAGAGTTCTGGAACCTGTGACTGTCCTTCTTATTGGGCCGTCGGCGGAAATACGCTTCACGTTTTACTGAATTTCAAATTTGAAAATTATTCATGAGCATGTGGAAATTAAAGTCAGGTCCGCACAAAAGAGATTTATTTGTCAGCCACCACCCGCTCAATCTCTATCTATGCGAAATGAAATGTAAGGGCGAGCTGGAAAAAAAACACACACATAAAGAGATAACGCCAGAGAGTAGTAAAACCAAGGACCTTGAAATACACTTACTTTTATTATGTTAAAATATTTTATATAAAAAATATAATTGAAGCTAGAAATTGTTAGAGGATAATGTGGTATGATCTACTTTGAGTAGAACATAAATATATTTTATTCATATTTAAATAAATAAATTTATGTTTTCTATTATATTTATTTATTTATTGATTAATTGATTTATTCATTTGTTATTTTTTTATGTACATATATAAATATTTTTGTGCTCAAATTAATTTATAAATATTTTATTTAACTTATAAGAAAACATCTCTATAAAAATATTAAAAATATAATTAAATCAACTAAAAGTATTAAGTATTTTATGTATTAAAAATGAATTCATACAATATATTATTAGTATTTTTATTTAATTCTTTTTTTATTAGAATTATTAGAGAACTTAATATAGATTCTTTTTTAATATGTATACTTATTTTTTTTTTATATTTTTTTATTTTTATTATTTATTGAATATTTCCAAAATTTTAAATTCCCATGTGTGCAATAGATAAAATGTCTTTTGTCAACCAGCCATAAATAATTTGAGCTCATTGCTCATAATGCCTAACAAAGCTGCAATAGCCTCACTTAGGTTAGCCTAAAAAAAAAAAAAAGTAAAATGAATACGCGTCAGGGTCAAGGGAAGAGCTAGAAGTGAGGGCAAGCTATTTATCTGCCTGAAGCGCGTCTCCATCATCGTCGTGGGATTCAATGGTTTTTTCTATTTTTCCATTTTTTTTTTTCATTTGCCAACTTATCGCAAGTTTTCCATTATAAAATTAGGTCAGCTGCAAAAATAACTCAACTCAACTCAACTACTTTAGCGGGCGATGTTTTTTGCGCTGCGGTCGCCAGGGCAAATATTTAGTTGGACGCCAGCGACGAGCGTTGGCATAAAATGGAAAAAATGCTAATTTGTCAGTTTTAGGACTGACATTGGTCAGCGACCCAGTCCCAGTCCCAGTCCCAGTCCCAGTCCCAGACCCAGTGCCAGACCCAGTCACCCAGTCAGGCAGCAGCCTCCACGTACCGAAGACGCTGCCGTTCGGTTGTCATAAAAATTGTTTCCATTACATTATGCTGATTTCGTACATTTATACAGCCGGCCGGCCAGCCGAGCGCTTCGCATCTTTTAGTTCCGTTTGGCCTTCTTTGAGCCAACTTAATTTCAATCTTTTCTTTTCTTTTTTTTTGCCAGTTTCTTTGTTGTTGTTGCCTGCTGCTGACATGGGTGTCGTCCCGACTTGTTTGACCAAAAACCAATTTTCTATTTGTGCATATCTCTGAAAAGTTTATTTTGCAACTAGGCAGAATTTTCGAGAGGCTGGGAGCAGCCCCGCCTGCACCTGCACATGTGCATGGAATAGTATTCTCTGTTTGTTCAGTTCAAATGGGTTTTGAGGCTTAGCAGCAATCATATTTTTATGCCACATTCGCATGGATTAGTTGGGAATGCAGTGGGTTGCAGGGAGAAATTGATGGGAGAAAGAGAGGCAAATGTATATGAGATGAGACTGTCTGCTATAGTAACTTGGCAGAGACTTTATAGGCTTTTTACAGATTAAACTAAAGTCTATTCACTCGAAAGCTCAATCTTTCCATTCTGTTCGATGGCAGTTATCGATGCCACTGTTGTTAATTATCGATGCCGCTGTTAATCATCGATGCATAACAGCTCTGCTCCACAGCTGGCTCTTATTAGCCTGCCACAGTTGCTGTTTATCTTAACACTCTGCTGCCCACAGGGTATCGCCTCGTCCTCTATCGTACAACTCGCTCAATTGTTTTGCTGCATACAACTCATTGATATTCGAGATTCGAGGTAGTTGAGTAGACACTTGATTTGAAATTACAAGTAAATAACATTTCGCATTCGATTTGTCTCTGTGTATTTTCGAGCGCAAAAATAATATGTAATTGGAAATGTAATTCGGAATTAAAAGCACTTTGATCATAACAGCAGAGATATCTGAAGTTGCCGTTTGATATTGAAATGAAATAGGCTTGACTGAAGGCACTCAGCTATGTCCTGTCTACCTACCTGAATAATGCACTGCAGACAAAGAGAAACTGCTTTTAAAAAATTCCTGAATTATTAGCGCCCATTGCAGAGCCTTTTTTATCAGCTCATCCCAAAAACTAGCCAAATTCCTGTAAATTAGAACAACAAATAACGAGGACTACAACAAGGACAACAGCAGCAGCCGACAGCTGACACAGCCGCGACACAAAGCTGCAGCAATTATTACAACAACAACAACAGCAGCAGCAGCCGCTGGGCCCGGCACAGAGAGAGAGAAAAAAAAGCATTGTAGAAGCTACTGTCACTTTACGCTGATTGCATCAATTGAAGCTTCACTGTGCCGCACGTCCATTCATCATCCGGTTGCTTCATCAACATGATGACATGACAGCGCTGGCGGTTGAGACAACACCACGTACCCCCTCCGCCCAACCCTCCTTAGGCTGCCCAGTCCCAGCCCAGCTCAGTTGGGGATCTCTTGCTACGCATGGCCAAACTAAACGAACGCGCCCCAAACTAAAAAAAAGAAGGAACGAAAAAAAAAATACTTTTCAACTTCATTTTAGTGTGTGTCTGTGTGTGTGTGGGGCACAAAGAAAATAACGGATTCTTGCGCAAACAGAGAGAACTAAACGAATTTCGAAAATAAAATTACAACTTTGTCCAGGATCCAAAGGATGCTAACGAAATTGTTCGTCGACGTTGTTGTCGTCTTCGTCGTCGTCTGGCTAAAGAATTTTCGCTAGTTGTGCACCCAAAATTAGTGCACAAAAATGTTGGCAGCGGGTCGCGCACGGCTTAGCCCAAATGCGGGCGGGAGTTTGGCGGGTTTCGACTAGAGGGGTTTGTCTGCCTGCCGGAGTCAGGCTGTGTGTGGTCGGTCAGGCGGCTTGGCTAATGCCGTTCATTACGTTTCAATGGAACGTTTCTTGCTTCAAGCTGCCAAACAATTGGCTATTGGCGTTCGGTGATTGGCCATTTTCAAGATGGTTCGGCGGTTCCGGGTGGGTTGAGGGGTGGGGTTTCGGTGGTGGTTCGCGTAATCAGAAATGAAAATGAATTTTCTTGTGCTCGCAGCTTGGCTTTTTAGCTGGGCAGCTTAATTGCTTTCATTTGGATCCGACTACAGAGCACACTCAACACACACACCAACACACACACACAAACACTCAGTAACACCCACACACACACACAGTCAATTCAATATGACGTTGATTTTGAAGACACCCGCCCAGCCAGACTGCCAGTTGATGGCTCTGAGAAATTTTCCAGTGCACTTCACTTGGCAAACAATGATGCAAGAAATTGATTTTCAACAAGCACTAGCACGCCAAACGAGCAGGAGTCGAAACGAGGGCAAAAACGGCACTCAAAGGCCACCTCAGCTCACCCCCTCCGTCCGCCGTCTGCCCCTGCGCTGCATGATGAAAACGTCTAAGACAATTGCTTTGGCCAAAGTGCAAGAAATAGATAAAATTAGTGATGGACCAGCACCCCATGCTGCCGGATCGCAGCGCCACTCGAGAGTGGGCCGAGCCGAGGTGTGTCTCTCTCTCTCTCTCTCTCTCTCTCTCTCTCTCTTAGCCAGGTAAAAGTCGCCTGCAAAGTGCGCAAGTGAAATGCTTCAAGCAGCAGCAATTGCGCTCAGGCGAGTCGAGCCAAACACGAATGCCAAATGCAAAATCTCTTGACTTTTATATTAAATATTTTGCCACATTTTCTGCGTATTAAGTCTAATTGGATTTGACTCTCGGCAAATTCCATTTGCCTCCAATTTAAGAACGACTCTTCACATGTATTTGCATTATATTTTATTTAATTTTTTCCACATTTTATTTTCTCTGTAGCAAAAAAAAAAAAAAAAAAAACGTAACTTCATTTGCATAATGTGCAATTATAAGCGAGTCGCGCACGCAACACACACGCACACACACCTGTGTCTAGGCTGGCAAAAATATGCACTTGCAGTTTTCCTTTTACCTGGGCAGGTTTTTCGCTTTGTTGCGCCTCGCGCCCGTTTTGTTAATTAAAAATTATTGTAATTTTTTTAATGCGTAATTATTCACAAGCACTCGGCCATGGCCGCATTTATTTATTGTAACTATTTTCACCCAGCACAGCTGGCGCAGTTGGCCAAGAGAAAATAACAGTTAACGAGAGAGTGCTGACCGGCTAGCAGATGCCCTGTCTTGATGGGACTGAATTGGTGGAATACATAAAAGTGTGTCTGAAACTTATTGATATGTAAGCATATACATACATAGGTAAAAGGTGATTGATATGAAGGTACCCAAAGAGAACACACCAATATTATCTATAGAGGATGCTCTTTTTTTTAGACTAACACAAGTTAAAGTCATAAAAAAATAAAGAAAAATATATATTATAGTCTCATTTATTTATATTACTTTTCTATTTATTTTATATAATTTTTTAAATTTTATTTTGTTTGTAAAATAAATAAAAAATATATAAAATAAATAAGAATATAATATATATAATTTTTAATTATATATACCAGCTAATATTTCCCCCCTTTTTTTGTTTTGAATAATTTTTTAAGTATTTATTGCTATTTTCAATATTTTTATTATTTTTTTTATTTAAGAATAGATAAGAAATAAATATGCAAAAAAGAATATTTCCCCTATTATAATTGATGTTCAGGTTGAGCTAGTATAACTTTTTCACTTTACAAACTCTTAATGGACATGCTGCATGTCGGAGTTGCGTCGTTCTGCATATTTTCGAACTATTAGGCAACAGAACTCCACGCTTAGCTTCCGATCGAACCAGACTCGGCGACAGCGACACAACGGTGTCGTCCCGCTAAAACTGTACTTTCCGCAACTACAAACCACAGACGACCAGTCGCCGCGACAGAATCAAAGGCTGATGCAATATTACCATTATGATGAAATTATGGTGAAATACCCAGAAACGCGCAGCCACACACACACACATACACAGCACTAACTGTACACGCCGACATACACATACACACATATATATGTAAATTTATTATATATTTGATATGTATGTGTACATACATATCTCAAATATTTAATACATTTCATATAAAGTCGACCCACGTTATTTCAAATCTGCGATATTTTAAGCCTCTAATTTATTCAAAGATATTACGATTCCTCTAAGAAATGTCTTCATATTTCTTTAAAATTAATATTTCAAACATTGGATAATTCCCTAATATTCGAAATAACGAGAGTCGACTGTATTTGAATAATTTTATCTATTTTTTATTTGAATTTTTTTCTCTATTTTGTATATTTCCCCTATAAATAAAACAATTTAAGTATTTTGAATTTCAATAAAGTAGTTTTTATTGTATCAAAAATGATCAGACATTGTCTAGTTATTCTTTCGGCCAAGTGACAGCCACAGCGATCACGTGTTCAGCCATAACTGTACAGCTTTAATTTTCGCTTTTGTCGTGGTCGTCATCTTCTTTATCATCATGGACAGCGCCATCGACCGTTTCGGGCTCAGTTGGCATTGGAGGAAAGACTCTTCCATTAGCCTCAAATGTAACACGCCAACGAGCTATCCTCTGCGAACGAAATATTATAAATTGTTATATATAAAGTGTTGTTGCGCATCCTCTCGCTGATTATTTACTTACCTTTAGGATAATATCTCGATCATATGGCGTTAATGCGCTCAAATTCATTTTCATAGCAGCAATTTGCTCCGGTGTTTTACCTTCCATGATGAACTCTTTTAGCAAAGTGAAGAAATGCAGCCGTCTGCGGTCGAATGACTTGTCGAAATGATGCAGAGTTGCAAAAATGCAGAGTCAAAGTTGGAAAACTCTAAAAAATACCCGATATATGTATTTAAAAAAGAGATATTTTTTGAGATTTTTTCAGTGCTGCAAAGTTGTAAAACTCTCTAAATAAATTACTCTAAAAATAAATTACAGTTGTAAAACTCTACAAAAACTGCTAGACATAATTTTTCAATTTATTGGAAAATTTTTATAGAAATTTTAAGTTTATTTTGGAATTTTATAAAATATAAATTTAAAGTTATTAGAGGCATTCCTTATAGTCCGCAGGTCATAACTCTCCTGTAATACTTTGTTATCTTTGTATTGCAATTGCAGGGTATACGTAGAGAGACTGTTCTGTTTGGCTTGCTGTTTGCTTAAGGATAATGCAGCTGCTGGTTTTTATGCCCTGATTTATCTATGTGTGCAAGCAAGTGTACGCAGCCCTAAAACACATGTCTGTAGTATAAAAAAGGTGCTTAAATTTATAAATCATAAATGTGATTTGGTTTACGACTAAAGTGCAGATTTGCTGAAGTAATATGCAGCTACTAGCTTCAAGTAATTTAAAATATATACATTTATATTACCATCAGTAGCTCATTCCTCTCTCAAAACCAAATACAATTCCCATGCTATTCCACTCCCTTCAAACTCCCAACAACATTTACACTACATATAATAAGCTCCGACCCCATAATCTGACAAATTAATAGACAATTCCGCTTGGCAGGCCGCTATTGAAATCGAACTGAGCTTTAATGAAAGCCGCTTACAACACGCCTTACGAAGCGGCAGCATCTGATGCGAATTTCTGTAGCAGCCAGGACAATGCGCATATCTCTTGGATGCATGCATCATATTTGGACAGCGGCGGAATATGTGAGGCCATTATCGAATGCCTTGTCTCATACAAATAGACAAAAAGTCAGGCCGAACAAAAGGCAGCTTTGCACAGCATACACACACATAAATACTCTGCCCAACACACACACAGAGAGAGAGAGAGAGAGAGAGACGCATTATGCAGTCGTGAATAATAGGCTCGGGCTGCATGCATTAACCAAATGAACCGCAACGCCTGCCATAATATTATGAACAAATACTTAAGTACATACTCCCACGCGCCCACACTCTCCCCCTCTCACTCGCTCTGACGCCGTGGTCCCATGCGGTGTTTGCGTAATGTGTTGCGCACAGTTGCATTAAACAAAGGTGCATAAGAGTGCTGGCAAGGCTAGTCACAAATTGTGAGATACCCTTTAGAGATATGAAGAGAAAATAGCTGAGAGCTTTTGCGTTAGATCTTGAAAGCAAAATTGTCAAAAATTCTCATTGTTATTGAAATTTTTAATATATTTATTTAAATATTCACATTTATACTTAGATAATCAGATCAGATCTCTCTATCAAGCTGTCTGCTAGGCTGCCTATCTGCATTCCTGCCAGACTTCCCGTTTATCAGGCAGGCCTGTGTCAATGGATATCGGAAACTATAAAAAGCTTACAACAAATTTGACTCAAACAATGTAGCAGACCAATAAGAACTAGATGTGGAGCACTGTTATTAACCATCGATGCTTAACAACAGTAGCATCGATAGCTTTGGATGGCAATGGTATCGAGAAAAATACTTGATTGAACTATCGAAAGAGGAGATTTAGATTCAGTCTGCAGATATTTTCTTATTTGTGTAAATTTTCATAATAATTTATTAAAAACCTTATCTTGCCCTCATGATTTCTAATAAAACAGTTAAGTCTTCTTAGCATATCCCCTACGTTTTAGTAGATGGAGTCACTGAATTAGGTATGTATGTATGTTGACTCACTTCAAGTAGAGTCACTAAAATAAGTATATTGATACCATATCCGTTTTATTTCTTATTGGATTGGCCTTCCATTGCCTTATTCAGAATCATCATAAGATTTTCATACTCAGCAGGATGCTCACAGTATCTCCTAGTCAGGCATTGCCGCCCACATAGAATCTGTCTGTTGCCTACATAAATATCTTTATATATGAAATATGTATATTTATCATAAGTGCTCCACATAGTACAGGGTATGCCTCAGGCCCAAATGACATGACAAGATTAAAGCTGATGCACCGTTAAGCTACGCTTGGTTTATTCATTTCAATGCCAGCTGTAATTCCCATGAGTTTTGACAGTTTCAACATATTAGCAATTAACGATGGTACAAAATATAAAAATATAAATTTTTATATATGTATTTTATGAATAGAAAAAAGCTTCTAGTCTTTTTGTCATTTTTCATACATACATCAAACAATTTGAATTATATATTTAAATATTGTTCTAAATACTTATCAGGCTTCAGCAGACTTTGTTGCTACATCATTCTATCAGTACGTCTAGGAGTTGCCTGAGCTTCAGATCAAAATATATTTAAGTTCCCCTTAAATTCACATATATCCTATGTTTAAGCAGCTCTGTTTTTGTTAGCCATAATCCCAATTTAATTTCCGCATTATACGCAACTTAATCTTCATCAACTCACCTCAAAGCTGACCTCAAGCTGCCCATCTCAGCTGCGAGCCGCTGCACATATCAACCGCAGTGTTGTGGCAACTAATGGGCAAAGAGTAAAGCTGAATGCCTGAAATATCGCGTCACTCCATAGGCCTGAATGAAACCACATACAGTTGTAGTCCACAATCCAGAGTCCAGTGTTCGTCCGGGGATCGCGTTACAAGACAGCAATTAGGCAGGTTTTGCGTAACTCTAATTGAAAAATTAATAACCAGCAACTGGCCAGAGTGGAGTTCATGGCAGAGTTGCAGGCGGGTGGGCAATGTGCATAAATCGCATTTGATTCAATTGAACCTCAAAATATATTGATTGAATAAATGCAGTAGCAGTGGCAGCAGCAGTCGAGGCAGTAGTAGATGCAGCAGAAACAGCAGCAGCAGCTGCTGCATTTTCAGCAAAAGAAACTCACTCGTTGCGGCTCGTTTCTGTTGCCAACGAAATTGCTCGTTTGCACATGAGCTCAGCTGCAAATTGCAACGCGAAACACGTAGCCAGCCGCAAGGGAAGCAGACAGAGAGAGCGAGAAAGAGAGAGAGAGAGGCAGAGACTCGGGGCAGGGAGGAGCTACCAAATGATTGGCTCTGTCAGAGAAACTTATCACGGATCCTTCGCTCGCTCCGTGCATTGGCAGTTTATCAATGGCGCACCGCATTTTCAATTACGCGTCAAGAAAATATATGCAACAAAGTGAGGCAGAAATAACATTTCCTTTTTGGCCACAAACCGTTTAAAAGCTTCACGCAATATATAAAAAAAAAGAATGTTCTGAGAATTTATTGAATATGCCAAAAAGTTAAATAAGAACTTTGACATCATCAATCAATCGGATAAGGCGAGGCGTCAAATAAATATATTTAGATATATATTTATATAATTATACTAGCTGACGTCATATTCTCATCTAAATTATTTCTATATAATTTCTAGCTTGACAAAAAATAACTTATTTATTGTAACAATATATATTAATGCTTTAACGTGAACAAAATTGTAACCCACTCGAGATCATGGCATACCTGATCGAGCCCGCAAAATAACTCAGCAACTGGTCGACGAGTAGGGTTCGAGTTCGCTTTCGAGTGGTTGACTCGTCCTATATCAAGGCGGGTCTGCAGCAGTGTTTCTTCAGTCGGGTGCTTGATCTCCTGGTGGACAGTCGAGCAGTGGACCTCCTCTTCTTCGGTGTATGGTAAGTGTTTAAATAGTTAATAATATTAAGCAAAATTTGTTAGTAGTTTTAAGCAAACTATTGTAATAGTTATATGTATTATTTTAAACAATTGTTTTTATAATAAATGTTAATAGTCTTTAAATATACATGTATATAGATACTGATGTAGAATATAAGCATGTATAATATATATATTGAAGCGTAGGTGCGGAATAGAGCTCCATTACGTAGGAGATCATTTACGTAAGATCTAAATTACGTAAGAAGCAGAACTCAGCCAGAGGCACGGCTATTTATAGAGCTAATGGCAGAACGAGATATGAGCCAGAATTCATTCAGGGGCACAGCCATTGGCAGAGCAAGAGATCAGCAGCAAGTGGACCAGATCAAGAGCAGAGCCAATGCAGAGCCAGAACAGCGCAAGAGCAAAGCCATTGACAGAGCCAGAACTCAGTCAGAGGTCGAGTATATATACATATATACTGATATGCATACATAGATCCAAATAGAGAGGATTTTCTATATTATATGCAATCAGACAAAAACTTTGAGCACAAAAATATTGTTTGAATAAAATCTTATAAAAAAAAAGAAAAAAAAATTGTTTAAAATTATTTTTAAGAATAAGTTATATAATATAATTATAACGTATATATAATATATTTTTAAGAATACGTTATTTAATATAATTATCTATATATATGTTTGCTTGTATCTATATTAACTTAAATTGAGAAAGACTTCATCTATAAAATGTTTTTCAATTTTTTGTTATTAAAATATGTTCAAATATTTTTTGATATACTCTTAAAATATTTTTTATATATTTTTAAACATTTATTTATATAATTTTACTGAGAAATGCAATACTTTTTTCTTTAATTTCAGCTCTAGAAGAAAACTGTCAGCAATCCATTTGACTGTAATTTACTGCGAGCCAACTCAAGTACAGCATTTGACTCACTCGATTTTAGAGCCGCTTTTATGGGCGCCCAGCCCAGTTGAGGCTCTTATCGGCTCTCTGGCGACTGTGGTGTATATGCTAACTGTTGTTTTGGGAGCAGCATGGCCCGCCTCCCATACAAATTGATTAACAAAATGAAGTGAAATGAAAAGCCTCATAAAAGAAAAGAGATAAACAAAGCGAGACAACAACGGGGCACAGAGGCTTGGCCATAAAACCAATTGGTCATCCCATGACCCACTGGCAATTGAGTGTAAAATATATAACCAAAGGGACGCTGCGACCGATTCAGGCTCAAGTCAATGAAAAATTTATGCCTGACGTGAGGGCTGGCCAGGAGAGTGAAAGAGAATAGAACGAAATCCTTAAGCAAGGAGTTGGCCAGAACTTTGTCGTCGCACTGGACACCGCACAAAGAAATCAAGCGAGTGAAAAATTACAATTATCACAAGAGCAAATCACATTTTCATTGCTTGCGCGAGTTTTCACATTGCGTTTGACTTAATGCGAAAATAATTGTATGCAAATTTGAATGAATGCTGCGCTCGACGCACTCCCGAGCAACAACAATCATTTCTTTGGCAGCTGTTTCTCAGATATCCTGGAAGCGAGAGAGGAAAAGGACGATCATAACTCAAAGAGAGTGAGGGAAAGACAGTGCCAGAGAGGGGGAGATTTCATTAGTAGCTTCTCATCTGTATGGTTTGCATTCACTATAGCACATAGCTTACCATTACAGGGTATTTGCTAGCAGAGTTAGTTCCTTCTTCAGCTTCTTCGCTTTGTGCGTCTTTCATTTTAATAATACGTATTCGTGGCGTTGGCCAGCCGGCTAGTTGGCCCATTGCTCAGCTTAATGACTTAATTTTCAATTCCATTGCACGTCATGATGGAAATGAAAAGAAATGCAAATGCTGTTGGAATTCACTCCGAGCACAACAGTCTTCAGTCTCCTGCTTCACCCGCCTCGCCTCGCCTCGCTCCACGAAACTCATTAGCCATTAAGGTGCCATTATGCGTTGTACGTTTAATTATGGAAATGCTTACGCCTCCCACCTTGGCCATTCGACTAACAACTCTTCATGACACGGCCAAGCCAAAGATGATGGAAATTTTCATTCTTTTCTTGGTTTCGCTGTGATTTAAGTTACCTGAAATGGAATGATAAAAATGATCAAGGAATTGTTTTTAAATTTTTATAGCACTCCTTATGCCTTAGTTTTGCTTTTTAACTCAGTTACAAAGCTTTAAGAGCAGGAATTTCTGTAAAAATAATTGCTATATATTGCAAATTCTCGAAATAGTTAAAGTTTCTCATTTTTCTGTTTCATTGTCTTCTTTTATCTGAACATGCCCGAGCTCAAAACTTCAGCTAGTTATTTATGTAAAATAGCTCAACTAACTAAAGTAGCAGTTGCCAAAATTGAATTACCCACACACTTTAAACAGCGATACGTCGACGTGAATGAGGGATGGGAAGAGGGAATGGGGAGAGAATGAGTGGACTGAAAATTTCTGTTGGCCCATGTAAAAATAAATTTTGGCTGTGCGGCTTTTTGGGTCTGGCCGGGCGAAATGTCAATTATGCAAATTCGTTTTTCGCTTTTATGGCTAGCAAATGTTTAGAAATGTTGTTATAAATTCATTACAAAACTAGCCCCCCAAAAATGTTTGTTTAATTTGATTTTCGTAAATTTATGCAGAGCACTGCAAAACTACAAAATGATAAGTTCAAACTTTGTACCAATACCACAGAGTGTCGAAAAGCTAATAAAATGCCGAGCACTTTACTCTTTCGAGATATACGATCAAATTCATATGTGCTCCGATGCCTATGTATGTATGTGAGGGGATACCCTCTAACGAATTCAGTTGAATCGAATAGACTATTAGAAAGCAGCAACAGCTGTAATCATTGTCATTGCAGCTAGGATGCATAGAAGGTGTAAATGGAAGTCAGACAGCAGACAGATAGCCAGTCAGATCAGATCATGTATGTAGCAGTAGTAGTAGTAGTATCTTTATCTTTTATAGCAGCCAGCTTGATTTACTTATACAACCCAAGTAAGTCGAGCTTATGCAGTATACTGAAGTCAGTTCATTCTTTCTTTCCATATAGTCACAGTTAGGCAGATCGAGCTGACAGTCGAGTCAGATAAATTAAGCTGACTTCTTCATACAGTTTTTATACTTTTATAAACAATAAATTCCATCTGTCTGCCAATATTTATATATCAACATTTCCTTTATACAGGGTATTTAAATGAAAGTAATTTCATTATAATATTTTTTGGGCCATATTCCGATAGCCAAATGTATTTTTCAATTAGCAAGCGGGCAAATAAAATGTGAACAAAATTAACATAAATTACAATCAACGAAAAATATTTCCAAGCCGCAGACATGAAACTGAAAAAAATGCTGAATTTTTGGATTATATATATGAATATTTATATATACAGATATACAAATATATTTTTTCTATTTTTGTACAACTATAAAGTAGTGGGTGGTCGGAGGGCTGAGGGGCAAGGGGGGCATCTGCTGCCACAGAGAGTTATATTTATTATCACAAAACATTTGCGCAAATGTCCTTTTGCATAAGCAACGATGGCGCACAGTGTCGTGCAGTCCTTTGAGAACATTTATCTTATTATCTTTGCATACAGCGTCACAGACAACAACAACGGCACATAAATAAGACTCAGCGTAGTCAACGGCAACAACAACAACAACAATGAGATGATGAGCAACATTAGGCAAGGACAAACAAAGCCACGAGAGCTTCGAAAAGGCTCTGCGAAAACCAAAAGTCAAGTCGAGCCAACAGACCGCAGAGCAACAACAACAATAGCAGCAGCAACAACAATAGCAACAACAACAACAGCAAGCGCAGCTCGAAAAACATTTTTGGCAAAAGCCGCCTAGCCATGACAGGCAGGCCACAAAAGTTGCACATACGCCCCGTGTAAGCTCCACACAGCGTGATTGTTGTTCCTGTTTTTGTTGTTGTTGTTACTGTTGTTGTTGTGTGTGTTTGATTTGCTTTATTGTTGTTTTCACAGCCGCCGCACAAACACACACAGATGCAAAAACAAACTTTTGGCAGAGCGCAAAATTTTTTAATTGATTAAAGCCACATTTGCATTGCGGCTTACAAGCAGCTTAACAATTTTAAAAAAATTTATTTATTTTTTATTTAATTTTCAGTTTTGCGTTTTTTCCTGTTTCTTTTTTTTTGCTGTATTTGCACTTTGCATTTGCAATTTCATAATTAAAATTGAAAAATATTTTTGGTAGAAATAACTTTTGCAAATATTTTAATAATTATTTATGAATTACAAAAAATTGATGGGAACCATAATTATTTAAAAAAAAATTATATTTAATTAAAATTTGTAAGTTATTAATGAAGAAATTATTTAAGACCTGTAATCGAAATTTAAAATTTAATAATATTTTCTATGAATTATGAATTGTGATAAAGCAACGTTACAAATTGGAATAGTTGTTATGAATAGCTATGGCCTAATGGTAGCCAATGCCTGCGATATGATTAAAAAAAATATTATTAAATACAGCAAAACTCAACCAGTCTATTTGCAATGTTCCAAAAAGTTCTTTGATATTTGTTTAGACCAAAAAAAAAATGAATATCTGTTAGTAACATTTCTAATTGCCCCACAGTGAAAACTGTGAAATGTTGAAAATTAGTGCAGCAAGCGCCGCAGGCGACATTTAGATTTGTTATTCACTTTTCAAAAACCAAAAATTGCCAATATTCAATTGTCTTTTTGGAATATATTCTGTACATGTTGGGCTAATTGTGCTGGCAATGGACTGAACATAAAAATACAATAAAAAAACATCGTTTGCCAGATGTTATGCGCAGTTTCATATCTGCCTTATTTCTATTGCACAATTGTGGCTGGACAAGTCTTTAATACCCTGTAAAGTGTAACACACTCATAATACCAGGTCGTTCACTAACTATCGAAGGTCTAATTTAAAGAGAATGAGTAGCAGACTGTGGAAATGTTTGGGACCCCACTGCGCTCAGAGTTTGAAGTCAGTTACCAACGAGAGCTTTCATTGAATACAGCTCTTCTCCAAGTTATCGCGACAAAATTGTAATTTAAACTCTAATTTTTTTAATTTCCTTTTTTTATCGAGTGAGAAATATATACACAATAGTGAAAGTTACAATTCATAATACAAAAAATTAAGTTTAAATTCTTTTTTGTTTTGCTTTTATTTTTTGTATTTTTATTTCGTACTGTTACAATATAAACACAAAGTGAAGGTGCAAATTATTTATAACAATTAAAAAATTAACTTCAAATTATTTTTTTTTATATTTGTTTAATATTTTGTTGGTGAAAGATGTTTGGACGGTGCAAGTTCTGTTAATATTTTAAAATGTATTTTATCTAAAGTCATAAAAACAGTTCAAAGTTAAATTAAATGAATGAATAAATAAAATGTTTTTTTTTTTATTTTTTTATTAAGTTTTAAAATTTAGAAAAATCTAAAAACAATAATTTAACATTTTTATTTGTTTAATTGACTTAAAATTTATAAAAATATTACAAAATGAAATATAAGTGAAGATATATTAAAATTGCAATAAACTTTCAGCATTTCCAACTCCGCCACACCGACTGTATTATTATTTCCATATTTGCTGATGCTTCCACTGCCAACTACAACTGCCAGTGTTGTCGCCATTCGCTTAGTTGTCGATATTTCTGCCGTGTTTTATTTATGTCAATTTTATTTTTGGCCGTTCGCACGATTTCCGTTGTCTGTTGTGGTGTGTGCTTTGTGGGATCGCAGTTCGCAGCTCGCCGATTCGCATCGTTTGGCTTCTAATTTCTGCCACCCACTCACCCACCCACCCACTGCTGCCGTCGACATAGTTTCTATTGGTTTTTGTTTGGCGCACACGGCGTATGCGTGTTATAAGCGCTTAACAGTGCCAAAAAACTAAAAGTTGTTGCCAAAAAATATCAACGATGAATGGAGACCAAAACTCCAAATTGGTCTTACGACAAATTTACTATAGTTTTACTGTTATTTTTGCTGGCTTATGCTTGTGTTTTTTCCGTTTCGATTTTTTGGTCGACTCGACACTTTTCTTCAGAGATTTATTAAAGGACTTTGTGTGGGCTTTGCGACTGTGAATCAAGTTGCAATTAAATTTTATGCCGACTTCCAAATTTATATTTAAGTTTTCGAAAATATTTTGGAATTTCTATATACATATATAGAGTATAAACATTTTAATATATACATAGGTCTTTTACTAACTAGCTCTAGAACAACTTCCCACCATCCATTAAGCAATATTATCGCCAGTCCTCAAAAAAGACGCCTTCGTAAGTGGCTTTACGGCTGGGCTGGCTTAAACATTAGCACGCATCAAAATGCAAAGTAATTAAAAACGCCAACGACAAAGACAGACAACGAAATTACAGAAATTACATGGCGCAAGAGCAATAACAACAACAACAACGACAACAACAACAACAACAAGCAACAGCAGCATGAACAACAACAATGACAATGATTGTCGGCCGTAATGCAATTTAATGGCCAGCAGAAGCCAATGGCCGTAACCACAGAATGGCCGGGATGAGTTTGAAGTGTTGCAGATATTGGTCAAAAGTGCCGCCGACTGGCCAACAAAAGCCGCACGGACATCAGCGGCAGGAGCAGCAATGCGAGATAAACGCCCATTGGAGCAGTCATCAGGACATCGGGACAGGATGGACACACAAAGTTGAGCTTGGACAGCCGGCGACAAAGTGCGCTCACATAATAATAATGGAAATAATTTAACTTATTGGATTTTAATGGGATTACATATACGCAACATGGCCAGCAATGGGTATTAAAACTTGGTCAACTTCGTCACAATGTTGCCGGTGTTCAACTGTGTGTGAGTGAGGCCGACTGTGCATCTGTATACGTAATTGCCATTGATAAAGACAAATTCAATAATGATGCTTGGTCGATCGTTGCTGATTGTTGTAATTACATACATTTCTCATAAAAAGGCCATTAAACTTAAGCAGAGAAAGCCAGCAGTGTGCAGTGAGAGTTAACAATAAATTTAAAAAATATATATATATATGTAAAATATATAATAAATATATAAAGTAAATAAAAGACCCAAAATATATTATAAAATAAATACTAGATATAAAATATGGTATAAAATAAATGAGAGATATAAAATAAATAACGGATATGAAATAATTAAAATCAATAATTTTTAAAAATTATGTAAAGTTACATTTGAAAGATTTAGCCCTAGAGAGAGACTCATGTGCATCTGTTATTGGTGCGTTCCTTCTTTTGTAACGTAATGTTATTTAACAGTTCAACGTAATGTTAAACTAACATTTAATGTAAGTCAATTGAGTTTCTAACATTACCTAAAACAAATCAACTATTCCACCAGCAGATAAACTTATGATACCAAACGCCTAAGAAGACAGCTGACAAAGTTAAAATATAAAATTAAGCCATTATTAATGCACATAAATATTATAAATTTATTACAGCTCCAGTTGCATTTGGTTTGCTGCAGCAACATTTGAAGTTGGAGTCGGATGTTCAAGCATGAACATGTTGTGGACAGTTAGCTGCTGACGTGGACTGCGGGAGCGACAATCATAAGCAGCTCAAATTGTTTTTAACTCAAACTTTACCAAGACATTCTCAAATATCTAAGTGCAACGTTTCTTCGCGATATGTTGTACCTCAAACATCAGGAATACCACTCTCTGCCTCTCCTGCTCTCTTTTCCTGTGCTGCTCGCTCTGCCGCTGCACTTCGCTCAACTTCTTCTGCTTGCTCTGCCGCTGCAGTTTGCTCAGCCTCTGTTCTGCTGCTCGCTTTAGCTGTGCTGCTTGCTCTGTCTCTCCTACTAGCTTAGCCTCCTATCCTGTTCGCTCTGCCGCTGAAGTTCACTTAGCCTCTGCTGCTCGCTCTGTCGCTGCAGTTCGCTCAGCCTCTTCTGCTCGCTTTGCCGCTGCAGTTCGGTCATGTTCGTTCTGCTCGTACTGCTTGCTCTGACTCTGCTGCTCATTTTGCCTGTTACCTCGCTCTTCTGTACTGCTTGCTCTCCCTCTGCTGCTCGGTTTGCTCTCTTCCTATGTTCGATTACAGCGCTCACTCACTGAACAAAGGCGCATTCTTAATTTGAAACTCGAAGCGATCGGACGTTCTTTTGCCATTTGTGATTCCCTACAGCAGAGGCAGAAAGTCGAAAGTTGCCTTCCAAGTATCAATTCACTTATACTTTTTTTTCCCTATTTGATTAAAGCTTAAGGTTCGGCAAGCCAGCCAAACATCGAAATCTAAAGAATATTAAATGTAATATTATTTTATATAATTAATTATATTCCTATTGTAAAATTCACCTTGAAGTAAATTTAAAATTAAAAAAAAAATTTATAATTTAAATTAATATTATTTAAATTATTAAATTAATATTATCAAAGTGAAAACTCAGATTTATCATTCGCTTAAATTATGTAATAATTGATTTATAAACTCAGAAATATAATCTAGCTAATGCAGCTCTAAGACATCAAGATTTATATAATTATACTAATTAAACATTTGCTTAAAGCCGAGCTATGAATATTCCTCAGCTGGAATGAGAGCTCGCCTGTTACCAGAGAACACATTCAGCACACACACACATACACATACATACATACATATGTACATACACACACACATTGTCAGTTGGTAACCGCAACTTGACGGCCTGCCACTGTGTGCCGTGTAAACCATATTGCATATCCTGCCGCACTGCAGCACCTCCTGCTGCTAGTGCTGCTCCAGTTAGGGCCGCTGTACTACATGTCGCTGGCACGCTTCGGCTCTGAAGACTGTTTTAAACATTTAAACACGGACCGGCTGCTGGCTGCTGGCTGGATGATGATCCACTGCCCGCCGGACTGCGAACTTTAACCGGCCGCCGCTAGGCAGTGGCAAAAAGTTTGTCACGTCAGTCAGTCATCAGCGAATGGCCAGCAGCTAACCACATGCCATATCACATCCAGGCTGCCAACTGCCGCGACTCTCCGCAAATCCAGGCATGTAAATGATGCAGACCCGCCGGGCGGGTAGGCGCATAATGCGTGTTAACTTGATTTTTTTTTTTTGCCTTTCTCTGTGGAATTACGATTCTGGCTAACGGCTCATTGCTAAAATGTTACTTGTTTTCTATCTGAATACCCTGTGTAAATTGATGTGGGTCAGAAGGGGTCTGATGGGTGGAAGCATAAAGAGGGAAGGGTGTTTCCTTTTTAATATAAATCTAAGAATTTTAAATAAAATAATAAATAATAAATAAAATTTATTAAATTATAAAAAATAAGAATAATTTATAAAATAAATACTATATAATTTTTAGTGGATAAGTTTATAAAATAAATATATTTTTTTTTTAAATTAATAAATAAATATATAGACAGCTAATCATCTTCTAGTCGACAATTCATTAACTGAAGTACTGCTTGCATTTTTTGTTTGTTTGTATTATGCGGTCGCCGCATTTGCTGACCACATTTTAGCTTCATTTACAGTTATTTGCTGCATTGTCTCATCGGGCTTTTGCGTGTTATGGCATGGCCTTTCGCATGGACACCTGAAACTCACTTGTTCGAGTTTTCCGCCCAACTACAACTAGAACTTGGCCCACACGCCAAAACCGCAAATTCAATTTTGGTCTGCAGCCTACAACGTTTGTTTACAACGCTTTGTTGCCGATGCTGTGTCCTTTTAATGCAATTTATGTGAAGTGTTTTACATGTTTTGTTTGCCTCTAGCCGCAAACGATCTTTTGTGATATAAATCAGACGTCGAAATGAGAAGCGGGGGCGTATTGGTGTCTGTATTTGTGCATGTGATTGTTCCCTTTTAAATTGGTAATAGCTGCACTGCTTGCTAGTTGAGACAAATTTAAAATACTAAGCATTGCACTGCTTGTATGCAAACCGCTTATTGAATGTGCGTAGCAAGCAGTGACACTGCAAGCAGTTGACACTTTAACACAATTAATTTGAAATGCAAGTTAATAACGCCTTGACGTTTTCGTTTATTTACATTCCAATTACATTTACTAATTTCATTAACATTGCTTTAGGTTGCTTTCTTCTTCTTCTTATTCTTGTGGCCGTCGCTTTCATTCTTTTGTTGATTTATCTTTAGACGACTATTATTTTCCTCCATGACCTCCACTAAGAATACGTTTTCCAATGTAGACTTCAGCTCCTCTGGTGTTTTGCCCACAAGAGATATGTTTGGCAAATTTTTAAAGAAATCAGAAGTATCGGAGATCTTATGATCAATAGCTTTATCATCTGTATTATTGAAGCTCTTCAGCCACTCAATGAGCTGCTCGCCATTATCGACTACCTCTGGACTCGATCCGCTTTGACAGATGTCGGTCTTTTTGCTGATTTTGCTCGACAATTTTAGGGTGTCAGCAATCAAGCGATTTTCGAGTTCCTGATCGGAAGCAGTGTCGATTTGTCCATTTTTAATAGTAGTCAATAAATTAAAATCCTGATCAACTTGCTTTAGGAGTAACGCTTGCTCTCGCTCGTAGGCGTCGCTGGCTGAAGTCTGCGACTCGCTTAGTTGCTACGAATGAAATCAGTTAAAAAGGGAATTTAAGGAAAAGGCTGCAAACCAACTCAAACAAATTGCTCGAATTAAATATAAAATTAAATTATGAACAATTTTTTTTTAAATTTTAAGTTTTAAATTAATTGATTGAATTTTTAAAAATTAAAAATAATTTAGAAATGTTCTAATTTTAAATTAAAAGCTAATTAATTATAAAATATACAAAAAATTAAGCAAATTTGAAGCCAATTTAAAAATTAGCAAAGTCTTCATAAATGAAATGAAGGGAATTTATGTGTATGGGTTTGCAGCCTTAAGTTAAATTCAAAAATGAAATTGAAATCAGTTAGTTTACTTCAGTTGAATGGCCTTTATGCGACTGTGCCTTGCTGGGCGAGTGTCGTGGATATGGACGCGAGCGATCCTGATTTGCATAGTGATATGAATTCAAGTGTTGTCCCACCTTGGGAGGCAATGGATATTGTTGCTGCAGCTTTTCCTTCGCACTCAGCTGCTGCTGTTGATGCCTGTAATAGTTGTGCTGTTGAGGCTGATACGAATCGTGCGACCTCTTGCCTCGAGTGTCCTTCTTAAATGGATTATTCTCTTTGTTCGATTCATAAGGATTTTGCTCTTTCTGGCGTGGATCAATGTATTGCCTATAATCACCATATCTAGATTTCTACAGAAAGCAACAGCAGTAATATAGATAATGATATATCGGGACTAATGCAAATATAAGCAAATACCAACCTCACGTGCAGCTGACTGCGATTGTGGGTCATTTGCGTTACCGCCGGACAGCTTGTCCACCTTAGCCGACTGCTGGTCGGGCTTTAAACGCGGTATGCGCAGCATCGATATGGAATCCGACATACCAGGCGGCTTCATCTGCAACTGCTTCTGCTTCGCAGTCAAAGCCTTAGGGGGGGGCGGATTGACCGGCTTGAAACTTGGCAGTGTCAAGGCACTATTGCCAGTTAGTTGTTGGACCTATGAACGCGAATCGATTCAACTCACATATATCTGACTACATTAACTAAATTAGCTAATATCTGTACTTACACTTCGAATGCTCACGTATGGCGGCGTGGTGCAGAGCATGCACTTCAAGAAGTCTTCGTAGTTCTCCTGCCATTCCTCATAGCTATATTTGTCTATTCCAGTCTGAGTAACAATTTGGCTCCAAAGACGCTGCAAATCCGCCTTTTTTAGTTGGCTCGTCTCCATGGTGTTGAACTATTTGAGATGTGTTAGCTATTTTACTGATTTTTTTTAGAACTCCCCAAACGGTGTCTACTACTGAAAAAATCTATTTGAAGTGAATTTTCTGAAAATGTCCGCAGCTAACGTTGCCCAACACACAAATAAAAGTAGCAATGTCACTGTGTCACAATGTCTTTCAAAGTCTGCCGATATTTTCAATGACAGTTGGGTAAAAGCATAGCTGGCTCAACCAGGGTTGCCACCTCTTTGAGGCTTCTACACGCTAGATCAACATATTTAAATAGCCAGAAACAGCTAGAGCACAATTTGAAAACTCCTGAAAAGTAGCTTCTACTATTTCAAGGGAAATATTGTCAGACTTTTGATATGGATAGAGCTGTAAAGCATAAAAGAAGGCAGTTAACATTTATTTCCCGCAGAAAGAAGCCATTCAATAATTCAAAATAGCCAGATCTGACGGGATAATAACTCATTTGGCAACACTGGATGCAAGTGGAAGATACGTCACGCTGTTGGTCTCTTGTTTTACAGCTCTAAATGTCATTATGTTAATTGTTAGGCGCTTAAAGAAACCAAAATTAAATAAATTTAAAAAATATAATAAAATTTATTGTAAAACTATTTTAGAGTCTATTATAAATAAAACGCATTTTTTTTATATAATTTTATGTATATATATATATTTTTAATATTTAATGGGAATTCATTGAATTAGTATTGTTTTTGCCTAGCTACAGATGAAAACTTTCATATAATGCATGTATAACAATCAATAATTTTATGCATTCACTAGTATATCTCAAGTACATATAATATTATTACAAACACGGTTTCATTTTTACATTCGTAAGCAGCAGACGCTATATCTCATATATATCTGTATATATGCAGTTATGCCATTTGCTTTGTATAAATATTTGATTTGTTAATTTGAAATATGAAGACTATTAATTCAAAATTTGTATACGCGTTGCTTACTTGAGTTTTTCTCTTTATATATCGTTAAACATTATGGTACTTTTGATTTATTTGAGAGTAGAACATTTTGATTAGTATAGTGTCTGTGTATGCATATGGTAATATCTAAAACAAAACAAAAAATCAATGAGGATCGAGTGGAATGCAATATGATTTAAAAATTTTATGAATTTAGAGTCCCGCATTTGTGCAGCACTCAAATACTATGAGTTAATAGGTTTGGCCAATTAATTTGCTAGTTAGCACATGGATTACAACAGCAATACATACACAAATACATAAGAATAGTCGTACATAATACGTATAGTTACTAGAATTTAGTATTTTGATATGATCATGAATCACAACAATATGTTATCAATATCTATTGAATATACAATGTTTTTCTTTTTTCTTCTTTTTTTAGTTGGGCGTATAATATCAATGACGATTTACACGGTTACATGCACAGGTAGCAATATATATATACTCGTTTGATTTACTCGTTTTTAAAATAATTAACAATGTGCTATATATTTAAAAATTGCTGCTTTTGAAGTCATAGCAATGATAATAATGATAAAACAAAACAATAAAATCGATTTCAAGAAACTTTTTGTAAAAGGAAAACATTCTTTGGAACGATAGCAAATATCAGCTTAAAAATATAAAACCAATACAAATATATAGTATAGTTTGTAGTATAGTATAATAGTATATAGTCGAACTATGTACGTAAGTATATGACAACGAACGGCAACGTGAATAGTGTCCGTGTTTAGTACGGCTCAGTCTTCTGCTAAACTCAACGCAATGTATCGATGATAAAAGCGACAAATGACTCGAGGACGTCTCTGTTGGCATTGGCATTGACTATATCGCATACGATGCCTAGGCATTATTGTTCTCGCCGCAGCATTGTATGCAGTCCATGCAGTTGTGCTACCTGTTTCCATCATTCTTTCGGGTCATATTCGATGAGGTCAATTGTATCTACAAAACGAAAGAAGCAAATTAGTGGTGGCCTTTATAGTTTCAAGTGGGATATACATGCATCAGAGAGTTAGGTGTGTGTGGGTGTCATAAGTAATAAAATTCATGCGTGCAATTAGTGACTGACCTTTAGTCCTTGCATTATTATTTGTGGTATTCTTAAGGCTAACGTATTTCAACTTCTCACGCAAAACAACAAGTTAAAAACGTGTGTAAAGTGACAAAAACATACAAACAACATTTAGACGTGTACATATAGATGGATAGACAGTTAAGTGAGTGAGTGGATCGTTGTGGCAGTGCGATGTAAATGTGTGGAATTTAAATGAAGATATACCTGCATGGAGCGTATGGTATCTAATAAGGCTTTCTTCTCCTCTAGCAATATGCTAATGTCATCCTGTGCTGCCTTCAAATATGAGCGCAAAACATCCGTTTCCTGCCTGGTCTTTTGCCTGTTTGAATGTCGGAGTAAAATATAATATTTTTTGTGACAAAGTGTGCCATGTCAGACTCACCTGTAATTGTCTGTGTTGACCTTGGAATCCACTAGCTGCTTACGCATGTGCTCATTGTCTAGCTTCATTTGCTGCATAACCAGTTGCATGGAGAGCATCTCACGATCACGCTCGCGTGTTGAGCCACGCAGGGCGCCATTCAAAGCTCGCTGCTGTTCTGAGCTCATATTTGTATCTGCAAAGTGGGAAATTTTTAGTACAAATCTTAAATTATGTTGATTAAGTAACCCACCTATGGGCTGTATGTTTAGCTGGCCGCTCTTGTCGCGCTCCAAATGCATGCGCCCAATGCACAAATTGATGGGCACTGGTCCAGGCGATGTAATATTGACAGGCGGACGATCTTCCAGCAAATTGACACGTACGTTTTCCAGGTTTATCTGCAGACAAATGAGTAGGAAATGAGTTATGGATATTTAAGCTTTCTATAACAAGCTTACCGAAACAGGCATAGGCGGTGATATTATCTCATCCTCAGCCAGATCAGCTAGACCAATGACTGTGCTCATGGACAAGTCTATATTAATGTCCTTCACATGTATCTCAGCATGATGGGTAAACCAGCTGTGATTATTAAAAAGAGAAGAGATTAATGAGGTGTCATTCTAAACTGAGCAATACTTACCTTTGTATACGCTTGCGGTCAATCAAGCCATCAATTTCCTTGGGCATGTTTAGAGTCTCTTCGAGGCGCAGCTTGATGCAGGGCGGCGCTTCTGGATTGTAAGGCGCCAGATTCCAGGCCTTGCAACGTGCGCCAAACTTGGTCTGCAAGTGAACCACAAAGTAAGTCAAAGTGCTCCAATAATAAATATAATACTCTATTAGTTGTTGAACAGCATGCAGAAGAAACACTACAAACATACGAAGCTCTAAGCACATGCAGTCTTCTATGTATGTAAGTGTGAGTGAGTGTATGTGTATGTGACAAGAGTGATGTTATGTCAAAGATATACACTATGAAGCAGAGTTAATTTCAGGTTTATTAATTGTCTTTAAGGCTTAGCTTGTTTATATAGTGTTAAGGTCTTTAGTATATGTTGAAGCGCCAATAGTTAACCCAAATGTACGTTTTCAGTTAGTGTTGTAATTGTTGTTGTTGCTGTTCTTATGGTGATTGTTAGAAGTTAGTTTCATATATGCCCAGCTGGGGTGTGAACGCCTGCAAACCTAAGTGTTGTTATGACCAAGCCAATTCGCAAAAGAAAAATCAACGAGAAATTAAAACTTTAAAACTAAAATCAAAATTGGGGCGACTACAAAGTTAAAATGAACTAATTAATCAGAACTTGATGCACTATATATAGTATTTAGATATAGGCATCGGGGGCGCATGAGGAGGCATGCTTAAAAAACATTCGTATTAAATCATAAACAATTTCAAAAAGCTGCCTACATTTGTTTTAGATTTATTATCAACATTTTTTAGGTAATTTCATATATATATATATAAATATTTATATATATATTTTTAAGAAACTAGCATATATTCGTATAACTAATAAAATATATATTTAACTACTTTAACTAGTGGCCAAGAGCGCTTTCAAACCGCAGCCAACGCTGGCCAAAAGGAGCCAACACCAAAAAAAATTTAACTACAGAGAGAAACTAAACGAAAATTTAAACAGGGCTTAAAATAGTTGTTAATAAGTATATACAAAAGCGGCATAAATTAAATAAACCAAACAAAGTTAGCTGTTAAAAGAGAATTTCAATTTTGTAGTTGAAGTTTTTTTTCTATACCTTGTTCGCTTGATGCGCGATCTGTTTTTGTTGTTGTTGTTGAAGAGTGTTGGTTGTTGTAGTTGTTGTTGTTTTGGAAAATGTGTCATGTAGATGTTGTCGTAATTCAATTTACAAAGTGTGTTCGTTGTTTGTTTATAGAGTAAATTAAACGTTGAGCACAATATTCGTATTTAATTAGCACACATTGAGATCGATTTTTTGTTTATGAAAACATATTTTGTTTTTAGAGAAAAAAGAGAAAATATAATGAGAAAATGATTATATATATGAGAAGTTTATCTTACAGTAAATGTATTGCTAAATAATCATTGAAATCAATTGGTTTCATTTTACTTTCTTAAGATATTCAGTAGAGATTGATCGGAGCATGCAGAAAAAGTTTTAGCGAAAAACATTGAAAAAAGTTTCAGCAATGTTAAGAAAAAAAAATGATTTTGAGAATTGAAACACAACGAACTGATTTGCTTATATACAAAACTTAAATCGTATAATAGAGATCCAAGAAAATTGTAGACATTATAATGAAAAAAAGTAAAAAATAGATGACAGAAAAAATAAAAGACCAAATTCTTGCGAACCTGCAACTCATCCCAGGGTATTGCGCCGCACTCATCACAGGAAACAGCCGAGACCTGCAAACGCACCGAGGACTTAAAACCCTCCTGCTGACGTATAAGCTCCACTGTGGTCAATCTATATCAAACCAAAATAAAATATAAATACATTAAATTAGTTGCTTTAAAAAAACATTTAAAATGCATTGTAACCTAAACGTGGCCATGGAGACCAGATCCCGTCGCCGCCAGGTGCTGGCTTCTGAGGGTTCTGAAGGCGAAGACATATTTGTCTTGTAGCTGCTCGGCTCTTCGTAAACTTCGCTCGCAACCTCAACGGGGGAAGCCTTCATATTGTTGTCGTTCGTAAATGGATTGAGACGAAACATAACGTCCATGCAGTCCATTGTCTTATCGTCGCCCATTACTATTGCAAAGTTCTCCGAATCAGAGCTGATGTCGCTCTGTACGGAAAAGGTATCACTGGCATCATCATTGGGCGTTCCGGACTTGATGGCCGAATCAATGGAAGTCATAAAACTAGAGAAGCCCTTCTTCATGGAGAGAAGACCTGAATTGATCTCCTTGGTTATGCTGGGCACAGCATCGCTGCCCGTACCAGGGCGCGCCGAGCTCTTCAAGCTCTTCGAGGCAGACGATATTGATTGCGATTGCGTGGAGATGCCAGTGTCAGGCCGCGAGCCCTGACTTGGCGTAGAGGAAGCTAACGTTGGAGTGCTCTGGATTTGCACATTGTAACTGGAAATATAAAAATGAATTAGATTAAAATCAAATTTATTTCAATTGGAGAAAAACTCACCGATGCGTGTTCGGATTGGATATATGAATGCCACTATCAAAGGGCGGATCATTGGTGACGGGCGAGGGCGTCTCGACGCTGCCAAACGTATTGTTCTTCAGCTGTTCCAATGGAGGTGGTGTGGGCCACGTTATGTTTCCGCCTGTGAAATCGGTGACTGGTTTATACAAATCGTGCTGAGAGTTTTAGCATTTCGTTTATCTTTTACAATATTTGATAGTTAGTTAGTTAGTTAGTCACTAATTAGCGTTTGCATTAGTTTAGTACAAAACATGCGAGATTATTTATGGGTTGAGTATTTTAGCAAGCCAAATAGAATTTATTATCGTTAATGGTTTATCACAATACGCATTGCGATAAGCATTTAAAATACGTTTTTAATTGTGTGTTAACAAGAAAAAGTTCCATTAGGCCTTTAGAAAAACTTTCCCATTACTTGAAGGTTAACAATAAGTGACTTGGAATCCTACGTGTACGTTCCTACAGTTTGATAATTAAAGAGTTTCTTAAGAATAGATAAGCAAGAGTACAGCATCAAATGCAAATAAATAAATTAATAGAAATGAATGGAAACCAAATAATAACTGTACCTAAATGGGATGTTAACGGGGGGACGGTGTGTTAGACTGATTAAGAAGCACTAATCAGTGAGAGCTACTTGTGAGATTTAGTTAGTTTGTTTGGTTTTGTTTCGTGATAATGTTACGAGATCGAACAGATCAAAGACAATTCTGTGGTTAGCGCTTAGTCGATAGATTTAAAACTAAAGAGTTTTTGAAAGAGAGACAACAAAAGATATATAATTCTTACTATTCATGTGTAAATCATCACCCAAACTAGCTGAATCGGGTAAGACACTTTCAGCATCACCACCACTCGATTCCTTACCAGGTGTTGGCGATGGCATCACCAGCGTCACCTCAATCTGTGGCACAACACACCCAAATATGATGGACTTTTGCTGATTTTGCTATAGTCAAAAGAAAGAAAATGATTATTTATTATAAATTCTTTATTTTATGGATTCATTCCTACCTTTTGCAAGATGCGCTCCGCGTCGAGGTTAAGGAACGTGGACATTTCGTTGAACTCTTCAGCCATGCGCAGCAGAAACAGCAGTTGATAGTGATCGATTTGCAAGCTAACCAAATTTGATATATGTGCTATCGCGTGTACATCGGCGCAACGTTCAACGGGCGTGGCAGCTTCTGAAGCCGGAGGCTGCAAGACACGCACATCCTCCTCGCTCAGGAACGGATTGCGCGGCAAAGGTGGTAAGGTAGACAAAGGCGGCAATCCCATGCTCTCCATCTGTGAGCTGACTGAACTCTGGCGCTTGCCCACATCCAACTGTGGCTGAGCCTGTGCCTGTGCTGCGCCTCCAGAGTGCAGCCAGAGAGTAATTGGCACTGCATCCACAAAAGGTATTGCTTTATTCGGTCCAAGCGATCTGGCGCCCAGAAAGTCCACCCAAACGGGATCCAGTTTAATGCACCAAACATCCCGTGGCTCCGACCACATGGCGTAGCGAGACAGGTACTGCGTGGATGCGGAACGCGCCATTTGCGCCTGCGTTGGTGACATGGACGCTGACATCATGCTAACATCGGAGGCGGCCACGTGCGATAGGATGCGATCCGTGACAATGCACATATCACCCTCGACGGAGGGAAAGCCGGAACCAAAGACCAGCGAGCCCTCCTGCAGCGAATGCAGTGCCTGGGCCAAGTCCGCACGTGAGCTGCCCATCTCGCGTATGTTGGTCAGGGCAAAGCGAGAGATTTGGATGAGCATTGTCTTGGGGCGATCCTTTTGATTGGGCGCATCCAGCGCCGCTTCCATGACCACGCGCGGCATTATAGCCTCCACCTTGACATCCATGTACATCAGATTTGGCTCCTGTTCCAAGCTCAGCGCAGCGGCCATCTGTGTGCCATTGGAGCCATAGGAGGCATTGGAGGCAATGGAGCCGCGCGTGCTCGCCGGCTGCTGCTGCAACGTGGTCTGGGAGCCGACGCTGGTGCGCAGCAAACTCTCGTGCAGATTCAAGCCAAACGAGTTCAGCCACAATATCGAGCTAAGATCAAAATGCACCTGCAGCGGATTAATGTGCACAAACATCTTTGAAGGCGGCACTGGAAAAGCAAATGGAGTAAAGTTATATCAAATAAATAATCTTGTATGACTCGAAGCACTTACGCGGAAATACGAAATCCCCGGGATAATAGAAATAGGTGTACTCAGCATGCACTATGGGCATCTCGGCGGGAAACGAGTAACGATCCTTATCACCTGTAACCAGTAGTTTTTATTAGTTTAAGTTAAAAATAAAAACAATCTGATTATTCAAGAAGCAAATCACAAATGAAGGACACGCAGTGGACTAAATGAATAGATCATCAAGTTTAGTTTAATTAAGTTGTGGTTAAAGTTAGTAAGGCAACTAATTTAATGATGATCTATTCAGCTCAGTCCCTTGTCTAAAGGCACAATGATATTCACCTGAAGATTTGATTTTCCTCTTATGTTGTGCTACATTAACAACAATAACAACAATAACAAACAACAAAAGCGTTTTACAAACGAGACAATGAGTTGAGATGAGATGAGATGAGATGAGATGTCATGACGGCAAATGAGAAACATAAGAATTGTGTTAAGAGTACAAAACAACATAACAAAAGGAACAAGCAGAGAGAACAAGAGAAATTTAAATTAGTTTAAAAGAAAATGCTGTGTCAGCGTAATAGGGGCGAGTATGTGTGGCATGTAGGGGTTGGGTATGGACATGTGGGTGTGTGTGTTATAATAGGGAATATGTTTGAGTCTCTGCAGTGTGTTGTGTGGTAATAACTCTGATGTACGTTACCGTTGAAGAGAATATTCGATTGTTATAAAAACTTAATATTTCTAAGGAATACTTTGACATTTACTTAGTTGAACTTTACTATATCACTATATGATAATAGCTTTATAGGTGCGCATAGGAAAAATCAATCGAAAATTATATGTGCTTAGAGTATTTCATATTCGGTAAGCGAAATAAAACGTTTTTTCTCACTAGTCTGAGGCAATTGCACTTTTTGTTAACAGTTTCTGTTAAGCGTTTGACTCTGTACATCAGGTGTCAGTTGTGAAGTGTTCATAGTTTGTATGTGTGTTCTGTGCAGATATTTAGAGTCATCCAATTAGTACGTACCTGAGACAAACTCTTTGGGCATTTGCTTTTTGCCAGATGTGGTAACTCGATACAGTGTGAAATCCTCGATTCGCAGTATAACGCATGCGCTCATCAGTTTGGCCAGGTTCTCCAGCGTGCTGCGCTGCTGGGCTGCCTGTGTGTATTGACTGCTGGCCGAGGCATTTCCGGAGCCACCGGCTGAGCTTGAGCTGCCTGCAGCTGCTGCTGCTGTGGGCGTGCTGCTCCCATTGGAGCCGGGGCCAGCGCTAGCGAATTGAGAATTCAACAGAGAGGCATTCAACATAATAGGCGAAGCGGGTGCACTGCGTTCCAGCGGTGCATGCGTCGCTGGCCTATTGGGCTGGCTAAGATTGAGCACAGCCTCCCGGAATGCATTGAGCGATTCCTTAAGCCACAGCGCTGGCGCCACCGACGCCTCCTTGTACTTGGCCCAATGCGAGCGATCCGATTTGGCCAAATGATAGGGATAGTAGTCCACCTGAAACGCAGTCACGGATACCTGCAGCGCACCGCCTTTATCCAGATCCGGATAACTCGAACGTCCATCGCCCTCGTCGTCGCACAAGTGCAAATCGATGCGCTGACTGAAGAAATGATACGAGGTTTCGCGCACATCAAAGGCATTAAACGTGCGCTGTGCCGTCGTCAGGTGCACCGATTCCGAGAGACGATTCTGCTGCTGCGCCAGCTGAGCCTGGTACTCAGGCAGAGTCTAAGCAAGGTAGATATTTAAATAATTTCCTTTATTCCTTTTTAGTTGAGCGACTTACCTGAAGCTTACGCGCAGCTTTTGACTTCTGTGTGGCATGAGTGGCGGCCTTTATCAATCCGGAAAGTGAGTCAACAAAATGCAGCGCTGCCTTCAGCTGTGAATCGGTCAGCACCCAGAGCAGATCGTCCAGTATGAGAACCAGGCGCGATGCCAGCAATGTACAGTCCGACAAGCGCTTGCGTATCGTAATGCGACAGCGCGCGTGGTTGGTGAGCAAACGAAGCGGAGTCAATGATTTGTCCTGAGTGGAGCTGGCCTCGATGCGCACCGTTTGCCAGGAGAGCTCTTTGAAGATCAACAAGATGCCCTTCTGGCCGTCCTTAAGGCGTGTCAGCCGCAAATCGGCATTGGCCCACTTTGGCGTCTTGGACTCAACGCGAATGCGAGACATTTGCACGGAGGCCGTGAAGGCGGCGCTCACAAAATTCACATTGACCGTGTTCACCACAATTGTTATGCCGTCGACGACCTTGTGTATGAAGCTGTATTTACCCTGAGGCACTTGTGGCAGCGCAGCGGCGGTAGCGCCAGCATCGCGCGTCGTGGGATTGCAGGTTTCGATGGTAATGCGTACCTCGTCCAACGTCTACGGAAAGCAGGGAGAGATTAGCATAAGTTTAAGATAATAAATGAGAAAGTCTGTTTAGCTTACCAGCGTTATGGGCACGCTTTTCAGCTTGGTCCAGCTAATGCGAAAGGAGACATGGTTGCACCAGGCAGACGTCAGGCGCAGCCAGCTGGGCAGTTCCAAGAGCTCTGTCAGCACACGCTCATCCAGCTCCAAGTTGGAGAGCTCGCCCTCGCCACGAAATGTACTTAAATTGATTTTGTCCGAGGATAGGTTCTTCGTGTAGCTATTAAAATGAGTAATTGACAATATTAAAAGCTGTCGAGAACAAGTGGCGCCTGTGACCCCTCGCTCGGTTGCCATCAATTGACCCATTTCAAGTAAATGTCTTGCATGCATAATTGAAATCTAAATATTGATTGAATCGACGTTGATTTGCCTGCTCCAGCTCAAAGAAAAGAAATGACTGTTCGAGCATCAGTTGAATAAGAAAAGTTATTGCATACTTAAATGGAAATACTAAAAGATTTATGGAAGAGCTTGCAAGAGTGGGCTCTTAATAATGAATGAATAATAAATGAATTACTTATTGACAGATTATACTCCTCTTTGTATTTATTTTATTTATCTTTATTTATGTATATATTTTTTTTATTAAAAAAAATTATTTGTGATTTGCATCACTATTTTCATGGCCACAACTGTATATCGTGCCTGTTCTTTGTTCCATATATGTGTGTATTAACTGTTATTTAATAGATATGCCAAAAGAATGATTGATAAAGTTTACGGAAAGCAACAAGATAAAATATCATATGTTAAAATATGTTTATATATATATATATATATATATATATATACATGTATGTATTTCACATTTCAATCTATACTATATATTTCAATCAAATTACTTAGCAACTGTTTAAATTTTGCTTTTTTATGATTTCTATATTATCAAGTTATTTCACAATGGAACTACTTCAACTACTTTAGTCAATTTACTAAAACTTCCCCTTAAGCAAATGCCCTATATACCTTTAATCTCCTTTTAAGTAATATATTTACTTAAATATTCCAATGAAATGCCCTGAAAATGCCAGCTTAAAAGTTTGCAATGCTGCAAAGTTTATTCGAGGCACAGCTGAAACTTTTTACTTCAAGGAACGAACGGCTGGCTGCTTATATTTTTATCAAACGGGCGGGCGGGGAGGTAACCCGTAGCCGTAGCCGTGCCCGTACCGTGAGATAGGAAGATAAAAGGCAACAAGTTTGCTTTGCATTAACATTTAAGTCCTGCTACCATCAAGTTAGTTTGTTTGCAGCTTAATTGTGTGTAAAGAAAAAAGTGAAATAAGTTTCGGGACAACGGCCAACTGAAGAAAAGGAAAGTGAGCCTCTTATCGTCTAAATACACACTTATATACTAACTAAATATTTACTTGGACAGGCATACGTCTTTATTTGTGTTTAGTCAGAAGTGAGAAGGGAAATTAGATTAGGTTTTATGGGGACGAAGATAGAAAGAAGTTAGTTCTAAGAGAGCTCAAAGTTGTGGTGGGTATTTAGCTATTTTCCGGCTATTTTTTTTTTTTTTTTGTCAAATGTAAAATAGCGGCTGACAGGAAATTATAGCTGATTTGAACTTGAAGAAAATGTGGGAAAACGACAAATTTTCATATTTTTGAAAGTAGGTGATATATATGTAGGTATTCATTCCAAGAGATACGATAAGAGAAAATTTCATAATTTCAGTAAGAATTTGGATTTCAATGAAAAAAATGGAAAAAAAATTCGTCCAAATCAATATTGATCAAATCAAATCGACATCAAAAGTCGTAAGAATATTCCCTTAATATCAAATTGTTCCACTTTCCTATGGTTTTCTGGCTGTTTCTAGCTAGTTTCTCACTAATGAATCTGGCAACACTGGCCACATCGTAAGACAAGCTTGAACTACGGCTTATCATTAGAGTAAACTAACTGATAAGCGCAGAGAATAATCATATTATGCATTTATATTCATTTATAATAAATATATATTCCATTTTCTTATATAATTGATAACTATATATACAATTATATACAACTATACAATTATTTTCATTGATATATTAAAGAAAAATTTTGCTACTGTATACAATTTATTTATCCAGCTGATAATATTTGTATGCAAATCTATATATAAATATATACACAATATGTTCACATATACTTATATGTATGGATATGTATACCTTCCCTAGCAAGCTAAACATATTGAACCCTCTTCTGAATGAAAAACAGAAATCCATACCAATGCCGGGAGTTGGGTAGAAATTGTTTATAATTAAATTGCTTATTTTTGTTGATAACAGATGTAAACACGCAAAAGAGGGAGTGAGAGAGAGATATATATATATAGAGAGAGAGAGGGAGAGGCAGGCGCAGTCATTCACTTGTTACTCTCGGTGGGGGGTAGCAGGGACAGCATGATAAACAAGCGTCGTCTTTGTGCAAGTGTTGGGAGGCTGCAAAAAGCGACACGCACACCTACACACAGACAGAGCGGCACACCAACACAGGCAGAGACAACGACATTAAAGCAACAACGACAACGACAACAACAACTAAAACAGAGCAGCAGCAGCAGCGCTTGGAAAAATCAATTTAATTTCCCACAGCAACTGGCGCCAGAGCAACCGACCGAGCGTCCAACCACTCAGTGCAAGGCCATAATTAGCATAGAGTTTATAATTCAATTTGATGCTAACTCGTTTATGATGACACTTACATGGACAAGTGCTTGAGCAATTGGTTTTTTATCAACGAGACCATTTTGTGACGTCAGCAGGCAGGCGGATGAGCGGAACTGCGATTAACAGATCGAATGCAGCAGCACCAGCAGCAGCGATGATAACGCTTTTAATAAATCTCCGCAGCTATTTTAACGCACTAACACATTGTTCCGTTATAATATAGAGGCACTTTTCGCTTATGTATTGGAATTCGTATTCCCAGTTGGCCCTGCTGCAACTTGCTTACACGCCGTTACCTGGCATTACGCACACATAAGAATTTTCGGCATTGGTGAATTTAGACTACGCGCGCATTAGTCATATTTTATAGAATTATTTCTTTATAATTAACACTTCTTATCGCGAACCTTTTTTTGCGTGCACTCGACGCAGAGAGATACTGTTGCTTAGAGATGCGCACTGTCGCTGTACCTGTGACTGGGAATATAACTGTTGCTGGCTTATTTACAATCTCCGCTGGAAAGAGAACCAGTACAGTAGGCGATGAGTAATGCATAAGGCAAAACGAGGTAGCAGTTACAAAATACTCTCATCGCTATAGAAAATGTGTTCATATCGATAACATCGATTATTATTTTGCACTTTTAGTCCATTTTATTTTCGAGCACCTTACAGCACTACGAGCTTGCATACATTTGCACTTCGCATCTAATAAAAGTTTAAGTTTCTGTTTCAAGTGTCTGCTGCGAGCGTTCTACAAAAAATCCACAAGCCACTAAATTGAAGAAATCGATAAAGTCCATTTGACTCGCTGCTACGCAATGTCGAGTGGCAATGCAGCATCAACAGACGAGCTAATTGAGCGCGTGGTGGAAGTGACTGCCTGCACGGCGGAGGAGGCCAAACACTATCTTGGCGCCTGTGCCAACGATGTGGCTGCAGCTGTTGCCTTGTTTTTCGAGCAGGGCGGCAGTAGTGCCGCCAACGGCGCCTCGACATCATCAGCCACTGCAGGCGCAGGGGACGAGGAGGAGGTGCGTGCACCCATTGCTCCAGTCCGAGAGCAACTGATCTTACCGGAGGATGACAATTTCTTTGCGTCCGGCAGCAGTAACAACAGCCGCTTGTCGCGCGTCTCGCAGCGCGTCAAGGTTTGCCCACTGCGTGACTTTGCGCGTGAGGGCGCCCTAATGGAGGAGCAGCTGCAGGCCACTGGCGTCTACTCCGATCCGAGCACACATCGTCGTCGCCGCGAGCGCTCGGCCCAAATGGCTGTGGCCGGGCAGGCTATCTCGTTACAAGGCCGCTCAGGCGGCAGCGCTTCATCCCGCCTTGGTGATCTCTTCCGCCCACCCACGGATATTCTCTACTCCGGCTCGCTGGCCGCGGCCCGTGAGTTTGCCAGCAAGCGCGAGCGCTGGCTGCTTGTCAATGTGCAGGGCGACAACTTCCAGTCGCAGACCATGAATCGCGACGTGTGGAGCATCAAGGAGCTGAAGCAACTAGTGCGACGCCAGTTCGTTCTCTGGCAGGTGGACAACGACAGCTCAGAGGGTCGACGCTTCGTGGCCTTCTATCACTGTGCCAAGCTGCCCTATTTGTGTGTCATAGATCCGCGCACGGGCGAGGAGGTCTGGCGCAGTCCAGAGCCCAACCAGGACAATGTCCTGCCAGATTTACGTCAGTTTCTGCGCGACCATCGTGGCTTCTCGCTCGAGGAGGCGAGCTCCTCGAAGCGCACATCCATTCAGATCGACGATGACGATGATCAGGAGGACGTTGCCTCGTGCTCGTCTTCCACCGCTGGCATTCCGAAGAAACGCGCCAAGCTGCTGGAACTCAGCGAGGAGGAGCAACTCGCCCTGGCCATCAAGAACTCGATGAATGAAAATGGCGGCGGAGCAGAAGCCACAAAGGCGACCAACAACACGAACACCAATGCGAATGCCAATGCTAGTGACTGTGAGAGCCTCGAGGAGTTTGACGAGGAAGAGCTCAAGGGCGCCGCCATCTCTTACGATGCTCAACTGGGCTCCCAGACAGAGGAATTAACGGCATTGAAGTTGCGGCTGCTCGATGCCGCCGGCAGCGACGAGGTCATCCAACTGCGCTGGCCCTCCGATACCAAGTTGAAGACCTTACGTCTCTATATACGTCAAACGCACAAGCACATACCATTGGAGGGCTACAAGCTGATCTGTGCCTTTCCGCGCAAATCTCTCGAGTCGGAGCACAATGAAGCCACGCTGAAGGAGCTTGGCTTGCATCCCTCCGCTAATGTGCATCTCACGCTGGACGAGTAACTGTTTATATTACCAGCGCTTTGCTAGAATATTTATTTCACGTTATTTGTCTTATCCTTCTACTCCACACATGAATTAAATATCTATATACATACATACATAATAAAATCAAAAAGAAAATTGAATTTGCCCGCGGGCTCTATCCATTCCATCATGCCTTGTTTTTTTTTTTTTTTTTTTCATAATATTAACTGTAAAACTAAGTTGCCATAAAACTAGCAAGATTTCAAATAAAATACAACTTAAACCCAATAAAGCATCCAAATAATATAGAAACATTGTAAAAATTCAAACATTTCGCAAGCGCGCCAAAAAAAATAGTGTGGCAGCACTGCTTTACGCTGCATATGCTATTTGCAAATGGCCGCGCCAAAACAGCTGATTCCGGACAGAATATGTGGCAAGGGCATGTGTGCGCTACGCAAGGCATTTCACTTTACTAAACAAACGTAAAATAATTAGACTAGAAACTAAACTAATAGATTAATTTTTTGTTAATATTATAATTTAAATTTTAAATTAAATTGTAAACACTTTGTTGTTCAACTGACTGTTAACAATATTATTTCATTTAACAGCGCACTTGTGTAAGGTAGCGCACAAACAGTTCGCACAAACTGAATTCATGAGCACTTTTAGTTCACTAAATACCGTTTAATCCCAAGCAGCAGCAAAGTGGCCACGTAAAAAGTAAACGCCAACGCCAGCAGTGAAATATGTACGCAAGCCAAGAAATAGTTTCATGTAAATAAAGAAACGTTTTGGACTGCTGTGATAATAGAAATGCCCAAGCGACAGGCGGAAACTGAACTGCATGGCGTGAGGGGCGTTCAGTATCAGTAGTAAATACAACAATCCATCATCGGCGGGCGTCGTCACACGCGCGCACAAAATGGACGAGAAACTAAAGTATTCGCTGCTGCGCGGCGAACTGGTGGACACCCAAAGCATATGGAGCAGGCAAGTGCAAGTGCTGGGCTAGATTATTGAATTTCCTAATCAAATTGTGATTCACTTTTGCAGGCATGAGAAGCGCGTCTGGTTCATCACACTCCTCACGGGCACCTGC
This sequence comes from Drosophila repleta, assembly GCA_018903745.1. Lineage (NCBI taxonomy): Eukaryota > Metazoa > Arthropoda > Insecta > Diptera > Drosophilidae > Drosophila > Drosophila repleta. The sequence continues at coordinate 7,841,446 of JAEIGN010000396.1, forward strand.
ATGCTGTACTCGACGCGCACCACGATGCCGCTGCTGGTGCCCGCCGTGGCCGCAGCCCAAAAGTGGAGCAAAACGGATTCCGGCACCGTGCTCAGCTCATTCTTCTGGGGCTACACGCTCACCCAGGTGATGGGCGGCTATTTCAGCGATCGCTTTGGCGGTCAGCGCGTTATCCTGTTTGCCGCCCTTGGCTGGTCCATCATCACCTTTCTAATGCCCACAATTATCTGGTCGGCAGCATCAGTCAAGAGCTATGCGATACCCATCATTGTGACCATCCGCATCCTCAACGGCGCGCTGCAGGGCGTCCACTTTCCCAGCATGATCAGCCTGACTAGTCAGGTAAGGATTCCCCAATCTATATGTATATATATATATCTTTATATATACCCTTTCTCTCTGTAGAACCTGTGTCAGAGCGAGCGCAGCAGCTTCTTTGGCCTGCTCACCTCGGGCTCGGCCATGGGAACGCTCCTGACCGGGATCATGGGCTCCTTTGTGCTGGACTACTTTGGCTGGTCGTATGTGTTCCGTGTGATTGGTCTGATGGGCTTCGCCTGGGCGTTGGTATTGCGGTACTATGCCATGGCCGGGGAGCGTAACCGGATCATCAACATCTCCATGCCGGCGCGGCTGTGCGGCAACAAGGCGCCCACGGAGACGTCTGTGCCGTGGCTGCGCTTCTTCAGTCGGCTGCCCTTCTGGGCCTGTGTGCTGACGCATGCCTGCGAAATGAACTGCTTCTTCGTGCTGCTCTCCTGGCTGCCCACGTACTTCCACGACGGATTCCCGCATGCCAAGGGTTGGGTGGTCAACATGATACCCTGGCTGGCCTTGCCGCCATGCACCTTCTTTGCCAAGTACTTGACCACGCGGCTCATAGCCAAAGAGTGGTCCACGACGACAGTCCGGAAGCTCATCCAAAGCTGTTGCTTTGCCGCGCAGAACGTGGCGCTGTTTGTGATGAGCCGCACCACGGACTTCCACACGGCGCTAATCTGCATGACGATCATCATTGGCGGCACAGGCTTCCACAACAATGCGGTGACTGTGAATCCCCAGGACCTGGCGCCCTTGCATTCCGGCAGCGTGTTCGGCCTGATGAACACTGTGGGCGCCATACCAGGATTCCTGGGCGTCTACCTGGCCGGCCACATCCTGGAGCTGACGCAGAGCTGGCCCATGGTCTTCAGCGCGGCGGCTGGCATTAATCTGGTCGGCTGGATCATATTCCTGGTCTTTGGCTCGGCGGAGCCAATTGTTTAACTACTAATTACATTCTCGTGACGATTTCCAAGCGCGGAAAAATATTTATTAAAATCTGTAGATAGTTTAAGAGGTCGTAGCTTAAAATTGAACGAATCAAACTACAGTTTTAAGTGCAAAATCACAAATTATATGACGCAAACTAAAGATAAGCTATAAATCTAATATACATATATAAATTACTGCTCAACTAGAACTATTTTTTAATTCAGTTAACATCTTTGATCTGCCATCAACAGTATTTTTTTAATAATCAAATTTTAAATTTGGTATTTGATTTTCTTTGTCAGTTATTTTAAACGAACAGCTGGCATATGGTATATTTCTTGGGTATTTTTAAGATATTGCCATTTGCATACTAGCTTTAAAGTAAAATAAAGCAACAGTTGGTTTTGGTGGTCTGGCAACACTGACTTGTTGCACGGCAATGTCGACCCTCGCATTTTGAGTTTTAAATTCGCTTAAATAATATATTCAGCAAAATGTCGGGCCGGCGTAAGGATATGTGGAAACTGCTGTACAACTTGGTGAATCGCAACCAAGGAAACCTCTCCGCTGTGTACAACGTGGTCGATGACATACTCTGCCAGGACCCGAGCCTCATCAGCTGCTCGTCGGTGCGCGAGCTAAAAACTAAATTCCAAGATTCCTTTCTGCTTTGGCTGCTTAATAAACTCTCTGTCTGCCTGAGTCACTGCGCGGACGAGGGGTAGGTATATCCCTACCTTAAATATATATGTATATTAATTGATATATTTAGTCAGTGCCTGAAGAACGTGCAGCTGCAGCAGAAGCTTCTGTTGTCCTGCTGGTGCAACCACCCGAAGCTCTATGAGCGCCTCGTGGACGCCTATGTCGAGGCTCTACAGCAGCTCTATGACAAAATGAGCGCCTTTGACTACAGCAATCCCAACAAGAATGACCCGGAGCTACGCACTTTGCATTTGCACATCTTTCACTGCGATGCGAGTGTCCTGCAGGAGTTCGACGAGCAGTGCGCGTTCCAGGAGATCAAACTGAAGCTGAACAACTCGGATGTGTATGCCAAGTACCTGCTGCTGGTACTGCAGCAGGCACATCACATCGGACGTGCCACGCACAGCGAACTGTTCGCCGGGAGCCTGCAGCAGGCGCTGCTCACGCTCAAGGAGTGCAACATGGACACGAAGCTGACTTGCCTGAGCTACTGTCATACTGTGCTCCAAGCACATTCCACCACCAGCTGGTCGATCAGCGTCTTGGTGCCACATTATGCTCTCCTCACGCTGCGCGCTGTGGTCTTAATGTGGTCCTTGGTCGGCCGTTGGAAGGGCAGATGCATGACGCAGGCGCAACTGGAGCAACTGGCCAGCCACAGCGAGCAGTTGCTGCTGGTGTTCACAAAGCAAAGGATGTCGGATCGGAACTCCCTGGAGCTCAGCTGCCAACTGCTGCACGAGCTGCTCGGTCAACCCGCCTGCGATTGGCGTGGCAAGCTGCTGCAGATCCTCTCCGACTATCTACAGGAGCAGCTGAAGGAGGAAAAGGACCTAATGCTGCCGGAGCACACATGTCAGCTGCTGTTGCGCCAGTGGCGTGGCCAGCCTGAGCCGCTGCTCTCGCTGCTCGCCGCAGTTGCCGCCAAGCAGCCGGCGAAGCGAGAGAAAATCCTATCGATGCTCAGCCAGAGCTTGGCTCAGTTGCTGGCCAAGCCCACACCCAACGTGTTGCCTGAGTTGTTGGCCGTGCTGCGTGCTCTCAAACAGATGGAGCAGCTGCTGCTGGAGGCTGATCAGCTAGAGCTGGCGACTGCCAGCGATGAGGCGCTCAATGGCGCGCTGCTCGCCCAGATGCCGCTGCACCACGAACTCCCGTTGAGCTCCCACTTGGATGCGAGCAGCAATTGGAACGTGATGAGTGCGCAGCTGGTGGAGGATGCACTGTGCTCGCTCTGCCCGGAGTTCCTGGAAATCTGCGCTCTCCTCCTTCACTGCAGCTGCCTGCGGCTGCAACTGAAGCCGCACACCCAGCAGCAGCTGCTGGGCGTGCTCCAGCGCGCGCTGCAGTCGGCGGGGGAGGACCAGAAGAGGGAGTCCTTGCTTGCGCTGGCCACCCTCCGGCTAGAGATCCCCTCCAGCGCACACACCCAGCTGCAGAGCTTCTTCGCACAGAAGTGTCCAATCTTGCTTAACTCGCAGCAGGCTGACCTCGTGCAGCTCCTCTGCGAGCATCTGCCGCAGCTCTATGTGGCTGGCTACATCAAGTCGGGTCACCTTCAGCAGCTGCTGCCCAAGCTGAAGCCCACAGAGGATGGCCACACCCTGGCCGCTGTGCTGCGCCTGTTGATCTGCACGCAGCAGCCGCAGACGGCGCACGTGTTCAGGGCAGCGGAGGGCATTAGATTATGCTGCTCTAAGTGCGAGCCGCTGCCCGCCACGCTGCCTGGCCTCTATCTGGGCATGTGCAAGCCCAGCACTGCAGCTCCCAAGTCCTTGAGCTTAACCATGCTCTGTGAGGCTTTGCTCTTCAAGTCGAGGTGCGTCTTCATCTCCCACCACTTGGATTTGTTCAGCCTGGAGCCCTCGTTCTGCCTGCGTCTGCTCAAGCAGGCGTCCAATCTGCAGGCGGTCAACGAGCGCAGCTTGGAGCGACTCGTGCCCGTGCTGGCAGCTCAGTCCGCGGACTTCATGCAGCAGCTGGCGAGCCTCGTGCTCGGCTGGATAGTGAAGCTGCTGGAGAAGCCTCTGGAGGCGCAGAGCGAGGCGGAGCAACTGAAGCTACTGCGGCTGATCGTCTGCGCCGCGCATCCGCAGATCGATGAGCTTTGGCTCTTCCACTGGTTCAAGATGACCTTCTTCTTCCTGGTGCACACGCGCTCGCTGGTCGCCCAGGAGGCGGTGCTCGCCGCGTGCCAGCTGTGCGCCCGCCACGCCCTGCAGCCGCTCACCCTGTGGAACTGGTACAAGCGAGATGCCCTCGGCTTGGTCGTGCAGTTGGCGGTGCAGGCCTACTTGACGCAAGGAGTACGCTTCACGCACTCCCTGCGAGCGGTGAGTCCTTAGTCGCATTTTGAAGAGCTCTGCTAATCTGTGCTTTCTCTTCCAGTTGACCCGGATGCTCGGCTACTCATGCGTGCAGGAGTTCACCTGCAAGTACCATCGCCTGCTGACCGCCTTGATACTGCCCCACTGCATCAAGGAGCCGCGCTGCAAGGGCGTCTTCGTGCTCATAGCCAAGCAGGTGCACAAGCCCATCGCAGCGCTTTTCTCTACCTCCTTTCTGCGTCTCTATGCGCACGTGCATTTGACTCAGCCGCCGGAGCTGTCCAATCGCTGCATCGAACTGGTCGCCAGCTGCACGCAAGCCACAGTCCAAGAGCTGATGAATGCCGATGTAAAGGTGGGCTGGAGATACCTCTTATCCGTGATGAAGTGAACTAACCTATCGATTCCTCCAGCAAACGGTTGCCGAGCTGCTCATCTACTTCAATCGCAATCCCACTTTCGTCATGCGCTCCTTTCAGAGCCTGCTGCAGCTGAGCGTCGGCAGCGATACTGCTGTCTCCACGCAGGCCACCAATGCTCAGTTCTCCACGTTCATAGCCGAGCGCATACTCGGCGTCATCACCTACTTCGAGAGCTGCCTGTCGGAGCCCTCCTTTGAGAAGCCCCTGAAGGAGGAGACACTCTACAGTCTGGGGCAGATCCTGCGCTTTGTTGGCCCCCAGCATGTGACCCAATTCCGCTTCAAGATCATCGCCATGCTGAGCTTTGTGCACACGCTGCAGGAGCCCAATCTGCAGCGCATTTGCCTCAAGATCTGGCACATCTTCTTGCATGTGGTGAATATACAGGAACTGGGCCCCTCGCTGGGTCGCATCGTGGCCACGCTGCAGCCGCTGCTCGCCTACAGCGTCGAACAGGTCAATGAGCTCTACGAATTCGTGATACTCAAAAATGCCTCCATGCTGGGCACCTACATTCAAGGTTTTTAGTTGAATCTATCAAGGAATCCAGCTTTAATTTAGCTAATTTATATTCTTTCTTCTTTATAGATCTGTATTTTCTGGAACGCCTGGATCATGTATCCGCGCCCATACGCGACTGCATTAGGCGTCACACGGCGCAGTTGTGTCTGGACGGCGCCGTGGCGGACGAGGAGGAGGCGCCGCTGCTGGATCAGCTGCGTTTCCTGCATAAGCAAATCACCAACGAGTGCCTGCAGGTGCGCGTCTATGGCCTGGAGCATCTGGCCGCGCTATTCGGCCGCCGTCGCGCCCAGTTGAATCACATGATACTGCACAAGCTGCCCATGGAGCCGCTCATGGAGCAGATTGTGAACATCCTGATGTCCGGCAGCCAGCACGACGATCGCTCGCTGCAGCTGGCCTCGGCCAAGTGCCTGGGGGAACTGGGCGCCATCGATGCCAGCTACTTGCCCTCCGACTACAACTACGCCAGCGCCCAGCAGCTGCCGCTGAGCGTGCTCACGGACGACTTCACGGTGCTGGCTTTGACGGCGCTCTGCCGCGGCTACCAGTTCCAGCAGAAGACCAAGCACGTGGACAGCTTCTCGCTGGCCATTCAGGAGACGCTCGCCGTCTGCGGCATTGCGCCCAAGGAGCAAAAGAAGCTGCAGCTGTGGCAGTCGCTGCCGGTGCGCATGCGCGAGATCATGGAGCCCCTGCTCAACTCCTGTTACACCTGCTCCCAGCGCCCAAGCACGCTCACACAGCAGCCGCTCTTCGGCAGCCACTACACCCACAACTCCTACGAGCTGTGGGCGTTCCTCTGGGCCTCGCGGCTCATCGACTACGTGCAGTCGTCGGACACGCGCCACCTGCTCAGCTCCTACAAGCCCTGCATCCGGCGCGACTCCAACATGCTGAGCACCTTTTATCCGTACATCCTGCTGCATGCGCTGCTCGAGTGCAACCCGGAGCAGCGCAGCCGCATAGAGGAGGAGTTCCAAGCGGTGCTGCAGGCCAACGAGGAGCTCTCCAAGGAAGTGGCGGCGCCAGCTAAACCCGAATTCGATCCGACTCCAGCGGTCCGCCACGATGGCGGCTACAAGCTCTTTGAGTCCATGAAATATCGCGCCGGAACCAAGTCGAGCAACGAGAGTCCTCTGGCCGGCTCCAGTGCCGAGGACCAATCCCGCTTGGCCGGCAAGCTGTGTGCTGAGCTCTTGGACTTCCTGCAGCGCTGGATGCGCGAATGGCAGCGCCAGCACGGCCTCAGCATGGCCGGCAAGCCGCCCCAGAGCGTGGACTCCAACTACGGCGCCATCTACGAGTTCGTGCAGCGCGTGGACAAGCTGCGTGTGGCCCGCGCCAGCTACAACTGTGGGGAAAACGCGCGAGCTCTACGCTACCTGGAGGAGTACATCGAGGGCGACAAGGCGACGCGCTTGCTGGAGCAGTTCACGTTCCTCGTCGAGCTCTACGGGCGGCTGATGGACGCGGATTCGGTGGAAGGCGCCGTGCAGACGCGCAGCTGCGACATGAGCGTGACGCAGGAGATTCTAGTGAATCGCCTGGTGGAGCGGCAGCAGGATATGATCACGTGCTACGAGCAGCTGCTGTCCAGCACGGAGCAACTGCAGCCGGAGCACATACGGGCCATCATCGACGCCTACTTGCGCATGGACACGCCCAAGACGGCGCTGCTCATCGCGGACGGGCTGTCCCAGCGGCTGTCGGATCAGCACACGGATCAGTACTTCAGCGAGTGTAAGGCGGAGCTGCTCTGGCGTCTGGGTAGCTACGACGAGCTGGAGCAGCTGCAGCTCCAGCAGCAGCAGCAGAGCCGCTCCAAGCCCAACTGGCACGCCCAGTGCGCCCAGGCCTGCCTGGCCCTGAGGCAGCCGACGACAACTAAGACGGACTTCGATACGATGCTGGACAAGATGCGCTGCTCGGTGCTGGACCAGCTGCGCAGCTGCTCCTCACTGCAGCAGCATTCCTATGCGCACGCCTACGACGATGTACTCAAGCTGCACATGCTGCACGAGCTCCAGTGCAGCCAGCAGCTGGTGGAGCAACTCTCGGAGCAGCCGGAGCAGCAGCAGGTGCTACTGATGCGCAACTACTTCGCGGACTGGCAGAGCCGACTGCAGATGCTGCAGCCGCAGCTGCGCGTGCTGGAGCCCATCTACAGCTTCCGGCGGAATCTGCTGGGTGAGCTGAAGCGACGGTTAGGCGAGCGTGCGCCGCTGCTAGGCCAGATCCGGACGCAGCTGGCGCAGCTCTGGCTGAACAGCGCCCAGATCAACCTGAATGCCGGCCAGCTGCAGCGCGCCCACCTCTACCTGATGAAGGCGGCGGAGTATAGGCCGAGTCGGCTCTTCCTGGAGCGCGCCAAGCTGCTCTGGCAGAAGGGCGACCAGGTGCAGGCCATGAACTTCCTCGAGGAGCAATTGTCGGCCATCGGCCAGCAGTGCGAGGGCAACGTCAAGCAGCTTAGCGCGGAGCAGCGCCAGCTCTACTTCGAGGGCAAATACCTGCAGGCGACGTATAATGCGGACTCGATGAATCTCTGTGCGGATGCCATACTCAAGTACTTCCAAGAGGCGATTGCGGTGCACCACAAGTCCGAGCGCTGCTTCGTGCAGCTGGCGCAGTTCCTGGAGAAGATGCGCGAGGCGCGCGCCGCTGGCTCGGCCAACACGAAGACCCGTGAAGATGAGGAGCTGCTTCTGCAGATCATGGTCAACTACGCGAAGTCCTTGCGCTACGGCAGCGACCACGTCTACCAGTCCATGCCGCGCCTGATCAGCCTCTGGTTAGATACGGCGGCCACGCCCGCCGCCAGCTCCAGCCACCCCGAGCTGGTGCGCAAGATGAATGACTTGATGAACAACTGCTGCACGGCGTTGTCTACGGGCATGTTTTATACGGCGTACTCCCAAATGCTCAGCCGACTGTGCCATCCCTCGTCCGAGGTGTTCGCCGTGCTGCGCACTGTGATAATCATGCTGATCCGGGAGTATCCACAGCAGTCCCTCTGGATGCTGCTGCCCCACTTCAAGTCTGCCGCCGTGAACCGCGTCAAGCGCTGCAACTCGATCCTCACCGACGAGCGGCTGCAGAACGCCGAGTTCCAGCGTTTGCTGAGCGACTTCAACACCCTCACGGATCGCCTGATTTGCGTGACCAACAAGGAGGTGACCCTGGACCGGAGCTACAAGCTGAGCGACCTGGACAGGCGATTGCCGCAGCTGTGCGCCCAGGCGAACTTCTCCAACATAATGCTGCCCTTCGAGAAGTACATGCAGCCGACGTTCAACATATCCTCGGCGCAGGACAATACGCCCTCGCCCAGTCCGGGCGCCAGCAAGTTGTCGACGAGCAACTGGTTCCCCTATACGCACATCTACATCACTGGCTTCCAGGAGAAGGTGCTCGTCCTGCGCTCGGCGGCGCGGCCCAAGAAGCTGACCATACGCTGCAGCGACGGGCAGGACTACGACATCATGGTCAAGCCGAAGGACGACTTGCGCAAGGATGCGCGTCTCATGGAGTTCAACGGGCTGATGAAGCGCTACCTGCACCAGGACGCGCGAGCCCGACAGCGACGCTTGCACATCCGCACCTACGCCGTGCTCCCCTTCAACGAGGAGTGCGGCCTGCTCGAATGGCTGCCCAACCTCAACTCCTATCGTGGCATCTGCATCGGCCTGTACATGCAGCGTGGCCAGGTGATGAGCGGCCGCCAGCTGCAGCAGCTGGCCCTGCCCCAGACGGAACCGATGGAGCGGAAGCGTGCGGTGTTCCTGAAGCAGCTGCTGCCGGCCCATCCGCCCGTGTTCCAGGAGTGGCTGCTGCAGCGCTTCACCACGCCGCACAGCTGGTACGAAGCCCGGAACTCGTACATACGCACCGTGGCCGTCATGTCTATGGTGGGCTACATCCTGGGCCTGGGCGACCGCCACGGCGAGAACATACTCTTCGACGAGCGCAATGGCGACGCAGTCCACGTGGACTTCAACTGCCTGTTCAATCAAGGCGAGGCGTTCGCCTATCCGGAGGTGGTGCCCTTCCGGCTCACCCACAACATGATCACGGCCATGGGCCCGTTGGGTGTGGAGGGCAGCTTCCGCAAGTGCTGCGAGATTACGCTGCGACTGCTCAAGCAGGAGACCAAGACGCTCATGTCCATGCTGCGGCCGTTCGTCTACGATCTGGGAGTTCAGAGTCGCCTCACGGCCTCGGCCAGCAACCGGAACAAAAACGGCGTCGAAGTGACTGATCCGAAGATCACGAACGACGTGCAGCGCATCGCGGAGCGTCTGCAGGGGCACGTGAGTAGCTTCTAAAGATCCCAAAAGTGGGCCAATCCCTAATTGAATCATTGCTTTCCACAGGTCAAGCGGCAGCAGGCGAACAGCATTCCCCTCTCCACAGAGGGACAGGTCAACTTCTTGATTAATGAAGCCACCAAAGTGGATAATCTCGCTTCCATGTACATTGGATGGGGTGCGTTTCTATAGTTCCTTAAGCTTCGTCGATTCGATGTGAAATTTCGCATTTTTTTTTAGTATTTTTATATGAGATTTTTGTATTATATGGAAATGTTGAAATTGTTATAATATAAAAATAAAATAAAAATGTAAAAATAATAATAAAAAATAAACATAAGACTTAAAAAATATATATGTATATCAAATATTTAAAAATAAAACAGAAAAATAATAAAATAAAAATAAAATAATAGAACTGAAAATAATCAAATTAAATTTAAAAAGTATTAAAAACAAAAAAAATAGTAATAGAAAATTATTTTAAAAATATGACCAAAAAAAAAAAAAAAAGAAAAATAAATTTAAAAAAATAAAAATTAATTGAAAATAAAATAATAATATAAAAATAACAAAATTAAATAAAAACATAATAACTAAAAAAATGAAAATATTTTTTAAAAATTATAAAAATATTAAGAAAGGATAACACATAAACAAAAATACGTTTTACAATATTTACAGGGTATATCCAAGTCGAGCACTGTAGTATGTAGAGAACTTTTACGAGGTAACTTAATCAAAACATCCAATTAGCTTTATTATGTAGATATAGGTCGTAAATACATATATTATTTATATAAAAAATGTAGCTTTTACTTTCTTTAACTTTAAAACTCGTTAGCCGTTATCTATTTAACGGAAAAATACCAGTTTCCGTACCTTTTACATAAATTTTTTTATATTCCATTACACTCCTTTAACCAATAAAAAAATATAAAAATAATATAATAAAAACTTTTATAAGTATTCTATAATTTGATCTAATATTTACTGAATGCCAACTTAAGATAGAATAATATTCGTTCGCGATAAAATCCGCCTTAAGCGAGCCTCTACTGTACTTGAAGCTTATTAGCTTGACATTAAGTGACATCAGACCCAATAAAATGGTGTTTGCATATAGAACTATATAAATAGATATAGTATGTGCATTCTCTGTAGAAGAACACTATGCACACAGACTAACTTTAATGAATCGTTTTGCTATTTTGTTTTTGTTCATCAAAAAAAGTCTCAAATGTGTATTTATTTAGTTCAATTGGCCAATTCAAACGCATAACGACCCTGTCTTTTTGTCACGCTGCGATCAGCTGATCAGATGGAGCAACCTATCGGCTCATCGCTGGAATGTGCCGGCGCAACAGCCGCTGCATACAAATTGTTTAAATTGACGACAACAATAGATTGGCTTGAGCATGTCGAAACCAATTACCTTTGTGACGGGCAATGCTAAGAAATTGGAGGAACTCGTTGCCATACTTGGACCCAATTTCCCTCGCACGATCATCTCGAAGAAGGTGGATTTGCCGGAGCTGCAGGGCGAGATTGACGAGATTGCGGTGAAAAAGTGCAAGGAAGCAGCGCGGCAAGTGGACGGACCTGTGCTCATAGAGGATACCAGTCTGTGCTTCAATGCGCTTGAGGGACTGCCGGGACCGTATATCAAGTGGTTCCTAGAGAAACTGCGCCCCGAAGGCCTGCATCGCATGCTGACCGGCTGGGAGGACAAATCCGCACGTGCCATTTGCACCTTTGCGTACTGTGAGAGCAGCTCGACGGAACCGCAAATCTTTCAGGGCATCACCGAGGGCGTCATTGTGGAGCCACGTGGACCACGCGACTTTGGCTGGTTTGAAATAAAAGTGGAATTTATTGAATATATTTTAAATTTCTTATTTGCGCACAGGGATCCGGTCTTCCAGCCCAAGGGCTATGAACAAACCTACGCGGAGCTGCCCAAGTCGGAGAAGAATACCATCTCACATCGGTTCAGAGCGCTGGATTTACTGCGAAAGCACTTCGAGAGCGAGAAATAATCGAGAACTCGGATGAATTCTAATTACAATTGCTAATAATAAATTTATTTAGTTTTGATTTTTGTTCAATCATGTCGAGAAATCGTTGGAATCTTAAAGCTACACCAATAGTCAGCTACGTCATTGGCTTAGTCATCCTTCTTGGTTTTGGACTTCTTGACCTTCAGAGCGTCTTTCTTGCCGGCTCCAGCCACGGGCTTGTTCCAGTAGTAGAGCAGCTGAGCGAAGATGACGCCGTTGGCAAAGGTCGAGGCGATGAATGTGATGATGATCATCTTGTCGCCCGTCTCCTGGATGGACGTGAATATGCGTGCCAGGGAGCCGGCGAACATCATGATGACCGTGGCCGCCGACAGCTGGCCCGTGGAGCCGGCCTTGTAGTTGGTCAGTGCCTGAGAGAGTTTGCCAACCAGCAGTATGGGTATGTTGCAGCTCTGGATGGTGAGTAGCACCTTCATGGGTGTCAGGCCCGAGTTGAGCACGTAGAGCAGCACGGCATAGGCCAGCACGAAGATAAACGCGTGTGGCTTCCGTCCCCCAAAGAAAAGAACGAGCGCCGCAATGGCCACGGTTTGGATGGCGAGGAAGGTGTTGTCGCCCCAGGAGCTGAAGGGATAGCCATTCATGAAGTTGTATGACAGGTGGAATGTGATGGCCAGCAGATCCAGCATGACGCCCATCAGATTGATGCCCTCGCCGGATTTACTGTTCAGGATCTTCAGCACTTGCGGCACTTTCACCAGCACCGAGCCGGCGATGATGCCGATCCCGAGACCTTTGCTCAGCAGCGCCTTGAAACACGGCACTACAAAAGAAAACGAAATTGTGTTAATTAACTTTAATTGACTCTGCTTCAGTTCAGCCAACTTACCATCGAGGAAATTGTAATCCAGGAAGTAGTTATCATAGCACTTCTGATTCATGAGAAGCAGTGCACCTTTTTTGATAACATCGACCATTTTTGGTAATTTATTACTTTCAAGTGTACGAAGCAATTTGCCGGCTCTTATCGAGGCGCAACTATTCCCTGATTGTGCGCAATTGAACAATCAAAATGAAAATGAAAACGAAATTGAAAGCCAAGCAGTCCACGTAATAACACCAATTTTAGCTGTTTTTTTATTTACTCCCGAAACTAGTATTTTCTTAACAGAACTCTAACAGCGCTACAGCGGTAAGGCATTTGCTTAACAGTGGAGCCGCAACTATTAGATTGAATTTGAAATTAACAGTTCTTAGATATTCAAACTAACAGTGGCATAACATAAGCGCCATTGGACAAATCAACATAATAACAATTACACGATAATTTAAACAATATATGATTGATGCCGTATCTTTTACTTGAAGTAATTTTTAAGTTGGTTCAAATTTGTTATACTAATTGAATTTTTCTAATTTTTTGTCGTGACAACTATCGATAGCTCTACAAAACAGTTTGACAGCACTGTTTCCCTGCTGATACAATCGATTGTATTGCAGCTGAGACAGCTGCTTGCGACGACGGCTGCACGTACATATGTATTTTTCAAATTAAAAATACGCACATAATTAGCATTAAAAATAAACATTGATTATTTCCAAAAATATAATCTAGTCTGCACGAAAAGCGAATTTAAGCAAAAAGAAAAACACCCCCTCCTGGTTGTGACACACGAATAGTGGCTTCAAGATGGGCTCCGATGACCTCAGCGCAGGCGACAAAATCCAAAAGGGATTCCAGATCAACTACATGATACTGCGCGACGCGGACACCGGCAAAGTCATCTGGCAGGAGAATAAAGACTTTTCCGCACCGGACGTCGAGCACGAAGCGCGAGTGCCAGTCAAAATTCTGGACATGCGCGCCGTCTCGCGCGAGATCAACTTCAGCACGATTGAGTCAATGGAGAACTTTCGGCTCGACCAGAAGGTGCTCTTCAAGGGGCGCATCATGGAGGAGTGGTTCTTCGAGATGGGCTTCGTGGGCGCCAACACCACCAACACATGGCAGAGCACCATCGAAGCGGCGCCCGAGTCCCAAATGATGCCTGCTAAAGTCTTAAATGGCAATGTGACAATTCAAACCAGTTTCTATGACAACGAAACACTCATCACAAAATCGGTTGTGCGCTTATATTACATATAAATATACACACATACACGTATATTGTGTGTGTGGGCGATACACCAACGCACACACACACACATACACTCCCCGCACTGTCAGGTGTTCCTCATACAAACATATATATACATATATATATATATATATATATTGATCTGCTGCTGCTTCTGCCGGTTCGCTCATGCAAATGAAATATATTTTTAAATTATTTCTCAAATACGTTTCCACAGCTTGCCCAAAAAGAAGCAGACACAATCTGAGCGCATTTCAATGCAATTGTTTTTGTGCGTCTTTCGAAGCTAGTGAATGCCATCTTACAGACATCTAGACTAATGCATTTTAATAACTTTAATTATTATTTAACACTATTGTTTAACTTATTAACGAATGTAATACAAATATATGTAGATTAACTTGATCTTTGTGAATTTTTACTTGAGTTTATAAATCAGAATTTCCAAGAAGTCTCGACTGAGTTGTTTACCTGTCGGTCGGTCGGGTATGCATGGCAGGTGAACACACTATCTTGAGCTCGCACATAACTCAAGCTTTATTTTAGGCTTATTCTCTATATATTTACATATATTTTTGGTATATTTCGCTAAAATGGGTCAAGAATTAGTTTGCTCTTCGCTTTTTACTTTCAAAATCGAGCTTAGCTCGCGGCGTACGCCCCTTGGGGCAAACGAGTTTTGGCTTCGGCTCTGGCAATCAGCGCGATAAATATTCATAATCTGCATTTGCGAATATCGAATTAGCTTAAGAATCTTTGTGGCTGGCAAAGGGAACTCAACTCGACTCTAGTCGACTCGTTGACAGCGACTTGACCCCATTTTCTTTGCGCACTCATCTAAAATAGAACCGCCGCCGCCAGGTGCCCGGTTAATAGATACTTAATTATGTTGCCGCCGTCTCGAGAAAGTCTTCTTTGTGAGTTGATGGCCAATCTGGTCAACAGTTGCAATTGGACGCGTAGCGGCAACGGGTCAAATCATGGCAAATCTACGCAGCATTGTCTTGCTGCTCCTGGTGGCGCTCCTTGCTCTGGCCGCCTTCAGCGGCGTCTCGGCCCAGAAGAATAAGAAGCAACAACAACAACAGCAACAGCGGCCCAAGCCAGCAAATGCCAACAGGCGCCCCAAGCCGCAGCAGGCTCAAAGACCTCCAAATCAGAGGCCCAATAAGCTGCAGCAAAACAAACCCATCTCCAAGGTCTTCACCACAACTCTACCCGATCTGGGCAAGATTCGTGGTCGCACCTTGCTCACTGAGTGGACTGGCCAGAAAGTGATGCAGTTCCTTGATATTCCTTACGGCAAGGCGGAGCGTTTTAAGGTAAGATTTTAAAAGCTGATGCAAATTTTATTTTTTAAAATTGAAAATCTAACAATTTAATATTGAGTCAAAATTTTATTTTTATTTTAACAAGGGAGAGCTTGAATTGCATTTAATAATCTCTAAAAATTAAATATTTAAGATTATAAAAATTTAAAAAAATTCGAAAAAGGGTATGACAGTTATTTATTTATTTTTTTAAAGAACGTTGAAAGTATATTATGCTTCTTTAAAAATGTTTGAAAATGGGAAAGGCAAATTAAAATTATTTTTTTTTTAGAATTTTAAAATTCTTAACTAAAAAATATATTCAAAATATTTTTATAACTTTACATCTATTCCACTTCTTATCTGCCCCTAAAGCCCGCGGAAATGGCAACCTCTTGGAAGGGCATTCTGCAGGCGCATCGCCATCACGCCGGCTGTCCCTCTATACAGGATTTGGTGAAGTTTGCCAAGATGGAGGAGAATGGTATTGATATAGAAGAATGCTTGCGCCTGACAGTCAATACAAAATCGGTGGGTATATCTAGATTTAAGTCGTTTACCTATAATATATAATAAATCCATCCTTAGCTGGAGGGCAAACCAGCGCCAGTCATGGTGTATGTGCACGGCGACTTCTTCTATGACGGCGACACTGTGGAGGCTGCACCTGGCTATATGCTGGAGAATGATGTGGTTTTGGTCTCGGTGCGCTATCGTCTGGGTCCCTTCGGCTTCCTGTCCACTCTGAGCGATGAGATGCCCGGCAATGCGGCCGTGACAGATCTGATTTTGGCGCTGAAATGGATCAACGAACACATCTCGGCCTTCGGCGGCGATCCGGAGAGAGTGACACTGTTCGGCCAGGTCGGTGGGGCGGCGCTTATTAACGTGCTCACGCTCAGCCCGGCTGTGCCAAAGGACCTGTTCCATCGTGTCATCTACATGTCCGGCACAGCTCTATCCCCTGCCTTCATCACGGACTCCCCGCTACCCACGACTAAGGAAATCGGACGCATTGCCGGCTGCAAGCAGGTGACCAAGACAGATTCGCTCAACAAGTGTTTCAATCGCATGAACGCCACCATGCTGCTGGCTGCCTTCAGCGTGTTTGGCGAAAGGAAACCCTTAGTTGCGGCCGGAGCATACGGCGGTGTTCAGCTGGTCATTGGCGGACCTTCGGGCATACTGCCGGAGCATCCGGGTCGACTGCTTGCCGCTGAGAAGTTCACGGCTTATCCCACTTTGGGCGGTAGTGTCAAGCACGGCGGTACCTTTCTGATGAGGGGTGAGTCATTGATAAGGACTTTTCCTCATGCCTTCCTACTTAACCTCCTTGAATCTCGTTCTCCTCTTTAGATCTCTTTGTGGACAGCTTCAATGAGAGCACTTCCGATGCCCAGATGACCGGAGAGAAGTACATTGAGACTATCATTGAGCAGATCAATGGCGCTGATCCTACGAACTCCTGGCGTGAGTTTGCCGAGGAGTACATTTTCAGTGCAGAGGACATTCGGAATGGCAGCTTCAAGCGCCTAACGCCAGGCCTAATCGATGTGAGTTGCACTTCTGTTCACTAATCACCGACTGGAGATAGAACTCAAACTACCTTTGCTCTACTACAGCTGTGCAGCACGATAGCTCTGAAGAATCCTGTGCTGCTGGTGCTCCAGGCCAATGCCAAGAAGCTGGCCAACAGCACCTACCTGTACACCTTTGACTACGAGGGGGAGCTGAATCGCTATGCCACCGGCGAGGATGAGGCTATCGATGTGCCCTTCGACATGGGCGTCAGCCTGACCGATGAGAATCTCTACCTGTTCCCTTGGCCACGCATCAACATGCTGAACGCCAACAGCGATGTCAAGATTGCCAAACGCATGGTCGCCCTGTGGACCTCGTTCGCGGCCAATGGTGTGCCCAAGGCGGCGGGTGTGCCCGCTTGGCCACCCATGAATGACGAAACGGGTCCATATATGCATATTGGACGCACAGTCACCTTTGGCGACAATTACCTGGACGAGTACAGCATTGGCGTGCAGGAGGTGAAGCAGGGCTACACCCTCATCAATGACGACTACTACGAACTGGAGGCAGTGCTGCGCGAGGCTCTTGACAAGCAGGAGGAACCAGCTCAAGCGGAGACAGACGAGGAAGAGGACGAGGAACAGGAGGAAAGCAACGATGAGGCCGGAGCCACCGAGGCGCGTGGCCAGAACTTGGTCTTCATAGCGAGGAAATCGGCGCGCATTCAACATTAAATCAGAATCCGATATAAATTAATTTATAAAGAAAATCGGATGAAGATTGAATAATTCATTTTTTGAAAATTAATTAAATCATTTTTATAGTAAACAAAATATCTTTCATTAATTTATTTTGAATATCTTTTGGGGGTAATATTTTTATTTTTACAAAATCGATAACTCTTCTAGTTTTAAAATTATCGATTAAATGAGGTGTAGAAATTCAGTTATTTCAGTATATCTCGCACATCTTTGAAGCTAGAGAATCAAAATTTTGCAGTTCGTTTAATAATTATTTTATAAATTTTGATTTTTATTATATTTTTGATTCTACCTCTAAATTTCAGTTCAGCTTCAGATATAGATGTTATTGAATTAAAATTATTATTTATTTATTTTATTTTTTATTTTTTTACATTATGAAAGGAGTTCATAGTTCATTATCTGTATATTATACATATAAAAAGGTGATTTATTACCTATGGCAGTGTCAATAGATAGAACAGACTCTTATGATATTTCTAAAATATCTATATCATATAGTCCAATACCTAAACCTACTACAAAACTGCTTAATCTTAAAGTTTAGCCTGATTATACCTAAGTATTCAAGTTTCCATTAGCCAAGCCTCACTGTATAAGATTACTTTGTATAAGATTATTTTCCTATTAATAATGATCTTCAATGGTTTATAATCTGTTTGCAAAACTCAGATCACTCAGTTCATCGGTGAAGTACAGCTCGGCTAGCTGCTTTCTTGCGTTGGCTTTAACAATGGAATTGTACTATCTGGCGACTTTCATGTATATATTTCTGGGATGCCTGAACAATGTGGTATAGTGCATATATATTAATATATCGTTTATATAATAAGGGTATTCCCCAGCAACCAGTACAATTCGCTTCAGACGTGCACGAAAAATGCGGCGCATATTGTTTGCATGCCTTGAAGCCGCTGATGGAACATCTGGACGTCGTGCAGAAACTTGGGCAGGTCTGCGATGCTAGAAATTTGGTGAATGTCGAGTCCAGGCTGGACAATATCGAGGATAAGATGATAGCACAAGAAATAATGTCCATCGAGCTGGCCAGGGCAAGCGACGAAGAGCACAATAAATTTGTGGGGCATGATAACATGATGACCAAGTGCAAAAGAGCTCTCCACAAACAATTCGAGCAGATAGCATCCAAGTATTACTATATTGAGCGGGAGGAGAAGCTCAATTGGTTTGCCGCGGCACACAAATGCGCGGAGCTGGGCGCCCATCTGCTCACCCTGGACGATCAGCAAGAGCTGTATGCAATAGTTCCATACTTGGAAGGTTACTCCTATTGGACCGACATCAATAGCCTGAGCCAAAAGGGGGTCTACCGATCGCTAACAACGGGAGTGAAAGCCAAATATCTCAGATGGGATGACAATGAACCCAATAATGCTTCAGGTGAAGAGCACTGTGTTCATATCTATCGACGGACGAAGCTGATGAATGACGCCAACTGCGGTTCGCTGCACCATTTCATTTGCCAATCATATGATGAATAGATTCGTGATTTTCTGAATGTGAATACATTTTTGTTTTTGAATAAATTGATTACGCTGCTAAAATGTAATATTTGAATTTAAAAAGAAATTATTTCGCCAAATCTCACCCAATCCCATACCTTATTTCACATGAATGCCTCTTATAGACCACATGTGGTATCATTAAGTTATAAAAAAACATATCGCTTCTTCTTCATTTTTAATTAAATCCATTTTAATAATTATAATTAAATACGTTTATGATGCTTATTAGAAATACTGCTAAACTAATTTCGCTAGCTGGCCGATTACTAGAAACGTATCTTGTTTCGATTGGGGCGCTTCACGAGACTCTTTCGCACTTCGAGTTTTTTGAGTTGGCTCGTCGCCTGCTTCTTGCGGTGCACCTGGGCCAGGACCTTGCGGCGTGCGCGATTGCGTAGATAGTAGATCTCACGTATGAGACTGTGTCCCTGATCCTCGTCCTTTAGCGTGGCCGAGAACTCATTGAAGTAGTTGCCGCCAATGGTCAGGGTCTCGTCGATCTTCATGTAGGGACCGTAGAGCGTGGTCATGGGCGGCCAGTAGCCGGATCGGTATGAGCCCAGGGGATTGCCGGTGATCACAAAGTTAGTCCACAGCTCGACCATACGATGGGCCATGGTCATGTCGGGTGGGCTAAGGCGCTTCACATGATCCGGATAGGGGAACAGGTAGAGCGCCTCGTCGGTGAGTGAGACGCCGGCCTTGAAGGGGCTCTGCATGTTCGTCTCCTCGTCCATGTCCCGATACCGATTGAACTCGCCCGCATAGTCGAAGGAGTAGAGGAACGTGTTCTCCGGATTGTGCTTGTTGTTCATGTTCAGAGCCAGCAGCACGGGCAGCTTATGATTCAAGGTGCCCGCGACCTAAAAGAGATTTCTATTTAGAATATAAGAATCAGGGTATTTATAGACTTCTTCCTCACATCAATCAGCCGAGGGATGAGGGTGTTGAACGTGCCGTTCTCGAGCAGCTGGCGGTTGAAAAAGTCGTGGGTGACGAAGCTGGTCAGCAACATGGTCTTATCCGTGCCCACCACCTGGCGTATGACGTGATCGATATAGTTGTACGTATTGTATTCATCATCCGGAATCTTGCCCTCGAAGTCGTTCTCCACGATTTCGTTGAGCACTCGTGTGCCCGCATTCTTGGGGCAGCCGCCCATGGCGGGGTAGGAGAAGTTCGACTCTAGCATGAGATCATATGGGTGCTTGGGCAGCACCCCGCTGGGACCGCCAATGGTGAACTGTATGCCGCCCGTGTGACCAATGCCCAGATCAGATTTCTCGAGCTGCCAATCAATTAATATGTGGAACGGAATATATGAATAAAGAGAGATTTCACCTACCGCATGATCCATGAAGGCATTCAGCAGCTCCAGGGCGCTCAGCTCCATCAGACACTTGTTGAGATCGCGTACAGTTACCATCTGGCAGTCGGCCTTCTGGGCAATCTCCTGGGCGTGCTTGCGTGGATTGTCCTCTAGGAAAATGGGCATAATGGCCGAGCCGGAATGATAAATCACCTGGCTGAACAGGCCGCGCTGCACCATCGGCGAGAGGGTGAGCAGGTGGGCGATGGCCGCACCACCCACCTGTCCAGCCACCGTGATGCGGCTCGGATCTCCACCAAAATACTTGATAAAGTGCTTGACGAACTGCAGGGCCAAGAAGATGTCCAGCACGCCGGCATTGCCGGGTATCTCGTCGGTTTTGGTCGACAGAAAGCCAAAGGGCCCCAGTCTGTACTGAGGCGTTACCAGCACTATGTCCTTCTCCAGCAAGTACTGGGGCGGCGCCTCGGAGTTGCTGCCCTCGTAGAGGTACTCGCCGTGTATGTAGACCAGCACTGGCAGGTTGGCCGTCACGTTCGGCGTGGTTATGCTCATCGTTAGGCAGTCCTCTACATCCAGCACGTCGTCCAGCTTCAGCAGCGAATCCATCGAAACGACGGACGGACAGCCAATTTTCTCGGCTGTTGCGTCCATAACATCTTCCCAGGGCTCAATGGGGCGTGGCGGCTAAAAGAAGCAGAACAATTAGATGCCGATGATTGATGGGCTAACTGCACGACCAATAAACTCTGGCCTAATTAGTCTACGGAATTTACTTTTTGCCAATCAAGCGAAATTTCGCTGCTTAACGACTCTCAAAGGCAGAGGTGTTAGCAGCCAACTCAGCTCTGATTGGGTCTTGGCTCAAATAAATATTTATGAGCTGCGTGAATGCTTTCGTTGCTTGTAAACGGCTTAAAGCTTTGCGAGAAATGAGAGTCGAGTCGACGAAATAGTACCGAACGTTTAGCATTATTTATGATCTTAAGAGAAACTTTATATAAATCAGCTGGCTTGAGGAGACTCTGAAACAGTTATTTAAAATTAGTATATGAATCATTTTTTTGCTATAGAGCTATAAAAAAATATTGGTGAAGCTAATTTAATGAGTAAGCTGACTTGAAGAGATTCTTAAATCTATATTAAAAATGTTTATATTGCTTGCTAAAGTTAAAAAAAAATATATTTTAATGCTGAATTTAATTTCTCAAATTATAAATTCTTGAGAGTCTTATTAGTAATTTAAAAAATATATATTTGTTTTATAAATGTATTAATATATAAAAAAATTTTGAACTACGAGCTAATTGAACTCAGATTCCAGTATAAATTACTTGCTTAACTCTTTTACTGATCACTATAGATTATATAAATCAGCTAACTTGAAGAGACTCTAAAAAAATTATTGGAAAATTCTATATGAATTAACAAAATTTTTAAATATTTCTCATTCTAAATTAATTTCTAAAATTCAAATAAAATTCTTGACATTTTATTATAATTTTTATATAAATATATATGTTATTATACTAAAGGAAGATTCAACTAATTCAATGAAAATTTTCTTTCTCTCCCTCTCTCTCTCTGTCTATATCTTTTTTTTATTTCCCTACACTCTCTGATCTTTTGGCCTATATATTATAATATTGATTCGACTTGGAGCCAATTGAATAAAATATATTTCTTTCTCTCTCTCTCTCTCTCTCTATCTCTCTCTCCCTCTCTTTCACTCTCTCCCTCTCTCTCTCTCTCTCTCTCTCTCTCTCTCTCTCTGTCTCTTTTATACTTTTCACACTCATCAACATCCTTGGGCTTGGGCCTACCTTGAACCGATGCTGTCCCGTTGGCGGCTCGGCGTATCTCACATCGACGAACTGCAGCACTTCGCGCTTGGTCCATGCCGTCTCCACAATTTTGCCCTGAATGGAGCCCAGCTTGGGCAGCTCCACAATGGTATCCTTTTCCTCATCGTACAGCCGGCCGCGCACGCGTGCCTCCGCCTCGAACACGGCGCCGACTGCGAGCAGCGCGCAGAGAACCGAAAATTGCACTTGGGGCATGGTGAGGCTGGCCGAGATGCGACAGCGCTCGCATAAGTACGAAACTCAACTGATCTTCGACAGCAGTTGGCGATTAGATTTTAGTCCGATCGCTTTGCTTGGCCACAGTAAAAGTTTCACCCCGGTGCGCGAATGCCATTAAGAAGCAGAATGCGAAATAGAAAAGACAAAAAAAAAGTAGTAAAAAAAAATTAGAAAAAAAGCCAAATGCTCACCTACGTTGCGCGGCTGTAGCCGTCCCATTATTTTGCATTTCGGCTACCAATTAATTTGCTGGACACTATTCTAGTGTTTGCTCTGGTTTTGTGAAGCGGCGCTGATAGAAGCCAAATAAAAGTAAAAGGGAAATTTGACAGCAATTAGCTAATGGCTTTCTTGGTTCTCTCCGGAGGTCACTTCTAATTAAAAACTGAACTAATTTGCTAAGCCGCAGATCGATTCAACTTTTTCCCCGCATCTTGGCGGATCTGGCGCTCGAGCCCCTGTGGCTCAAGCTAATTTCAGCCAACACACAATCAATACGATTTGGCCTAGAGCAAACAGAGCTGGGGTTTACCATTAAGCCTTTGCCCGTTTGTTTGTTTGTTCTTCGCACAATGAAAGTCGGCGCCTCGCATCGGATTGACTAGGTTCAATTATACTTTCAGAGCTGCGGGCCAGAGATGATTCCCATTTAAATTTTAGATATTTTAATTTGAAAATTTTCAAATTCGATGAATTCGCTGCTACTGGTTTTTGTCTTCAAAATTAATCATTCTGTGCGGTGGGTGAAAGTATTTACCTTGCATGGAGCATGGCTCCATTCGCAAATAGAAATGACCTGGCCTGGACGCTCTCATTAAACAGCTCAGACCTGGGTTCACTGACCTTTGAACTAATACCTATGCATATGCATATGGCAGAGAGCTTAACATTGGCATCTTTTGTTATAACATATGTAGAATATTTTAACATAAATTAATTAATTATAGACGAAGGTTATAACTTAATAAGCCGAAGTCGCCTAAGACTAAGACTACGACTACGTCACGGCTGCTTGTGCAGGAGTTAAGGCTTTGGGAATGTTATCAAAAAAAGAGGAAAGAAAATATCAAAAAAATATGTATAAGTATTAACAAAAATTATTAGTTAAGAAAATATTTGTAAGCTTCTAAAAAAAGGGTGTAAGAGAAAAAAAATTATAATTGCTTGTAAAAAATCAAAGATTATAAATAAATTAAAAAATCAAAGAAAATAAAATTAAATAGTAATCAATAAAATATAAAAAAAACTTATTACAAATTTTAATATTTTAAAATTATATTTCTAAAATATCGACTTGGAAATACTCTGTGCATATTCATATATACTAGGCAACATTGCATTTCTCAGTCAAGATTTCCTATTCACATTTCTATTATAAGCAAACTCTCACCCCAGTATATCAGATTAGTTATATCTTTATCATCCGATTCCAATTCCAATTCATTCCAAGTTCTCCAATTAAGAAACATCAGTAATATTGATTTATTGAAAAGAAAACTTTACATACATTTGCAAGTATTTCTCGATACAAGCTAACAAATCTTAATGAAATTGAAAAAGGGCAGTGATTGCTTTTAGTATATATTTTTAGATGCTAAAGCGCTGATATCTGCGCATGAGCTTAACTCGTCGTGGGGTGTTGTCGGAATACAGTTGATTGTCGTCCTGCTGGGCATAGGAATCGTCTTGGGGCGCATCGTCGGGTGCTGGCTCCTGCTCAGCGCTGGCATAGCTCTCGGGGTTGTAGCGACTGTTGAGCTCTGCCACCCAGCTGTTGTAGGCCTTGACATAGTCTTCGTAGGTGGGGTAGGCATCGGGCTCTGGCGGGGTTTCCTCCTCCGTGGGGTATGGCTGTTCACCCCGATTCTGATCCTCTCGCTCCTGCTCCTCTCGCTCCAGCTGTTCGCGTTGCTGCTGCTCGCGTTCATGTTGCTCCCAGGACTCCTGATCGCGCTCCTCCTGTGCGCGTTCCTGTTCCTCGCGCTCCTGCTGCTGACGCTGCTCCTCCGAGTTAATGGGCACATATTGTGGCTGTTCCTCTCGTTCTGTCTGCTCGCGCTCTTGCTGCTCGCGCTCCTGCTCTTGCTCTCGCTGCTGCCTCAATTCGTATTCGCGCTGTTGCTGCTCACGCTCGTCCTGCTCGTCCTCGTCCACATGCTGCCTAGCCTCGTGCTCGCGCTCCTGCTCCTCGCGCTGTCGCTGCTCCCGCTCGTATTCTTCGCGCTGCTGTTGCTCTCGCTGCAGCTCCGCTTGGCGCTGCTGCTCCTCCCGCTGACGTTCCTCTTCCTCACGCAAGAGTTCCTCCTGCTGCTGTTGCTCTCGCTCCAGCTGCTCGCGGAGCTTCAGATCGCGCTCCTCCTGCTCCCGCAGCAGCTGCTGTCTGCGAACCTCCTGCTCCCTGGCGTAGTAATCGTTGAAAGCTGGCTGTCTGTACTCGGGCTGCTGGGGAGGGCGATACGGCTGGGGCTGGTAGTACGGACGTCTAGTGGTTGTGGTCGTCGTGGTGGTTGTGGTGCTGGTGGTGTTGAAGTACTGCGCATAAATATTGGGCACATTGATGCTCTCGCCGAAGTGGTGATCCAGCTCCAAAATGCTCTGCCTCGAATTGGTAAAGCGCAAGAAGGGACCGTACTCCGAGGATGCCTTGGGCCAGACATTCGGGTTCGGATTCGGTATGCCAGTCTGGGCGAAGCTCACCCACATGGAGACGAGGGCGCGGGCAAGCGACTTATCCTCGGGGTTCAAGCGGCTGGCATCCTTCGGATAGGGAAACAGATAGACGCTGTCGTCACTCAGCGAGGCATCCACGCCGAACGGCAGCGGATTGCCAAAGTGCGCAAAGCGATGATACTCGCCGCGATAGTCGAAGGTGTACAGATACGTCGGATTCTTCTTGTAGGACGCACGAATCGAGTAGATAACGGGCGCACGATACAAGATGAGATTGCTCAGCTCCACCAAGCCCTGCGAGACGCTCCTCGCACTGATGTAGCGCAGCTGCTCCGGCATGAAGATCTCACGTATAGCCAAATCGTGCCACAACTTGTGCTGCTGTGGTGGTGCCGTGTGCCGCAGCACCACATTGATGTAGTCGCTGATGTTTTGAGACTGCAAGCGCTGAATCTGATCATAGAAACCTGTGAAAGGAAAATAAGGACAATTTAAGGATTTTCATGAAGGATTTCCGGAAACACTCACGCGACACAATGAAGGCGCTGGCATCCTTGGTGGCACCAATGACCGCGGGCTTCAACGTGTTGTTGGCGCTGTTGCTGACCACCAGAGCCGCCGGATGCTGAGGCAGATAGCCAAGGGCGTCGCCCACGACCAGCTTGAAGCCGCCCAGCGCGGTGAGGCCACGCGGCTCATTCTGCTTCAGCAAGTCCCAAAAGACGCTGACCAGCTGGGATGTTTGCAGGCGGCTGAGGCATTCGTAGAGCGGGCTGAGGTTGCGGCCAGCGCTGGGGCAGCGCGCGAGCTGGGCAAAGGTGGCCAGCGTGTCCAGTGGTCTCTCGTCGATGAGGTAGGGGTTCAGGGCGGTGCCCGACTGCAGGATGAGCTGCTGGAACAGATGCTGGGTCTTCGGGCTCAGGCTGAGCGCATGCGCCAAGGTGGCACCGCCTGCCTGTCCGACGACCGTGATTTGGTTGCTCGCGCCGCCAAAGTAACGGATGTTGCGCTGCACCCACTCCAGGGCCTGCTGCAGATCGGACAGGGCCACGTTGCCGGGCAGCTCATTGGTGAGGGCGGCGAGGAAGCCGAAAGGCGCCAGTCGATAGTTGATGGCGACCAGGATCACGTCGTGCTCCAGCAAGTAGTCGGGCTGCGCCTCCTCGGCGCCACCGTCGAACAGCATCTCGCCGTGCACGAAGACCAGGACGGGCAGATCGCGGCCTCCGGCGGGTGCGTAGATATCCAGGGTGAGGCAATCGTCGACGTTCTCGCCGCGCGCCTCTGCCACCTGCAGGCGCTCCACCTCGGGGAATTGGGCGCAGTTGGGGCTCGACTGGGTTGCGTTGATGATCGGCTGGTAGGGCGCCACTCGGGCTGGCTGGAAGCGTCCCAGGCCACTGCTGACCAGGGCGTAGCGCAGGCCTAAGAAGGCATCGATGGGTCGGTTCTTGATGTACTGATAGCCGCGCAGACCGAACACCTGACCCACGCCGGGCACGTGCACACCGCCACTGGGCGGCGGTGGTGGGGTGGTCTCAGCCTCCAACTGCCAAGGCGCCGCTCGCAAAGGCTGCGGCGCAAACACGCCCTGCAGCCAGGCTTCCCTTTCGCTATCGCCATGTACCTCTTCGAACTGGGCGTGGCATGCGCCCAACGCCAGCAGTAGCACTAGCTGCCAGAGCAGCCGACTCTTCCCAGTAGGCAGCTCCATGTTGTGAACTCCCTGGTGGCTGAATTGATACTGATTTCGGATTAATGACAGACAGTCGGAAATCAAAAGTTCAAACGCAATCGCAAGTTACTCGACTCATCAATACAGAGAAGCAACACACACACACAGTGGGATACAAATGGAGCTAAGTAGTTCTAGTTCTCGTTCTCGTTCTCGATGTCGCCAGCCTTAATCTCGTCTTGATGACAGTTCGTATTTTTGTTGTTGTTGCTGCACTGCGCCAGATTCGCCGCCTATCTGGCAGAGCCAGTAACACAGAGTCGACAGTTGCGGCGGGGTTATCGCTTCCATACTCAACGATTGCCCATTTCTGGTACTCATCTTGCACAATTTACTCAGAAATTTGTATATTGAATACAGTTTACCTCAATGGGTAATTTCAAGTGCTGCAAATGCCCGAAGCATTATTATCGATAAGCAGCAGCTTCATTCAGACACCCAAATGAATCCCACTCTGAATCTGAAGCGATTTCAAAATACATTCACAAGATTTTAAATCAGACATCAAACTAAAGCTATAAATCAAATTCCAAGGTTCTGTGCTGTTTACAAAGTAAACTTCAAGGCGAGTTTTTGATAGCTTGGCGGTCCTAGAAAACTATTGGCATATACTATATAAACTATATACAATTGTGATCATGACAAGGTATTGCTGCAGTAGACAGAATATAAACTAGATGAAATAATACTTTTTCGTTTGGAAAATAAACGGACAAGAAGAGAATTGCGAATAATCTCATTACTTCTCGTCAGAATGAATTAAAATTTGATATAGATACATATATAGGGTGAGAAAATAATAATCATCCAATGAGATTTTTCTGTCATTTTTTTATATTTTATTATTTTTATTGCAAAACTTTTGCTATGCTTAAGAAGTTTGTGTATTTAATCTATAAGAATTTATTCCATCAAGTCATAGTCAGACTAGCTCATGACATTTTCAATCACTATTGCTTGGCGTGTAGAGAAATGAGTCTGGAAGGGTTAAATGAGGTGATCTGTTCGGGCAGTGCAAATTACCACAACCAGAGATTAGGCGAGCCGGAAATGCTTCCTTTTCGCAACATTCCAAATTCAAAAGCAGTACGCGGATTCATATTTCTATTTGTATTCTGCTTTTGTTTGCTTTACACATGTCAAATTCGAATTGATATTTGCCAGCATTAGCACAAGCTATAGTGTTCTCTGAGAGGCTGATTACTTCTGCTTCATCCAGGCAAGGCATCCACTGTAGTATAATATTTCTTTTTTTTTACCGTAACTTAATATCAATTATCATATAAATATAAGCCTAAAATTCCCAAATATTCTGGCTGCTCTTCAGTTAGTTCCCATACTTACCTCCATTTTACGTACATATTCAGAGTTTCACTCCAGCAGCGACTTTAATAATAGTCAAATATAAATCGAAATTGGTTTCATAATATAATATTCTCTATATTTTCATTTAATAATCGTTTTCGCTTCATTTTTCATGTTGTTGTTGTTGTTTTTTTTTTTCAGTATGTTTCTATAATAATATGTTATAATTAAGAATCGTCATTTCATCTAAATATTTCAGTTATAATAGTACAATATAATAATTTGTTAATAATATTGTGTTAAATTTGTTTTGTGTTTCGCTTTAGAATTTAACACTTGAATGCGCTGTTCTCGCTGCTTCTGCTTCTGCTTTTTCCTTTTTTTTATTTATTTTTTATTATTTTCGTTTTATATTTAGATGCTGTTAATTGTAAATGTTTCAATCATTTGCTTAATCGCGCCTCTTCGTTCTGATTCCCTTCCTCATTCTCAATTATTAATCTCATTTTTTTTTTCATTTTAATTTTTATGCTGATTTGATTATTCAATCATTCGTTTTGACATTTGTTACTCTTTGGGTCAGATTGCATTTGGTTTTGCGATTAAGCCTGAAGAATCGCTCTCTTCGACAACTATTTATGGATGTATTAATGTAGGTAATCGCACTTAAGTACGAGTATGTTTTTTTCTTTCTTCTTTTTTAAATCAGAGGACTAGGAAAGCTAAAAGCAATTGTATGTAGTATGTATGTATATATCTGTTCGTCTATATGTATGTATATATATATACATATATATATATATATGTATAAATGTTTTTGTATTTAGGTATTTGCTTTATATAGAATCTTGTATATGCCCTAAGTGCGCGCAGACGGTAGATCGAAAGGAATATAAATATAATAAAAATACGAATTAAAGAAAATTTTGGAAATATTGTAAAATATTTGTAGACTTCAACTGCATTACGTATTTTGGGGTAGAAAGTTTTCATGTTGCGATCGTCGTCAAATCGATCTCAAGCCTTAAATGCGTTTTCTTTGCTGACGAAACTTGTGCGTAATTCGATATACATTCACATATATGATAAATACTCGTAAATCTTCAAATAAATGATGTCAATAAAAAAATGCAGAAGTTCCATTGATTTGTAACTCGATAGATCTATAAAAGTTGATAAATATTCATTTCACTTAAATGCAATACGTTTAGGAACTTCTTAACAAATAATTGCATTTTAACAAATAATTACATTAGCTTCTTACAATAGAGATTGATGTACGTACATATACATAAGTAGTTCGAAATTATATTTAAATAAAAAAAAACAAAACTGGGAAATTTTCGTTTCTTTAACCGTTTGCTTTTCTCAAATTTACCTCGTGTTAATAAATGTTTTTTTTTTTATTGATAAATTTCTTTTTGTTTTTATTTGTAGCTCAGTCTTTTACTAACATTTGTCTTTTATTTTTATTTTTTATATTTTATGTATTAATTATAAGAAATTGTTCTGAAAAGTACTTTTTATGCTTATGTCTTCTGAAGCGTTTGGCTGAACTAACTCAAGTGCGGCTCAATACTTCTGGCGGGCTCAAAATGCTTGAAATAAAATAAGCAGAAAACAGAAAACTTTTGGAGTTTTTTCGAGCTTCAAAGAAAATATAGAAAAATGAAAATATCGTCTTTGACATACCTACAATGCGTTATATGTGTATGCTAGGTATGTGGCAGAGGGTATCGAGAAAGTAAGTGTGTGTGTGAGTGTGTGTGTGTTGTGTAGCTCTATAGTTGCTTGGAAGTACCGTTCTGTGAGTTCTGTCAAACTACGTTTCGTAACTTATTTGATTAAATATTTGTTGGGTATATGCTATGTATACTCCTCATATTGTTTTTATGGCTTACTCGATCGCTTCTTTCCTTTTCATTATTTTTCGTTTTGCGCTACATTTTCAACAATTTAAATTTAAATTCAAATTCAATTTCAAATTTAAACGTATTTTACATATTTGTAAACGCCAAAGAATGCATAACATACTTTTAATTATTTCTGCAGTGTGTAGGTGTGTGTGTGAAGGTGTGTCTGTTTTGGCAAAAAATATATATATATACACATATATATAAATATATATATATATACATATATATATATTTATGTTGATAGAAAAAATCGATTTGGTGTTGTGTTTTTTCTTTTCTTCGAATGAAAGGTTATTTATTTGATCATTTTCAATGTTTATGTTTTGTCAATTATTTACAGAGTGGCACATATATATATATATATATATATATATATATATATATATATATATATATATATATATATATATGTGAGTGTGTGTGTGTTGGTGTGTGTATGTGTTTATATATAGTTTAGATTTGTTGCGTTATAAAATCTTAACATAATTATATAAATTGATTTCTCGCAAGTGTTTTGAGTAAAATGCAGCGATTACGCTGCAAGTCAATAGCGGGCTACTTACAAATTAAAAAACCAAACGCTTCGTGTCGCAGCTAAGTGCAAGACACGCGAACCGAGCGCCGAACGGGCAACGGAAACGGATACGGAACCGGAACCGAAACCGGAACCAGTTCGGCATAGACTTTAACTTTAAAACGATTTAGGCATTTGAATCTACATTAGTTCGCATTCATAAATAATATATGGTAAATGTAATGCTTAAGTCTAATTAGTTGTTAATTCTTTCTTGATTTCTTAATGTTTGTTTATAATTTAATGCCTGTTAATAATAATATACTATACTGTTATATGCATTTGCATATGCATATGCATATGCATACATATATATGTATTTATATGTTATTTTATGTAAGAAGCACTTGAATATATATCGTTTTTAATGTTAAATGAAAACTTGAGTGTGTATGTTTTGTTTTTGTTTTTGTTTTGTTAATAATAATGTTAATTTTTTATCGCTTTTCATTTTTCTTTTTGCTTTTCTCTCGCTAAGTTATACGTAGTATTTGTTGCTGTTGTCTCATACACTTTTATCTTATCTGGAGAAAGTTAAAAATCTTTGCTTATCATTAAAGTATGCCTCATTATCGTAATCATTATCATTATCATTGTTATTAAATATCATAATTATCATTTGCTGCATACATAAAAAGTTGCTTGAGTTACGTTTTTGCTATCCATGTTGCATGTTTATCTAATAACTGTTATACGATTAGTACTTCATGGCATTTGTCTCACAAGTTTTGCATTTGCTGAAAGATTTCACAAATTAATTCGTGTCACTAGTAAAATATTACATATCTTTTTTTTTATATTCTTTTTCGATTTTCTTTTGTTTTAAAAGCATTTGGAGACCATTTGTCTTCTAAAGTATTTTTGTAATTGTAATTTATGTATGTACTTATAGGTAATTTATATGCATCATCTATGGGTGTCTGTATATAATCAATAATTCTTACTGCTCCATCCTCCATCCGACTACTCTCGCTGTTCTGCAGGCATACTCAGTAAAACATTTTTTAATTGTAGCTTGAATTACTTAAATACTCGTCATACTCTATAAGCAAGTACTATATATAACTATTTGTAAGTGGTATGTAAATGTAAAGTGTATAAAAGTTAATGATCTGATTTAATTTGTTCAGTATACATATATATGTATACATATATATACTTGTATGTAGTATTTACTCGTAATGCAATGCTATATAAATGGAGTTCTAGATCTTTAGTTGAGTTCTCTATTATCGTATTATGTATGCTACGTTTCCTTCAATTCTATGATCAGCTATTATATCATTTCTGCATTTGTAGTTGTTGTTGTTGTTTGTGTCTGTTGTAATTTAATTAATAATTTTTACTTATTTAGTATGCTACTTGCTTTTGTTTTTTGTATTGCTTTTGATGTAGTCGACACTTGATATCAAACTGAAAGCCAAAAAATATATAATTGAAAACAGAAAATATTTGAATATTATTTGTATAATTTTTGTATAATTTTTTATTGTAACCAAATATAAAATTTAAATTAATAAATTGTTGTATTTACATAAATAATGAAGCTTAAGCAAATTATAAATGCACTCAAATAATATTTATATAACTTAAAATTGTGTCTTTGGCTCTAGAAACGAGTAAATTGCGCCAAATAAATAAATGTTTTATTTTTTTTAGAATTACATACTTTTTATGCTGTTTATTCTAAGTTAATTTGTATATATATAGTATATATATATTTAATCTGGTTTGTTCTTCCATCTTCTTTATACAATTTGCTTTGATTTAGATATTTCTACGCTTTATTTCCGTTCGTCATATATGCAATACAGAACGTTCTGTTAATATTTACTTTAAAGTTTGTTTTTGTTTGTTTGTCTTGAATTGTTTGTTTTTGTTTTTGTTTCTTTCTTTAAGCTTTATACAAAATATCTTTTCTCATTTGATTGGCTTAGACTATGAAAGAGAAACGTGTTTCACTTAGCGATTCAGCCAACGACCTACTCTTGAATATTTGCAAAAATTTCGATTTTATATTCTAGTATAGTTGTAAAGTCTCTATAGCTAATGTTACGTTATGCTTTTCAGTATCTTCTGATCGATCACTTTATTAAAAACTGTATTATAACAAAAATGCAAATCAGAACGAAAAACGTAGATAGAAGAGTTAATACTCTCAAGTATTTGTCATAAAGAACAAATTTTGTGTATAGTATCGTCAAAAACGGTTTAATTTCTCTCAATAAAAAAGGTCAGATCAAAAGCAGGTGTAGAAAACTGGAATAGAACAATATATGTTTCGGGTATTATTCGTTAGCAAATAGTGGGGCTTCATCGCATTCCTTTTCCTTCCCTATTTATGGCACATATATCGCACATATGTACAGTAGTTATACATTTCACTAATCGTATTGCGTATAATGCTATACATTTTATACAAGTTTCACTATGGCTTATAAGCATTGCCGTTGAGAGCGCGAAAGCATAAGGCTGCAAATCAAATTGACCGATAATAATATAAGTATCGAGTATCTGAGATTTCGTAGGACAAACAAAGTTGGTTTCTGCCTAGGTATTCCGGTTTGCTATGTCAATAGTGTAGGTATCGTGTGTTTTAGAAAGTCAACTACTGTTAGCCTTATATATATATAACTTTATATGTGTGGTATGTATGTATATAGGGTTTCGAATAAAGTTATAAGCAACGTTCCGCTGTATGTCGTGAAATGTAAGCAGTTGGCAGTTCCTTTAAAGCTTATGCATGTCTCGAGTGTAAAAGAAATGCACAATTCAGTTTCTATATACACAGATTGTAGTCGTTATCAAGAGTCAAGGTAAACAAACGTGACAAAGCAAAAACAGGAGCAACAATTTTGATTAAATATTTGTATGTATGTAAGTATGTGTGTGTGTGTATTACGAGTATATCTTATATATGTAAAACTAATTTGTGTTTCTTTTCAATTTTATTTTTTGCTTTTTACTATTTTGGTATTTTACTTATTCATAAATCGGTAATAAGCGTTTCGTTTTTTTTTTAATTATTTTTTTTTTTACTTTTGTTTTTGTATATTTTTACTATTTTTTTCGGTTTGTTTGTTCTGGTTTTAAATGCAAAAATTGTATGTACTGTATAATATTTTTGTAAGTGTTTTAATTTGGGTGATTTTTGTTTTGTTTCGCGTATTTCAATATTATTTACAAATTGCATTGGAAATCCCTAACTTCTTGCGTTTAATCATCATTCAAAAATTTACAAGTTCAATAATTTACGAGCATAACTCTGTCTGTGTGAGTGTGAGTGGATGTGTCTCTGTGTGTGTGTTTGTAATAATTAACAATAATTTTACTTTTCTTCGTTCTTCAGTTTCGCTTGACAACAAAGTTTCCGGCTAATGCCAACTCACACTTATCCATAGTCGTATATTTAGCAGCTCTTGGTATATGAATGCATATATATATATGTATACATATGTATATATATAACTATTTATAAATATTGTGTATAATTCTCATTGTTGTTGCTGCTGCTGTGTAGATATATATATATATATATATATGTATATGTGTATCATAAATCTTTAATAAATTCAAAAATGCAAACTATTCACTTTATTGCGACTAAGTTTAGTTGGGTGAATGCGCGGATATCCCATATACTATAAGTATGCACCTACATACATACATACATATGTCTTATTAGCAAAATCAAAACAAAAAACTGTCTCAACTGTAACTGCACTATATACGTATGCAAATATATATATATATATATATATATATATATATATATATATATATATATATATATATATATATATATATATATATATATATATATATATTTGTATATATTACTAAGCCTTGCCCGTTTATCTAGTAAGCAATTTCATGTCGTTTGCCCCGATGATTGTCCTTGAAGTTCCCTCAAATAATTTATAAAATTATTAAAATAAAATTGAATTTTTGCATATATATTTAAATGTTGAGTATGTAGGATAATAAATTATAAAAAAATATTTTTTTGTATGTCAAATTTTCAAAATAAATATTTTTCAAACATTTGCTAAATTAAAAAAATATAAAAAATATATATAGACAGTTTTAATTTTTTTAAATAGTATAAAATAATTACATAATAAGCCAACTCATTAGTTGGCATGAAGTTCAAGGACTCCAAGGACAACCCCCATCTATATTTAACTGCCCACACGCACTTTAATCGATTGGCTTTACTATTATTTTGTTTTTTGTTTTTCACTATTTTAAGAATTGTTTTGCCTTTGGTAATCTTAATGTAAAGTCGCATCTAAAATTGGCAAAAATTATATATGTATAAACTCCAAACGTTTCTATGGCTATAAAATGTGTGAGTGTATGTGTGTTTGTCTATGTATATAAATGTGTGTGTGTGTGTGTGTGTGTGTATCGCAGGCTAATATAATTTACAGAAAGTACAAATTTCACATACTATCGATACGATTCGTGAGCTATATATGCAGGTTTGTATAAATATTAATATAAGTGTTAAGATTGCTACAAGTACAGTTAGGAGCTGGAATCGATTGGCGCCTTTGCCGCTAATACATCTCGTTCTCATCCCAGTCGACAGACTGCAGAACTAGCTTGTCCAGCTCTTTGGAGTCGCCGTTGCTGCTGTTGCGCCGTCGACGCTTGCGCTGCAGATGCGCCCACTTGCGGTTGAGCTGCGCCATCTGCGGCGTCGCGAACATGGCGGCCGCAGCGGCGCTCAGCTTAGTGGGCGTGATGGCATTCGACTTGGGCGTGCCCGGACTCATGCTGAACAGCTCGCGATTCCCGAAGCGAAAACGGCGCGGCGGTGGCACTGGTGGTGCAGCGGCGGCAGCTACCGCTAGCTGGGGCGTGTCGTAGGGCGGCGGCGGTGTAATCATGGCCAGCGAAGAGGTGTCCACATCGCCGTCATCCAAGTCATCCTCGTCCTCCTCGTCGTCGTCATCGTCATCGTAGGGCTGCATGTGGAATGTGGCGTCCGAGTGGGCATGCCGAAAGAGTGCGGCTCGCGGCTCGTACAGCTCGTATGAGGGCGAGCGTGGCATCAGCATGAAATGGGCGGCTGTTGGATCTGTGGGCGATTGCGGCTGTATGGGCGTGACGGGCATAGACTTGGCTAACTGTTTGCTGTTGGCCAGTACTTGATGGTGTTGTTGTTGCTGCTGGAGGTGCTGATGTTGGTGTTGCTGTTGTTGTTGCTGATGCATTGGTTGTGTGGGCGTTGGCGTGGGCGTGGGCAACGCCTGGATGAGTGGCATCGATTTGGTGTTACATATCAATCAATCACGGTAAATGTAGCTGCAGTTCTTGGGGCTCTCCTGCGGACTGGGACTGCTCGATGGCGGAGCTGGACTGGAACTGCTGTTCGACATTACGGGCGATGAGCCGGAGCTGGAGTGCGGCTGCTGTTGTTGCTGCTGCTGCTGCTGCTGTGGGCTATTTGAACGGTGCTGAGTTACTGCAATATCCGAAACGAAGCAGAAAAAAAAGAGAAATAGAAACGAACAGCAGGTCAATTGAGTTCAGTGGCCAGGTGTGGAGAGTGCTTATGCAAAGACACGGCACACACGCACAGACACACACACACATATATACACACGCACACAGACACACGAGCAAGTACATGTTGCAACAACACAAATAGAGATAGATTCAAGGCAAATACGTATACACAAATACATCGAAACATATATATTTACTGCAAATATATTTGATCTTTTTGGTTTTTGTTTTTTTTTTTCAAAACTATTTTAAATAAGTTTTACATAACATTGAGTCCGTTGCAACATGCACAAATATACAGACACGCACACACGCAAATACACACGCATATTAAAATTTAAAAAATAATATATGTATAGAAAAAATATTTAGAAAAATTAGAATAATTTTTTAAGATTTAAAGAATTTTGAGTTTTTTTAAAATAAATTTTTTTGGTACTTAACTATTTTTAAGAATATTTGAAATTAATTTGTTTTTATCATTTGAGTTTATAAATAAAAATATATTTTTTTATAAATTAAGCATACATTACATAAATTAAATTTGATTAACAATTTTTAATTATTTGATATTTTTGTTTTTCAGAAAACTCATTTCAAAATGTTTTAAAAACTAAACTATTTTGTTCATCAAATACATAGAGAAAGACAGCAAAACAGACAGATAGAGTGAGAGAGAGAGAGAGAGATATAGACAGAGGTGTTGTGAAGGACAATGAAAATGGAGAATTCACTTAAAATTTATTTAGATTAATTTAGTTCTAGTCTTGGTGTGTGTTTGCGTGTGTTTGTGTGTGAAGTTGGAAACCGAAAATAGTGAAATGGAACAGAAAAACTTACCAATGCCATGACGGGGCGGCTGTCTTCTTGCGCGACCAAGACTTCTGTTTCGTGTGTTTGTGTTGTTTACAGCCTAGGAGTGGTGATATATAATCTTTTTTTATATTTTGTTCCTTTTGTTTTGTAAATTGTATTTCTTATCAAAAAGAAAACTTGAGAAACTTGTACTTTACTTTAAGTGAAACTGAAAATGGGTTTATCTCTGATTTGGCTAACGAAAATAAAACATAAAATGCTTTGAGGATCGAAATCAAATTCTCATCAAGCACTTAAGATCCAATGTTCAGTTCAGCTCAATTGTCATGAAATGATAAAGGTTCTATTAATTTTGGAGTAATTTTAGGTTCTCTGATCTTTGATTTACTGGACGAATAACCTAAATAAAGTTCTTATGTAATCGTAATTAGCAAGCAATAAACTGAAAAGTTTGAATAGCATTACATTAAGTGAGTATTACGAGTAGTTCTATGTTTCTGTGTGGGTAATTGTATTAGATGGTATATTAGAAGTATTACAAATACATTTATCATAATCATATTGTGAATATGTAAGTAGCTAGGTTCAATGCACACACATTCTTTGGCTAATGGGTTTATCGTTTTGGATCGAGTGTAGTTTATCGCTAGTACGCAAAGTGCTGGAACGCCCATGCAGAAGAAGAGTTCGAGAGTTGCCATGTCTAGGCAAGTGTGGATCGGGATTGGGTTACAGAGCGAGAGAGACAGAGAGAGAGCGAGAGAGAGAGCGAGAGAGAGAACAACAGGCACACACAGCTCATACACGCAGAGACGCAGGCATACGAAAGATCGATAATCGATATATGCATATGTTCGATCGATTAACGATTACACAGAAACTGTAACCCTTCCGGTGGCAAATGGCAACGAAGCGTCGAGTTGGGCGCGGGCTGGCTGACTGGGCGAAGTCTTTAACCTAATTAAGAAGTTCTTGTTGTTGTCTGAGATAAGTTGATTGTTATGTTTCTCGGTCTGTTCAAAAAACAAAACAAAAAATATTTGGCATTCCATAACGTAATTTACAGTTTACAGTTTACTCGTGAGAAAGAATCAAATTTCGACCAAACTGTGCTGGGTGTATAAGATATGTATAAATAGAAAGAGAGAGAGTAGATTTAGAGGTGATCGAAAACCGAATTGCAGAGAAAATCATTCAACAAAATTTTGAGCAAAATTTGATTTTTTGCAAATTACTTTTGAGTCTCGAATTTCAGTTGATCTCGCAATCGAGGGTATCCACACTGCAGCTATTGAGCAAATTTTGTCAGCCGTATCAAAAAATGAATAACACAAAAATCAAATCAAAATTTATAACCAAAGATAATAAAAAAACAAAACAAAATAAAAAGTTTTAACAATTTCCAATAATAGAAAACAAAGCAAAAGTTAACTAAAATTTGCTTTAGTTATGCGTGAGTATTTACCATATTTTGGGTAATTAGTCCCTGACTGGTTTCAGCCGCCCCACTCCCGTCTCAAAGGTAAACCTAATGAAAAAGGGAAGAAGAAGAAAAGATAGATAGAGTTTTGGTATTTTGGTTGCTTGGTGTTGTCCACATTTGACAGTTGTTCTTTCGACGATCGGCCATCGTCGACAGATAGCCTCAGTGTGTTAAGTATATTTTGTATGTGAAAAGTAGTTCAGCAGTAGTAGAGTTTAGAGCTTAGAGTAGAATATGTCTTAGAGCAGAAAAGATTCAACTATACAAAATGCTTAGAGAGACGCCTGCAAAAGAATCGCAATCGCCCATGTCGATAGATTGGTGTATTTCTATAACGTCAGCGAAATCAAACAATAATTCGTACAATACACAAACCCCAGACAAATGTACTTTTACGCTCAGAATCAGAATTATGGAGCAATTTACATGATTTAGATATATATATATGTATATGGCGAGAGGTTACTGATAGATAGATATTCATGGGCATGCAGATGGGCTAATGGACTCGAACCAAGTTAGATATGCACAGCTATACATTCAGACAGATAACTATCTAGATAAATATCTAGACTTTAAATGGAATGATTGTGTCACATGTTATATATGAGTTATGATTCTTTATTAATATTATGGCTGACTTTTGTTAAAGTTAAAATAAATTTCGATTGGGTGAAGTGCGTTAAAATAAAACAAATTAGTAAGATAAATCATAAAAAATATTATTTATACTATATATTTTGATTCATTAAATAAATATTTATATATATAGTATATATAGTTCAAATTAAAAATTGATTAAAATAAATCAAAAGAACTATTATTCAAATTTATATTTTTTTTAAATATTATTTTAGATCATTTTTTCAATAACTAAATTTATATATTTTTTGTAAACTATTTTATGGAAGTTTAAAAGCTTTTATAAAAAAAATTTTATACAAAAGTTATTGCTATAATATTAATTTTATTCATTTTTTTTTTTACATTCAAATTTGAAATTAAAACAAAAATATTTATTATTTTGTTAAAATAAAAATAATAATTTATTTTAAGTTCAATAGAAATGAATTTATCTATGAAATTTTAAAGCTGAATTTTTTACAATTAAAAATAAAAAAATTAATAGGAAATTCCATGAATTAAAATAATAAAAAACAATTTTTGGAACTTGACTTTTGCTGTGATTATTTTGTATTATAAATGTACATGAAGATGATGATAGACAGTCAACAGAGAAAACATATATATATGACATTTAAA
Organism: Drosophila repleta; assembly: GCA_018903745.1. Taxonomy (NCBI): domain Eukaryota; kingdom Metazoa; phylum Arthropoda; class Insecta; order Diptera; family Drosophilidae; genus Drosophila; species Drosophila repleta. The sequence continues at coordinate 7,880,962 of JAEIGN010000396.1, forward strand.
GTACGTACGCATGCAGCTAGGATGTGAGTAGTTGAATGTGTTGCAAGACTTGAAAATAAATATCAACTGAATAGAATGACAAATGGCTGCTGGTGATGTGAACAGCGTTTCATGGAAGGAGTGAAAACGATTTAAGTACTAAAGTACACACAAACAGTCATACATATAGATATAGATATATATGTATATAGATACACATTCACTCACACACACACACTCACACACACACACAGATAGTTAGATAGATAGATAGTTACAGAGAGTTGGAGACACGCACAACAAGTTGAAAAGTGAGTCTAAGAAATACACCAATCGACGATTGAGTGAGAGTTCAATCAAATACAAGCGCACCACAAGGATTCGTTTAAGTATATATACTAAATGTCAAAATGTCAACAACATCAAATAGAGCTCAATGGATACGATTAGAGATATTAGAGATCAGTATACAATGAAAATCAAAATCAAATAATAAAATATATATAAATATATATATATATGAAACGTAGTCAAACGCTTACAACAGGCACTACGAATTGTGGAACTCACCTTCTTGACGCTGCGCGTGGTTGAAAAACCATCGCCGCGTCTATAGTTGTCGCCCTGCAAGTAACAATCGATTAGTTTATATTGCTCCAAATGGAAGGTGGTATTCATCTCTGATGGGATGCTGGGACTCACCATCACCTGGTGCGAACGCAGAGTGCCAAAGTTGTCCCGTCCGCGATATGTTTGCTGGGTATTGTAGCCGTCTGGTTGGAACTGGAAGAGTGTCTCCGAGTTGGGGCCCTGGTGCATCTGGTGCATGGGTGGCTTGCGCAGCGTATTCTTTGGCGAGTGCATCTTGTTCTGCGGTGGTGGCTGTGGCAGCAGCACTGGCTCCGCATACGTTACCTCTTCCACCTGGGGCAACAGCTTCGGCTCCTGCTGTATGCGGCACGACGACGGGAAACTATTCGAAAAGAGCATTTACTAATAGCCAAGTATTCCAGCAACGGCCACTCACCTGTTCACATTCTGACGCTGCTCGAAGTACTCATATTCCGTATCCGGATAGGGCAGATTGTCGTCCTCGTCCTTGTGGCAGCGACGGCCGCAGAAGTAGCCCGTAAAGAAGCCAACCAGCAGCGAGAATATCGAGCCGGCCAACACGGCCATGACCAGAGTCTCGACCGTATACTGAGCATTGATAATATCTGCGGAAATTTGGGGTCCTTCGATTAGTAAATATAGTATATATGGAGTTTGGAATACGATCCATTTTGATTATGTTACGATACGATTTTGACATGGTTTATCCAATTAGAACATCAAACAGCACAACGAGTATACATTTAAGAGATATTTGTTTTGTTTGTCAGGGTCAAGTAGAGGATTACGTGTACACACAGAGTCCGTTTTATGTATTTTGTTTTTATTGTAACCACAGCAATAAACATCCAAACATCGAAAACACAACGAATAACGCCCAAATAGCGCATGTTTTTTTTTTATTAAATGTTGAAACATCAATAAATGAAATGAAACAAGAAGAACAAGAAGAAGACAAAAACGAGTTAATACAAGGAACAACAGCAATTGCTTTAAATCGATTTTTTGGAATATGTACAAAAGTTTAGTTGAAGAATGAATTACAAATGATTAGAGATTAAAAAAATTAAAGCGTGTTATGAGCATATCTAATAGGTTTAAAAATGTTATAAAATTATTGTTAATATGAGATGGCAAAATGATAATGCAAGCAACAAATATTATGTGATCTTGACGGTGTTATCCGACTATGATGTACCCTGAGTTTGCTGCGCTATGGATACAATGACTTTTGCTTGTGCTTGCTATGAGTTCGTTATGAAAAGGCTTCGATATTACACTATCTTCACACTCTATTCTATTCTATCTAATTTTCCTATGCTTAATATAAATACTAAATTTTGTTATCGCCTTCATGAGCTCTCAAAAAATTTATTTTTTTACGATATAAAGGAAATGGAATGAAATATCAACATAATTAATAAATTTTATATAATATATACTCTATATTTTATGCTTTTGTAGTCCCTCTTATCAAGACATGAGTATAATCGTGCGGACATGTTGATGGACCTGCTCAGTCCGAGCAGTTCAACTACCTGAACATCCATTCATATATATTTTACAAAATAGGCCACGCCCTCTACACTCTCCTACTCGCATTTCGATAGAATAGAAACATCTGCTAATATACATAGTACCTCAGCTTACAGCATAGATATTAAAGTGGACGTAAAAATAAAAATGAGAAGAAAAAAACTGGGAAAAAAAATGAAAATACGTTTACTGTTAAGCTGCATTCAAGTTGATGATAATAATAAAGCAACTAGAATAAAGTGCTGGGTAAATGTTGATTGAAATTGAAAAGCATAAAGTGGCAATAAGCAAAGGACAGATGTCAGCATGAAGGAGAGGTGAATGGGCATGCTGGCTGGCTGCGTGGCTGGGTGGCTGGCAAGCACCTGGCGTGCAGTAGGGGAAAACTCGGAGTGATGTGAAAATGTGATTTAAAAAAATGACAAACGACGGGTAAATAAAATACATTTACAGTGTGTGCTACAACAGAAACTGAATGATATTAGCATGCAGAGCAAAAAGTCGTGGAAATATGTGAAGCTGTCTTACCTTCAAAGTTCTTATCAATATTGTCTATGATTTCCTGATCCTTGCTCTGGCGACGCGAATCCAGCAAATCCATGTCATTGCGGAAGCCCTTCTGCTCGCCCACATTGGCATCCTTTGAATTTATTTTGCCTGAAGCCAAACACGGTACAGTTAGAGCTTTAATTTGTACCTGTGTGGGTGGGCGTGTGGGCGTGACTCACCTGAGGGACAGGCTGCATGCTGACCGGTCGCCACATTCTGATAGAAATAGTTCTCCTCCAGCCAGCGCGGCGCGCCATGGGAGCGACACTTGCCAGCAATTTTGTCCCAGGCACAATACGGATCCTGCAATGCGACGCATTCGCTGCAAACGGGACGAGAGAGAGAGAGAGAGAGAGAGAGAGAGAGAGAAAGAGAGTGTGGGCTCTTGAGAGGAATGCTCAAATGGCAATGGTGTAAACATATTGCAAATTGTGAAATGTAAAACGCCATAAATGCGCATAAAGTGCTAGCATATTGCACCAGCAACAGCAACAACAGCAACAGCAGCGGCAGCAACAGCTGCAGACAGACAAATGGCTGGAGATACTGCTTCCCTCTCTGTCTCACTAACTGCTGCTCTGTCTGGCAGACGTCGCTTGAAAGTCACGCAAATTGTTACATGAAATAAAAATGTCATTGTTCTTGCTGTTGCTGCTGCTGCTGTTGCTGTCGCAATTGCTGCTGCAGCTGTCGCGACGCGTCGCTTCAATCTGTTTCTCATATATACGAATATTTCGTTTTCCTCTGTGCTCAGCAGGTGTATGAGGCTTACCTGCAGCTGGTGATTTTGTCGTTGTGACATCGATGCAGTTGTATGGCTATCACCTGACTATCCGTGACAATGATTAATTTGCCATCGTCGTAGCTGCCATCTTTCGGTTGATCTGCGAATCGCATTTGATACAATGGAAGCTCGTTAAACATTCCACTTTTAATTGACTCTCATTGGACGGCTCTGCTCCGTCGCACTTACCGTACTGCATGGTCCGCACAATTTCCAGATTGCGTATGGGCTCGCTCTTGGGCAGCACATCGATCTCCTCGATGACCACCGAGGTGACCTTTTCGGCCGAGTCAGCCGATTCGGAATTCACGGACTTTATAATTTTACCGTGATCTGCGTTGGACAAAAAGAAGATATGTAAGTTATACTGATAAAGATAAACTATATAAACTTTTGTAATAATAATATTCATATATAATATATATATATATACACTATTATATATACCCGCCCAGCTACTATTACGCACAGGGTATTAACATTGATAATATCCACTGGGGGTGCACATTCAGACACTGATATCAACCATAACGACAATCGATGTCAAGCGAAAATTGACCCCGAGGACCCCGACAATTGGCCATGTCGAATGCGACTCACCTGTGCCGACGAAAATCACATCATACGTCTTGCCGCCGGGCGTTTTGATCTGTGCATCAACTGCAATTTGTGTGAAGCGATAACTGTAAACGAAGAAGGAAAAACAATATGAAAATGAAATTTGAAAAGCTAGCTTTAAGATGAGATTTAATGTGATAAAAGGTAAAGTTGTGAACGAGCCTTAAGTATATAGAGATTTCATCTACTTATTTATATATCAAAATTAATAATAATATATATAAATTATTGATTGATATAGATATAAGGCTTTGCTGAAATTTATCAAAAAAATTGTTTGAAAATACTGAAAGCTTCAAAGTTTATTCTCTGATCTTTTATATAACTTTTCTGATATAATCGAGTGCAGTATCTGGCATACGGCATTTTGTTGCCTGGCCTTATCTAATAGTGTACTTAACAAAGTTTTCTTTTTTTTGTGTTCTATGCACAAATTGGAGCCACAAACAACATGTCAATGCTGCCAGGGCTGAATGACACAACAGGACATTTTTGGGATAGGCGGTTGGTTTTTCGGTTAGACACCATTAATAAAGGACAGACAGCGGAGGGAGAGTGAGACCGACCGGGGCAGCTGGTCGCTGTAGCAATGGTGAGAATGACAAACAGAATGGCAGAAAACCACAACAGCGGTAGCAACAACTGCAACAGCAGCACCAACAGCAGCAACAATTGCCTATGTGTGTGTGTGTGTCTGTGTGTTTGTGCATTTGTATTTATATGTAAAAACATATTCGAGCGAACAACAACAAAAGACATGAAAATAAAAACGGAAATTTCTCTCTGATTTCACCACAAAAATGTTGAACGTTAGCTTTGCTGTTGCTGTTGTTGCTGCTGCTGCTGTTGCTGTTGCTGGTTGTTGTTTTTGTCCTTGTTGCAAGCAACATTTGTGGCTGTGCGCTTGGCTGCCTTGTCTATTGTTGCTTTTTGTGCAACTGTTTTATGTATTTGAGCTGTGTGTCAGTTGTTGCCTCGATTTAAATGCAAATGCTCGCCATGGACAACTTTAGCAACAGCAACAGCCACAGCAGCAACAGCAAATGGGTCCAACTGGACGCTGCCTGCCTGTTTGGCATTGTGCATTGTTTTATTGTTAATTAACAAATCTAGTTTTTTGAGCTTTAGTTATGTTTCCCAATTTTCTAAATGGCCAAAGAATTGCAACGTTTTTTTGGTCTGGCCAGCAACGGCCCAGCCATCTGGCTTAAATGGCCTCCATTTTGTGTTGACTGTTGCGGTCGCTCTCGTCGACTGTGTGTTTGCTGTGTTTGCCGAGAGCTGGGAATAAACTAATGCGTGTGCCGGACCGGGCCCAGATAGGGCCAGAGCTTAAACTCAAATTGAAAAAGTTTGCCAACAGATTCCCTAGGCCTTGATTGTGAAATAATGATGGCAACGAGATTATTTGAAAATCCAAACTCGCTTCTAACTGGTGCTGGACTTTTGGGTACTATCAAATTGATCTGGATGAAACATTAATTAGAAATTTAATAAAGCTTAAAATGTGTTGAGATTCTTATATGATTTCATATGAATATTGTTACCTTAACTTAATCTGTAATAGAATAAATTCATACATAAACTAAGTCAACCAATCAAGACTTGACTTATATTAGAATTCATTTTGTTATTTAAGGCAAGATATATAGATAAACTAAGGTAAGAGATAAGAAAATACTTTAAATTTATTTATTATAATTGTTATTATTTTTATTTAAAATGTATTAAATATATTTATATTATTATAATATTTATTGAATAATTATATATGATTCAAGTTTTATGTAAAATCAATGATAAATATATATATTTCACAAAGTTTCATTTTGTTATGTGCATCGCTCATTAGGTAGCGAAAGATTTCAATTAAAGAAACAATGATGTATATACATATATATATACATAAAATATTGAATGGAATGCGAGTTGAAAGCAAAGTTGAGGCGGCTTATAAATGAATTCCCAGTGCAACAAAAGCAACGGAATGATATGGAATGAATCCAAACGAGACTGAAACAAGCAGAAATGGATGACGGCGGGGACGAAAGTCCACTGAATGGCAATGCAAAAGTGCTGCCAAAAAAAAAAAAAAAGAAAATAAGAAAAAACTTTGCTGGCCGAAAATTACAAAATGGCAAAAGGCCACGCCAGCACGAAAGACAACAACAATGCAGCAAAATAAAATAGAATGAAGATACATGAAAAAAGAAAAGAAATGAAAAGAAAGGGACACTTTTGGCGGGGCAGGTTAGGGTTTGGGTTGCTCTGCTAGCAGCTGGCAATTGAAACTTGCACAATTTTTGCCAACTTTTGTGTCGCTCCGATGAGCTTAGACCCAGCGCTGCTGACAACAACAGCAGCAGCAGCAGCAGCAACAGTAATGGCAACAGCAACAGCAACAGCGATGAGGGTCACAAGTGGAAGTCAACTCTATTCGCAACGGAATGAAATTAGTGTGGGCCAAGGCAGAGCCAGAGTCAGAGCCAAAGCTCATGCTGTAGTTGGGAGTCTGTGGATGAGCAGCGGCCTGAGGGCAAGGCAAGGACATGCATGATAAAGGCCATGACAGTAAAAGTGGCAGAGGTATAAAAACTTGACCGATAAGATAAGCGCACACAACAGCATTGCGGCTGGCACCTTGGCATTGGAACTGGCACTGGCACAGGCAGTGGTACTGCTGCTGTCAAGCAAAAAGGATGGCCAGGATATGGTCAACCAGCTGGCAGAAATCTGTCGAGTATGGATACTTCCGGGCCGACCAGGAAACAATTTGTTACAGAGACGCTGACCCCAGCGACTTGCAACTTGAAGCATTTAACTTTTGTGAAGCTTCTAAAACTTTTCAGTTATAGGAAACTTTCTTGACGATGGCCAACCCCGACAGAGTCCAGCCCTGCCCAGTCCAGCACAGCCTCCCCTAGCATATGCAAATGAGTATCCTGCGGGGTCTGTGCGAGGGTGTGTGTGGAGCTACTTCTGCCTGCCCATTCATAGCTCCATTTGCTGATTTATTTATTCACAGACACTCGCACAACGTTTTCGCTCAAATAAAATTATAATAAATTTATGCTTTAGTCGAATGCCATAAATTGTGTGCATTTTTGATTTGATTTTGGCATTTGTGTTCAATAATGCCACAAAAACACAAAACACAAATCGAAAACCTATCAAATTATGCCCCCCTCAATAAAAAGTATCTTCCTGCTGCTCTCTCTCTCGTCTTGGAGAGAATTTTATATTTTATTTACAAATTCTTGTGGTCTTGGAAACTTTAAGAAAGATGTGATAAGCTGCATACTTATGCTGCATATTTTAGCAGGCTAACAATGAAAATAATATCTTAAATTTGGCAAAAAATTGGAAAGAGAAAAGTTTATTTTACGAAAAATCAAGTAGAGATACACTTAATATTAATAATTTTAGGAAAGTTCGAATTGTTATAAAAATCAACTTTAAGTCACCAAAATTGATACAATTTGTAAATTCAAGTGTGCAAACAGCTGTTGCCTCTAAGTGAATTCATTGCAAGCTGCTTTCACTCTAGTCAACTCTCGGCTCATCTGTGACTTGATTCAATGATAACAAATTCTGGCAGCTAAAGTTGTCAGCTCCCGAAAATAAGCTCAATAAATGTGCGATAAACAGAGAAATCTTGTATTGGGTGTTGCCTGGCAGCCAGCTGAATCAGCTGCGACTTTCATCATCTCTAACTGCGGTTCGTGCCGGGCCAAAGGAGCTGGCGAGAGCTTATCGACATTGCGAATGTGTGTGACAAATGCAACTGCCACTGCAATTGAAGCTAGCGCGCACTTGTGCATGACCGACTTACGCGCTGGGACTGGCCAAAAGAGAGAGAGAAGAAGGACGCAAGGATCAATTGGGTTGCCAAATAAATTTCAGTGGAACTTTAAAGCTTTTCAATTGCGCTGGGCATGATTAAATTCTGATGCATGTCCTCTCAAATCGCGCTCATTGTGAGCCAAAAATACAATAAGTCAGCTGCGGAGCCAGTAAATGGCTAGAGAGGAACAAGTCGCAAGTTCGCCCAACGCATCCAACGGAAGGACACGCAACCACTTCGCTAATGCCGCTCGCCCGCACACAGCATTTGTTGTGGCCTGCTCATGTGTGTGTGGATGGGTTGTGAATGGGCTGAGGTTGGGCGGTTGAGTGGCTGCTTGGCTGGCTGGCAGTTGGTTCCGGTCCTACGTGTTCCATATTTCATTCTAATTTATTCAGTTGTGCATACATATTTTCGTTACGGGTTGCCTCAGCGCATCCATGCATTTCCTTCTGGCTGGCTCGGTTCGTTTGGTTCAAACTATCGCTTGACTGCAGCAGCAGCAGCAGTAGCAGCAGCATCACCAGCCGCAGCAGGTGCCGTCGGCACCACTATCACACCGACACTACGCTCCCGCTGCCAGTGCCGCTTGCCGGCTCTGCTCAGTGGCGTGCATATGATTTACTCTTTAAAGTTTACCCCTGCCCCAACCCGCCTCAACGGCCCGTAATTGTGGCTCAATTACATGGAAAAGTTGCCAAATTGAATTTTTAAATTTCCACATGTCTGCGAGAAAGTCTTGAAAATAATTTATGAGCATGCAGAAAAGGCCCAGGCACCAGCTCCGAGCTCCAGCTGGACCAGCTGTAACATTTCTTGATGCTTTAACCAAAAGCCAATTCCACCCTATATAGAGAGTGTGTGGGAGTGTGTGTATGTCTGTGTGTGTGCTTGAGTACATAGAGTTTGTTTTCTTTTTGAGCAACATCATTTCATTGTGGCGCTAGCATCTTGAGTGAGCACAGCACACAGCACAACATATGCTGACTTTTAAAGCTTTTGCAAGAACTTCTGCCAGAACCTTTGAAGTGCTTCGGCATAAATGGAAATTAAGATTCTGATTTCGTATTGATTTCCATTACCATTGCTTCAGGGAAATTCAATAGAGTTCTGGGAAAATGTACGTATCTAAATTATGAGTTTCTGGGAAAAGAAACGAACTCGACTTGAAAAGAAAACCCAAACAAATATTTGCAGTCCAAATGAATTTATATAAATATATTTGAACTCCAATTGATATACGTTTGCTCTTAAAGAGTATAGAACAAATATATATATTTAAAATATATTTTTGTATATAACTCACATACTAAAATCAAGCTAAGAAGGCTTCAGTCAGCTGGAATATTTATGACTATAGCTGATCTATATTGTATATTTTAATAATAAATATTTGAAATATATTTCAAAAACTTTAAAAGCTCTTAGCCAGAAAAGGCTATACTTTTTAGCCAATTTGTAGCTGCAGAAGCGCCAGATTACGACAGCTGCATGCGAAAAGTTGTAGCATATCAGATGGCGAGGAATTTGTTATTTAAATGAAATTAGTTGAATTGTGGGGCACTGAAATTGGTTCGTCACGTATTCACTTGGCCACATCCACGCTCGCATTGCCAGCTGCAGCTGCAGTTAAAGTTTTTACTATCCACACATGGAATGCTAGGGCAGGCGGGCCAGCCTCCAGCCCTCAACCCTCAGCCCTACCACGCCCACGTCCTCAACTAAGTTATGAGCGCATAGTTTTTGGCAATAATATTTACATTGCCGCAGCACGAAGCACGGTGCAACATAAGCAGCAGAAGAAAGCGCTGCATATATATTTGTATATTTACAGAGAGTGTGAGAGAGAGAGAGAGAGATAGAGAGAGAGAGAGGGAGGGGGAGTACTTACATTGTGCTCGTCCGCACTAAAATCGGTTGACCGAAAAATGCCGGAACATTCTCGTCCATTAGCGAATGTGTTTTGATGAAATTTAATGTGGGATCCGGAAGCGTTCGTGAATCATTGTGACAGGCGCCAGGACGCGGTTCGGGCACCTAAAAAAGTCCATGACGACGACGACAGCGAGACGTGAAAACACACAGAGAGAAAGGGAGAGGGAGAGAGAGTGAAAGAGAGATTTAATATAAATTATTAGTATCCTTCAGTATATGACTGCAATGTGGTTATAGTTATGGTTATGCTCGGTCAGTTGCTTGTTGCTGCTCCTTGGCCTGTGCTCCGGCTCTGGCTGCTCCTCATTGCTTGCCACAAAGAGGAGCGTATAAATTGCATTTGCGGCGCTCGCGCTGCTCGTAACGAATACCCGTACACAACGTTCCGGAAATTGCTCAGCACGGCCAAGTGCAGACGGACAAAGAAGCGCCGGAAAGTGTCCTTTGTGCGAGTGTGTCTGTCTCTGCATGTCTCTGTGTGTGTATGTTTACTGTCTGTGAGCTTTCTGTTTTGGAAATGATTTGGTTTATGAATCGCCAGCGGAAAATGCCCGCGCGCATGTTGACTTCGCTGATTCGTGTGTGTTGTGTGGTGGAAATTATTAAGCATCAGACATTCAGGCGGACTCCTACCTATAAAATACAGGATGTATTGCCCATATGCCCGAAAGTACTAAACAACAAGTCGAAGCAGCAACTTTTTCTGTTTGCATATGAGATTGTTTCGGATTGGAGTGTTATTCAGCTGAAGTACTTGTGCAGAAATTAATAAAAATCATATAAAAATTTACTTCACAGCTCAGCATATTTTTTCTCAATAATTGATGAATTTTTTTATTAAACAAAATTTATTTTGTTCAAATCGAACTTTTTGCTGCAGAGATATAATTTTTCAAACTTCTGGAAAAGGCAAGACTATGCATAAGAGAGGAATTTATTTGACATATATATAACAGTTGTATGAGAGTTGTATAACAGATGTTAAGCAGTTGCAGAACAGCTGAAATCTAACTAAGATCTTAATCAAGATGATCAACATAACTATCATCTCTCTATAGTCTAGCTGAGTATACCCCATACAACTCTTAAGCTTTCCAGCTCAAAACTAGTTTTTGGCTCATAAAGAGAATTCTCCATATTCATTTGCAGACTTTAAGTATACCTAACTTTAGTTCCTTTTCCAATTCTGGCAAAGGCTTTAATTTCACTTTATTCTTTTCCATTATATAAAACTCTATTCAAAATTGAAGCTCTCTGCCAAGGCAGCCAGGCGTCGGCTGGAGCAGCAAGCACTTTAAGTGTTATATTAAAAGTTTTATGCATTTCAAAGTATGGCAATTGTTTCCAATTTTAAACATCTTCAATTTCTAATTTGGCTCTTCGTGAACCGCAAAATTCCGTTTGGCTAGAAACCAGAATCCAAAAGCCGTGCCAGCCACGTTAGCAGCATGTGCAGTCAGCTGGCTGACTGGCATTTCGGCAAATACATTCGTAATTCAAATGCAAATTTTTGGCAAAAGAAAAGTACGCTTTTTTCTTCTTCTTGCTCTTCATTTTTTTTGGACAAATTTCGTGTGGCCGTAAATTGTGAAACAGCTGCGCTTAACTGCTTTTCCGCTTTCGCTGTGAAAGTGAGCATTAATCGCACCGAACCGGAGCACACCCACTACTATAGAAGGATGCGAGTCCATATATATTGATAACTGAAGTCGTGGTACGCACCTTGGCATTATTTACTGGCAGCCAGTTGGAGTTGATGCCGCTCTGCTCCTTGAACTGTCCCTCGAACGTGTCGGCTATGTCCTGCGGTCGGCAAAGGCAGGAACGGGAATGAAAGAGAGTGAAAAGGAGAAATATACACAAGTTAAGGTCTGGGGCGCAGCTCAGGTAAATCGTAATTGTGCACTCACCTGCAAGGCGAAAGCACAAACCGCTGAGCCGGGAATTGAATTTGTTGGCGTATTAAAAACGCCATAAATCAATTTGGAGCTCATGGAGCCGTACTGTCCCTCGACGAGATTGCTGGCCGATTCTGTGGGCAACAAAGTATGTATGTATATATATATGTATAAAAGTAATATATATAAAATATTATGTGAATCAAATTCAAAGCTCTGCTCCGCCACTTACGTATCTCATTAAAGTAGAACGGGTAGTCGCCCGGTATGGAGCAGTTCAAGCGGGACTTGAGGAACGAGGTCCAGCGATTGCGAAAGCGATGCGGGCCGCCCTTATCCCATTTGCAGACGCGTGCGACGCGCGAATAAATCGCCTGAAATGCCAGAAAAGATAAATATTAATAGCGAGTCGCAAAAGGGAGGCGACTGCAGCTAATCGGCCCATTGATGTGGTCGCATCCCAATAGAAAACCAACAAACTCGGCCCATAAACAAATAGCCGGCAAAATCCAAAACCGATAACTGTATTTGGCCATTGGACCAAAGCCAACGCCAAAGCCAGAGCACGAGCCGGAAGTGTGCACGCATTAAGCAAACACAGGCAAAATGGCCGACCAATATGGCGGCGATAGAGCCATTTCCGCTCTCTCTCTCTCTCTCTCCCTCCTCCCTCTTCCTATCTAACCAATTAAATTTGTTGTAGATACAAATTTATTTTTGGGTTTTTGCCAGCATATTCAGATCGATGCGATTCGACTCACCTTGCCACAGTTGATGAATTCCACCGCCGTTTCCCGAAAGAAGAAGTAGACGAAATCTCCCTGGGTGAATGAGCTCACGAAATTTGGCGCTGCAAGTTGACAAAAATATGAAATTATAGAATCAAACTGAATACGTTAAAAAGTTAAGTCATAAATTCCATTTATAGTTTTGGCCGTAAACTAAATTTTATGGTCATGAGATTCTTGTGGAATTTATAGGAGACAATCGATATCGAGTGTCGGTCTTAGACATTAAATTTCATGCGTAGCACATGAGGCATAAAGTTTAACGCGAACTCAAAAGCGTACAGAATTTGACATAGATTTGCCAAATGATAAGATATGATAATATTATATATATGTATATATAAATAGCTCAAGGCTAAGATGAGAAAGAGAAGTAAGGCTCGAGCTTGGATTATTAGGAATATTAAGCAGACATCAATATTAATTTATTTTACTTATATTCCTTAAATTCTACATAACATCCTTTTCATTTGGGAGCTTTAAGCGCCTTCAGCTGCAACGTCGAAGCGTCATAAAATATTCAGGATGCGCATAAAGCACGAGGGGTTGAGGTTGATATCTCAAAACAGCAAAGGACAGCCAACAGGCGGGCAGTCAAAGCTGTCATGTCTATTCAGTTAATGGAAGTTGACCATATGAAAATTGTAGCGACGAGCACTTGCAATATGCAAAAGGCAGCCGCACGCAGTGTGACTTCGATGTATTGGCTGCAGCTGCAGAGAGAGAGAGAGTCACAGAGATACAGAGATACACACACACAATCGGACTTAATTCAATTCAAGTGGCGAGCATTTCGCTAATATAGAAAGCACACTGCACAACAATAATCATAACAGAGCCGACGTTTTCAATTACGACGAGTGCCAGCTCTCAGAGTGGGGGTGGGCTGGGTGGAGCTGGGAGCTGGCTGGAAATGTTGTAAACAACTTACCATTGAGACTGAGGCTATCATATTGTTCCGTTTGGAGAGGCTCACGATAGATAATCGGATCACTGCCGCTGAAATCTGCCACAGTGCCTGAATATAATTCGTTATCTGGAAAAAGCAGAAAGAGAGAAATTGTTTGATTATTCAGTGGAATAAGTAAAATATTTATAAAGACTTCAAAGTGTGAGAGAGCGGCTTATTAAAGGCAAACAAACAAAGTTGAAGCTGGCAAAAATATATACAAAATATATTTAAGTTTATTCTTATGAAACAATTGTTGCCCTTTAAGCTTAAGCTTTATATTTTTGCTTTAACAGTTTTGCTACTCTTCAGTCGACCTCTCTCAGGTCAATTAAAAATCAGTTTGATAAATGCTTTTCCCCATCAAATATCTGTTTTTATGGGCACACGTAAATCGCTGCTGGAAATTTGTTATGCATAATCCGAGTATCGTTATTTTGTGCTTGTAAAAATTTTGGCCGCATTATGTAAGAGAAATGCGACCAAAAATGGCGCTAATAAATGTCAATTACACGTCGCATTTTATTAAGTGTAAATGATATTTTTTATGCGCAAATTTTAGCTCACATTTGCAATGCAATAAACTTTTATTTTGCGTGTCGCCCAGGAGGCGCAGGCGGCGGCGCCAGCGGGTGGGGCGAGAAGGCAAACTTTCAGCTTGGGCCAATTTACGTAACTAAAATATGCAAATGACTTGAGAGACAGAGACAGAGCAAGAGACACAAATTACGTATTACTAAGAAATTTGTTTATGTGGACGAGCCGAGCTGAGCCAGGCGAATAAAAACAATAAAATTTTAATCAATTGTTGCTTTTTTCTCTGCGGCACTTGCGCTCATTACACATACGCAGCGTGTACATGCCGACCGAAATGAAAATGCGAATTTGCGAGGAAAATTTAATTAAGTTAAACGAGAAAACACAACACACAGCAACAGCGGCAGCAAAACTTTTGACATGTCTTCGGCGACATTGAATTGCCCGGCGGCCAGAAGGGAGCTGAGAAGTGTCCCTCCCTCCGGCTCGGCGCAAGATAAATGAGTTTTTTTCTGGCTCAACTTTTTACTTGCGGAATTGCCTGACTGCCTGTGCCTGAGCCTGAGCCTGTGCCTGCTGGCTTTGGCATTGTCAAACTTCAATTCCACGACCAAAAGAAATATGAAAAAACACAAAAAAAGAAAGAAAAAGAAAAGAAAAGAAATACACAGAGCAGCAATAGCAAAAGCAACAGCAGCAGTAACAACATTAACAACAACAAGTAGATCGAGCAACCGGAAATGCCCAGCAAGCTGGCTACGTTGCCCGTTTATTGTCTGGCCGGAAATGGTTTTGCCTTTGGCCCAATACAGCAGCCGCACCCCCAGCACTCTGCGACTGTCCAATGGAGCTCATTGCCAGCCGACGGCTCAATGACAGAATCGATTGCTGTGTTGGCTTTGTGCGCTGTTTGCCCACAGGCGCTTTGGCCAAAAGTTCGAGAGCAACAGCCGCCGAGTCGAAGCAAGCCAAACGCCACATTATCGTTGCATCTACAAGCAGCGGCGAAAGGGGAAGGCAGCCCTGTGTGTCCGGGTCTGGGCTGGACGTTGAAACAAATCTTCCAGCAGTCTGTGGAAATTTTTGCATAATGTTTGGGTTTGTCAGCAGTCTGACAACGACATTTTCCCTTATTGCAAACAAGCTAATGTTGTTTTACTCTCTTTAAAATTTTCTGTAATTACCCGCACACACACCCACACACAGGCACACCAATGCAAACAGAGCACACAGCAACAGCCGAAGGAAAAATAATGAAACTTTGACAATAAATTATCTTTTTAATTTATCAAATCTATTGTAATCGTTGCCAACATTAGAAACTAAGAGCACATTTCCTCAATTTAAATAGAAATTCTAGACGTGGCGGTGCTTGAAGCAAACACAAGTTGGCTATTTGCGCTGCCGCTGATCAACATCCTCGATAGTATAGTGGTTAGTATCCCCGCCTGTCACGCGGGAGACCGGGGTTCAATTCCCCGTCGGGGAGAGATGTTAGTCTTTTTTTATTTTTAATATTTAGACAGAATACACGTTTTCTTATTACACCTGTATTAATTTAATAAATACAAAATTTAAAAAAAAGCAACTTGTGTCGCATCTCCCCGACGGGGAATTGAACCCCGGTCTCCCGCGTGACAGGCGGGGATACTAACCACTATACTATCGAGGACGCTGAGTGTAGTCTGCCAAATCCGTCTAACATTATAAGAGCGCATTTCTAATGTCTTAGAATCTAATATAATATGTCACATACATTATAGTAATACATATGTAAACGCCGCTAAATAAATTCGTATCTAATCTAATCATATTTTTTTTAGCACAACTAATACGACTGATAAGTTATTTAGTTTGTTCAAATTCTCGTTTGTAAAACCTGAATATATAAAAATTCATTAATTTTTCACCTGAATTAAGGCTGCAAATCTGATGGCATTTGTTTGCTGGCTATTATCGGATAATCGAACAATTTTCCGAACGCCTGAGCTCATCAAATATGGCTAAAAGCCCCGCCAAATTGACAACACATTGTCCGGGGCCTAAGCCAGCGGCTCAGCGTGCAGCGTGGGGGTTGGCCGGGCTGGGCCGGTCAGTTTGGACACACAAATGCCGCAAACTGTCCAACAATTTATGCAAAACTGTGAAAATTGCATAATTATAGAAAAAAAGCTTACATGATTTTGATGCGTGCATTATAATTTCATGTTAATTCGCGCACACACGCACGCAGCCAGGGCAGGATTTGTGGACTTTAGTGGATTGTGGAGGGTGTGAAATCTGTGCGGTAAATCGATAAAATTTACAATGCCACAGCGGCTCACGCACGCAAACAGACACGTGTACGCCCGCCGAATGGGGGCGGGATGGGGGCAGCTCTCAAAAGTGAATATAAAATTTGAATTACGTGACAAGAACGCAACAGAATGAAAATGTGTAGCAAACTACGAAAGAAAAAAGCAGAGCGCAACACAGAAATCCAAATGCGAGGCGACAGCAGCAGGACAAGCAGCACGGGCGGGCATACATTAAAAATGTCGTCTGGTACAAATTAATTTTGCCACTCGCCGGCCGCCGCGCCCCCAGTCGGCCATAACACGCCCGGAGCCGCCCCTTAACGGGCGACTGTTTAAATTAAGAGGCTGTAAAAGTCACGCGGTGAGTGAAAAGTAAAAGCGTTCGTTCGTTCGTTCGCTTTTCATAGAATCTGCTGGCAGCGAGTTTCCCATTCGTGGTGGTGGTGATAAATAACGAATGCTAATTTTCTATCATGAACGCGCCGCAGCGGCTGGGGGGCAGGGAGTGGGGCGCAACTGAAGTGCAGTGGCTGCGGGCGCCAGCATGGGCCAGGTGAAGCTAACGGCCAATAAAAACATTTGCTAAATATGCGCACAGAGGCGGCGAGGCGGGGGTGGGCGTGTAAACGCTTTAAGCTAAAGCTATACCGCGCCGAGCTTAAAGTTTTGTCATTAAACTTTTCTTTTTTGGGGGAAATTGCTAGAAAATGCAAATTCCCAAATTGAAATACGAAACGAGCCATAATCATGGGAGCCCGCCCAACAACCCAATGGCCGCTCAGCTCAGCCTATGAGGTCTATGAATGAATTTCTAGATTTTCATCATATTTTCCTTTTTTTTTCGGTTTCTATGATAAATTAGCCGAGCATTGCAGACAGCAAACCAAATCAGGACAGCCAATTGTGCGCCTAAGCACACTCCATTTACAGCAGATTTAGCTCTATGTTAAATGAGAATCTAAAAAATATTCATATTGGGGCAAGCTGAAGTCCACTTTGCATACCTAGAAGTTTAGCGCCAACTCACATAATGCTTAGGTAATCGCAGCCCTTTGTAGACGGGCTGAGGTCAAAGGGCGAATGTAAAATTTATGAATCGCTGGTAATTAACAATGGAAATGCAATTTACATCGCGGCCAGCGCTGCCATTGTCGCCATTGCCAGCTAACGAGGCGCACAATAAACACGGCCCCCAGCTCCGCACTCCACACTCCACTCTCCCTCCCTGACCCTCCGCTCTTCTGCTGCTGCCTGTCACAACATCGACAGAACACGAAAAGTTTTTCAGCACTCGCACTCCTTCTAACTTTGCTGTCCCGCGCTTTGTTCCACAGTCTTTGGCCATATCGTTTGTTCTCTTTGGGGTTCTCTGCTTGCATCTAATTGGTCTTTCTCTTAGCTACATTTTTACTATACCCTGTCTTAGGTCTCCTATTGCCATACCTTATAGAGAGCGCAATTATATTAAATTTCCATACTAACTTTACAGAAATACTCAGCAAGTCTTACTTTTCTTCCTACTCACAATCCTTAGAGGGTATCTCCGCTTCGTGCTCATTCGTTTCTCCTTCTTGTGGCCATTGTTTCGTGCAGCGACATTTGCTTTTATTGTTTGCTCATTACCTGGCGACGAGCGCAAGGACCAGACCAAACGTTATCCTGAACCTGGAGCACGGCCGTGCCCGGGACTCGGACTCGTAGCCGCAGCAACAACTGCCAGCGTTGCCACCTTGTCCGCATTGCAGCAATTGCAGCGCTTAACTCATTTTAAATGACAATCTAGCGTGCAGAAATTATGCAGCAAAGGCTGTCATGCCAGACCCCCCTCCCCCACCCCTTCCCTTCCCCTACCGCCTCTCTTGGCGCTTCTCATAAAGTAACTTTTGTGCTTTGTGAGCAGCGCTTTCTGTACAAATATTTGACCGACATTGTCTGGGCCCGGGCCTGTTGCAGCGCTGTCTCCGTCTCGGGCTGGCAGGTTCGATAAACTCTTTAAGTGATTTAATCGATTTTCGTAATAACAACGATAACTACAAGGACAACAAGAGCAGTGCCGGAAAAGGCTCTTTAAAAGAGACGAGTTGATGGCGCAGCGAAGTTCATCGCGTTGACTGCGGCAATTTGCATATTTTTGCATGTTTTACTATGCAACAGACACACGCACACACCTCATAAGAGAGAGAGGGAAAGAGAGACAGAGAGAGAGAGAGAGAGAGAGAGAGACACGCTAATACATAAATTACACTCATTTTCAATGACAGTCAGGCGAGTGTTTAAGCACGCGTAACTTTATTACATGCCACATGCCTCGGCGCCGGAACCAACAAAAAACCTTTGCCAGATCCTGAACCCGAACCCGAACCAGAAGCAGAACCACCAGAGGTTTACCCAGGATACGGTTCGGCTTGTTTGGTGCTTGTAGCGCAGTCGCGTTTTAAATATTTTATGTAAACATATTTTTGGACAGGTCTCGGTCCGGGCTGGGTTTTCGGTCGGGGCTGGCTTTATGCCACTTTAATTACGACCTGCGTGTGTGTCGAGTGGAAGGCCGTTAGTTAAATAGCTCGTTTAGGAATAATTATGTACACACATACGAAGTCTGGCCTGGCCCAAGTGCAATACCCTTCCAATGCCCATTTTAAATTGCCCTCAACATCCCCAACTCTCTCTTTCTCTCTCTCTCTCTCTCTCTCTCGGTCCGTCAGCGAGCTCAATGTACTGCAAATTACTTCATTTGAGTCACAACATTGACTCGGAGCAGGGCGGAAGTATCGCTGTGAAGTGTGAGCGGGATTTCATTTGACATCTAAATGTGTTTACTGTTAAAGAAGTGGATGACGTCTGAGGGAGTTTGTTATTCCGGATTTGCACGTGATACACCAAGGAAAATACTGCACACTTTAAGTCTTTAGGTGTGAGGCTTAGAGGTAAACGAGTATGACTTGATTGACTTGGCATAATGGATTTATAGGGAAGTAGACATTTGCGGCTTATTTTCCTCTCACGAGACTTGTTTTACTTAACAATTTTTGCAAAGGATTAAGGTATGCATAAATTAGTGTGATAATCATACTTAAAATTCCTCTCAATTAAAGTTATTTAACACCCTCCATTGTTATATTGTTTTGAAAGAGGGAGAAATGGGAAGATCAAGAGAGTGAGGGAGGCTGAGGCTGAGATATACTACTCTTTCTCTCACTTCACAATTTATCAATTTCTTTCGACCTCCGTTCTCTTTCTCTAGGTATATGTATCTGTAGATATATATATATCTGGCTATCAGATTATGATTGAGCGAGTGATTGAGTGACTAAGATATACCTGTCATTCTCACACTTTACTCTGCCGCCTTCTGTATTTTTTCCTCTATTTCTCCTCTCTTTATATCCCTATCTGTTCTGTCTCTGACTGTCATCTTCTCACTTTTGCTCCATCTGTCTGACATCTTTTGCTAAGCCAAGTTCTAGTTTTCCTCCGCTCATTTTAATCCTTTCGCAAACCGAATAATTTTTCAAAATAATATCCAACTCCATATTGCCTCATATATGCCTGTACAATTAATATTGCAATTTAAGCGATGCCCAACCAGCTAGCACAGCCACAGAAGCAGCCGCAGCCGGAGCCATAATCCGTTTGCCGAGAGATTTGTTTTCTTCCCGCAAATATTTCAAGGCGAGTTTCTATTGCGATTGTGCACGCACGACTCGCTTCGCTTCGGTGTTGGGCTTCTTCGGCTTAAACCTGTCTAATTAATCTCAAATAAACACACACACTCACACATGGGCGGGAGATGTGCCTGTGTGTGTGTGTGTGTGTCTGTGTGCGCCTATTAATTACGATAATTGCGGCCATGTGGCTGGCCTAGTTGTCGGCCAGCAGAGCCGAAAGACTTTGAGCTTGCTTTATGCGCTCGATGATGGCTTTAAGAATTTGACAGGCGCTGGCACGAGTCCAGGGCCATATTTGTGCTATATTATATATATTTTCTTTTCGGCTCTCTCTCTCTCTCTTGGCTCTAATTACATTTCACTTTAGCGGCGATAAAAATGTGCAGCCAACTTGGCCAACTCGGCCAAAATGGAATAATCAAAGCGCAGCAGCAGCTGCCAGAGCTGCCGGAGACGAGGTCGAGGCTCGAGTCCAACTTTGGCAACATGTCTTGTGTGCCGCATAATTACCCGACTTCCGGCTCAGAGTGCAGAGTGGGGAGAGTGGGGCAGAGCAGAGCTGCGAATATAATACTCCCTGCTTTTATTATGCTGGCCTTCATTGGCTTATTGTTCCTTGGGATTTTCTTCTGTTACTCCTCCTGCTCCTCCTCCTCCAGCTGCTGCTACTGCTGCTCAGTTCTTTTGGTCGTTTGCTGGGATTTTGCAAATTTTGCAATTAGCTTAATTTGCTTTTTATTGGCGCACCACAATTATCAGCTGTTGGCTTTTTGTGCAAAATCTGTTCCAGTTTTTGCGACACGCCCGCACACACAGACGCAGACAGAGAGAGAAAAAGGGAGACAGAGAAAAAGCTCTGCCCTAGAGACCAAATGGTCTCTGCACTGCAGCTGCGTCTTGTATCCGTCCCAGTATCTGTGTATCTGCATCTGAGCTCGCCTTGCGCTCTGCTTAGAAATGATCAAATTAAAAGTTAATGTCTTGGCGCATAAAGCAAACGCTTTCGGATCTCCATCTAATGGCCAATGGTTTGTAGCTTAAGCAATGGAAGTGGATTTGGCTCTCGGCTCTCGCTCCAGCCGACTCCATAAATTTCAATGCGTTTATTATTTCTTTTTAAATTCCCTTTGATATATTTAAGAGCTAATTGTAATTTGCAACACGTGGACATCCACTCAGAAACTTGTTCGACCATATAATTAAAGTAGGAAAATTAAAAGTGTAAGTAGCCATAAGATAGAAGACCGCAAATCCTGTGACCATGCCCATGCCCATGGCCAGACCCATGGCTCGTGCGCGTCAGACAAATGATATGCCGTCTCGGGCAGGCCAACAGTCTGCGGTCCCATGAACAAATGACTCCACTTACCCAAAGCAGAGCTTATGCCACTCATTTATTTCGAAATCATTGTGTTTGTTTATCATTAGGCGGGCCTGGCCTAACGCGTGGGTCTAGACCCCAGAGAGAGCCACCCTGGGCCGCAGTAAAAGGCAACACTTTTCAGCTACCTTTTCCGCTTGCAGCGAGCGAACGGGCTGCTGTAGACGGTGGACTACTGCGTGCGGCATCAACTGGTTTATGGCGCACAGTTTGATGCTCATTAAGGTTAAGTCGGAGCGAAACAACCCTTGAAGCGGCCGCCACTTGGAGCCAGCTTTGGCACCCACTCGACGCCAAAGAGCCACCCGAAAATGCCAAGGAAAAAACGAAAACAAAAACCAGGCAACGCCAAAAAGTACAAAAATAATAAAAAGCACGAAAAATGTGCAACATTAAAAGTTGAGCAACTTGTTTACGCGACAGTTGTGGCTGTGTTTCATTCCCCTCCGTTCCGTTTCAATGAAAAGAAAACCCCTACCCCACCCCTCTCTCTCTCTCTCACAGTCGTTCTCACGTTCTCATTCTAAACACACACACGAAAATTTGTAGCATACATTGCGGCATTTACAGTCTACGAAATGAGCGGCGGCGCCTGTCTGACTCGTTAAGCTGTTTTCCTTAGCTGCTCCTCCCATTTGCTCCTTCATAAATTATGAATTATGCTCTTTCACAGCTTTGTTCGTTGTGGTTTCTGTCCCCTCCAGCCCCTAGCCCACTTGCGCATTTGTCGTCATCGATATTGATGTTCGGGCCGAGAAAACTTTTCAGCTTTCTTGATATCAAGTTAACCTTTTGCCGCCTACGGCTGGCAGGACCCGAAAAAAAACTTTGCGCTGCTAAAGGTTATTGTGCTAGATAATTTCTATGTTTCTGTTGTCTTACAAACAGCTTAAATTAATGCGATAAGCACCGCAGCGGGCGGCGGCAATATGAAATGAAATATCATACAAATAAGCTGAATGAGCAACGAAATAAACGAAATTTTCAATTAAACGAATTTCTCCTAAGTGGAAAGGCGAGCACTTTTAATC
Organism: Drosophila repleta; assembly: GCA_018903745.1. NCBI lineage: Eukaryota > Metazoa > Arthropoda > Insecta > Diptera > Drosophilidae > Drosophila > Drosophila repleta. The sequence goes on from JAEIGN010000396.1 coordinate 7,903,368, forward strand.
TGTCTCATAATTGAGTAACTTTTTCGCTTTATTTCTGGCTTCCATTTGTAAGTGGATGAGTTGTTAAGGCAGGGGGATGGGATGGAGGTGAGATAAGGGAGAAGGAAACAATCTGAAGTTGAGTTGAGAAGCTAAGGCCTAAAGGGAAAGTATAGTAATAGGAGAAATTCTATTAATCGATCTCTTTAAGTTATTATCCATTCATATAGATTATCCAATCAGCCAACTGCTCACATATAAATATTGAAATAATATAGTTCCCCATCCATATTCAGTTGTTACTGGCCTGTTAAGAGAATTGATAACAAATCCCATAATTTACACGAGAGCGATACAAATTCCATGCAAGATGCTTCGGCCACGCTGCACACCATAAAAGCTAACGACTTCCTTGGCCCTGCCCACACATGGACACATGGACACAGCGAGAGCCGCAATAAGTAAACCCACAGAATCGACCACGCTCGATTAGCATGGCAAATTGACCCAAATTGAAACGTGAATCATCGGATACAAAACGAAGCAGAGCAACAGAAATTTAAGTAGTTTTCAGCTTTGCTTCCCTACGCCCTGCCTGAGGTCCTTCAGTGTAGTGCCAATTAGCCCAACGAGCAGATGAATCGTGACACATTCGAAAATCCTTTTAGCTGGAACTTTTTTTTCGCTTAGACTTTGTTATTTCTGCTTCAACTGTGTTTTCTTTCCACATTTCGTTGCCGTTCTGCTTTTTACGGTTGCTGCGAGACATCACATAATTCATATGGCACAAACAGGATAACAGACGGCTGCGCAGGTTTTTCGGGCGAGTCCTGCGCCGCATTGTTGCCTGTTGTTATTTACTCAAGTTTAGTGTTAAAAATATGAGCCAAAGCAAACATAAAGCAGAGCTGCCTGCTGCGTCGCCTACCTAAACATACTATAAATTACAAGCGGGCTGCCATAAACACCGAGAGGGGGTGAGAGGGAGGGAGAGAGAGAGAGAGAGAGAACACACACGTACACACTCTTACAGTTCAACATACACACTCGAACGTACATCCTGTTGAAACAATGACAAGGGCTGAGGCTGGGGCTGGGGGTAGGTAGCATTGGCGTATGGAAACAGTAGACACGTTTCTTGAGGCTTCTGCGTGTTGCTTCCTTCCGTGCGTCCTTCCTTCCTGTATGCATAGAGAGGGACCCACCAGCAGCAGCAGCAGCAACAGCAGCCCAGCCAGCTTGTTAATCCGTTGCCCAAGCCGAGTGTCGCTCCTCTGGTCTCCTGACTGCTGTTTGCTTTACAGCTTACGCTTTTAATGCCCGTTTCTTCGACATATGTAAAGCGTGCAGAGGCCATTGCTCAAAACGTTCCTTTCTTCGGCTGTGAATGCGCCTTTTGACTGCTCATCTGACTCCCGCTCCTCTGTCTTTGAGCCATGTGTCTGTGTGGCGCTGGCACTGCACTTGCCTTTGGCCACAGTCACAAATGTTTGCCCACGTCTTAAGCTCACGTAATTAGCTGCAGCATTACAAAGGACACTCGCCTGCTTAAAGTGTTTTAAAGGACCTTAGTGAGCAGAGACTAACATATGTATATGAAAGAATACCAGACACTATAGCAGCGATTCTATATCTATTATTATTATAATATACAAAGGTAGGTTCTTGATTTCCTCTAATTACTTCTCCGTTCAAAGTGATCAACTTCCTTTTGGAATTCCAATTAAATGACCATTCTCAGTTGATAATTAGTAAAGCGTTTCACCTTGTCGATGGTCTCGCAGTTATTTGGGTCTGCCATTTGGAGTAAGTCATTCAAGGTCCAATTTCCATTGTTATTCGACTACTCATCAGCAGCGGCCTGGCCTGGCCTGGGTCTAAGGTTGAACTTGTCTAATGCAATTGTTTTCGTTCTTATTGTTGCTCTAGTTGAGCTCATTTAGAGAGCTAATTGTTCTTGTTAATGTTTTTGCTTGAAATTAAAAAAAAAAAAACAACAACAAAAACAAAAAGTATAAAGAAATGAAATAACCAGCGGGAGCTGGGCGAGTGGGTGGGGCAGTGGCAGAGGCAGAGACATTCGTGCATTGTCCGTAAAAAGGGTCAAAAGCTGTGCTTATTTTTGTTCATTCTTCTTTGCACTTATTTCGCTTTGTTTGTTTGTTTGTGTGTTTGTTTTGTTTGTTTATTTTCTTGCCATTTTTATGTTGTTTTTTTCCTCCTTTTTGTTGCTGGCATTTTGTTTATTGTGTTTAGACTTTGTTTTCGAGTATATATATATTTTACTGCAGCCGCTTTCGGCTTTTTCTACCAACTTCCAGTGGTCATTCGCGTCCACTCTCTCTCTCTTTCTCTCTCTCTCTCTCTCTCTCTCTCTCTCTCTTACACTCCTCTGTGTGTGTGTTTTTTTTATGCGTTTTACTGTGCACAGTTAGACGCTCATTAAAACTCTTGGCTCTTAGCAGATTTCATTGTTTTTAATGAAACTGACAGTAGTCACTGCTCCTGCTCTTGCTCTTGTTGTTGTTGCTTATTTTTCCGCTCGTTTTGCATTGCACCCGCATTGTCCTTTTGTCTATGAGTGTGTGTGTGTGCGCGCCTTGTCCCTGGTTTGGAGATAATGCGCAATTTATTTTCTTCTGGCCAATTTAAGTTGGCTAAAATAAATTAGCTGTGTTTTACTTTTAACGAGTGCAAACACAAGCACAAATAAAAAAGGAAAAGCGAAAAATAACGTTGGATAGAAGTGCTTTAAGTCAAATGTTAAGAACAAATTACGCTTAATTAATAAATAATCATGACCCTGGGGCTTTTCCTACTTAATATTATGGCCCTTGACGTTTTAACTGCCCAAATTGAATATAAGAATGCTGCTGACTGTGTTCAACATCCTCGATAGTATAGTGGTTAGTATCCCCGCCTGTCACGCGGGAGACCGGGGTTCAATTCCCCGTCGGGGAGGAATGTAGAAAGCTTTTTTGTACTTTTGACCACCTTATTTTAAAATATACACTATAGTTTTGGTAGCTAAGCAATGAATTTCCATAGCATACTACCTTTTGCCTAAAATATTGTACCATTCAAAAGTTTGTTTTATGCTTGGTTGAACATATTTTGAATTTTAACTATTTCCATATAACTTTTACTGCATAATTTTGGGGATACAAATATATCATTTAACTGTTTTAGCCATTTCAGTTTTTTAATATTAAATAACAAGATATTGGTTTATATAATTCAATGCTTTAATTAAGAATTGTTATTTAATATAAAAATATTAAAACTTTTTATATCATTATTTGATAAATTAAAAAATTGACTATCAGTCTCTCCCCGACGGGGAATTGAACCCCGGTCTCCCGCGTGACAGGCGGGGATACTAACCACTATACTATCGAGGATGTTGGCTCCCTCGTGTCAAATGCTGTTGTAATACTCAACCGACTGTATTTCATGGTGATCATAAAACGAATAGAACAGGGTTGAACCTCATTTGATTTTTATTTATTGCCTGCAATTGGCAGAAACATTTACATACATATATTTTTTTTCGCATGTATCGCGTGTGAAAAAGACTTGTGAATAAAATAATGTGAAAAATAATTATATTTAAAAAATATGTAACATCCCTCCCCGACGGGGAATTGAACCCCGGTCTCCCGCGTGACAGGCGGGGATACTAACCACTATACTATCGAGGATGTTGAGCGTGCTATGCCAAACTGCCTACTTGTAATCAACCGGTTCTGCTTCAAACGCCGATCTCATCAAATAGAACAACATTGTGCAGGTTCTGTTCTTCCGGGACTGTTGTTATTTCCGTGCTCATTTAGCGAAAGTTAATGAGTTCTGCAGGAACACATAAACAGACACACACATACACATACACAAGTACACTCACACACATGCGCACTCTTACAAGCAGTGGGATATCATTTATTTAACTGCTGCGAGCGTTGGCCCAGTTTTCACAAACATTCCACCAACTCCCGCGACCCATCCATTCAGCTCAACTCATGCCAGGTCGTATTTTGCATTGCGCTGCTGCTGTTGCTGTTGCTGTTGTTGTAGCTCTTATTTACTGCTGCTGTTGCCTCATTTTTATTGTGTTTTTGTTTGTGTCGCTCTCGCAGTTCATTGATATTCATTTTGTACGTCTCTCATGCCACGCCCCATGCCAGCGACACCCATATGTTGCCCTGTTGCCAGCACTTGCATGGAACTTGTCCGCGAACATACACAATTCTGTTGCTGTTGTTGTAGACGTCGTCGTTGTTGTTGCTTTTAATGCCCTGGCTTTAAGCTTTGGTTCGTTTATTGTTTTTGTTCTTGAACGCAGTCGATTGCAATGCAATTAATTGGAAAATAATAAAACAAACTTAATGCGATTTGCGTAAACGTTTGCTGAACTCAAGCGAATATTTGCATTTCATTATTCCGCCAATGTTTGTCACGCTAATAGATGAGACAGCAGACAGAAGTCAGAAGTCTCATTTGAAAATTTTAGTTGCATACTTTCGGGGCTGAGTGATTAAATGTTGGGGGAATTGTAATACAGAGTGGGAACAGTTCCAGCAGGCAAGTATTGATCTGTGGTATAAATTCTTTTTAAATGTAATACTCTCTTGAATAATAAACAGAAGCTTAAAAATATATTAGAAAAATATAAAACATTTTAAAATAATGTAAAATATTATTTACAAGCAAGAGAAACTTCGCTCTTCTTTGAAATAATTGCTGCATACTTTCGGGCTGCATAATTTAATATTTAATATACTGCTTACATACATATACACTAATATACACTTTTTATTTATTTTTTTAAATATATACAAATATTTCTTTAATAAGGAGGCAGTATTTTATAATTTTTCATTTATATCACACATAGCCTGCATTCAAATTAATCATATTTAATTCAGAAGTGGCAAGTTTCTTGATGCATGCGTGACTCAAGCTTAGCTCAAGGCGCATTTCATGAAAAGGTCAACTTACACACACGCACACACACACACATATGCACGCGAGAGCTCTATTTCCGGTCACATGCAAATGGGTAAATACGCCAAATTCCGCCGTCAGCTTCAGTAAGCGATTCGAGCTTTAAAGCAGCGAAATTGGCGACGCGACCAAAATTGGCCCAGCTCCGAGTTTTTCCTCTTTGCCTCTATTTTTTTGTGTTGGGTGCTGCGGCTGTTGTTGTAGGCGCACAAAATGCAAATAGGTTTGCAAACAGGGTAAACGGACGAGCAATCTGCGCTGTCCTTGCCCGGACGCTCTGCTGGCTCTTGCTGGTCCTTGACATTTTGCGCCTTCGCCAACCCACCGACCCGCCGACCCGCCGCACATCGTTCATGTCGCCATTCGTCAGCGTTTTAATCGCGTCTGTGCATTTGCTTGGAAAAGTCTAAAATTGAACGCAAGTGATGGCAATTTGTACGCTTCGCCGGCGCCCCCATTTTCGCTGGGAGTGGGCGTGGTTAGAGCGAACGAAAGGTTGTGCCGAAATTAATATGCGTCGGCTTTGGAGCGGGCAAACTTTTTACCCAGGGATTTAGCCCTCAGCTCGTTCCATGGCGCTGCTGCCATTGGCAGGCTTCAGGCTTCAGGCTTCTGGCTTCTGGCTGCGGGCTACAGGCTTCATGCTTCAGTGTCGACTCGTGATTAATGTGCCAAATGCGCACTTATAAATTATTTATTACTATTGTTCGCATTGTTTGCCGAGGCGTGATGCGCGAATCGGTAAGGCATTTAAGCCATATTTTTGAAGTGCTGCCCCGAAACGGACGAGTGTCGCGCATTTATGTTTCCATAAATGCGTATACTTAATATTCCGCTCACAGAATATATAAGTATCAAGTATAAAGAGCTATCTTAGAAGTTTTACTTGGGTATATATACAGGGTAGCTTGAGGATATTGTCAAAGATATTTCATGGAAACTAGGTCGAGGAATCTGAGGGAATTCTAAATAGGTTTCTATTATTGCATCACATACTATACAGCCATTTGCGTCTCTTCTCTCCATTCAGCATCCAATATAGCTCTGCCTTTGGCGGTGCACTAAAAACATTTAGTCAATTAAGTGACAAAGGCGGACAAATTGTCAATTCATTTGCCGGGGCCAATCGGCATTCGAATCTCGATTTGTCTATGTCGCCGATGCCTTGCAGCTGCACTGAAGTTTGGCTTAATTCTTTTATTGGCAAAGTTTCGTAATACGACGTCCTGCGATTGAAATTTATTTCGCATGCACTTTTAAATCGAACAAAAATAGATTCCTTCCGTCATATTGAAAGCGTGACAGAGTGGCTGAATGGCCACCCAGCGACAGACTCGCTCGCTATCTCTCCCCCCCCTCTCTCTTTCTCTCCCCCTTATCTCTCCCACTCCACTGTTGGGGGCAAAAGCAATTGAAAACTTCATCATGGTTGCAACAATATTTTTACAACGAAATTGGCACAAAAATGTTGTCCACGAACTTTTCGCTTAGCGCTAGGAAAACGGCCACAACAACAACAGCAGCAAAAAAATCAAGCTGAACCTGTGAACAAAGTTGTCACCAAAAAATCTAAAAAAAATTGGGCATCAGAATAGAAGAAGTTCGTCAAGTGCCACGCCCACAAGCCACAACGCCCACTGTCACGGAATGAAACTGAATTGATAACATTTTCAGTTTAGCTGCTTTTTACATTACGTTTTTTTTTTTTTGCCTTTTTTGGCTTTCATTTTGGCGCTGTTCGGGCCAATTTGTAATCTAAACAACATGGCGGGCCCGCCCGTTAAATATCCAAATCCTGTCGATAAATCGACGGCGGCAAAATGGCAAAAGCAGCGCCAGCAATATGTAAAAATGTCGTTTTAATATTAGCACCATAAAGCGCAATCAATGTGGAATAAGAACAAAAAAAAAGCAGCTGGCTGGCAGTGCTCGACTGGGAGATACCGTGACTTGGGGCTGGCATAGAATGCTAAACGATTTCTAAGCGATATTATGGAATCATTTAGGGATAATGTATAATAGAGCTGGCTAATGATCACAAGACCCCAATCAAATTGACTATCACAGCTAACTACACATAGACTAGCCATTATACCCCATTTAGTCATTTTCACAGAGTATACAAAATGGAGTTGGGCCCATAAGCAAAATGGCAGCTGACGATGGGTGCTGCTGCTGCCGCTGACTGTTAGGCTGCCTTCTTCAGGTTGCCCAGGACGCCGGATGTGGCAGCTTGTTGATGATAAACTCTTATGACCCAGATAGTCAGCGGCAGGCAGCCTCCATGGATGTGGCCCAGATGTTGGCTGCATCCGCCGGAAGTTTGCCGCAACACTTAGCCGCCTCCTCCACAACAACCACACACACACACACACACAGAGAGAGATAGAATACATATTTACCACGCACACAAACACATGACCACAAACACTTTGAAGTTAGTTATAAACGTTTATCGATATTATGGCACAAGAGCCGCCAGCTTGTGTTTGGCGCAGTTCTGTTTGCCCTAGCGTCAAAGTTTTTGGGTAGCACCTACACACGCACAGAGAGACTCCACGCCCTTACCCTAAATACTGTGTGTGCAGACAATGAAATGCAAACAAATCACGTTGCGAAACTGCAGCAACAACTCGCGAAAAACGCGTCGATTTATGGGTGCCAAGTGGAAATATTATCACAAGCCAGAGTTGGGGCGGAGGCGAGGGGGCTGCGTTTATTGTGCGGCATTTAGGTGTCAGAATTGCATGTTTATTGCTTGATTTCTTGACAATTTGCCACAGCAATTTGGGAGCATAATATATCATGCAGAGCTATAAGACTCGAAAGGCAAAGTTAGTTATTGCGTGTATTCAAATGTCCTATAAAACTTATGGCTGCAGAGTTGTGCTAGCATTAAAGAAATATAAATATAAAATATTAGAGAGTTTTAAATGAAATTGAAAAAAAAAGAAGATATATTTTCAGCTAAGCATTTCTTAATGGCAAAACCAAAAAGATTTCATGCAAACCTCGAGCTCAACTATATTTAATTTTTCTATTTTTTTTCCATTTGAAAAACGTATTATATATATTTGAAATATCTTAAATCAAATCAAACATAATTTTACTTCATTTATTTCTATATTTATATATATTTCTTTAAGTTTCCCTTTATTTGCCCAATCAAAAAACTGATCGATATATAAAAACCACATGCTTAATACCCTCAATTGGAGTTTAATAAATTTTCGGTGACTGTCTATACACAATGCCCGCAATGTGCCACGCCCACAAAAATGCGCAAAACGCAATCATAAATATCCAATAAAATGTACGAGTCGAAAGCGAAGCAGCAAAAAGAAAAGCCCCAAACAAAATGCAAAATGATTGCCATAAAAAAAAGGAGAGAGAGAGAGAAATACAAAATATATATTTATTATTTTTGGGCAGAAATAAAAATTTCACATCCCATCAACACATTATTCAGAGCATTGCCGTCAAACAATAACATTGTGAAATGCAAAATTTATCACGCACAGCTCACTCAAAGAAGTCAGCTTCGTGGCTGGGCCAGAGTGAAATGCTTTTGCGCCGCATTGCATGTGGAGTGACAATTTATATCCGATTTGCAACTGGCAAAAAAGTCATCTATATACATATATCTACTATATACACACATATATATATGTATATTATATACATAGATGCAATTGAATGTGGGCATTCGCATTCATATTCGTGCCTCGGGGTAGGTAATTGCATTTTTTGCCAATGTCGATAACGATTTATGCATACTATAACTAGCAACAATAGATGGAACGATGGTGGTAACGGGCTGTGAATAACTGTAAAATGGCCACTTACCCGCCAGCACGGAGGTGGAGTTGTGGCGCGGATCATAGGGGCACACGGCCTGACCGTTCTTGGTCGCCTCCAGCGTGTAGTTGCTGTCGTTGATCACGTACGTGTTGCACATGGGCCGGAACGAGTTGGTGCCGCAGACGAACAGGCGACCTGGCGAGGGCACCACCATGATTCGTATGTAGTTCTGGCAGGCCTCCTGCAAAATTAGACAAAAAAAGAGAGAAAATAATTAAAAATATGTTTATGTAGCAATTTAATAAATTTTTCGAATATAAAATAATATTTAAGAATAATTAAAGGCTTACGATAGCATGATTGGAGTCTCTACTATAGACAAAACTATTTTAAAATCATATTAAATTATTTATGCATATAATATTGAACAGATTCAACAGTTTAACATCATTTCCATAGACATTCAAAATATTTAAAGCAAAGCCAGCAGCAAACCAAACTCGACATGCCTCATCCACATTTCTAACTTGAGCATATAGAATAAATATAATTTGCAATTTATTCATCAAAACCCACATTAGGCTTAAACACACACGAAATGTGAGCCAGAATTTCGCTCGCCTTCGAGCAAAGTTGCAATTTATTTTAGCGTCAGCTGCTGCGCTCAGAACTGCATTAATTAATAATTTCCATTTGCAAATTTCGGAGTTAAACATTTATTTGCCAAATTTCAACAATGAAAATGGCATACATTTGGCTGCAGTAATTTGTTAAGCTGGCAAGTCGAAAAAGAAGAGCCAGAAAATATTTATTATGCAGTAAATACGCAGGCGAACTGTTGCTCTGCACAAATTTCAAATGGAAATGGGAAATGGAAAATGTGTTTGGAAAGCGGCACTGAAAATGCCAAATGAAGAAGATGCATCAGGCACACTAGCATATGCACATGTTCATCAAAAACTTGCATTTCCGCTTGCCATTTGGCCTGAATATGCAGCACGAGTCCTGCTCTCTGCTCCGCTCTACACTTTTAGCCTAACGAGGCCAAAACAGATCCGGCAGCAGCACCCGTCAATGTGTGTCATCTGCGTGTGTGTGTGTGTGTGTGTGAGAGCTTGTTTTGCATAAATGTTTTGCAAATTGAAATATTTAATGCGTAACAAATACATTTAAACGGCAGTCGGGGCCGTGGGGCTGTGGGGCAGGCGAACTAACTAACTTGCAACTCAATAAATATTAAAAGGCAGTGCCAGCGTTGGCTCTGCACCTGCAAAGTACGCATACGCAGCGTGTGCCCAACGTTGGTTCGGCTCGGTTAGGGGCTGGCCCGCAAAAGTATGCTAAACTTTTGCACAGCTGTGGAAGAGCGCCACGGCCCCCTCTGGCGCAGCACCGGAAGTGCACTGTACTGTAACATGACAAATCATTTGCAATTTTCCCCCATTGCAACTCAACGAGCAACATTTTCCATTTGCCCTGGCGCTGTCTCTCTCAGCCTCTGTTAAAATATTTAAGCATTTTGTTTGTTTGCCTACTAATTTTCACAATTTTCCAGTGCACATGTCGCTTTTGTCGTATATCTAAATATATTTGAAGTATCCCTTGCACCCTCTCTCTCTCTCTCTCTCTCTCACTCTCTCTCTCTCTCTCTGTTGGTTCTTGCAATTTATGTTGCCCACACGCACCGCTTACTCACAGCCGCAACATTTGCATTGTCCTGATTGTATCTCGGCACCGCCGAACTATCCACCATTGCACGGAGAGCTAACCGCATTTTCCGTTTTGGCTTTTACCTGGAAAATTGAGGCCAATAATGTGAAGAATTGCGCATGGAAATGAAAATGCTAACGGAAATTACACCTCGCTGCAATTGCAAATGACCCAATAGCATTTTATATTATTACAAATAACGAATCGAACGGGAAAAGCACGATTAATGAATACCCTTGGAGGCACGAGTGGTTAGGATCGAAGATAAAAGTACATATATATATATTATATACATGATATTTTATATGTTTGCTACTGCAAAAAAAATCCAATTTTATATTAAGTATTTTACTATAATATATTATAGAATCTATATTCATAAAGAATTGTTAGACTCCATCATCTGAGACTACCCCCAAATTTTATGAATAAATTCTGATATTGCCTTGGCGACTCTTCAAAAATAATATTAAATATTGAAACCTTAATTGAAAATAGTTTAAAAATTAAATTTTTAGCCACTGTAGTTAGTTTATTTTGCCAAATTTATTAATTTATTTATGAGTTTTCATTAAAATTAAACAGATTTTGAGTTTTAGTTTTAGTTTCAGCTTTCAGTTTTCATTTTAATCTAATATTATATTATTGAAATTGTTTATCGCGCATATAAAATGCAAATATTTCCCTTATTATTATTATTTTTTTTTTTATTTTTATTATTTTCCTGTTTTGCTTATGCAATTCATGCTGAGTTTCATGTGAGCGCGTGCCCAACTATGCATTTTATTATCTAATTTTGCGAAATTCTCTCAACTAGTTTCATAAATTTCGCAGCGCCTTGGGAAATTGCTGGCAATGGGCAGAATATGGACAGCATATTCCATTTCATTTTGTTTATTGTTTTAAATATTTAAACTGTTTGCATTGCGTTGCTGTTGTTGCCATGGCTGTGGCTGCCTTTGTTGTTGCTGGCGTTGCTTAGTTTGCGGTTTGTTGTTGCCTGGCTGTTAGTTATGTGCTTAGTTGTTGTTGTTGCTCCTGCCTGCCCCTGCCTGCCGCCTGCCGCATTTGAGCATAAATTTAAATAAATTAACAAAACACATTTTACAACAATTACACAGGCATGCGGCTGGAGTGTAGAGTGTGGAGCGGTAGCGGGAGCGGGCCGCCAGTGGTGCTTGTCACTGGATTGGGTGGTTTTTTGGGTGGCTCTCGGTCGGCTTTGTCACTTCCACTTTTGTTGTGCTTTACATTATTGCCGTTGTAATTAACACGAACATACAAGAGACAACATATACTATACATAAAAGAGACTATTTCAATGCTTGCCATGCGAGCTGAACGCAATTAAGCGGAAAATTTATTAATTTTCTGCTGCGCAAGTTATGGCTGCCGTTTATTGTTTTTCTCTCTATTTTTATATTGCGCTAAATTGTTTTTTTCAAATCTGTACGATGGGCGCACTTAACGTTTGGTATGTCAAATTGGACAGACATTTAAAGAGAACTCAAAGTAAAGTGAGATTTTAGTGAGATTTTAGGAACTCTTGGGCAAGTTAAATAATAATATAATATAAATTCTTATTTATTTATAAATTGTGTGTCTATTGATTTTGAATTTTCTATTTGAATTTTCTATTCTATATAGTGGACACTTTAACCCGCCTCATTCATGCTGTTTTCATATTTATTTTCGGTTCTGTTTTTAATGTTCGACGCATAATTTAATGCAAATTTAATCCATATTTTGGAGCAAATTATTTCGGACTGAAAGCAAATTAGCTAAATGCATTCGAAAATTGTCTATGGCTCAGGCCGTTAATAGCGACAATTAGCAGCATAAGCGTCTGTTTATTAGTTTTTCGGCTTTGGAGTATTATTATTAATATTATTTGCGAGATCCACAAAGACTCCACAAGAAATATATGCAGAGATATGCTGGAGAGCCTTATAACATCATCTGGCAGAGAAATCAAATAAAGCAAGTTTCTCGTTAATCACGTTGACAATGCAAATTTGTTGGAGACTCAACGGGTGCAGGCAGAGGGTTGGGCTGGTCTGGGCTGGCCTGGGCTGTGCGTGGTCTGTGCAATTTGACAAACAAACATTTTGGAAATTTTCCGAAAATTTCGCATTGCCTGCTGCTCGAAAGGAACGAAAGGCCATCAATTTCAAGGCTTACCAGCATTCGAGTTAAGTTCAGCTCGACAGAGCGCCTGCAGGTAGGCAACACAGCTGTTAATGATACGCAAACACACAGAGAGAGTGAGCGAGAGAGGGAGAGAGCGAGAGCAAGACGAGCTGAGACCTCTGACGGACCGGTCCATCGCAGCAAATGAGTTGAGCATAGCTCACAATAGCATTTCATTAAATAATTTTACGGCAAGCTGAAAAATGAAAGTCAGCCAGCAAGAAAAATAGGACCAGCTGCCGCAAAACGAATGAGCAACAACAATTTGCTTCACTTTCATTGGACTTGCGTAATCGCTGCTGCTCCCTTTAACGGCAGCCTCAAATGTCAGAAGGATTGCGCCAGCAGAGCTTGTTAGCACAAAAGATAATGAAATGTGGACATTTAATAGGAGAGAAGATGATCTATCGAGTCAGAGATATTATCAGCTATTTAAAGGGTGGCCAAAAAAAAGCTCGAGAGCGCATATTCTTACTGAAACGGAAAGGGTAAGCTACTAGGCCTAGTCTAGGTACTACAGTACAAAGACCTGGTAGCATCAGCACCAGGAGCAACTAGCAGCATCTAAGAGGAACTAGAAGCAACTTGGAGAAGACTTGGATAGGTTCTTTAGTTAAAATATAACAATTATCGCTCTCATCTGTTATATTTCCACTCTCTAACTCTTTCTTCCCATATTCTGTGCATTCTATATTCGTATTATATAGCCACAGCCCTCAAAATATATACTTAATTGATTTCTCTTTAGATAAACATGCTATCTTTTAGCAAAACTCGAAGCTGTAAATATATCACATAAAAACATTTTTTTGTCCTTAAAAAAAATTAAATAAAATATAAATAATAATTTTTAGACGCCTTATTTTATACAACTATTTCTCAGTTTTCAAAACAAAACGAGCTTGAAAACCCTTTAAATCCATTTAAATATTTATTTGAAAATGAACTGCGGCTCTCTTTCTCTTGCACAAAAGTAATGTGAAATGGTTCTGAACTATGCCGGGAATTCTTTTCGGGGGGGTCTTCTCGAATGGGTTCCGGTCCATTCAATGGCTGACCAAATGCTGAATTGCTGTTATTGGAGAAGCATAGAATGGCATATGGGTGTCAGGGGCTCTCTCTCTCTCTCTCTTTATCTCCTCCTCTCATCCTCTTTCTCTCATTCTCTGTGTGTGTGAAATGGCATTTGAAATTCATTTGTGTTGAAGCTCAGCCCTGACCGGACGGCTATTGTTCATTTGGAGTGCGGAAGTGCTTTTAATTTATGCACAGGTGGCCGGCCAACACTTTCAGCATCCACAGCCAGCGCCACAGTTACACCCACAGGCTACCTGCTACGGCTACGGGCACACCCACATCAATATAGACATAGACATCGGCCTTCTGTTTGAGGGCGGGGGGCGAGACCGCAAAAGTACCTTGGCATTTTGGTGTCGCTGCCTGTTTCAATACATCCATGCAACTATGCGTCCAGCTCGACAACAACTATCGCACGCTCATTTATCTCACTTGTTGTTTGGCAAGCAGCAGGCAGCAGCAGCTGAAGCGGGGCGCGGGCACGGCTGTTGTCCATTCAACTGCGTACATCCATTCAAATCACTCATTTCGTTTTGACATTTTGCTCTGGCATTCGGAATTTCATTAATTCTGCTAAAGTCCTGCCGCTGCCACGCCCTCACCAGTACATAATCTGTTGACCTCTCGCCACGCCCACTTTAGTGTTGTTTATTTACCTTTCCAGTTTTGCTTTTCACATTCTTCAAGCGGCGCCTAAGGCTTGACAAAACTTCATCTGCCATTCAAAATTAATCGTCTGTTTGTCTTTTATCCGAGCGAAGAACAGCGCAAAAGGAATTAAACCCGAAGCCCAACGCAAAAAAAAACCATAAAGCGAATGGAATTTTGTTTTTCGTAACACTAAATTGACTTTTTCTTTTATTGCTGTTAATGATTAATTTAAGTTGGTTTTGTAGAGGAACTCTTTAATGGAGGAGAATGGGAAAGTAGGAATCGTAAGCATATATCTAGTAAATATATCTAGATATTGATATAGATTAAATGCTGAGGGCTTCTGCTACAGCCATCAACTAGACAGGACTATATCGACTCAACTTATCATCCAATATATATACATATATTGAATGGAATCTGCTTTGCCTTCTTCTCCCCATTGGGTTATATCTACAACGATACACAGAAAAGACAAAAAGAGTTCCCAATTCTCCACTCAATAAATTCTCTTCAAGCCACGGTCCCTTCTCCACTCTCATATTCATATTCGAGCCCATCGCTTATGACACTTCGAACACTTGTTTCATACACAACTTGAACACAAAGCCGCATGGAATTTTTCGTGTGGGCAAATATTTGAACGCCGGCAAAGTTTGTGTGCAAATATTTTTGCCTGAGCGGTTCGCGTTAATATTGGACTTAAACAATTTAATCAAATATTTTAACTTGCTTTTATTAATTAATTCACGGCATATGCACACATCCACATCCGCCAGCCGCCCAGCAGAGATTTTTATATTCGGCTGACCGCTTTTAAAGTTGATTTTGCTGGTCGTCTCTCTCTCTCTCTCTCTCTCTATCTATCTCTCTCTCTCTTCTTTTTATATGCTTATTTTCAGCCATTTTATTTTTCACATTTTTGCAGCTGCTCAGCACTTCTGGCTGGCCAATTGCTCTTTTGGCACCCAGAAATGGAACGTGGCCGGAGGCCTCAGCATCGGCTTGTTGTAGGCGGCTGTCGCTGTTTACGCGGCTTTAATTAAACATTGTGCCAAATAATAAATCAATTAAAAATTTACAGCAATCTTTTCTATATACACACATATATCTATATATGTGTGTGTTCCTTTATCGCTGCAGTTATAATCATATTTGTGTGGGGCTCTGTCCCTGCCCGAAAGTAACCCATTTTTAAGCCCAATTCTCGCCGCATCCGGTTCGCAGTTTTTTGCATTAAATGGCCGCCATTATGGCTTGAAAAGGAATACGCAAACAGCGGAAAAAAATAACACGTGGCCGCCATTTTGGGCGCGTTATTAAAATGAAATTTTTTTCAAGCTTTTGTACAAAGCGACAAAAAAAAACAAAAAACAAAAAAAAAACAAAATAAATTTGCTGCGCTCAGCAAATTTATCAGCCATGAATTTTGGCCTTTGTTGTTGCTGTTGTTGGCACAATTGGCCTTAAAATATTCAGCGCAAATGAGAAAAGTTTTCGAGCATGGAACAAAGCCAAATCTGATGCAAGCTTAAAGTTTCGATTTTCCTAAAATATTGTCTAAATATGAATATATGTGAATATGCATATTAGAATTTATTGGATTAAATGCTTTTTGGGGCGCAAACTTCTGTTAAGAACTTAAGCTGAAAATAAATGAAAATAAATAATCCTCAAATCTTACTATATATAAATCTCTTCCAATTGCTGCTGAGCTGCCTTCATTTACTCCCAAGATATCTTTATCTTTCAAAACCCCCCGACTCAAATGCCTTTCGTACATAACTTCCACTAGTTTATTTCCGCTCAACCTATGCCAGTGATTTAATTGGGCTAGATAAAGGGAAAATCGCGTGATTTGTTTGCATTTTATTTTCTCCTCCTTTTTTTGGCTTCCTAATTGCATTGCTGGCCATAAAATGCAGGCGGCTTTTAGGCGATTATTATCTCTGTTGGAGGGCTGAGCGCATTAGCGAAATGTCAGCTAATTAAAATTGTAAATTTGAACTTTTCATTAGTGCATATAATATGCTAACTATTGCAATTTAGTTTCCCATTTTTATTTTATTTTTGGCTGCGCTGCAGTCAAAGGGCGCAACCTTTGTAAAATGGCGGCCATGCACGCCATTGACAGAGAGAGAGAGAGAGAGAGAGAGAGAGAGAGAGAGAGAGGGGGGGGGGGAAGTGGGTTTGGCAGTCGCATTGCAACCCTTTTTAGATGTTGGCCAAAGAAACAAAAGGTTAATTCTTTCCTTTTGGCCAACAACTTGAAGCTATAAATACCCAGTTGGGGGCAAGTCAAGTGAAGCAAATTGAGTTCAACAAATTACACCTGCTCCCAGTCCAGTGCAGGTAACCCCTAACAAGTGTTGCTTAATTACGTCAGCGTCAGCAGTGCCAGAAGTGCACTTGAGCATGCAACGGGTGTTGGGGGTGGGGGGCGCTGCAGGCATGTCCTTCATTTCTCCTTGCGGTGTGCGCCATTTTGTTTACTTGACCGGAAACGGAAGACGAAACAGCAACAGCAGCAGCAGCAAAAGCAACAGAAAAGCAGAGCCCGCCACCAGCTGCGCTTTGCCAATACCAAATTTAATTCAAAAATGTTTACCTTCGTGCTCTTCCTTTTTTCCTCCTTTTTTTCGTGTGTTTAGAGTCAGCTTTTGCTAGCAACTTTTTCGTGAATGGGTCAATTAGCAATATGCTCACAACAAATTTGATTCGAAATCTCAGCTGGGTCAAGCGAACAAAAAGAAAACAAGTCGCATTCATCAATTTCCCTACCAGCAAAGCAGCGGAAAAGATTTGATTGCTTTTGTTTTCTTACCGCTAAATTGTTGCAGCTGCAGCGGAAACATTTGCTTGAAAATGCAATGAAAATGGAAATTACCAAAAAAAGGCTTACGAAAATGCCAATTGAAATGGTTGATGAAGATGAAAAACAGGATCTGAGTTTTGTTGGCGAATAAATGTAGGCTAATGAAAGTGGATGCCATGAGGGAGAAGAGCTGGACCTAAGATTTAAGACTTTGTTGGTAAGGAAATCAGAAGAAAAAGAAATACATTTCCTTATAAAGGGATACATTTCCTTATGGGTATATAGCTTGAATTTAAGAGAATCTTTTACTCTTCTTCTCACATACAGGGTGTCATCTAGTGAAGCTAGTCATCAGCCATTGTATTCATTAGACTGTAACTAGCATCCAATCCATTTCATTCTCTAACAATTCCATTATTTTCATAACACTCTTGTCTCCCTTAATGAAAGTGCAACTTACCTCATCTTTGCCCTTGACGAGACACATTTTGGTATCATCCTCCGGCGACGTCCACACGAGACGCTGCTGTTCCGCGAGATCATGTATGCTTAAATTAAATACGGTATTTCTGAAAGTACAAAGAGAACATGGAAAATTGATTATAGACGAGAAATTGAACAAGTTAACCAAAAAAAAAAAGAAAATCAATCTTGGCAAATTCAACTGAACAGCAGCAGCAGCAGTAGCAGGGAGACGCGGCAACAGCGCGATAAGCAGCAAGCTGTCGATTTTATTAATTAAAATATTAATTAAAATTCATTTGACCTATGCGCCCGCAATCGACACGCTACGGCCGGGCTTACGTGGCAATGCTTTTGGCTGCTGCCGAAATGCCGTAATACGAAAATTTATGCAAAAAATTTCAAAATTCTCGTTAATAAAATTATATATGTATGTGCCTCTGTGTGTGTGAGCTTATATATAAATACTAGTGTGTGTGTGTGAGTGTATGCTTTAAGCCAAAAATATGGCGGTGCTGCGGGGTTTTAGGGCTAGGCGAGTGAGGTAAACAGAAATTTCATAAAATCAACTCATTGATTATTGAAACCACAACTACGTGAGTGTGGCCGTGTGAATGTGCAAGTGTATGTGTGTGTGTGTGTGTGTGTGTGTGTGCCATGCATGTGTGAGTGCACTTTGGCCGAATATTTTATGGCTGGCGTGTCATGAGGCAAAATGTGAATGAGGCAATCGAAGCCAAGCCAAACCACAGCCAGCCACAGGCACCCACCCATCGTCACCCACAGCCACTACCCAATTTAGAGCAGAGGCAACCTTATCGAAACTTCCGGTGTTTTCGGGTTGAATGCAGCAAAAAGAGAGCGGAAAATTTAAAATAAATATGTAGTCAACTTTTGCACAGCGTAAGGCAAATTGGCACACGGCAGATCTAAGAATCGATGCAGGTGGCAGGCGAGAAGGTAGGAGCGGCGGCAGCAGCAGGGGCTGGGCCAACTTGGGGCCAAATGATGCGGTTAAAAGCGAACTTCGCTCTGGCAAAGTTCCGGCAATGCCAAGCAACTGTAGTCATAAAAGCAAAAGACCTTTTTAGCTCAAAGCATTTACTTTCTTGCTGCAACTTCTGCTGCATGAGAATGCAAATTATGCAATTTATATATATGTATATAAATATATACATAAATATATATATATTCATATATTTAATATATGAATATGGGGAGGGAAAGAGAGAGAGAGAGCACATTTAGTTGTTTCTTCAGCTTATTCAAATACACAAATTCCTTACAAAACTATTTTTAATATGAACACATAAAAGAAACTTAGCTCTATGTGAATCTGAAGCAGATTTGCATATGCGAGGAGTGCTCCAAATGTAACGCAAATAATAAATATAAAATAAAATAAATACGGAAGTATAATTTATGAATAAAATATAAATATTAAAAAAAATATAATATATTTCAAAAAAGAATAGTTTAAGAGAACTCAAGCTAACCCTAAAACAGCAGAAAGCTGCCAAGTCTAGCTATTTTTCCACCTGTTTCCAGTTATATTAATACTTCTTATACCATCAGACATGAGATTACAGTTTATTGCAAGATTTTTCTCACACATTTGCTCACCTTAACAACAATATACTCTTTCGCATATTAAGAATAGCTTTTCTTTTCGCTCGTTAGCATTTCTTTTCTATTTTCTTTTTTCCATTTTCTTTATTTACTATTTTGATGCTGTGCTGTCCAGGCTCTGGCCGTCTGCGTGTGTGAGACAATTTGTGCAACAATGTGGAGAGTTTTTGTTGGCGCTCCGTCATGCACCGTTATCCAATTACGGACGAATCGTGGAAACATTTTGTAGCGCATCCACAAACTGCACACGAGTGCGTCTTTGTGCCAGCGAGTGCATGCTGGCTGCTGGCCTGGCCAATGCAAACAGGTCCTGGCAAAAAGTGCGCATTGTCCACTTTGTTAGGCAGTCGAATAAATGGTCGTGATTGCCATGGGCCCGGCACAGGCTGCGAGCGAGGGAGTGGGGAGATCGCACACACACACCCACACACACACACACACACACCCACACACACACACACACACATACTCATAAAGCGGCAGTTCCATTGTTTGGCAATTATGTAGCGCGTTTTAATTATGACAACAGCAGCGGCAACGGCGGCAGCAACAACTTCAAACGAAACGAGCGTTGGCAACCCTGCGGTTTTCCCAGTTAAGTTGGCTGCAATTTTGTCGCCTGTTGTTGTCAGCAACGTATAAATATAAAATGTGCTGAGCGAAATTAGCATACGAGCGGAAGGGAGAGCGAGAGACGGGGTGGAGTGAGAAAAGAGTAGCGCGATGCAGCGCGCTGCAGGTGGCTATGATTGCCACTGCGACAGTGTTGAGTGCCAAAAAGCGTAAAGAGCAGAGCGGGCAAAAGGAAAAAACAAAAATAACTGGCCTGCAACAGAGCAAACACACACACACACACACACACACGCAGAGAGACACACATGCTGATGCACGCACGTAAACAAACACATAAACACTTTAACGCACTGCTTAACACTCACACTGGCACGCACACTAATGCACAAGCGCCAATGATATTTACGCGCTTACGACAACGTTAACTTAAAATGCGGCAGCGCGGAGCAGAGGCAGTAGGATGAGCGAAAGAGACGGAGAGAGGGGGGCAACACGGTGTGGGGTTAACATTTTATAGAATGCATTTGGCGTAAAAGCCACGCTCATAAATATTTTCCACACGGCAACGTGTTCGTGTTAGTGTGGCTGTTGTTGCACTGCTTGCAAGCAGTGCAGTCAGCGTATGCAACGATTATGCGGGCTTTTCACTGCTTTTCGCATGTTATCCTCTCGTTGTTGTTGTTGTTGCTGTTGTATTTGTTGTAATTATTTTTATTTATGTTCTCTGAGCTGTTACGCTCAGTTAACTTCTACAAAAGCGTTTTAAGTGCCAAGACTACGTACTATTTTATATAGATGACGGAAACATGTTAAAGACCAGCTTACTGCTTACTATATATATGTATGTATAACAACACTTCATCAGCTTCAGGGTGTTGATTCAGCTTAACTAAATGAACACTCGATTCTTAACTACTTAAAAGTATTGTCAAAGGAATTATACAAATTATAATTATTTGCCAATCGAATATATCATAGTTTCTATATACATATATTCTGTACTCTATGCAAATGTTTGGCAAACAAAAAAATAAAATAAAATAAATTCACATTTTGGCACTGTTAAATGTTGCGACGAATGAATTGTGTGTTGGAATTTGTTTTGCGATTTATTCATGAATGCAACGAGCCGCACACCAATCGCGACCGCGAATCATTTCGAGCCTGACGGCATCGCAGACCGCAGATATTTCAAACTATGGCCATGGCTATGGTATCAAATGCCTGACTGCATATTTGATCAATGAATTTGCCTGATTTGCCTAGTTATCGTTAGCACATACAGAGCACTTGGCTTAATTGAAGCGCAGTTCGGACTGCCTCCCTCTCTATCTCTATTATTATTTAATTGAAGCGCATTTCCATCGGTCACTCTCCCTCTCTCTCTCTCACTCTGTATAGTTACATATATTTAGTTTATTTTTGTATACTTTTTAATTTGATAAAATGCTGCGACGATAAGTTGCGGGCATTTGAATAGCTATCGAATTATTCAGCGATTTTTCATTTGTGCTTAGTTCGATGTAATTGCATTGAAAGCTAATGCAGACTCTATGGTATAATATTAGATATAATATATATATGGACAATATTTAAGCAGAGACTCACTTTTCAAATCAAAATTGCTCTTTTTTGGTTCACTTGATATAAATGTATTTCATGTGTTCGTTTCTGACACTCAAACACGTCCATGTTAAATGTTTCTGACTGCAGCCTGTCGCCCTGACACGAACCCCTTTCGCATGATTTCGCCATAATTTTGAAATTATGTGTAACAAGTTGACGTTTTCATTTCGCTTTCCTTTTCGTTTTTCATTGGAAAATGCCAGTGAGAAAATGATGAGCGGGAGAGCAAAAAAAAAAAAAGGAAAAAGGAGCGTCGAGCATCGAGAACCCTTTTCAAATATTTCCAAAAGCAACAAAACAAAAGCCACATGCACATAAATAACGGCATTGTGGTTGACGGGCTTTCAAAGACGTTAAAATTGCAACAACAACACCAACGACAACATGAAGGATGACAATGAGAATGTGGCGCTGCCATAAAATAGATTGAGAAACCCCGGCAACAACCTCGGCGAAACAAAACACAAGAAAGAAATAAAATCATCGTCGCCATCGCTGCCGCTGCCGCTGCCGCCGCCTTGCCGCCATTTTGTGGCTTGACCCACAAAAAGCATCAAATAGACAAATCCGAGCCAAACAAAGAAGCAGCTGCCCGTCCCATTCCCCTCCCTTGCAGTCTAGACTCCACTGAAACATGCAAATTGCTCATACGACGCGTTGGCACAGAGCTGCCCTTGGGCGAAGCGGCAATTGAATGGAAAGAAAAACCAAAACACTCCCGCACACATTGAAGTGACCTTGGCTATGCGGAGATAGCTGGAGCTAGACACGAACCCAAAATGTATCCAGCCGTTGCCTAGCGACGTATTTTCCCATCATTACCAGCGCGAGCCCATCTTTATGCCAAGCTCTCGCTAACCTCTCGCGTGTGGCCAATAAAATGTGAAATTTATTACGCAATGCCAGGCCAGATTTTAGCCAAGGTCCACATATTTATTACCCTCGAACCCGACTGTACATGGCATGTAAATATGATGAATATAAATAAATATTCACTTTTTTATACATAAGCATCCGATCTGATTAATTTTGATATGCGTATTTATCAAGCTGTATGTTTTTTTTCGGATTTTTTCTTCTATTTTTTGCTGCCATTGTCATATTTTTAGCCATTGAAAAAATGGAATATTATTTGTTTGTTGACGGCTTTGCTGCGAAATTTAAGCATCATTAGCGCTCTTTGAATAATGTTCATAATTTATTTGTTATGCAGTTGCGTAATACTTGATCCAGGGCACAGACGTTTTTCGAGAGCTGTGGGAATTCTCTAAGTTTGACAGTAAATAAATACAAGTGATTTATTCAATATTGCCAGTTTCACGCACTTTGCGTTTAATATAAATTAATGGAATGCGTCATTTTTACCACAAAGGAATCAATAATATAATGGAGAAAGCCTGTAGGAAAAGGTCACGATTAGAGTTTTGTATGGCAAGTTTTTTATATTTTTTAAAGATCGATGATATTTTCATCAATTATTATTGTTATTATCATCATTGTCAATATTATAGCAGTCGCCATGAGCATTAGTCGTCTTTACAATTCTCATGATCAGTACCAGTGTCAATATCAAATTCATTATCATTGTCGAAGGCATGGTCATTGTCATTATCATTATTATTATCAGTCATTGTTATCAGCATTGTCATAGATGACTATGACTACCATCATCATCAGCATTCTCATTGGCTTTATCATTGTCATTCTCATTTTCATTGTCGTTACCATTCTCTACTTGAAATTATAGTTGTCATTATCATTATCATTATCATTATCATTATCATTATCATTATCATTATCATTATCATTATCATTATCATTATCATTATCATTATCATTATCATTATCATTATCATTATCATTATCATTATCATTATCATTATCATTATCATTATCATTATCATTATCATTATCATTATCATTATCATTATCATTATCATTATCATTATCATTATCATTATCATTATCATTATCATTATCATTATCATTATCATTATCATTATCATTATCATTATCATTATCATTATCATTATCGTTATCGTTATCATTATCATTATCATTGTCATTGTTATTGTCAACATTACTGTTATTTTCAGCACTAATACCATCATCATACCTATCCATAACAAAATTCTACGTATTGAATTGCTTCGCTCACGGCTGAGAAGGCAAATTACGGAACTTTACAAGTGCGATTCATGGCTGGGCTGCTTAGCAACGGCTTCGCAGCGCATTCACTGCCAATTTCAGCCGCCTGGTCTTAGGGATTCAACCAGCTTGCCTGCTCTGTCATTGCCAGTCAACTTTCAATGTCACACGTCATCAAACTTTGCGCTACTTTGGCAGCAGTTGCAGTAAGCATCACCAGCAGCTGAGGCTGTGGCCGTGAGTGAGATGCAGCTGGCTGCAAGGCATATTCCGATTTTGCCTTCTGCAGATCGTGCATTCTGCATCCATGCCCACCCAGAGTTCGGTATCCATCGCTGGCACACTTGAGGCATGAAAAGAAGTTGACTTTGGTCGGGCGTTTGACAGCTTTTGTTGCTGCAGGAAGTTTGCCCTGCCAGGGCCCCTTCGACTGCTGCCAACTGCCGCGTTTGAGTTGCATTCATGACAGCGGCTGCAGCAGAGCCGTCGACGTGCTGTCGAGGCGGTATTCTTGTGACATAACGGTAAATGGCTTTACTCTATAGCCAAAAGCTGAGCAAATCAAGCAAATTTCCCCAATATGGCAACGCCTCATAAGTTTTCCCATTCGATGGGTGCCTCCGAGTGTGTGTGTTAGCGTTGCTCGGCAGCTGGACAAAGTTAAAATTTGATGCTGTCGCCGCCATTCGCCAGCCAGTCACCCAACCCTCTCCCTCTCCCTATCCCTCTCTCTTTCTTCATGATCTGCCTTCGCTCTGCTCAGCTTATGTGCGTTTCCCATATTGAATTACATGTGTGCGCAATTGCAGCCCATGCAAAAATTACCGAAGCATGGCAGTCAGCATACCAGCTACTGCGTTAGCAATTCCCATTTTCCACTTCCACAATTCCTTTCATTTCCTTTTCCATCACTGTCTAACTGTGTTGTTCAGGGAGATTGGGACAAGCAGTCTTAGGGAAAAACTCAATTTTAGCTCAGCTCGAGAGCCAATAGACCTATTATTACTTTAAAGAAACTATTTTAATTTTCTATTATTTATATATGTATAACTAAAAAACCTCTTAGAGGGCATTTATTAGTCGGGCAATGGGTCTGCGCTGGCTTTCATTGGTAGTCATTGGTTCTGCCAGGCTGCATCCCTCGTTTGTCGGTTCTCGTGTTTTGGCATGCATCGAATTGACGGTTCGAATTTCATGTTATTGACCGACGTTTTTCTTTTGTGGCTCCTCGGCCTCAAACTATTTGATTTGGCGCTGCCCGGCTGCTCCCTAGTCAGCACTCAAAGCAAGCAGAAAATGTCCAAACTGTCAAATGCCAAAAAAGCAAAATGTGAATGGCATTGAGCTGTGAGATGGGAGAGCAGAGCAAGAGCAAAAGCAAGAGGAAGGAGGTCAGCGGGTCCAGCTCGGAACCACACAGGGTGCAGAAATAGATGCAGGTGCAATGGCAGCAATAGCAGTCGCAGCTAGATATCGGACATTTGCCATTGCAAACATGCCCGGGCTCACCTCTGGCCATGTCACCGTTGGCTCGATTCGGCTAGACCTCTTCCGCACACACACACACACACAGAAACGAGGACAACATGACAAAGCGAATTGCATTTTGTTGGAGCCTCAAACCCGGCTAGAGACCAAGTCATAAGCATGATTAAAGTCCAAGTGCAGCGCACTCCACTGAGTGAAGCCAATTACCCATTCCGCAAGCTCTCTTCGAACACAGCAGCCCCAGCCCCAGCCCCAGCCCCAGCCCCAGCTGCAGCAGCTACATAAAATATTACCAACAGGTCACTCATTTCCAATTTGTCAGCATTTGAGAGCTTTTAGTCGCATCAAAGGGGCTCCCAAACATATTTGCAGTTTGATTCTCTCGGTTACGAGTCGCTTGCATATTTTAAGCGCTGCCTGCCCTGCCCGAGCAAATTCAATTTCAATTTCACTAATGAATGCAATATTAATTATAGCAATAAGGCCAAGGCTCACTCACTGAGCCCAGTGCCTCTAGGTGTCGTTGTTGAAATGATACAAAAATTATTCTACTTTGCATAAAATGACAAAGGAAATTGTTCCATTGTCTTTGGCTTAAGGCTGGAATTATTTATCGCTGAATATAATTAGGTTAGCGCAGGCTTTTGCTGGGAATTACTGAGGGATTTGCTGAAATATATTATGTATTAACCAAGCTTGATCTTTGAGAGTAGCGTGACTAAAACTAGTGTCAGATCCTTCGCAGTCTCATATACATATATCTCCCTCCACCCACTGACATCATTCTCGCTCTATTGTGCCTAAGAATCAGCGCACTTGTCCTCATCTTTTTGCGACTCAGATTGCTGCATTCTTTCACTGCTCCCCGCCACCACTGCTGAGTATCAGCCTGAATAGCGCCAAACAATGCCCAGTCGAGCTGGCAACAAAGGCAGCCTCTTGCACGAAGGCATTGTTGGCCAGCCGGCCCAAGTACGAGTGCCTGCGCATGCAAGGACATTTGTTTCACAATTCAATCTACAATCTTCAATCAAGTTGCTGCCCCGGCTCACTGTGCGCTGCCGGCCGCAGATTAAAATCAGCGCTAGGCGCAACATGGCTAGCAGCCGCAGGGAATAGGTAAAGAGGCGGTGGTGCGGTGGCAGCGCTCGCGCCTTGATCAAATTGCCATGAAAATTCATTTCAGGCTAGCCGCTAGACCCAAAAAGTATGCAACGCTGTTGCACCGCTCGTATGCGTATAAATCGCCCGAAATTAGCTGGCGATTGTTGTGCGCACACCAACACCAACCCACTCACCCACTCACACTGCTACACAGTAAAACGAGTGCAAACGGAAATGAATTTGCGGTGCAAAAATGATTGTTGCACAAAGGCAAAGAACGAAATGAAATAAAAGATGGACGCCACGCAACACCCTCGTGAATGCGAAAGTGTGTGAGTGTGTGTGCGTGTTTGTGTGTGTAAACGAATTTGTGTTCAGCCTGAAAAGCCCCAAAGCAGAACTGCATACAAAAATTGAACTGCCAAAACATTGCACAGTGGGCGAAATATGTAAAAAGTTATTGAGATATTTTTGGGAAATTAATTTAAATATGCATTTTATTTTCTTTTAATTTAATTTTGAAAATTTGTATATTATTTTTATAAGAAAATTTATTTGTAAAGTTTTTGGAGCTCAAAACTTAATAAATTATTTTAGGATATCGAAATATTTATTTTATTTTATATCAATTTAATATCTTAACAATTCACTTTTAAAATATTTTATTTCTTTTTTTATCAGCTTTTTACCACTGTGCTGTAGTCGTCCTTGCGCTGTGAGAAAGATGTTAAAGGCAAACAGATAGGCCGACATATGCCAATAGAAACAGCGCGCGGGGCAAAGCACTTTAGAGGTGAGGAAGCTGGCAAACGAGCCACGTTAGGCAAACGTTGAATTGGTATTTTTTTTGTGGGGGGCTTTTTCGTTTAGCAATTTTATTTCCGCCTTTGTCGCCATTCATTCGATTGCGAAGCTGATGGCAGGCGACTGTGACAAGCGAGGACATCGCTGCACATATCCCGACCTAATGTGTTAACCCAATTTTCATGTTGAGCGGACGCTCGGCGCTGGCGGGCTGGCAGCGGCAGAAAGACAGGCCCCAAACACAGATCCGATAAACACAAACGGCGAATTCCGTGTATAACAAATTTAGCCCTGAATTACGATTATTTGCCAGCGCCAGAAAATTAACGAGACGACTTTGAGCCCAGGTCGTGCCGCATATGCAATTTCGGCAGTCAACAAATGAGCGTGCACAAAAAGGAACACGAGAGAGAGAGAGAGAGAGAGAGAGAGAGAGAGAGAGAGTGGAAAAGAGAGAGTGAGAGCTGAAAAGTCAAGTGGGTAAAATGGGAAATAGCTGCGAAAATGCCTCAAGCTCATTTGCATAAGTGACAGCTGGGGCTCTGGCAACAGGAAATGCTGAATCGTTATCCAAATGTTACTCAATAAATGCAATGCAGAGACCTTAATGTTGCTAAGAACAGTCTTTAGGTATGCAGCCAGAGAAATTACTTTGGAAATTAAGAGATGTTACATTTAATGGGATATTATATATCTAATACCGTCAGATATTGCTGTCTATTCATAACATTAAGATAGGCCAACATATTGTCTACATTAACGCCTAAGAATTGTCTGTACGAATATATTATCGATCAGTATTACTATTTTGAATACAATATTTATATTAGTTTTATTCCATTTTTATTTTTATAATTTAATTTGAATAATATACTTATTCTATTTAATTTTTATTTTCATGTTTCATCACAATTTGACTATCATAATTTTATATAAGTTTTTATTTTCATTATTCATAAATTATTCATAAAAATTTCCCAGCTAAAATTTAATTTATATTTATATCTCTTTTGTAGTTCGCTGATTATTAAGATTTTATTTCATTATATTAGCACTTCTTAAACTTGCTAAAACATCAAACTTGAATTATGTATTTTCTCTAAATTTTTATATTATTAGTTTCACACTTTTTATTTATTTTGCCAATATCTCTCTCATTTTTCTCTCCCGCTCAGCTATAAAACTTTTAATAGCTTTCACACTTCTCCAATTTGCATAAATTGTAAACAACTTGAGCTCAAGTCTTCAAACTAAATGCTTTATTGCATTCATTCGCTGTAAGCCATAAATATAAATTTAATAATTTAAATAAATATGCCTAGAGTCATTTACATTCAGTTCAAGCTCATGTGTTTTGCCAGTAACGCACTCAAACAAGAAATTCTAGGAACTGTTGTATCAATTGTGCGCCAAGCATTCAATCAATTTGAGCATAATTAAATTGAACTCAAAGCACAGAAAAAACGTGAACACAGATTTGGGTTGCTGTGACGTCGTCGTCGTCCCGTCCTACGGTTTATTTTCGATTACCTCGAGAATCTTGTGGCCTGTTTGACTCAGTTTTTCTTCTCGCTCCATCCATTTGCAGTTAGTTGCCTGCTTTTGGCAACTTAACGAATTCACTTTGACTTTGCATATGGAAGCTAGGCTTGGGCCTGCCATTGGCAGGTAGCTCTCTCTCGCTCTCTCTCTATATATGTATATACCTGCTACCTGTGACTGACTGTGCGTGTAGTGTGGGGTGTGTGTGGGTGTACGTGCCAGTTCTGTTGGGGTCTGTTTGAGGGTAACTTGTTCGTTCGCTTGGTTTCATTTTTATTTCGTTCTCTATTTTTGTTGTTGTTGACTTTTTTCGTTTTCTACATTGTTCATGACGTTTCACATGCAAAACGCGTGTCACATTCGCATTTCCGCCCTGTCATGCTAGTTTAGTAGGGTCCCAACACAAAAATACTCCTCCTACGCTCCTACGCACACATGTGTGGCAACACTTACCCTCAACACACACACACACACACACGCACATACGCACATACAGTCGCACGCAGCGCTTTTTGGCTTTCAGTAGAAGTTGCCGTCCTTTGGTTACTTTGACGCTCTCGCTCTGGATAAGTAGGCATGCGTGTGTGTGTGTGTGCGCGTGTGTGGGTGTAGTTGGGCTCCTTTTGGAATGTGTAACTTGTTAAAAATCCATTAATCACGTAAGTGGCAACTCTGGCAACGACAAAGCCAGCATACAAATGCGTTCATGCGTGCAAAAACTCAGCCAGCAAAAAGCCGACAAGCTCTGACTGCCTCAGCTGCGACGCTGCCCTGCCCTGCCCTGCCCTATCCATCTACAAAACTTGCTCTTTTTACAACACTAATTTGTATGCGTATGTGTGTGAGGGTGAGTCTGTGTGTGTGTTTGGCGCTCACTTAATTTTTGTGCCTTGCTTGCGTTTCTGTACTGTTTGCATTTTGCTAGCTCATTATGCTCCCAGGCTCAACCTTTAGCTGTTGCATTACTCATAATATTTGCCTCACTCTCTCCATCTCCCTTGTTCCTTTTGCACATTTCCGGCGAAAAAAGCTAGCCGGAAATTATGCATGTAATTAAATTTACAAAAAAAGTCATGAATGTTTTAGTTGGGCGCCGTAAATTGTCTTTGCTCGAATCACTTTATTTTTTGCTCTCTTAGAGAATTGCAAATAAAAGTAATTAATTGAAAAAAGCTTATAGCTGGAGTTAAGCATAGAACACATATTAGAGAACTTGACAAAAATGTAGAATGTATTTATATATGATTTATGTGTGATAGCAAAGAAGAAACCAATTAGAAGCCAGAAGTTCAATAGAAAATTTATGTTTTCTATTTTTGCTGCCCGATGAAGGGGACTAAATGAACTGTTAAGATAAACTGGAGAAAGAAATTGAATAGAAAAATATATGTATATACATATTAAGAAGTAAAAAATATCAAATGAAATAAATAACCAAATTCTTGATTCTCATAGTAAAGAAAGAGTCTAAGCCCAAGCCTCTATGGAAATTTTGTATATTTTTTCATGATTTTACAGAGGAAATGAATAGCTCAAAATAAATGTTGTAAATAATTATATATATTATAAATGTATTACATTTTTATACATTTTTTCAAAGACTCTAAATGCAATTAATAATAAAATTCTTGACTCTCTCCTCTCTGGGTACAAAGTCTTTGGAATACAACCTTCTCAAGTGATACGCTGTCAATCATAATTTAAAATTGATTTAAAAATTTGATTTCCATTTTTCATCTGTCTTCAAGTCAAACAAGTTGCATTAATGGTGTCAAACTATTTGCTCTTAATAATTTCAAATATCCTTGGAAAAATATTGCACTAAGAGTGCCAGCCACAAGCTGTGGCCATATGCAGCTCGGCTGCTGTAATTCCGTTCGGGCCAAGTTCATATAAAATATTTAATGAAACGATGGCACAAACCGCACTAATTGCAAAAACCAAACATTTTCCCACAGTGCCTTTGGAAATTCATTTTTTGGCAGTTGCCAAATATGCTGCGTGCGTGTGAGGCTGTGTGTGTATGTGTGTGTGTGGTTCCTAAAAGCCGCAACAAACACAAACCCACAGGGACACAGGAAATCAGAGAGAGAGAGAGAGAGAGAGAGTATGTGCATGTGCGATAGCGTTAGCTGAATCGTACATAACCCAAGTGGACTGCCAACTCGTGTTAATATTAAATTACCAAAAACTATTTGCAATTTTTGAAAGTTTTGCACTGTCTGCGCTGGCCGGGCGAGTGCGGTTGGCAGCGGAGGGTGTCGACGTCTTGTCTTACAAGTTGCACGCATTCCTTTCGGCACAAAATTCCTTGGCTCCTTTTACCATAACACACACACACACAGAGGGAGAGAGAGCTCTACACACAAGTTTATTATGTCTGCTGGCGCTGGCCAAGTGAGCGCCTGAAAGTATGCAACATTTTAATATGTGTGTCAGCTGGCGCCCATTTGCATTTGGCAGAGCGGGGAGACGGCAGCCCCTCCATTGTCTCTGAGACGCACATCTAATAAACCTGGCAGAGCAACATTTGCAGTAAGCATCTTTGCGGTTGTTGCCACAACGTCTCAGAATTTACTGTGTGTGGCCCAGCCCCACGCACATCGTTTGTATCTGGCTGCTGGCGGCAACCCTTTCCATGCGCCACTTGAGCCCCAACTTGAGCAGTATCTTCCCACGCCGTGGTTCGCCTCTGTCAACCCGTTTAGATCTGCGTGGCACCTGCTGCAAAGTTTTACGTTTTGGTTTTCTTTTTGTTTTTTTTTTTTTTTCTTTTGCCTTGTTTTTCTTGGCCCTGGAAAATCAAAGTTAGCACGCACGTTAGCTGCTGCCAGCCAGCGACTCTGTCTCAGGTCCAACTGGCTCGATGCCACTTTTACTTGCCGAGCTACTTCAACTCCAAGAGCCAGCCAGGCAGCCAGCGAGGCTGTCTGCCCGCCTCCTGTCGCCTGCTGCTGCCTTTTGTGCCCTTGCGAACTTTTCATATACTCAGTATTTTCTACTTAAATTAAATACAATGTGTGCGAAAAGTAAATTGAAGTTTGCTTTATGTGGATTTTGCACTCTGCGCTGCATTTACGGAGTTTCATTTAAAACATGTTAAACAAATGCTGAGAACGAGGCTTACATCAGCCCACAACGAAAAAGTTGACATTACAGGCACTGGGCAGAAAGTCTGCTGAAAGTACGCGGGGCGAGGTTGGGGAACTCTTTTCGGGGGTAACTTGTTAAAGGCTTCAACTTTGAACTTTCAACTGTTGCCTGTCAAGTCTTGGCTGCCTGCTTCGCACACTTTACTCTGACTCTCTGGTGAGAGTAGAAACTTATATATAGACATAGATGGGGGAAGTGTAGCCCAGGGCAACGAGCGTCTAGGTAAGAGCTAGAACACATTACAGAAAAGTTTAAATTGTTAAAGTAATTGATTTTGAATACCACACATACATAAGCACATAATAGCGTGAATACTTGTATGTGTCGAGCATTTGACGTTGTGCACGCATAACAGCTTAACTGACGATGATACAACCCAAGTGTCTT
Source organism: Drosophila repleta (assembly GCA_018903745.1). NCBI lineage: Eukaryota > Metazoa > Arthropoda > Insecta > Diptera > Drosophilidae > Drosophila > Drosophila repleta. The sequence continues at coordinate 7,935,508 of JAEIGN010000396.1, forward strand.
GTTGGAAGGTCATTAGCATATTTCCTGCAAATATGTTCACATATTCGAAAATCGGTTGGGTTCAGGTGAGATGAGCGTGTGTGAGCAAAGCTGAAAGATTTTCTATGGGATTTCGAGCTGAGGAAGGCATTTGGGCTGGGATATAAATCATTGTTGACTTGAGAATGCCCTTGCTAAGGAAGCTTTGTGGATTTATGGTCTATGTTAGTGGAGTTTTTATATAAAATCATATTGTTACTATGTGTAGATTTATATTTATTTTGTGAATTGTGGTTCTAAAACCTTTTTAAATATTTTATAAACGAAAGTAAAAATTGTAAATAGTTCTTAACTTATTCTAAATAAATATTGAGAGATAAATCTCTGACAGAGTAGATACACATTTTTATCTCATTATCATATATCATACATCACATGTCATATAATGTAAATTCTATATAATATAATATGTATCATATATCAAATATATTATATATTATCATGTCCGTATCCTAAGTTATCTGTCACAGAAGCAACCCACATTATGCCTACATAACTGACTTTCACTTACGTATACCTTTTAAATATAATATTATAACATATAATATGCCCAACATATTTGCCTACTCATATCCCCAGTATAAATTCCCACCTATAGGTCAAGCAGTCTACGTCCAAGTAAGCCAACCCATTTAACTTTTCCTTTGCCCATTTATGGCTTTCAACTTTCGCCCTCAACTTTTCGATTCAGATATTTATAGCTCGTTGAGTTTGCCACGGATTATTAATCAATTCTCGTTTGTGCTTTGGCGCTTGCAGTACTACAGGTACTTCAGGTGAATGCCCACATTCTCGCTCTCGACTTGGCAATGCAATTATAAAACTTTAATCAGCTGCTAAACCAATTTTCAAAGGCAACAAAAGCGCCGCGCACAAGACTCATAAAGTGCACAGAATACGCACCACCGTTTGACTCCTGTTCGCTGCGCGCTTTTCAAATGAGAAATGGAGAAAAATGGAGCAAAGCAGAAAGAAACTTTCCTTTGCGCCACACCCCGAACGCAACAACAATGGAGAAAGCACAACACAAAGCGGAATTAAAAGTGAAAAAGTAGGCGGCCAGTTGCAAAGGCCTCTTGAGGCAGCTGAGACCCAGGCCCAGGCCCTGCTTCAGCCGTTGTGATTGGGGTTGAGTGGACTGGAGTGCCGCACCCGTGGACAATCTCTGCTTTGCCCCACGCTTTGCCGCTTGTTTGTGCCACTGCAGCGGCAGCAGCTGCGCGTCTTGAATTTCCAGCTGGCGTGAAAAAGGTAAATAACGCGAGAAACTCACCTGGCACCGATGAGCAGGCTGTTGCCATCCTTGGTGACGAGCTTGAAGTGATCCACGACGCTCTCGTTGCCCAGAAATTTCAGTATATCTTCGGGACCTGCAAAGTAGTTGACAAAAAGAGAGAAAAATATTAATATTTGCACTTGGCTTAAGTTGGTCAAAGCACGAGACGTGCGGGTGCGAGCCGGTCGCTCGGTCTGGCTGGCTGCAAATGCCTAATTAGGCAATTAGGCGTCGTTAAAGGCGACAAAAAAGCTGGGCTAAGGGTTGGCCAGGGCCAAAACTAAAGAGCTGAAAATGGCGGCGCACGGGAAAACAATGCAGCTGCCAAGCAGCTAGGCAGCAGGGGCAGGGGCAGGGGCAGGGGCAGGGGCTGAGGGTCTATAGTGTTAGTAGTTTGCCTGTTCTTTGCCTGATATGCAAATGGCGCCCGACCAGGGACCCGGAGTTACAAAAGGCAGCCAATGCGGGCACAAAGGATTGCCCGTTTAGCAGTAAAAACAGCACAACAACAGCAGCAGCAAGAGCAACAGCAGCGCAAAGTTTTTTGTCATTTGTTTACTTTAGCTGTTCGCATTTAGTTTTTCTTGCTGCGACCAGCAACCACTGATAGTTGTCAGCTGCCACAAACTGAGCTACTGCTGCTGCCTCCTGATAAACCAGCTAAGAGCCATCAAGTACTTAAATCTCCCAGGGACTACTACTCGGTAATTACGATGGCGAGGTGTAATGCTATGGCTCTACTCTACTCAGTTGCAGTTGCAGTTGCTAATGGCAAAGGTGTCACGGCTATATCTTCCAAACTAAACTTTAATTCTCAGCTGTCACACAAATCTCTCGAGCTGCGTCTGGAAGAACGACACAAAGGCTGCGAGTAAATAAACAAGTCAGAGAACGTAGCAAATGTTTGGGTTGTTAAGGCAATGCACATTGGAGGGTTATGATATACGGAAATTATTTATGACTTTATTGAAGATTTGCTGAGGCTGTAGAAAGATGTTGCTCGAAAGGTTTTGATGAAATCTTAAATAAATATAGAATAATTATAGTAAATTTTAGTTGAATTCTGTTTAAAAGAATAGCCCAAAATTTTAAGCTTGAGTTTTCCTAGATTATTATTTCCTTAGAAGTAAGCATTAACTCTGGTAAAAGCCCGTCAAGCAATGTAGGTAAAATTAATTTAAAATAAATTTAAAAATAAATAAATTAAAAATTGAATGCTTGAATTATTCTAATAATTTGTATCACCTTAAATATTGTGGAAATAAATTTTAAATTATTCGAAATAAATGCAGAAAAATAAGATACATATTATTTGAGAGAATAAATATTCTTAGAGCTTAAGTGCTTCTCCTTAAGTCTGGTGGAAATATATATGTAGTTCATGAAATCGTAGAAGAAACTTAGAAATCAATTTAATAGAATGACGACAAAATTTGATACTTGTATTTTCTTAGAAATACATATTTCCATCTCCTTAAGACTTTAGCAGAAATATAATATTTTTCTATTTTCTTAGGAATTGTTTTCCTTCGCTTTAAGTCTTCGGCAGCATTAATTATGTTTCCTATGAAAACCAGTATTTCCCAGAAAAACAGTTTAGCAGTTTTGCAGTTTGCTTAAGCTTCTCTTTACAGCTAATAGAAATAAAGCAATGATTTCCTTTCATTTGCTTTTTGCTCATTACGAAACAAGCCCTTTGGCAGCTTCATTTGTCCTCAAATTCTTTTACACTCGATAAACATGACTCCATTTCAGCGGGCAGCCCTTGAATATGTATTCCCCATAATGACCACGCCCCACGCGCCCGCCCTGGCGGGCCTGGCACGGCATCATTACGGATAACGTAACACGCCTTTTGTCAGTCGCTTCGTTTGATCAATGATGTCAGGGTGAACTTTTTGCAGCTCAGCTTTTAACTTTGACTGCAAGCGGTCAACCACAAAGAGCGAAAAAGTTTCCAGCGCCTTTTTTTTTTTTTGTGTGTGTTGAGTCCTTCTTCTTTTATTTCTGATTCCTGCCGGCTGCTCATGCTGCGGGTGGCAGTTGGCCGGCCGGCTGCAACCTGGTTATTGAAAGCGCATTTGGATGCGCGCTTCACACTTTGCACTTTGGCAGGCGACTAAAAAACAGCCGAAAATTAATGGGCGTAAAAAAAGCTTTTATGCACGAGCTTTTCATATGGGACAGGCCCTTTGTTTGCTTGACATTTAACGTGACACGTGGGACATGTGCGCGACTGACTGCACGATAAGGCGGCCGGGACGGGGGCGGTGTCTCGAGCGTAACTACGGGAAAAGTTTCAGCAGACTCCACGCGCCCCACTCGGCATATGCGACATTTTTAATTTGGCGCTTTAATTAAAAGCAACAAAGCTTTGAAACAAAAAACGACGCAGCGATGCGAAAGGGTTTGAAGAGTTTGAGAAAAAGAAAACAAAATATTCACGACAGCTGCAATGGTAATGAAATATGCAGAGCTTTGCTGGCAAAGATGAACAGTCAGAGCTAACAATATCTCAGAAATTTTTGAATAGCGATGAAAAGAGTAGAAAAAGAGGGAGAGAGAGAGAGATAGAGGAGCCGACTTAAAAGGAATTGATTATTGTTTACATATTAAGCTAAAGTTCAAATATCTAAGTCAAATGAATCTGCTGCTATACTTCCATAAGCTCTAGCCTAGCAACTTTGTTGCTAGACACAATCAATATATTATTCCTTTTCGGTTGGAACTTTTAAATCTTTTATCCTTTAGCAACTTGGCAGCAAAACTTTCTTATTGGCATGCCTGAAGCGCATTGTTATTTTACATACAGAGTCGACTCTCGTCGCACATAAGTTATGTTTAATGTTACCGCGGGCCTTTTCGTCGACCCTGCTAACTATGTAAGCCCCCAAATTGTAAGCTAATATTTGTTTTACCTACATACACAACACGGCAGACACCCACTCACCCTCGCCCTCACACACTCACGCACACATTTCGGCCAGCAAACAGCCAAAAATCTAATATTTACCTTGACTTTCAAAATGTATGCAACGCCAAAGTAAACTGCAACTCAACACGTCGCACCACCGACCAGTTCCCAGTACACACTGCCCAGAGCCTGCGGCCCCAGTCCCTGTCCCTCCGCCCCTGCTCGACACTCAGCTGGCAGTTGTATTTGAACAAAGACGCAGCAGACCGAACCGAAGCCGCCAGACGATTCAGCAAGCAGCAAAGCGCAGACCAGCAAAAAAAAATATTATATATATATAAAAAAAAATAATAGTGAACGAAGGCAAGAACCTGACAGAGTCTATCACTTTAATCAACTGACTGACAGTCGGGCCTGCCGTTCCAAATTATGCAAATTCAACGAAAATAAACGTGAATTCCGACATTCGAAATCTACAAATGCCGGACAGCCCAGCCCTAGGACCCTCGCTCACTCTCTTTCTCTCTATCTCTGTCTGTCTGTCTGAGTGTGCGTTGACTGCGCTGTGAGGATTTTATATGGCGGCAACAATGGCGACAACGTGTCCATGTTTGACTTTGTCATGCCAATGGGAGCTGAGAGCCGAAACGTGACAACGCAAAGATCACACGCCTTATGCGATGTACGAAAGAATCGAGCGCCGAATGGGTTTGCCCAGAGCGAGACCCGCTCTAAGGGACCCAGAAGATTTTTATACATAAGCTTATTATTAAATATTTCTTAATGAATTTTTCATTTTGATGCTGCTTGGTGGGTGTTTTGCACCCAGCCAGGCGGACGGGCGGTCAGCAACCGCAACATTTACAAGCGGAAAAGGAAATATTTACTCAAGAACGGCGTCAGGACTCGGCAGTTAGTATCATAAATATGCGCATTCAGGTGGGCGAGGGAGAGGCGCCGCCACACCTCGAGAGAGTTGACCAAGTCGTGGAAGACCAGCAAAAAGACAGTGGAGTATTAAAAATGCAAATACTTTATAAGTGCAAGCAAAATGTTGCACTCCAGGTAGCGTGTGGGCTGGGCTATGAACCTCGGAGCTGGACCGAAAAAAAGCAGAAGACAACGGCAACAGCAACAGCAAAATACTAAATAATGAAAGTTACCTTAATGGACGACGCAACTGGAACAAAAAGTTAACAGAGAGAAGTTAAGTAGATAAGTTATAGAGAGAGAGAGAGAGAGAGAGAGAGAGAGAGAGAGAGAGAGAGAGGGAGAGAGAGAGAGAGCGAACTGCCAGAGCAAACTAATTTAATAGTTCTATTCAGAAGTTCCCATTAAGGAACAGTTGCGAGTCTTTAAAAATTAATGCAATTACATATTTATAGCAGGGCCCAAAACTGAGGGCCGCATTGGCCGAGTATTGATAACGATTTCGAATGCAATAAATAAACTATAAATTATTTATGGAAATTATACGCGCGGCAACAGTGACCGATGCCACGGTGAGTATTCATTTATTATAAGCGGCTTTCGAAACGCGATATGGCTCGTTTTTGGCTGCTGGCCATGAGAAATCAACGGCACACACAATGGCGGCAGTGGCGGCGGCGTCACATAAAAATTATATAGTCGAAACCGAAAAAAAAATGATGGCAATGGCAATGGCTGGGGCTAGAGCTGGAGCTGGAGCTGGAGCTGGAGCTGGAGCTGGGGACGGCGTCTGCCGGAAAACAAAATGCGGCGATGCGTGAAAAACATTCCACGATTTCTGCAGCGCGCCATGGACCAGACCCAACCAGACCAGAGCAACTTCCTGTCCATGTTCCGTGGCTGCTGCTGCTGCTGCTGTCGACTCTATCCCTTGGCCAGGCGGCGTTCAATGGGAAAAATCCCAGCCGAGATTTGCATTTAATTGAAATGAACGCCGGCATACGCAAGCAGCGGCAAGAAATGCAGAGCACAAGCCAAACATCAGAAACAAAATGAAAAAAAAAAAACTGAAAATGAAATCCAAAACAAACTCAAAAAAAAAGCAAACGAAATGCAAGAGAGAATCATTTAGACATAGAGCCCCCAGTAAACGAAATGAAATCAGAAATCGACGCCGTCGCCATCGTCGGCCCACTCGATGCTGGGGTACAGTATCTTATCTCTGAGGCAACATAGGCCACAGGCTTATCGTTAGCTCATTCAGCTTCCCCCAACTCCCCCACCAGCACACGCCCGCTCGGTTTGTTTGATTTGGTTTTGCTTTAGCTTTAGCTTTGGCTTTGGCTTTGGCTTCAGCTTTGCCTTTGCATTTTAGCTTTGCTATTTTCTGGTTCTGTATTGTTTCCTTTTCCAATTGATGTGCCAATCTTCGTCTCAGCCACAGTGCAAGAAATTTTCATTCGTTTTCTGCTGCTCTGTGCATCTTGATAGCAGCTCTCGTTCTGCTGTCCACTCGGATGGTTTTGGGCTATTGGCTTTGCCCTAAACCATAGCCGAATCGATTGAAACACCTTTCGGACGCTGTCAATCGGTAATTGCGGCGTTTCAAGTGCTCATCGAGATGACATACAAGATGCACATCTTGAATAATGAATGCAAGTATTAGTCGAGTTAATTGGAATGAGGAAGGGAAGCCATATGTAAGGCATACAGATGGGAAAGGAAGGGACTATAGAGAATGTCTTTTATAGACATGAATCTATATTTTATATGTATTATATTAATTACATTAGGCTTTTTTCTAGAGATTAAAGCAAATTATAACTAAGGTTTCATTGCTTATGAGATTATTATGAATACTTATTGTTGATAGGAAGGCGACGTCCTACAAAATCTTGTAAGATGCACAATAATAGCTAATTAGGGTACACTATATATACTACTATATATACATTATACAAATCATAAACAGATGGCAGCTTTCATGTGCATAATAGTTCATTGTTCTGATTGGCATTCTTCAGTCTAATTGAAACATGGCTAAGAAATGCTTAGATACGAATATTCGAAGTAAGAAATCTCAGTTTTTTTTATAAGCTAATCAATTTGCAGCTCTACAATATACAACTTTCTTTAATTACAGAGAAGATCTTAGATTTACCACTTCAAGCATTCCTCTCAAAAAATTGTTTAGCACTTTACCATTTATATATTTAATCATAGTGTATACAGCTGTATGAACCAGTTCAGAGTAGAGTATATTGATGAACTCCAGCCTATACCTCCTACTATAATCATGGCTCTAACATAATCTGAGCTTTAAGAATTTAGCCACACACATCAATCACCTGTTTATATCTTAAAATGGTTACATTAAATACATTTTTTCCAATTGTCCCACGCATCACCACGACAAACTCAATTATAAAATATTTTCGTTTTGTTGTTGTTTGATTTTTTTTTGTGTGCAACTCCAAACAATTGAAACAAATCGAATTTACTCGCATTGTGTGCTAATGAACACGCCCCAAGGGCTCCAAGGCAGACGTCAATTGGCGTTGAAATCGAAGCTTCGTTAATATTTCAAATCGTTGACAATTAAATTTAATTCATCTACACTTTGTGCATTACAATTTGATTTGATGAGAGCCACAAAAAAAAAAATAAAACAGGATCAAAAAGGGATACACATATATATGTATGTGACTATATGTGTGCTCTGACGAGTGCCCAATTATTTACATAATTGCATTGAATTTGCGGTTGTCGCTACTTAATGCCAACTGCGTGATGCCCGTAATTGGATATTTACATTTACAAAATTCCTTCAGCGAGGACATTTTTCTATAACACAAACAGCAAATTGCATAAATTGGCGGACAAAAAAAAAAAAAAATAACAGAGAATTATATTTGAATTTTTAATAGAATTATTTGTTGCTTTTTTATTATTTTGTATATATTTGCTCAAAGGTAAAATCTGAGCTGAGCCGAGCCGAGCTGAGCTGAGCTGAAGCCCTCGCACTTTATTCATTATTTTTTCCACATTTATATGGCATATGTTATCCACATTTAACTTAATTCAGAGTGCATAAAAGACCCATATATAGTTTTAAAAAGTATTTCAAGCGAAAACTGCAAAAAGATATTTAATATTAATGGAAATACTGGCTGCCTTTTGAGCTGGCGCCACCTGGCGTCCATTTGGGCGCAACATAACCTTGTTCCAAACGTGCTTCACGTGAAATGAAATTAATCGGCAGACGTTAAGGAAAAGTCATAAAAGCCTTTAAATTCATTTAGGCTGCAAGTGGTGCAGGGGCGGACGGGCGGCCAAAGAGGGCTCGGCTGGGTTGAGTCAGGTCGGGACAGGCTGCCGCATGTCCTGCGGTTGCCGCAAAATGTGACAGGATATGGACTACACGCCATTTATGCAGCAATTAACGCAACTTACGTCAAGTGGAAACGCGAGGCCAGCACATGTTCGGCTGCCCCAAGGACCCAACACGATCCAAGCCGCGCTCTCGCGATTCCGGTGCCCAGCTGCGCCACCATTCTGTTACGTAGTTTATGCACTTTTAATTATTATTGTATTATTTTGCATTTATTTACGTCGGAGAGCTCGTCTGGCAGCGAAGCTGCCACCAAAGACCATCGACTCCAGCGCTTTTAATGACAACAAATTGTCGCAACCAATTGGCAGGTGTCCTTCTGCCTCTACTCCTTCTGCCTCTACTCCTTCTTTTAAAGGAAATGTTGAGAAAATTCTCATGCGCGCTGCGCCGTCAAAAGGAATGCCTGATGTTCAAATATATAAATTTAATTACTTTTTACGACGTTGCGAGCAAGTCCTGTGCATAAGTCCTGCAGTCAATTAAAAGCTATTGTTGCAGTCGAGCAGAGGCAGAGATAATTAAATTTCGACTATCGATCGAGCTGATATCAACCTGGGTTATCTCCGATGACCTTCAGCTACTCAGCTGTAGCTAAATATATATATATACATATATATATTTATGTTTCTGTATTCGCTAAGTGTTTGCCTTGGGTAATGCATTTTCATTTTTTCATTTTCCGTTTACGTTTTCGCTCAACGTTTTCTTTTCCATTCAAGTTGTGTGCATCATTAGGAGCTCACGCCTGTATGACTTGCTCTTCAAACAGAAACTAAATGATATTTTCGGCATGAGCTGGCTGAAAACTCATCTGAATGTGTGCCAAAGCATTTGCCTGTTGTCCCGCCCCCTCTCCCTCTCTCTGTGTGTGTGCCCTTGCATAATCCAGGCCTGGCAGCAGCAGTAGCATTTACACGACGCAGATAAGATGCTTTACATGTGCCTAAACAAACACATGGCCAGAGGAGCCCACAGCCAGGGCGATGTCAGGTGCACGCACCCAGTCGCAACTGGGCCAGTGAGGCATGCATGAATGAATCGCAAACAGGCAGAGATGCCAGCTGAGATGGAGACAAAAACAGTGACAGACAGACAGGTGAGTGTAGGTATATGTGTGTGCACTAAGCACACGCGTCACTTATTACAATGACAATGATATGCCCCAACCCTCCCCCTCCTCCTACACACACACACGCAAATATGAATGGCAGCAGGGGCTTGGTCCTTGTGCCGGGTTAACAGTGTCAGTGGGTGTAATTGATCAGGCTCAGGCACTTGAGCCCCGCTGTAGCTGGAGCACACGCATACACAATCAAACAATGACTTGCATTGCGTTATAAATTGACGCTACTTTCGAGCATGGCCAGACGTGGCCGTGGGCCTGACGGGGCCGATGCCACTGAGCCGAGCCATGTGAGCTCTTTATGATATGCACAGCACGAAATCTGAACGTATGTACAAAATGAATTGCAATACACTGAGAGTATTACCGGTACACTCATGTAAATCATTCAAAGCTTGAAGTTGCTCTGTTTGCATGTCATTTTAATAGACTTTATGTACAGTTGTTGAAGCTGAGAGGAGCTATACTTAATATGATCTTTCAGATACTCATATATACTTATATATATATATAAATTACCTATTTAAATATAATTAAAGTATATAATTAATATTCCTATATAATTTTTATAGTTTAAATCCATTCATTTCTTCTTCTTTAGCTTCACTTCACTCTCTCCCACCTCCCGTCTCCCATCCACCCTCCACACTTGATTAACAATTAATCCGACTATTATTTTGTCATATTTCTGGGTAATTTCGCTCAGTGTGCGAGTGGCTGGCACGTGCTAAAGTTTATGTATACCATCTGATGGCTGCTGATGATGAGTACGACGATGATACTTTGTTCGTGTTTAATGATGCCGTTTGGCTGTCAACCAGCTGAAGCTGCAGCTGCAGCTGCAGGCAGCTACACAGCATCGCCTTAGCTTTGGCTGAGTTTAACTGCCAGTGGTGCTCTGGCCCGCCTTTGCACCGCCCTGCCCTGCCCTTATTTACTAACCTGTCCTGTCCTGTAGTGTCGCGTCCTATCGTCAACTGACATTATCATGTAGGTTATGTTGCAGCACGCTCTCTGGCTTTTCATCAGCTCGAACCCAATGATTGCCTGTATGACAGCCAGAAGCACGTCAGTGGCTGCCACTGATGCTGCTCCAATGACCCATAAAACGGACGCCGGACACCGGGCCCAGCTCAGCCCAGCCCCAGTCCAGGACACGAAATATATTGCAACAAGCCAGTCAGCCAGTCAGCCCGCGTTCGCTTTTGTGGTTCACATGGCACGCGCTCAAAAGTAAAGCGGGTCATGTCAAATCGAGCGAGTATACCTGCTCCTCTAAGCCTGAGCCGGAGCTCCTGCAGGTGCTGCACGGTGCCAATTGGCATCGATGCCAGCTTAGCCGCTGCGATTGGCCCTAATGAAATTGAGCGCTGTGTGCATCTGCACGGAACACATCGGATATGAGACGAAGATTAGTCAATTTACTTGTAGAGCAAACAGGAAGCAGCAGCTGTCGCCAAGGCTGCTCTAATAATACAGGAAGCTAGTTCTCCTGAGAGAGAGATATAAGCCAAGGCTTATGGAAATATAATAATCAAATCTTTGGCGAGCAGAAAAATTGATGTCGATTGAAGCGAATAATCTACTAAAAGTATTCCTTAGCATCCAGGGAACTAAACATAATTTTGATATAGAATAAAAATCTTTATAGCAACTGACCCGGGAACACCATTATCAAGCTGGCATAATTCTGGGAACTGAAATAACAACTTTTAATCAAGAATAACAATGCCCAGAAAGTCTGCTCGAATGGATGCCAAACCTTTTTATTACGAAATGTTTTTGGGTTTTCCAAGAATCAACCTGTCAGCAGCTGCTTCGCGCAAAAGATTTCGATGCGGCAAAGCGCTTGTTTTATACACACAATTGAAATCATCAATGTCATCATTATTATCATTATTCTGCGGTTGCTCAATGCTTTGAGCTACTTGTGGCTGGCGGATTTTCAGGCCATCGTCAAAGCAACCAGCCCCTGGGCCCCCACTCCCCTCACTCGCTGACTTGCTTGAATGGGAAAGCTTTGCCTGCTCAGCGACTTTGGTTTTATTTATTTAAAGGCCAAAAACCGATGAAGCCCAAAGTCTTAAGTGGTGAAAAAGCATTCGCTTTGAGTTCGTAGCGGCATTCACGGGCCCTTTCATAATTTCACTGCGTGTGTGTGTGTGTGTGCGTGTGTGTGTGCTGGTGCCGCCATTTTAATATTGAAGTATGGGACGGCATGAAGCAGCTTTTCATACTACGCTAAAGGCCTTTGACTGGGCTATACACACACACACACACACACACACACACACACACACACACACATTTAACGGCACACGTAACTGTAATATTAAAGATGTTGGCAGGGCTAGCGTGCGGCGGGGCATTAGAGTAGCAAAAGAAATAAAGAAAACTGAACCGAGCTGAAGAGAACGTAAAGATAAAAGTGCTTGCGGCAATGAAACGGGTACAAAGACAATGAGGCAGCCGCCGTAGATGACAACCTGGCCAAGAGGACGCATAGAGACTGCCAGCAGCACCGTTTTTTATCATTGCTCGGACAAACGGAACGGAAAAGTAACGGCCCGTTATATTTACATACTAAGTGCTACTTCAGCGAAAGCTACGCAATTATTCACATATAGAAATATATATCTGCAGCCAGGATCGTTATAACTATTCAATAAGCAGACAGTTATGCTAATTTCTCGTATACTTAGCATAGTTGTAATCGTTATTCGATGTTGATCATATGCGAATAATTGTATTGCACATGTTACGCACCTGCAAAGAGATGAGAAATGGAAATGGGAATTAGTATAGGTAGAATATGAAATGCTGAGGAAAAGAAGTAAGAGTGAACTACTAGGGAGTACACGGCTTGGAAATACCCTTAATACTGCCAGAAACTGCTATTACAATTATTTTTTCCTATTTACAAATATTTTTGATATATATTAATTGACGCTACTCAAAGAGTTTAACTTATATATTTTTCAAAAATTATTTATAAATTTTGTATTAATTTATTTTTAATATATATATTTTTTTTTTTTTTTTATTTTTTTTATTTTTTTTTTTTTTTATTTATTTTTAATATATATTTTATTTTTATTATTTATTTATTTATTTTTAATATATATTTTATTTTTATTATTTATTTATTTATTTTTAATATATATTTTATTTTTATTATTCATTTTTAATATTTGTTCGTTTATTTACAAATTAAATTATAAACTCAATCAATAGACTATAGCTATAATATAATTTTTAAATTTTATATTTTATATATTTTATTTATATATTATATAATATTATTTTTTTATTATATTTTTTACATTTTTTGACAGCTTTATTCCAATATCGAATTTATGGTATTCATATTCCTTTTCTTCTTCTCTCGTGTCTCTGATTAATTTTCAGTCTGGGTCGCACTCAATTTATGGTCTATATTTTGCGTTAGTTGCCAAAATAAATTGCAATAAAAGTATTGCAGCGCGAAGCCTTAAATAATCGAGCTGAAAGGTCTTTACAAATAGAAACAAAATAAATGTTGCGCCCCCAGTTGTTTTTTCTTCTTCTTCTTTTCTGCGTTGATTTGTATTTATTTTGCTTTTTCCAAATCTTTTTCTTTTACTTTTTTTTTTGGTAACTTCTGCAGTTGCAGTTGCAGCTGAGTTTTTTCTTCCGCAGCCGAGGTTGCAATTTATTTGCTAGTTGCTGGCAAAGAACGGGCAAACAGAATGCGAGCGAGGGCAAAAACAATTGTTACAGCATTTAAGGATGCCAACGACGAGGACGAAAAATGGCAATAAAGAAGCCAAAATCAATGGAAATATTCGCGTTTGGCATAAATTCACTTTGGCCGGGGCATGATAGCCTCTGTGGACCAATACCACGCCACCAATACCCACCCACCCACACGCCCCTTGCCGTCGCACCACCCACAAAACAACATTTGAAAATAAAACTTTGTAACCCAGTTTTTCGGTTCGCCAAAGGATGGGCGGGCCACATGTGGGCACACACACGCAAACGCTGCCAGCACACTTTTTGGTGTTCGATATTCTGCTGTTCATGAAACGGCAGGTGTGCGTGTGTGTGTGTGAGTGTGTATGTGTGTGTCGTTTGCATTTCGGCACACAGCTGCAAATGGCGGAAAATGAGAAGCCAAAGGAAACAACCGGCAACAACAACAGCAACAAAATTGGTGCTCGGAGAACTTTTATTGTTAGCAGCGCCAAAAAAGACACAAAAAAAAAAAAACGAAACAAGAAACATTTTGGAACGCACTTTTTAGCAATGCTACGATTTCAAACGACCCTTCGGACATGTGCGTGAGTGTGGGTGAGTGTAGGTATGTGTATCTGCAGTTAAATATTTTATGAGCTTTCGTTTGTCTCTCTCTCTCTCTCTTTGCTTCTCTTGGGCTCCGTTTCGTGGTCGTCATGTTGCGAATAAAAAACATTTCAAGCAGCAACAAAACCTGCGCAAAATTTTTCTGTTGCTGTTTGCTCTGCCTCTGTTATTGCTGCTTGTACTTCACCCGCACTCACCCACACTCTCTCTCGTCCCTCGCCTTGTCTCTGCGGTGCAGAACTGCTACAAACATGCCCTGCAGCAAATTTATTGAATTCTCGCTCAGCAGCAACAGCAGCCAGAAAAGCAACTTAATTTTCAAGTGAAACTTTGTTAATGTTCGCCATGTGCTCCAAACAGCAACAACGGCCAAAAAAAAAAAGTGGCTCACAGACATTTTCAAGAGCCAGCGGCCAAATACCCGACCCAACCACGCCAAATAACAATAATAAACAGCACGACGACTGTTGGCTCTCTCGGCTGATGTTTGCACTGGGCCAAGTTGGTTGAGCATTAGTTTTTTCTATGTTTCTGACTGCTGGACTTCAGCAAGTTGCCAGACTTTTGATTTGGGTGTCGTTGCTGTTGCTTATATAATACAAAATAATTTTTAATAAATTTACAAAAAATTACTTGTCAGAAGTGGGATTCGAACCCACGCCTACAGAGTAGACTGCGACCTGAACGCAGCGCCTTAGACCACTCGGCCATCCTGACCGCTCACTGCCCGCCGACCAATGCGCAACACAATCAGCGGCAACAACAAATATGTGCGAAGAATGAAGAACGTGTGCTTATCTGCTGACTCAGTGAAACGATGAGCGCAAAGCTTAAAGCTTTACAAAAGTCTTTAGAGTGGACCGAAACTAATAATTAATTTTAAGTTGCTAAAAATAAAAGTTAGATATTTTTATGCTTAAAATAAAATTTATTGTTGTTGAAAAGGTCTAAAAATAGAAAATCATTTATATAGAAAAATTCCTTTACACAATATTAAACCACATTTTAAAGACCCAATCAATGTGGTTCAAAATCTAGCAAAAAATTTAAGAATGCCTTTTACTAGCATAAATAAAACTACAATAGAAAATGTTAGGGCTGGGGGGATGGGGCAGTAGGGGCAGGGCCAGCCCGGCCCGGGTGTATGTAAGTGAGACGGCAAATCAAAGTCAGTCGCGCAACCAAATGGGAAACATTGTTCTAAAACAATGAAAATACATGGTAAAAGAGGAGCCCAGGGCCCAGAGCCAGAGCCCAACTGAGCCCGAGAGCTAACCAACACACAGCATGCAATAAAAGGCAAGAGTGGAATATGTGCCACAACGCTGAACAGATGCCAACGACCAGCACACATATAACAGAGCCCAAACAGCCCCAACCCCCCGTCATAGCTACCACCCCACTGGAGAGTCCACTTGAAACTTTTGCGCTATTGTGCCCCCAAGCGTCATGTACTGCAGTTTTTTTTTATACTACGACTACTAACTGCAGCTTCTCTGTAGACTTTTTATGTTTCGGGCTCAGTGAATCTTGGCCAGGCAGCAGCTCTGCTGGCCACGCCCACAATATAAAGGCCTCGCATAGAGTGATATATATATATATATACATGGAGCACATGCAGAAAAATGAAAAGCTGTAAAAAAGTTTTGAAATATAATTGCTGCTGCTATTGTAAACTCCATTAAATTTATAAAGTGGCTGAACTTTTTTTTTGCTTTGTTTTTTGTTTTATATTTTTCATTTTTTCTCTTTTCTCATTTTGCTTTTTCTTTTTCCCTTTGGAATATGAGCGTTTACAAGCATTGATTAATAGTTTTATTGTATTATTTATATAGTGGCTGGCCATTAATTTTGCATTTTAAATAAAAGAGCAGCACTCAATTAAATATGTGGGTCGCGCCGCTCTCTGGCCCACTGTGCAGTGTGCAGAGTGCAAAGTGCAAAGGCTTATGCATGTTTCATATGTGTGTTTGCATGTTTACATGCGCGCATGCGAGAGCCTAAATAACAAGAAGAATTGTGTTTTATTTAAGCCGATTTTTATTGGTCAATTGAAGGCACTTTGACCACACGAAAAACCTATAAATATTTGCTGTTTATTTAAATACTGAATGCAAAAATTATGCAACATGAATGAAACATTTGAATGTATATTTACAAATATATAAAATCCGTATTGGGAGAGAGAGACAGAGTCTTATCGATAATTATATCAGTGTTAGAAACAGTGTTGAACAATAATAATAATAAGTAAGATTAAAAAATGTTCTATTATTGTTATTATTAAATGCCTTTTATATATATTTTTCACTCCTCTAATACTTTGAGAGCTTCACCTACTCTACATACATAAATTACACGAAAATCTATTATAAATTATTATTACACATATAGAATAACATAGGCATGCTTGAGTCAGCCTGAGCAACAAAAACTTTTCGCAACTATAAACTAAGACTCAAAACTATATGCTCGCAAGCTTATCAGCCCGCATAGAGTCTTGTGAGCAAATGTCTGGCGACTATGAAAGGTCAATGGTTAGATTAGAACTAATTTATTGATGTGTTCACATCTTGAACTGTTTCAATTTTTAGAAAAGTAAAATAAAAATGTAGAAAAGACTGCGAGAACCCCCATCAATACAAAAGGTGCCCAACAACGGCGAGGCGTCAAAATGTCTCTAAGGCCCAAGCCTGAGTGGAATACATAAAAACTTGTTCGAGGCGAGCCATAAGCGAAATGAAAAACCCCAGAATGGCGAAATGCGATAGCATTTTCATAATTTCGCCATTTGGAAAATATCTCACGCATTTGCAATTATGTGCGGATTTTTCATTTCATTTCATTTCTTCATTTCATTTCATTTCATTTCATTTACGTTGCGGCCTCGCGGCTTTCGACCCAAGCGAGAGACCGCAGTTGGTTACATAGCCAACAGCAACCTTTCCCTATAAAAGAATTTATATATGTTTTATTTCTTCTTCTTCTTCATCTGCTTTTTTTTTTTGGCATTGTTGCCTGTTGCCTGCTGGCTGTTTGCACTATTTTGCTGCTGTTGTTCTGTTGCACATTTATGCGCAACCACATTTCAAAAGCAATAAATTCTGCAGTTTTTCTCGGCAGCAAAAAAAAAAATAGCATAGAAATTGGCGAAGAAACTTTGCTCATTTGCGCGATTTTGATTTTTTTTTAGTTTTTCGTTTTTTTTTCTTTTTTTGCGCTGCCTCAACTAGCGAAAATAAATTAAGGAATTGCACACAAAACAACAAATTCAAAGTATGGCGAACTTTTCATTGCTGGGGTAAGCGCTAACACCCAAGCAAAAACATTCAATATTTTAATAAAAAAGAAACTTTTTAGCAAAACATCGCGCATACTATATAAAAGCTAGCTGGAGCGGCAGTTACTAAAACTCGACTAAGAAATACCCTATATGAAAGAAACGTTCACTTATATTTTAAATAAACTTAAAAAAATGCAGAAATATTAAAAAAAGTAAATAATAAAAAATATAAATAAGTAAAATAATACAAAAAGTATTTATTTTAATAAATTTAATTATATTGGTTTTTTTTTTAAATTATATATATATAAATCAGAACTCTTTTAATTTTCCTAAAAATTATTCTATGGCATTCTTAGCCTATAATCTTCACAAAACAATATACCCATTTAGCCGCCATTTATACAGGGTATCTCAAATACTTTATACAATTTCGTTTTTGAGCAGAAAAAATATATATATGTATATATATAAATATTTCACACGCTTGTTACTGCAGAGAGCAAAAAAATATGTTTTTCTTTTCTCCCTTTTTTTTCAGTGTTTTTTTTACACCCGAAGTTAACGCCGGCCCCCTCGCGGCCTCTACCTCTCTATGGCAGCTTGTTATTATTTCACCCATTGAGTTGTACAAGCTGTAGTTGGCAACAATTTGCAGCGTTTTCCCACGAAATGAAAATTCCTCTCGAGCCTTGCCATGAAAATTAATTGCGCATTTATTTGAGTGAGTTTTGGTCTTTACCGGAAGACTTCCTTACAACTGGCTGAGTTTTGTTTTACGCTTTGTTATTGCTCAGCGCTTGCTTTACGTATTTCTTTACCTTGAGATTGCAATGCCAGCGCAGCTGGCTGAAGAAGGTGCTTATGCCGGTGTATATATATATTTGTATATGTATGTGTAAAGAAATAGTTGGGTATTTAGTATACAAAGTATACATAAATAATATTTAAATTTAAATTAAATATTCTCAGACATTTTAAATTCGATAAAATTATAATTTGTAAGCAGCCTTTAGTCAATATTTTATTTAAATTATTTGTGAGATATTCCAAGCTTTTACCATAAGTGAAAACATTAAAAATATATTTTTTTTAAATTATTAAAATATTTTAAAGCTATATCTTTATATTATATATTATATCTTTTTCTTTAATATATATTAAATTTGTCATAGGCAATTTAATGAAAATATATTTAATATTTCATATTTACATTTACTATAGATAAAAATCTTTGGTTAAAGTCATAATAATATCAGACTTCAGATACGAACAGCCCATTGAACTTCTAATAACTTAATGTATAATTTCTGTGTATTATTACATACAGTATTATTATATAATATATGGAAAAGTACAGTAAATAGTTATATTCAAAGCATAAATACAAATTATCAGCTGATGCGCATTGTGCAGTAAACAAATTTCTGGGTAGCATAGGAACAGCTAGAGAATCTTATATTAGAAATGACATTTGAAAATGCGACAAAAATCATATCAGAGACGAACAGTATACATATATGTACATTATGCGATTATCTCATCGCAGCGTCCGAAAGTCGTCGAGTGTCAAATTTATAAAAATTATTATAGGCGACATGCTGCAGTCCGCATAGCGATTACACATCTTTGATATTGGGGCTGCGACTACGTAGGAGCTATGCACTTGGGGTTGCCGGCTGGGGCTTATCGCACATGCTCCAGCGTGCAACTCAGGGCCGGGGTAGCTGAGCCGGGCAGGGCCGGTGATAAGTGCGAATCGGACTGCACATAATTGGTAATTAAATTATGATGTTTGCTATTTTTGGCTGCGCCGTGCAAATTGTCTGATGCTGATATGGTGCACTGCCGGCCGGACTTGGTTGGGTATAAAAGAGCCAGCTGCAGCACGATTAGAGCAACAGTCTTTAGGTGTTTGGAGCTGAAGCATACCAAAGCCGGAGCAGTAGTAGAGCGAACGCATCCATAATGAAACTGACACTGGTCCTTCTGGCCCTCGTGGGCTGTGTGGCCGCTTTCAGCGTGCCCACCTCGACAAAGGTGAAGATCGCCGATGCCCAATTCTTGGAGAGGCAAAAGTTCTTGTTTGAGATCGTCCACCGCGTGGAGGATCCCCTGATGTTCGAGGAATGGATCAAGATGGGCGACAAGCTGGTGGTTGAGAAGGCACAGTACAAGGTAAGTTTCGAATCTGCTCGAGCAATGGAAGAATCCATTGTTCTCATCCTTTGGTCTCTTCCTGCAGGAGTACGACTTCTACATGGAGAAATTCTACGAGGCCTACAAGCTGGGTGCTTTGCTGCCCAAGGGTGAATTCTTCGGTGCTCTGGTCAAGACCCACTACAAGCAGGCCTTGGGTCTGTTCAACTTCTTCTACTACGCCAAGGACTGGGCTACCTTCGCCCACAACGTGGCATGGGCTCGTATCCATGTGAACGAGGGCATGTTCGTCTACGCTCTGACCCTGGCCGTCATCCACAAGCCCGAATTCGAAGGCTTCATTCTGCCCCAGATCTACGAGATCTTCCCTCAGTACTTCTTCAACAGCAAATTCGTGTACGATGCCGAGAAGTTCGACTTTGATGTGTGGAGCAAGCTGATCATGTACGAGAAGGAATACAAGGACATCCTGTACAAGGATGTCAGCGAGTTCCACGACGACTTCTACTTCTACACCAAGGACTGGAAGACCTGGCAGTGGTGGAAGATGATGGGTCTGGGCGAGCACTGGTACGTCGAGGACAAGTTCTTCCTGCGTGAAAACTTTGCCCAGTTCAACAAGGATCCCAAGTACACCGAAATCCTGAAGGGCGTCCACAAGTTCTTCATGCCCGTTGACTACACCCGCGACATTGACTTCTTCAACGCTGAGAGCAAGTTGAGCTACTTCACCGAGGATTTGGGCTGGAACGCATACTGGTACTACCTGAACTTGGACTACGCCTTCTTCCTCGATGGCAAGCAGTTCGGTCTGGAGAAGGATCGTCGCGGAGAATGGTGGATCTACAACGTGCAACAGATTCTCGCTCGCTACTACCAGGAGCGTTTGGCTAACGGCTTTGGCGAAATCCCAGAGTACTTCTGGTACAAACAGGTCGAGTTCGGCTACGATCCTCAGCTGATCTACTACAACGGCATTGGCTACAGCTACCGCAAGAACTACTTCGAGTACCAGACCTACGGCAAATTCGACATGCTCTACCAGGTGCAGAGCTTCTTCGACCGCATCTACGATGTGATTGAGACCGGCTACTACAAGACCGCCGATGGCGTCGTCATCGATCTCCGCAAGCCCGAGTCCATCAAGTTCATTGGCAACTACCTGCAGGGCAATGTTGACACCTACGACAAGTACTTCTTCAACTACTACTACGTGCTGTCTCACATGTACTTCGCTGATGTTGACTACTTCGACTTCGAAGTGTTCCCCAATGTGTTCCTCAACTTCGAGACCATGCTGCGTGATCCCTTCTTCTACTCTTTCTACAAGAAGTTCGCCGATGTCTTCTACAAATTCAAGTTCTACCTGGCTCCCTACACCAAGAAGGATCTGTCCTTCGAGGGCATCAAGTTCAAGGATGTGAGCGTCAGCAAGCTGGAGACCTACTTCGACTTCGTGGACTTTGATGTCACCAATCTGCTCAACGACAAGATGACCTTCGTCGATGGCAAGTTCGTCTGGGACAAGACTCTGCTGGCCCGTCAGGCCCGCCTCAACCACAAGCCCTTCAACTTCGAGTTCATCATCGATTCCGACAAGGTGCAGAAGGGTGTTGTGCGCGTCTTCCTGGGACCCAAGTTCGACGAGTACGGTCGCGTCATCCCACTGAAGTACAACAGCCAGAACTTCGTCCAGATCGACAGCTTTGTCTATCCCTTCGTCGCCGGCCAGAACACGATCAAGCGCAGCTCCAAGGAGTTCACCTGGACCGCTGAGGACCGCATCACCTACACCGAGCTCTACAAATACGTCCAGCTGGCCAGCGAGGGCACCTATGACTTCCCATTGGATCTGAGCGAGCCCCACAACGCCTTCCCCGATCGCCTGGTGCTGCCACGCGGCTGGGAGGAGGGCATGCCCATGCAGTTCTACTTCTTCGTCTCGCCCTACACCGAGGACTACGAGCAGTTCTCGAACTTCGACTACACCTACGAGTCCGGCGTTGGCTCCGGCACCCGCTTCGTTGACAGCAAACCTTTCGGCTATCCCTTCGATCGCTCTGCCGACGAGTACAGCTACTTCGTGCCCAACGCCTTCTTCAAGGATGTCAAGATCTACTACGTCGACTACTTTGCCAAGTACTTCGAGAAGAAGTACGACAACTACGGTAAATTCGACTACTCCATTGAGTACTAGAAGATGTCATTCGACCTAGCTCATAAGTAACTTCTAATGCAATACCAAAAAATCAAACCAAAAAAAAAAAAAAACAACAAAAACTCAAAACTAAGAACAGCGAAACGATGAAGACCGAACTTTAAATAAAAGTATAAAATGAAAAAAAAAACTATATATAGTATTTTTATATGGGAAGCATTTGGGAAAGTCAAAAAATATATGAATAATATATTTTTTGAAATAAAAAAAAATAAATTTTTTAAAAATGAAATTTAATAAAATTTTTAATTAAACTAAAATCAAATCTAATAAAAATAAATTGTTATTAATATTGAATTTAAATTTAATAAAAATAATTTTAAATAAATTATTTAAGATGACAAAGGCAGAGCGGAAATAAAGTTGTAGGCACTTCAAATAGATATAAATATATATAGTAATATATAATATAAACGATTTCAAGTCAAAATTCAATTCGCTGCCGCCTTATTGCACACAACAAGAATTTTGGGGTAAAACCCATTTGCGAATGACAAGCAAATTGCGCGACCACTTGATCCTGCGGCTGGCCCCGGCAGTGGCTGTCCCCGTTGCAGTCGCAGCATTGTGGGGCTGCGTGTAAAGGCAGCGCTGGTTAATGTGTCATTCGTACCGCAAACTGTTGCAACGTCGCTCTGATTGCATTCGAATCGAAATCAACCGCAAAAACTAATAATAAAGTTCAAATGTTAAATGTGGCACAAGGAGAGGCCACCCAACCACCACCCCAATGGCAATTCGACAACAATGCGGGTGCGTTACTCGACACACACACACAGACACAGAGGGAGTCTAGCGATTGCCCATTCCGATTGTGATGTAAATGAAGTTATGCTCTGCGGCTTTGATGTGGCGCCCAATTGCCGCCCATTTTGCAATTGAATCATGCAAGACACAAGTATGCCCCATTGCCAGTGCGTTATCTGAGTCGATGTGGCAACCTGATTCGGTAACGATAATTTACAGTTATGCCAGCCCACTGCCAGCACGCGATTATTGCCGTCTATCGCATCTGCATACGCAGTCAAATTCGCATTCGCATTCGCATTTTGCATTTGCAAGCAGCAGCTGATTACAGATTGCACATTTGGATTTTGGGTTTGGGTTTCGAGTTTCAGCCTGGGCAGATTTGGGCCTAATGCTGTTTGCTGTGTATGCGTGAGAGACAAAGAGAGAGCGAGGGAAAGCCTAGAGTGACTGGTTCAATTGATTACGGTTCATCTATTTGAAAATTAGGGCCAGCACAGCGAAAGGCATATTGAGTTAACGAGTCAACTGTAGAGCAAATTTAACTATAACTTCGATTCATGAAATCAGTAATCAGAGAGAAACAAAGGATCAGGAAATAACTACAATTATTGTATATTCCAGGTAGCTTCAAGTCACTCAAAGTTCATATTCCATCTTAATTGAACTCCCGCGCACTATCCGTCAATATTATATCATATCAACGTTGCTATTCTGTGTCCTCATCCATTAAAGTTCCGCCCGCTGATGTCGCTCATTGTTAAAGCCAGCGCTGCGCATCGAATTTCAGCTAAATGACTTTTGTGCAAGGCAACTCGAATTGGTGCGACTTTGGCCAAACAATATGAGGAGCATAAATATATACACGTATCTATTACAATTACTTGAAGCGGAGCGAGAGAGTGTGTGAGAGAGGGAGAGAGAGCGGCGCTTGAGGCTGTCTGTGCACAGCATGCCATATTTTATGGCCCGTTTCATTCGCATTTTCCCCAATGAATGGTGAGCTGTGCGCCCTGGCAACGTGGCTAATCAGAAATAGTTCCCTGGCGCCCGGTCAGACACTCGCTGCCCGACTTAGTCGAGCTTATCCAGCTGGGCATGTCTGCCCCTCAGTCTTGCCACTTTGTGTCTACAATTTATTTCAGTCATTTTAATTGATACTGTCCCGCTGCTGCCACTGATGCTGCCACTGCTGCTGTTAGCTGAAGTGCAGCTTCTTGTTATTTGTAACAATTAATATCCAATATCTGAGCGCTGCCATCATTAGTTTTTGCCAGCCCAGCGGCCCACGGCCCACGGCCCAGGGCCCACTGTCTGTCTGTTCAGTGGATATCTCACTCGATGAGAACTACAAAAACTGATGATATCAATGAACGAACTATAACAAAGGCGGCCCCACCGCCAGTCAGGACTAAGTAGGCAAGGAGTCATCGCTGCTAAAAGAGCCGAACAAAAAATGAGAGAAAACGAAAGACGATTCCTTGTTGTTGTGGTTGATATTGTTGTTGTTGTTGTGTGAGGCGGCATTGATGCTGCATTTGACAGACCATTTATCATCGCACTAATTGTGTATCATTAAAAAAAAGGGCGACGCGGCAGGGCGCAGCAGCAGCATCAGCAGCAGCAGCAGCGCCGATGTTAATCCAAAGGGAAAAACTCTGGCACAGCCTGACGCTGACAATGGCAACGCCGTCAGCGACAGCGGCACCAACGACAACATCCATGACAGTGATAGAAATCTGTGGCAAGCAGATTAAACGTGTTCGCAGACAGCAGAAACTGCTTTAGCGGCTGAGTGGGGCAAAGCAGTTGGCCATAGAGCAGTATTTGTCGCTGGCATACGGCCGTTGTAAAAGTCAGTCATGATTATCGCCACTTAGCCACCCGCTAAGCAGCGCATGCACCCACCCACCACCAGCACCACCACACACATCACAATGGACCAAACACTTAATGCAGTTAAAATTTGAAGAGGAACTACAGATTTTAAGCTTATATTTGGGGTGACTGTGAAGAGAGTCATATCTGAGATATTGCTAACTTTATCTATAAGAACTAAGAAATTTGGGTGGGTTGATCAAAAACTACTGTCGAACATATTCAAATTATTTAAAGGAGTTTAAAGTTCTTCGCAACTAACATTTTCTCTGAGTTGAAGAGTTAAAAAATAAATAAATAAATTTTTAAAAAAGTTTAATAATGAAAACATAAAAAAATATTTATAAAATCTTTTATTTTTCGTCTTCATTTCATTTTATACTTTATTTACTTTGAGTCTAATGCAACTTAATTCAAGCTAAGCTTCTCTTAACACTAGCTACTCGACTATATTGCGCCCCCCTGTCAAACTACCCCCCTTCAATTAATTACTATGTCCACCCACTTTGATCACTGCCAATACACTCAATCGGAATATCGATAAGCTATTCTATTGATTGTATTTGTGGTCAGTTTTTGACAAAGCTGCCGCTTTGTGTCATGGTAGTAGACATATAAATTGTATCGATAATTTGTAAGCTGTCAAAGCATGTCAACTCTACGATTACGTCTATATGCGACCCACCGTGCAGTGGGCCCAAGCGGAACGACATAACGACAGACAGTTGATGACTGCAGAACAGAGACTAATGAGAAACGTGCGCCCATGAGTTGCGATAAATGGCTAACGCAGCGAAATCGCTGATATAGATAGTACTTAGAGTGGATATATATATACGTATATATATATATATATATATATATATATATATATATATATATATCTATATATAGCATTTCCTGCCTTGGCGCCATTGTTGCCGCCCACACGCACAAATACATAATAATAATAATAATAATAAAAATTCAAAGGCTTTCCATTCGAGCAATGATGATGGATTACGCCTGTCAACTAGCCAGTGGAGCTCCTCCCTCCTCTCCCCTCTTTACCTTCCCCTTTCATGGGTCTGGCAAATGCTCTGACTCATTCATTGTGCGCCTGATGAAAATGTTAATGTCGTTGCCAATCACTTTGTTAATCCATCCAGTGCGAGTTAGTTGATTTAGTTGCCGCCCACACAGCCCATCGGCCCCTGAAGCTGAAGCTGTAGTAGAAAATCGAAAACAATTAAGCGCAGCTTTCCACGGCATTTCGCGTGTTGATGAATCGCTAAATTACCGGGCCAGCAAATCAGGCGAGCCAAGTGGAGCAACTAAGGCAACCAGCCCAGCCCAACCCATACGCAAGTTGTCACGTAATACATACTAATTAATATTGATATTTTTTTGGAGTTGGTGGCCAAACGTTTTTCTGCTTGGTAATGACTTTTTGATAGACAAAGTCAGGCCAAGAAATACACAGAAATCAGCATGAAAGACAAAATTGTTATTGGAATTTGGTTCGTTAAGTTCCATAACTGAAACTAGGCGGAAACAGGGCGTTAATTGAAATGCCTGAGTTGCCAGAGTTGCTTGGCCAAGATTAAGTTTTAATGAGCTCAATGAAAGCAATTGCATATGTGGGATATAGTAATGCTAATGCCTGATAAGTCAAAGCATAACTCAAGCCATAACTGAATAATGCTTGTCCGTCCATTGTCAATTCCCTTAACTGGCAGCTGCGTGTGGAACTTGTATGCGTCCGACTGTCATAATTAGATTATTATGATTGGCCAGTGTTGCAAAATGTCTGTGGCAAATTAAAAAGCTCAACACGTACGAAACAAAGCAGAGGAAGAACAAGAACAAGAAGAAGAAGATGAAGACGTAGAACAAGCATAAGAACAAGAGGGAGAATCGATTTTAACACGCTCGTAAAATGTTGAAGCAAATGTGCGGCGGGATGCGTGTTCGGTATGCCAAATGCATTTGATGGGATTGGGCGGCTGGTTGCTTGTTGGCTACGGCCAACCGGCCAAATGTGATTCAGGCCAAGTCGTTGCGAGCTGATGTCTAGCTGCTGTGACTATGTCTGCGATTTCTATTTGTTGCTGCCATAAAAGCAAGGGACAAGCGCAATAAAAGCATGGAATGTGCCTGGCACGAACCACGAAGCGGCTGCTACGACTGCTGTTGACTGATGCAAAACAATTTCAACAAGTAAGAAAACTCTAGTCGAGGCCGCTCGACTAGGGTATACCCTGAACCCTGCATTCTTCGTTTCTTTTATATACACATGCACTTGTACGTTCATTACAAGCAAAACATACACACACATACACAGGCGCAAGCACACACCAGCGCAAGTCGGAGCGTCAGCTGTTCTTTGCCTGCTGTTTGCATGGCAATGCTATGGGAAATTAAATGTTTAATAACTTTTCTAGACGAACGATTTTAATCAAACTTGTTGGGCGTAATCATGTCATCCATATGTATGTGTGTGCCAAAGCACAAGTCTCTAGTATTTGAAATACGGGACTTACAAATTTGAGGCGAAGGGGGCGTGGCATCCAAAATTTAACAAAAACCGAAATTGTATAAGGCTCACATAACACTAAGTGCAAAATTTGAAGACTCTAGCTATAAAGATGAATTATATAGATTTATATAACTGAGCATCGATTTCGTTTTTAATCGATAACATTAAAATTAAGACAGTTATCGATTTTTTTTAACAAACTCGATCTTTTCGTGCTATACAGGAACCTACATAAAAAATTTCAAGTCTCTAGCTCTTATAGGTTCTGAGAACGACGCGTTCATACATACGGACAGACGGACAGACGGACAGACGGACGGACGGACAGACGGACAGACGGACAGACGGACATGGCTATATCAACTCGGCTTGTCATCCTGATCAAGAATATATATACTTTATGGGGTCTGCCACGCCTCCTTCTGCCTGTTACATACATTTCAACAAAAACATTATACCCTGATTTCCCATTTTTAATGGGTTCAGGGTATAAAAACTGATAACAGCGAGCGGCTACAAATATTTAATGAAATCAAGGATGCCACACGAACAGCATCAGCAACAACAACAACAACAAATATGCAATTGTTGCATTATTAATTTGTATTATGCGCAATTGTTGAGCTCGGACGGACACACACACACAGGCACATATGAGGCAGCCGCCGCTCATGCGGAAAAATGGGAAGGAAATGAATGGAAAATGTGTGCTGAGGTGAGCAGCAGAACTCTGCCGCCAGATAAGCACATGTAACGGTTGTCGGTTGCATGAAATCATAAAAAAATGTGGAAGCAGGAGAAGGAGAAGCAGGAATTATGAACAGAACGAAGAGGGTATACCCTTAAAGACTTGACAGTGTTATGGTGTATAAGAGTTTATGATATATATTTTCACTAGACAGAGCAAGTCAGATATTATAAAGATATGTATAGATAATATAAATCGAATCTGAAAGCAGGCATTTTGTGCACAAACTATAAACAAATTGTAAATATTCAAGCTGAATCAGGCTAGTATAAGCCAAGAAGAGTTGATAATCCGGGAATGCTATCATTTGCTCTTTATATGATATATCAAATTTCATATTTAACTCTATAGATATTCAACTATCCAGCTGTAACATATTCCACTACGAAACAGTCATAGCCGTTTCAAGAGCCATAAGAGAGCATACACAACGTCGCAGCAGCACAAGCGGCAGCCACTGCCGAGTGAGTGCGGAAAAGCCAACCAATTTTCCCAGCCACAGAGCAAGTTGGTCGTCAGCGCGGGTAAAGGTGAAAGAAATGCGGTAATAAAAACAACAATTGAACACAGTTATGATTGAAGTGGAAGTAAAACACAAACGGCACAAAGGAGACACGGCACAGAACACAGCACACAGAACAGCAGACGAACAGCAGCACAAAGTGCCAGCCGTCGTTGTCCTCATCGTCGTCGACGACGTCAATGCGGAACTATGCACCAGGGGGTTGGCTCAGCGGCCCCTGTGACTGGGATAAAACTCCACCAGCAGCTATAGACAGAGCAGCAGCAGCACCACCACCATAACCACCACCACCACCACCACAAGGATAACCAATAGCATCCCTAAACGAGAAAGCTGCTGACGTTGGTTTTGTAATTTGTATCGATCGATTTTGATGTTTTGTTACTTCAATGAGAGCCCATCGCATTTACCAAACGTACGTGATACACGTTACGAAAACTTAAGCCTCTGCCGGTGATGCCAAATAGACGGGTCAAAATCAAAGGCAATTTGTGGCTAAGCATTGCAGGTGGGTTGCTGAGCATCTAATAAGGTATTTCAGGCATTAGAGAAAGAGAGCGAAGAGTAAGGTGGCTAATGGCTAATGGAGCTAATGTTTACTATTATTTCTGCTACTACTGATAGTATTTCTGTTGCTACTATTGCTAACTTAAATATTTAAAACATTCTTATTTATCTGGAGAAGTTTTTACTTTTAATAAAAATATATTATATAGGATAATCATGTATAGTAAAATATTAAAATTAAATTGAGTTAAGAGGAAAAAATAACAGCCAGAAAAAATTCTGGCAATTGGAGAGTCGTTTCCTAACCGTCTGATGGCCATAGTCAAAGCAGAAGTTGCTCATATTGAATCAGAATTTATGAGCTTTTGAATACCTAAATCTATTGTATTTAAATCTTAAATATATTTATAAATATGTACATACATATATGCCCTAGGACATATATTTATTTATGCTTATAAATTATTATATAATTATCAAATATATTTCAATAAATTCGCCTATTTAAGACTTCCCCAATCTTCCTCTAACCACGCAGCACCTTGACTACAACCAACAAGTTTCGCTCAGCGCACTCACAGGAAAATGTAACTTTCCGACAATTATGAGAATGCCTCTACGTGTGTGTGCTCGTGTAGACACTACATATGTGTGCGTGAATATTTCTGATCAAAATAGGCGCGGCCCAAAAACAAACTTTTTTGCCTTTGGGAGACGCAGCCCCAAAATGCGAGAGTTGGCCAAGACAGAATTGTTGTTGTTGCGCGTTTTGTCAGCCATTATTGTTATTGTGTTGCAGGCGGCTTACAGTGTGCACGAAAATTATGCGTATACGCAAGGTTTGCCCGGGGCTGCGTGAGTGCAGACTTGAAAACTTAAACCTCGAGCTCCGCTTCTGTTTCTGTTTGCATTTGCAACTAGTTTGCGAGGCAGGCAGCCAAATTGCGGTTTACTATTTCAATAGGCGACACACAGAGAGAGAGAGAGAGAGAGAGAGAGTCGCTCAGGCATGTGGTGAAAATAATTGTTATTGTTACTCGAGCAGTGGATGCAAACGCGCCGATGATGAGCAAAGGACCGCATCCTCCAAACATTATAACGTTTTGCGGTAATGTGATTAACATTCGCCAAAGCTCCCTAATGACCACCTTGTCGACTTAACTGAATCGACGATGTGGACGGACGTGGCCAGGCAAAGAGGCAGTCTATGATGCTGCTGCTGGTGGGGCGTCGCATGCAACTATTGCGGTGCACAATGTGCCTGGGGCAAAGCAATAAGCAAAGTTATTAAACTTATATACAAACCCATTTACATATGTATGTATATAGGGTTTATATATAAGTGGGTGTATGGCTCTCTCTCTGTGTGTGTGTGCATTGATTGACGTTTGCGGCGGCTCGCAATCGGCATCAGGATGTTTGTGCAACGCCTCGTATGCGTAATGTGTTTGCATGCGCATTTTCATTAAAAATAATTTCAGTGCAGCACTCGAGTGTATGTGTATGTGTGTGTGTGTGTGTGTGGGTAATGCTCGAGTAATTGCAAATTAAAAATTGCTTATTAAAGCAGAAAACACCCGCAGCAGCATTTGCCCCCGAAGCTGAGCTCGTAAATAGCCAGCAATTGGCTTTGTCTGGCCTTGTCCCTGTGTCTGTGTGTGTGTATGTGTGCCGTATAATTTGCCCGACTGCGGTTCCGGGGTTCGAGTTCGTGTCCGTGTCCGTGTCCGTGTCCGGAGCCAGCTTGTCTGCAGACGTATAAAATGGCATGGCATTTTCCTGCCTAATAGCCATTAATTAAAGTTGTAACAATGGCATTTCTTATTGGCCAGCGTATTGAAGACTTAGCCACTTGCACCACCGCCCAACCAGCCCAAGTCCATTGTGTTTCTAATTTAATTTCCTACTCAATTTCATGCTGGACTCACAATTGATTGTGCATTTCACATTTCTGGCATATTTACACACATACCTGCAACGATAAGAGCAAAGCATAAATTTGATTACAATCACAATTGTTAATAAATTGAAGGGCCCGAACTCCGACCTGCGGGTGATTGCAAATTAACAAAACGTTTCCAATCCCAGCTGCAATTATAATTGATATTTGAGCGCATGATTTAGCAGCAGGCACTCCAAACTCTGTTTATCGCATTTGATTAAAACCAAATATTTTTATGCCATCAAATTGAATAGTTAAACCAAATATAATGCAATTATTGATTCAAGTTTGATTTGATTGAGTGTAAATCTCAAATAATGTATTTATATATACAAAATATATGCATATATATTATATTATTATATTATGTGGTTTGGTTTGAGACATAAAAAAATATTGTTTGGGTTTGATTTCGAATTGATTAATATAAATAAATTATAAAATGTTAATCTCTTGACAGGATATTTCGAAAACATTTAGTTGCATAATATATATACTTAATAAATATATATAATCAGCAAATTTTTTCTTCATACAATATTTCTCTAATAGATTTAATATATTTAAAAATTCGAATTCGAGTTCATATGGCATATTCTACATATCTCTGCAAATATTTATTTTTACTTCATATATTTTTAAATAAAAAAACTAAATTACTCAGATTTCCAGATGCCTGCAGAGATAACTGGTTCCCAGTTAGTTTCATGTTTTCATTGCGAATGCAAAAATTCTATTTTTGTTTGACAATTTTCAAAGTGGGTCAACGAAATATGAGTTGGAAAATTTCAAAGTTGCCTCTAAACCGCGCGCTGTCAAAAAAAAAAGTAAAAATATTTTTGGCTTGCATATATCCAGGCACAGCTCTGGATAACTGCAACTCATATGTTGCGATCCTGATGAGTAACTGCTGCCGCAGCACACACACACTCTCTCTCTCTCTCTCTCTCTGCCCAGCTGTGTTCCAAGTCCCTTTAACATTTTCTGCACATCAAAAAGCCACAGAGCCAGGCAGGCAAGCAGGCAGCCAGTCAGCCACTGAGCCAGGCAGCTAGTTAGCCAGGCTAACGAGCAGTCGAGGGTCAACATTAATATTTGAACAACGTACGTTGGCCACGCTCGACTCATTTTTTTCTGCTCCTTTTTAAGCCAGGCCCACAGCTCTTTGGCCGTCTGTCTGTTTGCCAGTTGCTGGCTGCTGTTGTTGATTATTCAAGGATCAGCCAAACAAAGCACATGGCATGGCATCTGTGTGGCGTATAAATTTTGCTATGTGGCAGCTCACTACTCCCCCCTCTCTCTCCCCCTCACTCCGAAAAACTGCCAAATCAGCAAAAAATTTTGTAGTGTAAAACAAAAAAAAAACGAAAGAAAAGAAAAGAAAAACACATTCGCGCGCGCTCGTCCCTCTCCTGCAACAAACAGCAGCAGCTGGGCGTGGCAAAAATATGCGGCGTACGTGTTAAGTGGCAAACGTTTTTCAGCAAGCAGCTTCGCTGCTCACTCACTGAGTCTCGCCAGTCCATCAGTCTGCCCGTCCATCCGTCCGTCCGGCAGTTCGTCAGTGAGTCAAGTCAAGTCAAGTCAAGTCACGGGGTTTTTGCCACGCATTTGTAAACTTTATAAATCAGTTCGTGTCGAAGCTGAAGCCGTAGCTCAGCCAGCAGCATCAACAGCAGCAACTTCTCTCTTGAATTTCGGATTTCCAAGTGCCAGCAGCATCCGCAACGATGCGTTGCGTTGCGTTTGCCAAAAACAAAAAAGAACGAGCAAAAAAATATATATTTCAAGGAAATTTTTAAATTGCATACTTTGCGGCGTGGCACGCTGATTTGATGGCCAGCATCTGCCGCTGCATTAAATTTTTGTTTTTCGCCTGATTGAAACGCGCAAGAAGCAGCTGAAAACTAACAGCAAAAATATTGGCTGAGAAAATAAACGAGTTTTCATAAATTATACTCAGATCGATAGTGCGGTAATATTTCTAGAACGAACTTGTGCTTGGAATTGGGATTTGATGGAAGAAGGATATAGAAAACTTTAGTAAAATATAAAAAAAAATATATACAAACTCTAAATTATATGAAAAATATTTATTATGAAGCTAGCATAAAGCAAACTTTACAAAAATATTTTTTTTAAATATTAAAATTGAAAAAAAGGATTTTTTATAACTTTCAATTTATTCATCAGAAATTAAAAAGACAACTTCATTGGCAAAAAATAATACATATAACAAGAAATTTCATAGAGAAAATTGAAAACAAAGCAAAATCTGAGTTAATTGAATGAATTTTAGATGAAGTTTTGATTTAAGCAATGCCTGACATATCCATCGATTTTGTATAACTTTTTCTTGCTGCTGCTTCCAACTGAATCTAGCCACAATCTCACACCTCTGCGGCGCACTTCGCTAGCCATTTTGTGTTTTGGCCATTAGAAAAAGTTTTTCGCCACGCTCATTTCTCACACTCTGTTGCACTTGGCTTCATCTTTATGTTCTCTAAGTGTGAGTGTGTGTGTGTGGTTGTGTTTATTGTTGGCTGATTTTTGCTTTGCCTTCTATACACATTTCTGTTTTTTTTTTTTTTGTAGCTTGGCTCTCGGCTGATTTGCCACTGCTGGCACAGCAAAAATATTGTAAATATTTTGCAACTTATTGTGCGCAAGTTTCTTGTTTATTTCTTGCTCGTTCTGCGACTGTGACTGCGACTGCTGCACGTTTAATATTTATTTCATGTTTTAATATTTGATACGATTGCACAACAGTTGCGCCAGCTTCTGTGGCGCCCCGACCGTTGTACACATTTTTTTCTGCGCCAGCTTTAGAAACTTTTTGCTCGCCATTTGATATTGAATAAGTTGCCAGAACTTGACAATAGCACAGCAACAACAACAACAGCAACAACGCTGAAAAGTTGGCTGCCAGTCAAGCGAACGACACTTATTGCTAAAGGTTGTTCATTTACAAATGATGCAGGAAAATTAGTTCATTGAATTAGCAGTCGAAGGCGATAGGAGAACATCAATAATGTTTATTTAATTGATTAAGAAATTTTTAAAAAATAATACAAAATATTCTTTGAAAAGAAACTTAAGTCAAAGTGCATTGGTTGAGTTTTAAGTATATTTAATATAGACTTATTTGGCAGGGAATGAGTAGGTGTGAGTATAATGATTGAGTTATATACTAAATAGTCTTAAAGATATAGAAAGATAACTTCCATCTCACTTCTATCTTAGCCCAAAGAAACCCAACTTCCACCTTAAGAAAACTTTTCTTCCACTCTTCAATCCCATCTGCAGTAAATCTTTAAAGTCCCACACATATACCTTTAAATCCCCTGTCTTGCCTTGGTTATGCAATTTGCAGGCAGAGAGCGAAAATCTGTCAATAAAATGCACATTTTTATCCATCAATCAAACATTTTGCTTGTGTTTTGCGAGCGCTTTCAAGTTTTCCACTATAAAGATTTCGATTTTGTTTTTTCATTTGCTTAGATTTAACATTTTTATTATTGCTGCTCATTTCCGTGCCGCTTGACAGCCTCATAGCTGCTGTTGCTGCCGGTGCTACCTCTGCTAGCTCCGCCCAGCGTCTGCCTCTTGCTCGAGTTGACTTCAGCTTAGATGTCGGATTTAAGTGTTATTGTGGGCAATTTGATACTTTCGATTGAGCAACAACATTTGCTTGTGCGTTCAACTGAAGCGTGCAACGTACCTCACTTCCCCCCTCACACACACACACACACGCTGTAAAAGCACGCAAAATGGCTGCCACACCAATACCCTGGCACACACACACACATAAATTGTATTTATATAAGTGTTTGTGTGATGCGGTCGCCATCCTCAAAGTTTTTGCAGACGCCTCGAAAACAAGTTGGAATATAAATGATGTTGTGTGAATTCAGCAGCCAGTTGAAGTGGCCCCTGGACCTGTCCCGCCAATTGCGAGAGAGAGAGAGAGAGAGAGAGATGTCTTATGTGCGTGTCTGTCGGGTTATTTGTTTGTGTGTGTTCGTGTGCCAGCTAAGCTGCAGCATATAAAATATCCAATATACATCGTTAGGCAACTTGAACCAATAAAAAATAATGCCCACAATCGCAACGCCATTTATAGAGAGGGAGCAAAAAGAAGAAAACAAGAAAACGAATACAAAATAGCAGAAAAATTCCAGCCTTACTTAAGTTAGCATAACAAAAATACTTGTCAGCTACAGTTGGCAATTTTACAGCCACAACTTGAGAGTGGATCAAATTCTTAAAATAACTTTACGGATTCGTTTTTTTATTCAATAGGATCTGCTGCGACATGATGAGCCAGCTGCAGACATTTCTATTTTATTTGTCAGCTTTTTTTATGGTAAACAAATAATTTGCAGTTCTCAATGAGTTGAATGTTTAGCAATAAATTTTATATTATGGGAGGAAAGACTTATATGAGGGTAGGATATTTAAAAAAGAGCTCGAAAATAGTGAATTTCCAGTGATACTCTTGATAGAATGAGCAGCTAGTGCTTTCCATTAGAACTCAATAGAATGAACTTTATAACAAAAACTTTAATATAGTTTCCATTCAATGCCTGAAAAACATTTTCATTTATTTGCATTAGACATGGAAAGAGCCCGAAAAGTCTCTCTCTTCCCCTTCCATTCAAAGTTGCCTTAAAAGCAAATCGAAAATCGAGCAATTGTGCATGCAAACAAAAAGCAAAGCCCGAAAAACCTGTTCACACAATAATCTTAGAGCTGGGCTAAAGGCAGAGGGTCCATGGGAGCCCAATCTAATCCGAATGGACAATGATATATGGCATAGTGGCTAACCTTTATGCTTATTCAATATACAAAAAAAAAAAGTGAAGAGAAGAGTTGAGCCCCTTTGCTGGCCATTAAATAAATTAAAAGCCAAACACAACATTGAGTTGCCATTGACTCAACTTTCACCTGCCAAGGACACAAATCGACAGCAGGAGCAGACAGAGTAGCCAGAGGCCAGCACACACACAAACCCACACAGACAGCTTTAGCCAGGTATTGAAGTGTATGCAAATCTTTACGGGCAACGCACCTGCAGTGTCCAATCGGAAGTTTTATGGTACGTTTTAGAATTTCATTAGAAGCTTTACGCTTCAATGCCGTTGCAGACACACGGTCACAATTTGGTCTGTTTGGGGTTTGCTGGGGTCTAGTGTCTGGTCAGAGAGGCCGGCCATCCATCAAGCTGGGTCAGCGGGATCTCAGCCAGTGGCTGTGGGTATGCATTAGCCATAACTCTCATTATGCCGCACACAAGCTGAGCACGTGGCCAGTCTGGCGACCCATTCAATCACGCTATCGCGCCCCAACGTTTGCGCCACCGACAAATTGCAAATACGTACGGGGATTTTCAATGCGAATGCCACACACCAGCAGCAGCAGTAGCAGTAGCATCCTCCCCTTTAGCAGGAGCCACAACTTCTGCTTTCATATCTGCCCAGCACTCATTGGGAATTGGATTGCAGGCGCCTTGGCCAGGCGCAACATCATTCGCTGCGCTGCAAAATGGATAAGTGAACTGGGACTCTGGGAGCAACAGCAAAGTTCTCTCGCTCGCTCGCTCGTTCTCCGGCTGTTGCATTCCGTGATGAATGCGCAAAGGCTGCGCCCGTTGCCCAGGTGGCCCACGAGTCACAGTCAGAGTTCGAAGTTAGGGTTAGAGTCAGATTAGCTTTGCTTTTTCACAGCACACTTTCAACCGAGAGCGCTGCTGCTCCAGCTGCTGCCACTGCTGTTGGCCAAAAAACTTTGCCGAGTGCTGCAAATTTGCACGCTGCAGCTCGTCATAGTCGAGCTGAGTGTGGCATGTGCGAGGCGCACACAAATCGCTAATCAAGTTTTGCAATTTTTCAAAAATGCATTTGACTCCACGAGCATGCAGCTCAACGCCCCCCCACTAATCACATTCCTCGACACTCTGTCGCGCCGTGCAAAGTGGGTTAGCGTGTAAAACTATATAAGTTACTCAGCAGTTTGCCGTTTGACAAACCCGGCCGACTGCGCTGCGCTGCACTCCTCTGCTCTGCGCTGCGCTGCTCTACTCTGACTTAATTAAGTTTTTTGTATGTAATCAGAATCAGCGAACGAAACTTTTGCCATTTAATTGAAGCGTCAGGCTTTTATTACTCGAATCAAACAATGAGCCCTGATTAAATATGAGCCAAAGTAACTACTGCTGAGTAGCTCACTATTATTTGCTGCTGAGCACTTGCAACATTTAATCAAATCGCCAAGTTTTCAACTCACTTTGGTGATTAGCGACTGTCGCCAGCCGATTGAAGAAGTCGTTTTGGTGAAAGCTCATTCATGGAAACTATTGATAACTATAGATGGTAATTTGTTGACGTTGAAAAGGTTTGTAGAAAAGGACATTATTCTTGAGTAAATTGTTCCACAAAAGGCCAAGGATTAGCATTAATCAGTCAAGCCAATTGCTCAAGAGAACTTTAATATGGAGACAACTCTATGAACTGGATAGATAGAGTAGAAGACACCGATATTTTCTTGATCTTGATTTTTAAATATTTAGATACTTGATGCTTAATATAATCATATCGATCTCAGAAACTATAAGAGCCTATTTACTTCACTTGTATATATTTCTCTATATTTTTATATCAATATTGATATTAATATTTACGATTTCTCTCTCTCTCTCTCTAAAGGCCATGCCCTACGCGCACTTCCAATAGGTACAAATTTTGTTTACATTTACCTCATCCACATGCGCCTAAAAGTCTGCAACATTTCTGTGTGCTGCCGCGCACATTGGGAATATCTCTGTGGTGCTGTGGTGCGGCTGGCGCTGCGTCTGTCTACCTGACTCGCATTTATTTTGCTTGACGCAGCTCTTAGGCCCGCTCAGCCCCACTTTGGCTCACTTATTCGCTGCGTGCTTCAAGTGCTTAAATGTGTATTTGGTTTTTGCGCAACGCATCACCTCGCACGCCAGCAGCTGAAGTGTTGTGCCGTGCCACGCCCCTGCTGCATGGGCCTGCTTTGTTTTCATAAAAAAAGAACGAACAAATTTTCCACCGAAATGAGCAGCATGTGTTGTGCACGGCACATTTTTGTTTTTTTTTGTTTTGTTTAACAATTTCATATGTATATATATTTATATATAATTTTTTTTATTTCATTTTTATTTTGTTTTTGTTTTTGTTGCTGCCCGCTGGCACGGCTACTTGACTTTTGTTGGCGGTAAAGTTTGTACTTCTCTCTACTTGTTTTTTTTACACAGTTTTTGTTGTTGTTGTATTTTTTTGTTGCCCTTTCTTCTCTCGCTCTGTTGGCCTTTTACGAAATCAGCCAAAAGTCGTTGAACGCTGAGCACAGAGTTTGGCCAGAATGGCGCAGGCCCGTCGACATTTATGCGACGCAGCGACTCCGACAACATGGCAAAACATGTACAAATACAGTCGTAGAAGGGGCATAGACTAGCAGATATCCTGTAAACAGGTGGATATGCTAAAGAAATTCTAATTGTTTATGATTTAAATTTCATTAGACAAAGTCAAGGACAATATGAAAATCTAGTTATGAATCCGTCTACAAATATATATCTGCCCGATCATATCACTTATCATATAGGGTATATAACAAAAGCAAAAAAAATCCGAGCCATACTCAGCAGAGACAGCAGTGCCAAGTGGCAGGACGAGCGCGTCAGGACAAGGCAGAGGCAGCTGTCAAATATTAGTTCTTGTTAGTGGTTGTGGGGCCACTTGCTGCCTTCCTTCAGCTAGTGTATAGCTGTATTGGCCTCCCTGTATGTGTGTGTGTGTGTTGTGACCAACATTGTTGGTCAACACACTACCCCCCTCCCTCCCACTGCCCTGACCATGCCTCCTGCTCATTCATGCCGTTATGTGCCGACCCCACCCAGTCGGCTGTGTTGTAATTTTTTTTCCTTTTATTTCCTTCTCTTTTTTTGTAGTCTTGCCCGCACTTGTTATAATTGTGTTTGCGTTTTTCAGTTTCTTGTCTGCTCGCTGCACTCCGCGCCAGCCCCCCCTTTTTCATCGCTCTCATCACTTGTTCGCAATGTTATAAAATTTTTGCTTGTTCAGCGACATTCTTCTCTCTACTTTACATTCTCTCTCTCTGTCTGCTCTCTTCTATGGCGTTCCACTCTTGACTCTGTGTGGGCTTGTCCTGAACATCTTTGGCATTTGGCTTGCGGTACTTACCGTCAGCCCCTGCCATCCCAATATTCACTTTACTAGATTGAACAAAGTGGCATGTTTGCTGTAGTTAGATGGACACATTATGATAGGCCCCGCCGACTGCTCGCTTGACATTGCCAATAACTGAATCTATGCATAGAGAACTGAAACTTTAAACTGCTTACGATGTTGCATGAGGTCAATGGAAGTCTCAGTATGGAAGGTTGAGTAAATATCGATATGTAGATAGAGAGAGAGAGAGAGAGAGAGAGAGAGAGAGAGAGAGAGAGAGAGAGAGAGAGAGAGAGAGAGAGAGGAGTAATTCAGAGAGTTTGCAGGGGAGCAATTCAGTCTAACCTCTAGTTGTTTGAGGTGAAGGTAAGACTTAAACTTCCATAGAAAATATATTTTATATGACAGTCTCTTCATTGAAGAGTTTTATATAATGATAAAAGTATGAATCTAAGTTGATATTAGCACAAAGATTCTTAGAGACATTATTTTCTTTTTTTTATTATTTTTATATTTTTATTATAGTTTTATTTATTTTGATATTTTATTTTTTTACATATTGGCAAAACGATTTTACTTTCCTATGCAAAAAACTCCCTGCACATTTCATAAAGTTCCATAAGCATCAGTTTTTATGGGATAGTCTCATGATAGTCTTGAAACCTCTTGAAACATTTCATTTCATAGCCACAATTTCCGCTTCGCTGGCTCGAAACATAGAAACTTCATTCTCGAAACATATTCAGCCACACATAATATACAAACTTTGCCCATATTGACCACTAACCCCCATCATATGCATAATACTTATTTGAATTCAACTTGCGGATCGCAAAACTTCCTTATGCTCTCATACACAAATAACTTAATGAACCATTCAGCTTCAGATGAGCACGAGAGCAAGCCCACATCAAACAGTTCGGTTGTTGTTATTTTAACCCTTTTTTAAGTGAATAACCAGGAGAACAACATAAACAGCCCTTGTCATGGGCGCTTTAATCAGCAAATGGAAAAATATATGCCGCGTAACGGGCAGGAAAAAGCGAAAAATCTACCAAAATAAATGCCGCATAATTTCGAAATGAATGCAAAGCCCAACAGCAAAAGAAGAAGAAAAAAAAAATTAGGAAAAAGGGAACGATCTGTGGGCGTAGCATCCCAGGTCCCAGAGCTGCCCCCAAACTGCGCTTTCGAAATATTTTTCGTCCCTTGTGCGCTCGGCGTCGCTTAAAAATCTAATTTGAAATAAATGAACTAAATATGCTTAACACGCGCGCACTTGGCAGCCACCACGAGCCAACCGCCGCTCGCTGCAATTGTTGTCCTTGGGCAGCTCTACACACTTCATACCCCGCCCCCCTTTCTCCCGGCACCCGCACTCGTCTTACCTTTCATCTGTTTGCGCTGTTTTGTTGACTCGCGTCGGCGTCTGCACACTCGCATATGAAATAACTTTTGGTTAGGATTTTACTTTTTGCGCATTTTCCAGCAGCGAAACAATTGTTGACGCACACTCACAACCCCCACAACACACACACACACACACACACACACATACGATCCATACAAATGGCTCAAAGTATTTCGGAATTGTATGGCCAAGGCTGATGAGGATTTTGGGCGTGCGCGTGTCTCGCCTCCAAGTGGCCAACGTTAAGAGCAGCCAGGCGGGACGTGCGCCAGCGAGCCAAGGGAGCTATGCCCGGGGGGAGGGCAGGCTGCGGGCACGCCCACCCGACTGGTGGGCCATATAAGCGCATTTGCATGGAATTTTAATAAGGCAAATATATATACATACATTTATATATGTGTGTGTGTATTTTCTGTATTTTTTTAAAGATACTCTTTGCCAAAGGACATTCTTATTCTGGGAGCAGGCATGTCATGCATTTGAGGTAGCTTATTAAAAATAAGAAATCTCTTGATATTCCTCTGACGAAATAAAACTGAAATCGTATTGCAAGTTATGTAGAATTTATACTTAAAATACAATTATATTATATATATTTTATGGCAAAAACCTGAAAGTATATCAAGACTCTAATTTAAATGAATTAAATAAATAAAATTTGCCACAACAAATTTTACATATTTTCTCTCTTTAATTTAATTTAATAAAATAAAAAATATAGAAAAATTAAATTATGAAATTTTGATAATTATTTTTAGATTTTTCAAAGCTTTTTTCATTAAAACCCAATTTTTGTAATTTTTCTGTAGAGCATTTTAGAGTCGTCAACGAAGTCTGAGATTTTTGATTATAATTCTTTTATTTTTCTATTTTCAGCTCCGAGTTTTTTGTTTATTTTATGCTCAGTCGTCTTGCGTATATATGATGTGACTGGGAATAACAATAATATGAAGGAACAGCAACAACAACAGAAAGATGAATACTGATGACACGCCTTGGCATAGACAATCAAAGAAATTTAGTCGCTCATGCTGAAAGATAAGTACTTCAAAATTGGTCCACAGTGGCAGCCGGAAAGCCAGCTTAAAGAAGCCAACTAGTATTTGAGGTAATTATAATTATAAACAAGTGAAGCTTGGCAATTCCATATGGCTATAAATGAACACTCAAAGTTCCTCTAGACTATCATGGCCAAAAGCTGTTCAAGCACACACACAAAGTATTGCGTAGTGCTCGTAAATTAACTGCAAGTGCGACTTTACAAGATAATAAAACTAAGCTGAATGCCACGCAGAGCTGACAAGATGAAGGCCAGACGACTAACTCGATAAAGCTGTACGAAATGAAGTAGCTAGTAAATCAGCAGCGTTTAAAGAGCGGCACGCACCATAACACTTGATGCTAATTTATGGCACATTTATGGCACACACACACACATGCACATGCATCACAATAAAGTCAGCCCAAAAATATGCAAGGCTTTAAGGTATTTGCGTCATATTCTTGTGTGCAGAAACAAAAGCTGTTGAACAAAAGACAACAAAAGTGGGAAAAAAGCGAACGAAACTCAACTGATTAAAAAAAATGGAAAACATCGTCAGCGTCAACTGAACAAATATTCGTCCATTGTACTTGACTATTGTGCTTGAGAGTGCGAGTGAGAGAGAGAGAGAGAGAGAGAGTGTGTGGGGGGAAATTGGGGGTTTATGTGGATTGTGGGTCGACACAAAGCGCTGACAATGGCCGTTGGCCAAAGGCTTTTTTGAGTTGGCAAAAATATTTTTGGCCAGTGCATCACGAATGTCAAATGTATTTCATTGCTATTGTTGTTGTTGTTGTTGTTGTTGCAATCTGCAAAAACATGCAACAAAACGCGACAG
The DNA here is from genome assembly GCA_018903745.1 of Drosophila repleta. Lineage (NCBI taxonomy): Eukaryota > Metazoa > Arthropoda > Insecta > Diptera > Drosophilidae > Drosophila > Drosophila repleta. The sequence continues at coordinate 7,977,559 of JAEIGN010000396.1, forward strand.
AAAACACAGCACTGGGCTGCTACTGGGGGTTATCTATAGTTATTTGCTGCGCATAGAGCTCATGTATCTTGTGGCACGGCCTTTGTTCCATTTCCGGCCAGGCTGGTCAACAGTCACGGGTGCGCTCAACTACAAAACACCAAGCGTCCTCCTGAGCTCACAAAAGCTGCCCAAAAACCAAAAAAAAAAAAACAAACAAAAAACAGAAAAAAGGTTACACAGCTTCTGGCTGGCATATATGTGCTCCAACTCTGTTTGGGTGTGTTAGTGTGGCAACTGAATCACCTTGCTTAGTGACCGCTACTAAGCTCGCACTTATGTCCAATTCTGTGGTTTCTACTGACATCACAAGCACTTTTCATGTCATCCATATATATATAGAAGTTTAAATATATATAGAAGTTTAAATACTCTCTATGGCAGGGATGAGTTTTCTCATGCAATAAGTTGATAAACTGTAGAAGGCCAATGATATATTGATATTGATATTCAAATAAATTAAATAAATAAATGAAGAAAAAAAACAATAAATTATAAAACTTATAAACTGCTAAAATGCCTTGAAAATAAAAAAAAAAAAAAAATAGAAATATATAATAAAAAATATAAAAAATTATTAATTCTCAAAAATACCTAGAAAATCAATATAAAATATTTTTAATAATTAGAAAAATATATTAATACGCAAAACAAATAAATTATAGAAGCTTAAAGTCATTGGAAAGTCAATGTAAAATATTTTAAATACTTATACCAATTGAAAAAGTTTACAAAATTACGAAGCTTTGGCTAAAATGCCTTAAAAATACATATAAAACATTAAAATATCTCTAGAGCTATGTATTTCAATTATTAAGACTTAAATTATGCATAACTTAGACAAATTTATTCATAGTTTAATATGATTCTTCATAGCAAATTATATTCTTATTCTTCATATAACTTGACAAACAGAAAATATACTATTTCAGCCTCACCTTCAATATGAACTTCATTCATACTAAGCCTTTCATATCGATTTCATATAAATACAAATATAAATATATATCCATGTTCATGTCTTCCTCTGCCGCAAAACATATAAATACTTCATGCTCCAGTGCATATGCTTTGCAATGGGTATCAAGCTTTTTGACAAAATCAAAATACATTCTGCCAGAGCTTAGCACTAACGACGATAAGCGTTACAGTCACTCTCACACACACACACACACATATGCACAGTCAGACATGCACTTAATAGTTTTTCATTCATATTTATCCAACCCTTCCTGCCCGTCCACACTCCACACTCGCTGGCACATTTGTCTTTTGCCCAGGCAGCTTTTGTCTGCAATATTTCAAAATAATTTCTGCCAACTCTCTGTTCTATGTGCCATAAATTGCACAAAACGGAAATGCTAGTCGAGCCAGCAGCCATCCACAAAAGCAACAACTAGTACAACTCGAAAAACACCAGCAGCAACAACAACAACAACAACAACAGCAGCTGGAAGAACATGGTCAGCCAGAGTGTTTAGAGTGGACATAAAGCAGTTGCTACATCACCCATTATAATTCCCTATCTCTCGGCACTCTCTCTAGGCACTACTCATAATTTTCAACTTTATTGACGACGACCATCAGTGGCTGAGTTGTGGCTGGCCAGCTCTAGAGGATATCGCTCTTCCACTACGAGTGGCTTTATGTTTGCTGAGCTCCAATTGTTTTTCTCTCTCAGAGCTGATGTGTGCGGAAATACGGGCATTTGATATTGGCCTGTTTTAGAGGCGCTTACAGGCTAAGGAATATGTTAATCTTAGCTTGATCAAATTTGTATTTAATAAATATTAATTACTAAAAAATCTTCTTTACTTTTATTGAAATTAAATTAAACTTCAATAAATATAAAAATCCATTTTTATTGTCCCAGTCGATCACAAATTTGCATTCGAATGCAATGCACATAATATAAATTGATGACACGCTCGTAAATATTTAACTTGTCTCGAAAAGTGTAGAAAAACCGAAAGCGTTGAAGCATTTACGACATATTTTTCTTTTAATGGCTAAATAAACAATGCAAACATTGACACATTTACATTTATCTTGTTTGAAATGCAGCACACACTAAATGCATTAAACACGAAACAAGTCGTCAACTCATTTGAACAGCTGTGCAGGCTCTCTCTCTTTCCCTCTCTCTCTCTCTTTTTATCACCAATTTAATAGCCAAGCTATTTTTTGTATCTCAATTAAAACATTTACTTGTTTTCAATAGTTCATCAATCATCTGGGCAGCCAGCCAGGGGGAGTCAGAGGTCGCCAGGCGGGCCAAGCCCACAGAAAAACATAAAACAAATGCCAAGTGCCAAATGCCAAATGCGAAAACAGCAAAATTCAAGGAAATGGAATTTAGTTTACTGCAACATTTTTGAGGTTGACGCACAGACAAAAGGCATTGAACCAAAGCCACATCTATGCAGTCATCAATTATAGGTACAACTCACATACATATATACACAAATCTTTATAAATGAGCAGATACGTGCAGCAGTGTGTGATGTGGCAAAGAATTTATGTGCTAATCTGGCATGTAAAAAGAAATCCTATTGATTTCTTCTTTCCTTTCTTTGGTCTTTACAGGTTTTATAGAAATTTGTTGACCCCAACTTTCAGTCCTGACAAAGATGTTGATGATTTGTATATAGATTTTATATGTGAAAAGAACTAAGAGTGACTTCTCTGTAAAATTTTTAATTCATTTTTAGTTACTTCTACTGTACTGTCTCTATTGTATCTCTATATCTATCTCTATCATATCTGCTGGAGAGAAGCTCCCTCAGCTCTTCTTTACCTTGTGTCTTTCCTGCATACATACATTCTCCAATAGTTTTCCTCTTTTCGAATGCCTGCATTTTTTAAATGCAAAAATATAAAAACATCATTCCGATGTGAGCTCAAATAACTCTCTGTCTAACAGGTGAATTGCGCTGAAGGCTTTGACATACGAAGCTCACTCTGGCAAACATTGTACAATTGAATATTTTTTGTTTTTCTGTGCCACACTAAAAATGTTCAACAGCTGATCAAACACTGCAAATTGATACATATACATATACATATGCATATATATATATATATATATATATATATATTTGTATATATCTGTACTTGCATACTTGAATTCAAATATCTGGCAATTAAATGCAAGTGTTTGGCATGGAAATGGACTCTTATCGACTGTCGTTAGGCAACAAGCCTAAACTGTTGGCATTTGCACTTTGAATTCTGATGCAGCAAAATGAGAATAAAAACTTTTAGATGCATATTTCGGTGAGCTTTCCTATTTTGCAGAGCATTTGCAAGCAGCATTCAGTATTTGCAAGTCATTAAAAAATGCTTTTATCACTGAAATAATAGTTTAAATATGAAAATAGTTTTTCTTAGTTATTGTGATTGGACATAGACTCAGGGATTTTGGGCCTATGGAAGATTTCTTGGTGGAAATATAATTTAACTTACTCTGAATATATATTCTATCTACGACTTATATAACCTGGATCAATTGATTCATTTATCTTTCATCTAGCTTAGGGAATTTAGAATAAGTCCAATCAGATTTTAAAGTATATATAACTAACTTAGCTATATTACATATTATATTAGTGTTCACTTTATAGCTCTATCTCATGAATAAGAATTTAATTTACCCATATAAAAAGGTCTTCTAAACTCATCTAACAAACATTTTTGCACAAAACCCCGGGCTTAAATAAATTCCCAAAAAATAATGTATGTAATACTGTTTCCAAATATGATTGGTCGTTGCAGCTGCTGTCGCCCGAGTTGAATGTCATGCAAAAACTCAATAAATTTTGCGCAAACGATTTATCATGAGGTTGATTACGAAAATGCAGACACACTCACACAGACACACTCACATATGGATGGGCAAACACAGTTGCATGCATAAAATAATATAGGAATATTATAATAGACATGGCATACAAAAGCGCCATTGCCATTTTTCACATGTCAGGGCATTGATTTGCAGTTGTTACACAAAATGGCGCCGGCAGGAGAACCGTTAGTAACCCACTAATGGATTGTTGCCAGTCATTGTGTGTATCACTGTGTGTGTGTGTGTGTGTGTGTATAATGGATGCTTTTGGGATCGTTGATGGGTTTAAGAGCGAGCGTCACCTTTCCACCTTGCGCCATGGCATCAAAGGTTACAACTGAATTAACATAAATTGTGGCGTGAAAATTGACAACAGTGCATTTTGGATTTAGATTTGTATATATGCATATATATCTATGTATATATTGGCCAAAGGTTGCGTGCGACGCGAGGCAAGGCGAAGTTCATAAGCCTTTTACGAGCACCTCAAATTGAGCCATTAACGGTCGCCGGCTTTGATTTACGTCTGGCTTAGGGAAGGGGGCGTGGCAGCCTAGACATGGCTGCACTGTGATAACAATTTGAATTTAAATTAATTTATTAATATTTTATAATCGACTTGTGTTACGCTCCACAGACGTGATTTGCATATCAAGTTGTGCAGAAATTGATGAGCAGTTATTTCAACAATCTCCTGCTGTCTGTGTGTGTGTGTGTGTGTGTGTGTGACTGTGTGTGTGTGTGACTGTGTGTGTGTGTGACTGTGTGTGTGTTATTAACTGCATATTGTCAGAGTTTGCAACGTTTCTTGAATTTAATTTACTGGGAAGCAAATGCACTTAGCCTTCTCACTGCTAGTAAATTAATTAACTTTATTGTCCGCCTTGCCAGGATATCGGATTGGTTCACAGCATAATTTGATTAAAGAGCTAACGGCATTTCATACACTTCACTATCAATACGATAAGAGCATTTATCATTTTTCGCTTTACACAATTTCCCAAATAAAATACGGAATTTACTATGCAATAGTCTTAAGCTAATGGATAGCCAAAGAGCTATAAGTTCATTGAGGCATTTGAGCGGGTTTAAGAAAGGCTTTTCTGTGCGTGTCGAAGTCAAAGCAACATTTTTGTGTGTAGCGCAAATATTTATGCCGTTTTGTTTGATGAGTGAAATGCAGTAATGCAGTTTTAAATAGCTTAAAGTTCAGGTTATTAATTTAAAATATATGAGATCGTTGACAGTAAAGCCTTCGCTTTTCAGTCACGTAACTTTGTCCAAGGCGAAGCGACTTATAGTATCGTTAGAGTTTCTTTGAGTTGTTCTTAAGAAAGACTTGTCATCAAGATAATTCTGTAATAAAGCCAGTCTACTAGACTATTCCTCCATTTGCATCAATACTATCAATATCTATCTATAACAATAACTTTTCTACCCTCTACAGCCTCTTCAAATCTCTGCACTCTCTCACACTATACCTAAAACCCAAATTATCACCATATAGCACGCCAAACATTAAGCAAATCCATATCAACTGCATTCCGCTAGGTGCCACATTCTTCTTCTGCTTCAGTGCAGTTCAAGTGTAAACGAATTTGGCTTATCGACAGCATCCGATTTCAAATAATTCTCTCGGCAATGTAACAAACAATCAGTGCGGCGCTCTTTAAGGCTATGTAATGCTAAGCAAAACGAAATCAAAATCAAAATGAAAATGGAAATGGGAAAAAGTGTTTTGGGAAAGCACAAGAGGCGAATACGCAAACATAAATCAATTCATCATCAATTCGATGTTTCTTTTTTTCCTTTTTATTCCAAACGTATCGACAATTCCTTGCGCTGTTGTTTGCAAAGCGAATGCCAAGTGAACTTGGAGCATTTTTCAATTTTCCGTATTCGACAATTCTTTTTTTTTCTTCTCTTCACTATGCAGCAATAAACGTAATTCGTGAAAATCAAGCGGGAAATGTACAGCAGCGAGAGACAGAAAAGATGAAGAAAATATAGAGTAAATCGAAATGGATGCAGGTGAACAGAGAGAGAGAGGATCTGGCATGGCAGGTGGCCGAATGATAAATGCACCAAAATTTACCAACATCAAAATCAGCAAGAGTTCCACTGCCGCGAATTGAGGGGCTGCCTGCCGGCACCTGCAACGTACGTACGCGCTTCACTCTTTTTTTTTTGTTTCATTTTTTTTGTCTTCGTTTCACTGCTTTGCTTTGCACCTTTTGTTATTATTTGGTGCGACAGGAGCCGCGGCAAGGACACGCGTACCTCAGCAATTTTTTACATTCGCGATGCTGCCGCTGCTGCAATTCCGCTGTGTCTCCTTTGCCTGGAGAGCAGCATTCTTGGAGAGTTTTTAATTTATTTTACTTTCCGCTGTGTCTTGTTCACTCTTTTCGGTCAGGTTTTCCTCTGCTTTTTCCCTCTTTTTATCTCTTCTTTTTTTTTTTTTTTTGTCTGTAAAGCGTCAATTCGTAATGCAATTTATGTGCATGCAAATGAGATATCTGCACGAAACTTTTTATTTCAAATTCATGTTGGGTTTATTCAAATATGGGCGCTATTTCTCATAGCGCATATAGGGTTTTTCATTAGTGGCAATTGTGCCATGTTAGCGCCATATGTACGCAGTGGCTTGCTGCTGCTATTTACATGCAATTAAATGGGTGTGTGAAAATGGCATGAAATGACGGCGCAAATGCGTTTATTCTGGTAAAAAAAAAAAGGAAGGTATTCAGGTATTGTTCCATTAACACATTCTCGACAGTATTGAGTATTGAAAATGTTTTTCGGAGCGTAAATTTTTGAAGGATTTTTGCTATTTTTTTATAATAGATGTAAATAAGTTTCTATAGCCTAAACTTTTTATATAGTTTTTTTAAACTACATAAAATGTCATATTTAAGTTTTTAAGTATGTAAAATAATATAGTCAATATAAAACAAACACCAAACTATTTAAAAAAATTTTCCAGAATTTTATTCAATATAAAAAGAAACACTTTTCTACAGTCTGAATTATGCAGTATTTTTAGAAAAATAAATATTAATTATTTTTAGATTATTTTCTCAGGAATCTAATCTATCTGTAAGCGTTTACATTCAAGTTTTGAAGGGTTTTCCCAGCTAACATTATATTTTCACAGACAGATTAACTAAAACCCTAGACACCGTGATGAATGGCTAAGCATAGAAATCTGAAGATTGATTGCAATCAATATGATTGGAAATGCATTGCATTTGTTGAGTTCCTCGTTACAATACGCAATTTGCAATGCTAATTGGGTAACAACAAAGTTAGTTCGAACTTATGCAAATGTCAATTACGCAGCAACGTGCCGCGGATATTTAATTGAAAATGTCATAAAGTGTCAGGTGGCAGAAAGCGAGTTTTATTTTTTCTGAAGAAAAGCCGGCGAATCAAAGTTGATTGCCTTATGTTCTGAGTACTTAAAAGCCAGTTTGTAATCAACAACAACAACAGCAGCAACAACAACTTATAATATTCTTTTTACGCGCTGTTATTAGAGACACACGAGCTTATCGCTGTGTTTGCCCAACGTCTCAAATGAACTGGGGAATTCACGTTCTGGACACCGTTCGGACCAGAAGAGGGGGTAATCCCGTCTGATAATCGCTGCGGTTTCCCCACTCTAGGTAGTCTTGGCAGCAAATGCGCTTCTGCTGATCTGTGTATAAAAGCTGACGGCACTGGGCTAAACAGCATCAGTTCAGCTTCACCTCCACGAGCTACGAGCCAATTAACTAACTAAAGAAAATGAAATTCCTATCGGTTGCCTTTCTGCTCGGTCTGCTGGCTTTGGCCAGTGGTGAGTACTAAGAAATGAAAGCAATGAAGAGAAAAACTAATTTTTTTATTTTACTTTTAACAGCCACGCCCCTTAATCCTGGCAATGTGATCATCAATGGGGATTGCCGTGTCTGCAATGTGCGTGGTGGCAAATGAGGCGGAAGTTGACGGAGTTGGAACTATAACTATATGGATTACTGCATTGAAATGTTTATTATCAACAATTATTATGGAATATAAATAAATATTTGTTATCTACAAAAAGTCAATATATTAGAATTTAAATTGCAATTCAATATATTTGAGCTGTTCACTTTGTCTCAAGTTTACTGATAAGAAATGTTTAGAAATTCATTATTGATATACTCTGTGACAATATGAGAAGGGTATATTAGTTATATAACAATCTATTCTGCCATTTTATTCAGCTACTCTTTGCCAATAGGAATGGGCTACACTCCCTATATGAAGCTATTAATTCATTCAGTTCTCTCAACTGATAACAACTATTTCACATACATATACTCATTATTTAAGGCATATTCGTTAAACAACATCGTCTGCTACCATGTCAACTTTTCAACAGTCCATTGCGTCAGCTTATTCAATTTAATCTTTCAGTTTTCCCACCAAATTTGACCCCAATAAAAATATGCATTGAAATAAATACGAAAATACGAAATGGAAATTGACATTTCAGGGCATCTTCCCCACATACACAGTGCAAAGCTGCGCTCTTTATAAATGCATTAAGCTCTTCGCCACGAAATTAATATGAACAAGTTTAATTGGAAATGCAGTGTCAGGGCATTATTGACAAGACAATATTCGCGATATACGCTTAATGCCAACATATTTTCAGGGCCGACCAGCGCGACCCACAATGCGTCCCGCAATGTTCCCGCATTGATTTGTCGCTGCGTTTTACATCCTGGCGAAAATACCGTGCCAATAATTTCATATCAAACAGCCTGCGGCTTTTCCACATAGTTGGCGGCGGCTGTTGTAATTGTGTTTTATTGTCTGGATTAAACAGCATAATGCGCACTTATTATGCACATAACTGTAATGTCAATACAGAGTTACTCCTGCCTCTGCCACGCCCCACCCACCTACCACCACAAGTGTCGCTGTCGCTCACGACTGCTGCACCCCCTCCACCTCCCGTCTTATATATAATTAATTTGAGCTGATTTATTAGCCTTTTTTCGAGTCGAGTCGAGTCGAGTCGAGTGGCCAGACACCCACCGACGCACACGGACGCGGACGCGGACTCTGTCTGACTGGCTCTGAGATGTGCGTAATTAATACGATATGTTTTAAATATTCCGTTTTAAATAATATTAATTATATAAATGAAATTATAATTTCATTATTCCCAGCTTGACAATTTGCCCGCTGAAATGAAACTTATTTAAGTGCACATAAATCTTAATTTGTTTTTTTTTTTTTTTTTTTTTTTACTTTTGCGGTGACGACGCGTCCATTCTCTGATTAAAAATGTATAATAAAATCAAGTGCTGAGGTAAGCGCAATATTCCAATGCTTTGCAAAATTCTGTGGCGTCATAAGCCAGAAACCAACATGATGAAAGTGATTGAAAATATTCAATTGCATTTTATATAGCAAGTCAAGTGCTCGGACAGAGTATTATAGATTTGTGTTGAGTAGGCTTAACGGCCGGCCACTCTGGCTATAAACTTTTTACATTGTCGTTTAATATTGATGACAGCTTTTATGGAGCCTTGTTCTGGGTATTGTTAGTGTCGGTTGATGCACATTAGTTTTTAATTTGCAAAAACTTTTCTCATATAACTTAGCCTAGACTCATGTAGGTTTGCCACTCATCGAATTACCATATCAATTAGCTGGTTAATTAAAATTTATATATATAGTTAGACTTCAAACCTTTCGAAGGACGTTCAATAGTTTCTTTTTCCATCGGGGCGTAATAATGTAAAAGATATTTACCTGAAATAAAAGAGATCGCAATATTTTAGTATATATGTTTAAGTTCAGAAAACAAAACTTGAATTAGTTAAATAAACAGAAAATTGTCCATAGATTATTTTCTCGATCAATAAGGCATGTTTATACATATTTACTCGACGGAGATGAGGAGATATATGGCGAGACTGAGCGCACCAACAGCCAACGCGAATCCTCCTCTCCACTAAATCCTCTAAAGCTATCAAAAAATTTCAACAAAATTTCGTACTTGATTGCTATCTCATTAAATTCATCACATTCTTATATATTTGCCAACTCATATCATTCAGCCCGGCCTTCATTTCAGAACTCTTCACTCGCATGTGAATCCACATTGAAAATGCAGATTTATATCCCCGCAGCATGAGGCTTCGAATGCATTTCAATTGACCAACATAAACAACCAAATTTTCGTTTCACTTTGCCACAAACAGAACTGCATAGGGCTCTCGCCAACGACACAAAATAAAGAGAATAAAACTGAACTGAGCTTTGCTCTATCCATCTATTTCAGCAATTGCAAAAGCCAACAACGAAAATCCTAAAATTTCAATAGCAAAAGAAGCCCAATGCGCATAATTTTAGTGCGGATGCAAGGGCGAGCGACAAGGGGCGAAGGGAAACGGACAGCCAGGAACTGAAGTTTCAGGATTGCATTTCGTATTAGGAGAGGGCCAACAGCAACAACAACAAAAAACAAGAAGAAAAAAAGGAAAATAGCAAGAGGTGGCTGCAAACAAAATGGCGGCGGCACAGCAGGCGCTGCCAGGCCAGAAATGTGCCAAAATGTCAGAAATTCAGAGGGAAATCGGCGAAAAAGAGTATGAGAGAAAAGGAGAGCGAGAGAGAGAGAGGGAGTTAGAGTAGGACAGCATGAAGCATAAATTTCATTTTAGCTACGTCGCTTATCCATTCCTTTGCTGCATTTCACGTTGTGCTTTATCGCGTAATCTCGACAGCGCGCTGGCAACTGCTGCCCATTTTTTATGGCCTGATGATGATGTTAATGATGAGCGTGCTGATGCTGATGCTGATGCAGCAGCAGCAACGGCAACGGCAACAGCAACGGCAACGGCAGCAACTGACTTTGATGGTGCAAGCAATTTGCGCTGCAATTGTTTATGTGCTGATCAACGTCAAAGGCCGTGCTTTTTAGCCGGCCATCGCGTATTTTGTAAGCAATTTTCGGTTGCACTAATTACGGTTATGCCAAAATGTTTTAAATGCGGCCTTCGCCTCAGTCAAAAGGATGCGGAAATGCTGCCAAAGGCAGCCAGACAAAAGCACTTTACTAGCACACTCTCTCCTCGGCCTCTCTCCCTCTCTCTATCTCTCTAGCTCTCAGTCTCTGTCTCTTTCCAACTTGCGCGCCCAGTCATTTTTAAATGGCGTCCCGTCGCCATTTTGTATTTAGAAATACAATGGCGCACGCGAAAGCGTTTTGCGGCAGCTTTGACGTTGACGCAGCAGACGCGCTGAATCCTGCATATGCCGCTGCCGCTGCCGCTGCCGTTGCCGTTGCCGTTCCCTTCGCCCTATTCCCTATTGCCGCGTTGTCTGTTTTGTGCACTTCCGCACACACACACACACACACACGCTGTGTATACAGCGCCATAAAGTATGCAATAACATTTTATTGTAACAACTCGTTAAACGTAACAAAACAAAGCAAAAGAAACGCAAACGAAACGAGAGGAAAGGCAAGGGAAGAATGGACCAGCCAGCAGCAAAGTGAGCAAAAAGGACCCGCCGACAGCCAGTCAAGGCACAAAGCCACTCATACACAAAAAAAAAACCCCTAACCCCAGCCTAAGTCCAATCTCAAGCCCTTCTCTTGGCCCATGCCTGTCCCTGTTTAGCATAAAATTTACTGCACCACGAACATTTGACGTTTACGTTGCCGTATGCCCCGTAAATCCTACTAATCAAATTTATTACCCACACACACACACACATACACATTTACTCACTCACACACATACACATAGCAAGCTACCACAAGCGCATTTCTCCTGCTGGGCCAGCTATAGCCTGGCTGAGCTGTACCGCTCCGTATTGCCAACGGGCAACTTGGCCAGGCCGGACAGCTGGACATGCCGGACAGCTGAACAGCTGGCCACTTCAAATGCTTGGCAATATGCATATTAAATTTAATTAGAGCGACGGTAAACATAAATTCAGGCACTGGAGTACAACGCTTGACGTTCAGCAGCCAGCAATGCAATGGACAAAGCAACAACAACAACTACGCCGAGGTATTAAGAGACCAGCAGCAGCAGCAGCAGCAACGTCTGGCACCTTTTCATTTTGCCAGGCAGCTGCTTGCGTCCTGCTTTCTTCTTTTACCTTCCTTTTTTTTCGTGAGCCAAAAGCAATTTCGTCCTTTGCCCCGCCGTGGCTGAAGTGTTCAACTGGACTTGAAATGGGTTATTTTAGGTTAAAAAGTTATGAGTGTCTATCAAAAATACAAGAAGCATATTTGAAGCCTACTTTACGAGCGGACTGCCCGAAATTATGATTCTTATTTAATAAATATGTTCATTTAATGAGCTCAGCCGCCTGCTTAGCTGTCAAATGAGATGAGCCTCGTTTGACTGAGGTATTTTTAGAGAGACTCTTAGTGCACTCAACCTTTATATATTTAATATATTCACCTACCCTCGCATCAATTATGCTACCCTCCTATTCATTCTATCATCTGCTACGCCAAAAATTCATCCTAATTGTCGAAGAAAAACTCCATTAGAATTTGCAAGAAAAACTTTAGCTAATTTGATTTAATAGAATTTGTATAACTTTTTAATTTACTTGAAGTTCTCGAGCAGCCCTCGTTATAATGACCAGCAGCTGTGGAGTGTTATGACACCTAACTTACCTTACCGTAGTGTATTCCACGAAACAATAAACAATCAAATTAAATGTGCACTTGCTGTTGCGCTTTCTCCCCTCCCCCTCTCACTCCTCTCATTCTCTTTCTTCTCTCCCACACAGTCCGACAAATGATGTTAATGAAATTAATGCCAAGTTATAGTCAACTTTTGAGCAGCTGACTTACCTTGCGGATTATGTTTAACTTTTGTTGGAGAATCGAAACTTTTACTGCCCCTCAGGCAAAGTTAGCTAGCGACTTGAGAGCTTGGGCTTTACGCTTTTTTATGAACTCTTTGGCGAAGAAGTCACTTCACCGGGGCCACTAAAAATCCAACTAAATGGTTACTCGGTGCACACACACACACGGACACAAAAAGGCATTTCACTGGCGCATAAAGTAATTTTTTAATCCGAACCATCAGAGTTTTGTTTGACAAGGGTATGCGAGGACATGGCATGGACCTTTTACTGGCCAGCGAATCGAAATGGAACCAGAATACGACGACGACCTTTCATAACCTTTAAATGAGCACGCAGTTTGGCATTCACTCCAAATAACAATTTAATTATGAATATTCACAGTGTGTGTGTGTGTGTGTGTGAGTTCCTCGACAATGCGCCAGTCAAATTCAAGGACAAATTATGGCATCAACTTTATGCTAGCCCGTGCCAGCCATGTGGCGTATCCCGACTGCGCCTGTGGGATAAGCTAAGAGCTCATTAATGTCACATTCATGGCAAGCCCGTAAAAAGCATAAAGTGAGCCCTAAATTCTATCAGAGCAGCAGCAGCCCAGGGACCCAGAACACTCACATACCATTTTAATAGAGTGCACAATACACACACAGAGTGTGTGTGTGTGTATGTGTGCTGGCCATGTTTGAGGTAATTAACAAAAATCCCCAAAAGCGGCAGTAAAATAATCAAAATTAGCCAAATATGCATTTGCCGCTGGGATCGTGCTTTGAGGCTTCGCATTATTTTATATTTTCGCCGCCCACACAATTTCGGTTACAATTTATTTTAGTGCCACATTTTAGCATTCTGTGATAAGGTTTGCCAAAAATAAAATATATATATATATACTGAGAGAGAAAGAGAGGGAAAGGGAGAGCAGCAGGCGTCACACCCTCTGGGAGTTTTCTCCAGTCCAATATTTGTTGAATTAGCGAGGTTTTATATACGAAATGTGATTTAAATCGCCTTTATTATAGAGTTGAATAAAGCCATTTGTGGGTTTATTTTAGGTATATTTTTGATAAGCTATAAATATAAGTAGGTTACTGTGGACTTACAGTTATAGCTATACATATAGCTATATAAATATAGAACACATTTTTATTTATTTGATTTTTTATTTATTTTATTTTATTTTTTTAGTTTTCTTATTTGATTTTTTATTTATTTTATTTTATTTTTTTAGTTTTTTTTTATTTTGTTTTTTTTTTTTTTTTAGAACATATTTATATGAATAATATTTTTATTCTGAGCTCCATCAAATTTACATTTAATTATTATTATAAAGATTTATTATTATTATAATCATTCAATTATTTAATTTTAATACTATAAAAAACTATTAAAGAATTCATTAAGCATCAAACACATAAAAAAAATTTTATATTTAACATTAAATAAATCTAATTAGCCGCAATCTTTTTGTTATCGTTGTCACTCTTTTTTAACGATTTACCCCGTCGCCTCCTAGAACAGTTATTTCTAACGTACAATTTACAGGTTGAAAGGCGGCAATTTGAACTGTTTTGTCATAATTAAGCTGCATTCGTATGCTACAATGGCCAGCATTGCGCTTGTAATTATTGTCAACAAAAACACGATTTTATCTAAATCAATTTAATGACTGCCCATGGCCAATGCCGAAATGCCGAAATGCAGGCGCTACGAAATACATCCCGCATGTGCAGCCAAACAAGCAGCAGCCAGCTAAAAATATACACACAGACTCCCCTCTGAAAGCAAACATCAGCACACAGAAGGCGAGAAACAGAGAGAGAAGAGAGAGAGAGAGAGAGAGAGAGAGAGAGAGAGAGAAGGAGAGAAACGTGGCAGACAGACCGAGATACAGTAGGAGATAAGAGAAACAGAAACTCAAATTAAATTAAAATCTTTCAGTTTCAATTACGAGTTTTTGTACCACTTCAATTCCAACGTACAAAACACAAATTGCATTCAAAATGCATTAAAAGCAATTTGCACGAAAATTTGCATAAAAGTAAACGCTGACGAGCGAGACAGCTGCCGAGCGAGCAAGAGACAGCGAGACAGAGCGACAGATAGAGGGAAGCAAACCGAATTGGGAAATGGAATTGGTGGAAAGCAACGAAATTATACGCTATCAATTATAATGGCAATGACAAAAAGCAAAGGCAACACACAAGGTGAAGATGAAGAGCTGCAGATGCGGCCCGAGGGTACATATATCAGGAGGAGCGAGCGTGGCCGGGCATCAACGGGGCCTGGGGGAGTGCCCCCAGAGAGAGGCAGAGACAGAGACGGCTGCAACTCAGACAAATTGCATGTTGCATTGAAAATGCGCGCATGTGTTTGCGAAAATACAAAACAAATTGGAAGAGTGTGAAAAGGGTGAAGCAACTGGCGGGATACCCTGTAAAAATGGAGTCAAATGAACCGGGATAATGCGCCTTAACATTTGCATATTAACATTTATGTTAGGATCTTAACATATGTATGTTAAGGTTTTATGTTAAAGAGAAAACATATACATATATCGAGCATAGCTGAAGTCTAGGTTTAGATACAATCCGTATCTCTAACTTCAAAGTAACTTGCAAGTCATAAGATTCCTTCCATGATCTCCCCTTTAAGCCACCTTCCCTTACAGGGTATTCGAGATTGCATATGCAAAAGCAAACAAATATAAATAGCGAGTATGGGTTAGATCATTTGCCTTTCGGCTTATGCAGTATAAATACACAGAGATACAGCTATAGCTACGGCTACGGCTACAGATGAGAATGCATATGTGTATCTATAGCTATAGCAGAGGGCAACTGTGTGTTGGTCCCATCATCCATATCCAATGGGCCTTGTGCCCGAACAAAAGCGACGCTGTTGGTGGTGCGACACGGACACGCTTCAAAGGTGCAAGCGATTGCACTCAAGGCGTCAACCGGGCGCAAATACCAACGTGCCCGCACCCCGCTCAGAGAAGGGCAGCAGACAGCAGATTGCAGTTGCAGTCAGCCGGCGCCGGGCGTAACATCGCCACAACCAACAGCCGTCTCCCCATTTGCTGGGCAAACAACAACTGACAACGGCGACGTTGAAGGTGTTTGGATTTTCAGTAATGTGTTGTATGGACAACGCCACCCACCACCACCACCACCAACACCACTGGGACAAAGGCTTCATAGAGCATTGAATTATTGCCTGCTGCATGCAACAAATCAGCTACAAACTTCCCACTTGCAATTGCCGCAAAGCGCTCACAATGCACCAAGTGCTACTGTAAAAGTGTTGCGAATTTAAGATTTAAATTGAATTAAAATAATTTAGAGAGCAACTCAAGGCATTCTTAAGATTCTTTTTACAGTTACGAAAGGTTAAAAGGTTTCAGTCAATTGTAGAATATTTATATTTGCAGAGCATCATGCAGTTTCAGCAATCATTTATTTATTGTCCATTAAAGCTAATCGTATTTAGCTTATGTTACATGGCTCATTAAATTTGAGTGCAGCATATAAATTTAAAATTATTTTTAACAACTAATTCGGAATTAGGCAAAGAGCTTTGTCATTTAAATAAAACATAATGCATGAAACACAATAATTTAAAATTATTTATGTATATATTAAATAATAAAAATATGTTAATGATTTTTAAAAATATATAATATTTATATGTACAAAAAATTTATGTATATAATATTTATTTGATTGTAATATACACATATATATATAATTTAAGTATAAAATGTATATTTTTATTAAATAATATTTTATTACATTTATATACATATATACACACAATTTAGTTTTAAAGAAAAATATATTTTTTTAGGTTCATTTATTTAGAAAATTTAAAACACAAAATAAAAAAATTATTATTTATATATATTGATGTAACAGTTCCTATTATAGTAATCGATCTCCCTCTCTATACATAACTAAGGAAATAAATAAAAATTTCAGTTTCTTTTATTTTGTTTTTTGAAAGTTCTTTAACAACTTCACATTTGGCTTGCGGGCACAATAATCGGTTAATTGGAGCGTGAAATTAGCAATTTTATTGACTCACTGTGGAAAATTTATTGTTTCAGTCGGAGCACGCAACATGAGCTGTTTGCTTTAGTTAAGAATCGAGGCGGCCAACGCAGAAGTAAGTGAAAAGTTTTACGCTTCAACTTTTGGCGTGGCTTAAACTTTAGCTAGCCAAACAGAGAGAGAGAGAGAGAGAGAGAGAGAGAGAGAGAGAGAGAGAGAGAGAGAGAGAGAGAGAGAGAGAGCGAGAGAGAGTTGTAAAGCACGTAAATTGGAATAGTTGGCAGAATGTGGAAATGCACTTCGATTGATTATTAAATCGGCTCTGAGGCATTCATGCATAATTTGCGAAATTTCCCATAGTCAATTCAGAGAAATGACAGACAGAAATATTTTTATTTTTCGATTCACCCACATAAATCTAAATGCAATTCTTTTGCTGCTCTTTTTTCATTATTTTAAAAGCGGATTACAAAACATTTTCTATGATGTGGCTCTGTGTGTGCTGTGTGGAGTGTGGGGGTCCCTATGCGATTGCCCGCCGGGCCTGACGTTTCTAAAAAACATAACAAAATACCTCCCAGCGATATTGAATTAAAAAATAAAGCGAAAGCCACCCCCGAGCAAATCAAGTCAAACCATGTGGGCTAAGCATGAGGGAAAATGTTTATATGAGAAGTGTACTCGTATCCACCCACACCCACACCCACTAACACACCCAATCCCACTCTCGCCCCACTCACACAGAGAAAAAAAATGCAACTCAGCAACAAAATACAACTTTTTGTTGCTAAGTATTATGTATTTCTTTTTGGCATTGCCGCAAACACTCCAAATGCATTTGCCCCACACCAAAAACGCTTCTATGCCATGCGGAGCTCGCATTGAAGCTGAGTGTGTGGCATAGAAAAGCTGGGTAGGAAGGAAGCGTAGATTTTTAATGTACGCGAGTTGCTTCAGTTGAGTTGAGGTTGCTGTTTGCCAATGCGAATTTAGACACATGTTTCTCGAAACAGCAGCAGCAGCAGCGGCAGCGGCAGGCGAACGTGGGGCGTGTTCCACATATCAAACGTCAACATTGCGAGCGAACGCTCGCTACGCTGTGTACTATTCATGTAAACTAGTTTCCTACCAATTCAACTTCCTTGTTTTCCTTACCATATCTGTGGCTTGTCTACAAATTAAAACAAACTGCTGCAAAATAAAACCCAGCAGAAAACATGAAAATAATAAAAATGTTTGCACTCTAAATAAAGCGAACTGTGTGCAGATTTTTAAGATGAAAATAGCGCAGGATTAATATGGAATGGAAGGATTATGAAGGCAAGCTGAAATTTAAGTTGCATGATAAGATTTAAAAGCATATGATTATTGAGTTTGAATAATGAGAAAGTAGAACTGAACTCTAGCTTAGGAATTGTGTGAGGATTCTATACGTATATAGATAGATAACTATAGATAACTATATATGCTTATCTACTTAACAAGACTTTGTAGAGAAAACCTGCGTAGTCTGTCATGAAAAGAAATCAATGCTAGTAGCATCTCTTAGTTGCTAAATGTTCGACTTTTCTTGCTATAGAAATGAGAGATTCATGAGCAAGAAATCAGGGTTAGCCTTCAACTCACTTCTATACATATGTAAACTAAGACTATAGTCTTCACAGCACAAGAAATATTGATTTATTGTCTATAACTGCAATGAGTTCAATACGAAATCTACTCAAGTTTTGCTAATAACATGCAGACTTTGAAAGAAATCTCCTTAAAAATACCTTAGCTTCGCAGAACAGAAAATAATATCCCAAAATCAAACTTTTCTTCTTTTTTTTGTCACTTTTGTCAGCGCTGCATTCTGTTGCTTTCATTTGGAAACGTGAATCAGGGACGCAGTGCAGCAGAATATTTTGGTAGCTCAGGAGCCAAGTGAGAACTTAATCCCAGTGTTGAAGGAATGCTATGACAAATAGTCTGTCTGCCTGCCAAGTTGTGAAGCCTGACTGGCTGGCTGACTGCCTGACTGGCTGGCTGGCTGGCTGGTGAATTTCCGAACATATGTAGCAATTGTTGGGGGCACAAGCTGAATCTGGAGCTGAGCAGTGCTATCTGGGCAGACAAAAGCCGGCACACGTACATATGTACGTAGCGCGATTTTGTCACTACGGCGCAGACACGTCGGATGCATTTGCAACGTCTTAGTACACGCACGGCGCTTTGTATCTCTTTTAAATGGGCCCAGCTGAGGCTGAGATCTACTATTTGGGCGGAGTGCCGCAGCCCCATTTACATGTGCCCAGCCCCAAATGGCTGACGTACGGCTCTAGCTCTAGCTGTTACCGGATACAAATGCATATACAAATGTTAGAGTGTATGAGTGTGCGTGTGTGTGTGTGTGTGTGTGGCATGCAACGCCCCAAAACACTTTTGTGGCGCCGCTCGCAACACACCAGCTCAGCCAGCCAGCCAGCCAGCCATCCAGGCAGTCAGGCAGCAGCGTGTTTACACTCAAACATCTCGTTTCATAGCAATGCGGTTGCTGCTCTCGCTTGCAGCTTGTTCCGCCCTCATGCATCAAGATTGCGGGCACTCATCGTTAAAGTTTTTAGTAAAGTGTAATTAGTCTTTTATATGGCGTGTTAGCTACACTTTTTATAACTCGAATGGCTTGTAAATCCTTTGCCACTAATTTAAATGCTTTGAGGAAAATTCAAGCGCATTCGACATGAATATAATTAAAAACTTATAACATGGGTCGAGCTCTAACCTAAATTATTTATCTATCAGTGAGCCAGTCCACACAGACCCATAAAAACAAACATCAAATTAAAGTTGGATAGGTTAATCGAATTACACTTGCCATAAACCCATCAAATTCTGATTACAAATATCTTCATCCCATGCTTGGACTTGTTTATGTTACGACTGTTTGTTCGCTGTATTCATTTCACTGGAAATTCTCACACTTATTTGATTTTTGTACTCTACTAGCTAACGTAAGAGCACTTGTGCCTACAAATAGAGCTCTAATTGAATTCAATTAACGTAGCGTAAGATTTTTGTGTCAAGTTTCAGAGACAAGCGCCAAGGTCTATGGGCCCATATATATATATATATATATATTTATTTTGAGTACACTGATTACATTTAATTTAAGAAAAACAATGGGAAATGGGTAGAGACTTTGGGAAAAAGAGTGTGTAATGCATAGAATCAAGATTGTTAGACGCTGTAAAGCATAAGTTAACCATTGACCAGAGTCAAGTGAAGCTAGTATATGGCCTTATTGAATTACAGTAAATTGAATTAAATGCAGTTTAGTCGGGTATGTTCGACTAGAAGTCACCTGAAACTCTTCTTCAGCCGCCAGACAGACACGAATTATGATCAAGCACATATGTATATACTTTTGAGATCTCCCATGCTTCCTTCTGCCTTTTACATATGTTAACATACAACCATATTACTCTGAGTTCCCATCATCACTGGGGAAAATTATGTATTTATTATTGTATTTTAAACAAAAATATTCTTCTGCTTTAACTTAACTTGAAGACAAATCTATCTGTAATAGAAATTTCAACTGAAATTTCTCAGATACTCACCTGCTGCAACTGGTATTAGTATTTATTACACAAAAACTATATGATCTCTATGCTTTTCTACACTTCTTCTATTTATACACAGGGTATAGTCTTCTATAGCATCTACACACTTGTCACTCCTCGACTCTCCCAGTAGCAATTTGTGACTTTCCTTCAATTGGAAATGCATTCAATGCGCACATCAATATGCATTTTTTGTTCGCACTGCCGGATGATTTCTATAATCGTCACATATGTTAGAAGTTGAAACTGTCACACGACGCTGAGCACTGAGCAAAGACAAAAGCCTGACGGAAGACGTGCCGTAGTCATAGTCATAGTCGTCGTAGCCGTAGCCGTAGCTGTAGGAGCTATCAGATGCGTTCGCACAATGCAGCTCAGAAGTCAAATGGCAAAGGCAATGGCAACGACAACAAATGCGCTTAAGAAAACTGTCAATAAACTTAAATTTTCGCTTCATTGCACTTGCGCCAGACTTGGCTATCTACAAGATACGACCACATATATATGTTATATATATATATAGAAGCTTCTATCAAAATGCACCCACAATGCATATGCGCAGCATAAAACTTTGCTGGTAATTATTTATACAGCACAGAGACAGACAGAGACAGACACCCGCATAGAATTCCCACATGGGATGCGCCATAAATTGAAATACACTGTGACGGACTGTAGCTGGGGGCTGGCTGCGTCTGGGACTTGAGCGTATTTGTGATGTGAAGTTGGTGTGAAAAATGGAAAGCATCCATAATCTAATTTAATCATTATCACAGTTGTCTGCGCTAAGTGACGTCATGAGGCATGCAGCATGCGGAGCGAGCGAGTCGTTACAAAAAATGTTACGGCGATGGGGCAAGGCAAAAAGAAGCAGAAGAAAGAAAACCTGTCAACAAAATAGGAAAAGTGTATTATTGTGTAAGAAAAATCGCCTGGCACTTGACTTTGCAGGCTCTGCAGCTATTTCATGCTAGTTGCGTGCAACTTTTGTTTTTGTCAGCCATACACCATTGGCAATGCTTAACTGTTGTCGCTGCTCTCGCTGCTGCGGCTGCTGCTGCTGCTGTTATTGTTTCTGTTGTTGCCGCTGTCATTGTCGTTGTCGTTGTCGTTGTCCTTGTGCTTATTGTGGCCCGATGCACACAGCTCGCTCGGCTTTCCTGTGTCTGAAGTTAAGTGCAACTCTAACATTGTGCAGCCGGCGATAGCAGGGCAGGGCATATCATTGTTGGTGCTGACTGCTTGAAAGACTTAATTCAGCGCTCGCTTACACACACAATGTGGGCCACAGCCAATTGTGGGTGGCTGGTGCTTGGGGTTGGTTAGGGGGCCAGCACTGAAGTAGCCCAAACCCTCACAAAAAAATACGAGAAATAACAACAACAAGAGAGAGAGAGACAAGCACCCCAGTTCAACTAACCGACTCTATTACGCATCGCTGTTGTTGCCACATTTAACGCAAATGGCGACAACAGTCAGTGCAAAAAAGCAGTCGCCCTGCTGCCGTTGGTGGAGTCAACTTTTCATGACGTCCAAAAAGGTTAAGCTGCCACAAAAAGCTCCTTCGCTACGTGCGCTGAAATGCAAGATCCCGCCGAAACTTTAACTTGATAAGCTCTTGAAATAAATTGCAGCGGGAGGCGAAGTTCCGTCCTCGCACCTTGCACTTCCAATGTGGACCATAGCGATTTAGGGGGACTTAACATTTCATCTATGACACGCGATGCAACAGCAAGAACTGAGCGTGATCTTATTTACAATGTCAGCTGTCGGACTTAAACCCATAAGATGCCTTTAAGATGCATAGCTTATCTGAAGAAGTTCTAAGTCTTATCTAAACATTAATCGATATCTTAATAGCTAACCATGCTAACCATCACTCACCCATCGTAACTCTTCAAATACTTAACCTTTCTCAAACATCTTCAGCCACAATTTGTACATACCTGGAAAGAGAACATAAAAATAAAGCATTAGAAAAGGTCGAGCGAGGCACACTTAATATACAATTAAACAAGCAATGCCTGGAATAATTCCCAGATATAACCGGCGGGTATAGAAAATCACAGCGATAGGCCAATTAAAGGATGCCGAGCGTCAAGCCACACGCCCCCTTCGCTGAGAACACTCAAAGTGAGCTCGGTGCGTAAACCCTATAATTTACCACACAACGGGGGTGGGATTGAGCACAATAAAAAGAGCCACAACAATCGCCGGCTAGGTAAATGGTAACATCAATTGCGAGCCGTAATTACGGGTAAGTAAAAGAGGTAAGAAGAAATCAATTATGCACATTGACTCAATGGGCTGTTTACATAAATTGAACGCTCGACGGCGCAGTCAACGGCCCAGCTGAAGATATGTACATACGAACGAACGACCGCAACGCTGACCTCGACCCTTGCAGCTAGGGACTGGCCCTATAACGCATACACCAACGCCTACGCCTAGAGAACGCTGAGCTGTCTAGCAATTTACGCATCATTAAGCAAGACAAATTAAAAGAGGAGCACACGCACACGCTTGCCTCAGCAATACGACCAATAATAACACAGTAATAACACGAGTAAAAGAAAGAGAGAGACAAAAATGTCGATAATGCCTGACTTTAAATACCCTTACTATGCGGAGGAATGTGATAAATGATCTTAAATGAAAATAAAACATTATTGAATGACATATTTCACAATACAAATATTTCACAGTTTAAATAGGAAAGAAAAGAGAATGGTATGTGGAATGCTTGACTTTGAATACACTTACCATACGGAAAAATATGATATACTTAAATAGACGAAAAATAATATTGATAAATCATTTTATATGTTTAAAATCATATTTCTTTGGCAATCTAGATACTTTAGAAAATGACTTAAATGAGGATTGCCTGACTTTAAATACCCTTACCAGATGAGAAATCTGATCTGATCTTTAAGCGATAGAAAACATTCTTAAATGTATATCTCTTTAGCAATTTCAATATTGCTCATATCTAAGATCTCTTCCATATCTTACAGTTACAATATTTGTCACAGAGCTCTTTTACCCTCTCTTGCTACATACATACAAACATGGCTACTTTAATTAGAGCTATTCGAATAGCAAAATGTCAGCAATTTAGACAGAGTCAATGGAATCGTATACTGGGAATAATGACCAGACAGCGTGAGTGCAATAAAACTAATCGAAAAAGTCTTTAGTGATGCAATAAAAAATTGTTTGGTATCTGGAGAGAAAGTGCAAAAAAATAAATGTGTAGAAAATTAACAGAAAAATACTAAACGATTGTAGAAAAAATAATATGAAAAGAAAAGAATGTCTATAAAAATGTAATAAAATAAAAATATAATATAAATATTCTCTATGTTCAGAGACTCTCTTTAATATTAAATTTCAGATAATTATAAATAACCGGATATGTTGTCGCCTTGTAGATGAAAATCTGCCATTAGCAAGCTGAATGCACGATTAATGTAATCGCCTTTACTCACACTCATATATATCACAGACCCGCACACACATACATATGCACTCGCACATACTCACGCTTGCTGCATGTTTACATGCCTAATTATGATTTATTTGCACAAGCTTTTTCTGAACTGCATCTGGCAAGTGTAGCAGGCAGCCAGGCAGGCAGCCAGCCAGTCAGGCAGTTGGGAAATGGATGGAAAACATGGGCATGGGTGGGTGGTTCGAAGCGGCCTGCTTGGCGCATGTCTTTCGGCCAAAAGAGGCCTCTTTGCCTCTTTGCGTAGCGCGCGACAAAGGCTAATGTCCCATGGTCGGCTTTATGTTTATCTAAGTTAATTACAACAAAACATTTTTAGGGTCGACGAGCGTGCAGCTGCGTGCAGCTGAAAAGGCTGTTGTTTTCAAGGGTCCATCTCAACCACTTTATGGGCTGGGTGCGTGTGTGTGTGTGTGTATGTGCGAGTGTGCGTATGTGTATGCGTCTGTTAGTGTTTACGCATGTTCGGGCGCGGACAGTTCCGCTGATTAATTGCCATTAAGCACACAAGCCAAGCCGACATTATTCAGCCACTGTCCCGTTGCCCCACACACATTACATAAACATGCGTATGTAAAATAAAGCGAGGCGTATATAGATATAGAGAAACGAGAATATATATATATACAGACTTGTTTATATGTATAGAATATTCAAGTGAAGCATTACACATATAGCTAGAGCTATATTTATATCAAGGGCGGTCAATTAGCAAATCATGCTCTGAGTCAATACTTCCACTAGATGTCCTGATAGAAGCCCGTTGTTCAGGGCACTGCTCTACCCTACAACTTTATTTTATATATATATATATATATATGTATCCCAGATATATGTATATCTGATAACAGTTACCATTTCACATATAATAAGCTGTCAGTTGCCGTCTCACACGCATTTATCATAATCGATCAATCAGAAATCGTTGCACAAAGGTAACACAAATGAACCCGAAAAATCAAACAGCTGCCAAAGCCGAAAAGAAAACCAAACGAAATAAGCAGACATGTGGCATTGTTAGAAGTCATGGAAAAATAGGTAAGCTCAAATTGCTTTAATTGAATATCGAGCAGGCGTTTGTCTGTGCACTGACTGCACGTAGGACACGCAGCAGACAGCGACCAGCCCATTATCAGGGTCTAATTTGAGCCCTCTGACCTCCAACCGGCGCCGTCGACAAGTTGTCTGTCGGCGCCATCTCCAGTGTTTGGCCTGCATTCAAGACTCGAGATATTAAAAGGCCACATTCAAATGCAACTTGAGGCAACGCCTGAATAATTTCCGACTCTCTCGATGCGGATTGATTGCAGACTGACGGACTAGCCAGACTAACAGACTGACTGACTAACTGGCAGGCTGGGCATGCCCTGGCCTGGCCCAGACATACGGCCAGTTTCTCGCCCGGTTTGGCTTCAATTGTTTGCTAGTTTGTTAGTTGGCTGAGCGATAAGTATCTGCAGCTACCGTAGTAGCTGCCTCTGAGGGTCTGGACCTCGCGCATCGCCAAACGTCAGTCCGCTGCCCGTGCAGCCCGCTTCCCGTCTGCTTCCTCAATGAATAAAGAAACAAACAAACAAGAATTTTGTACGCTTGACTGCATGTTTGCATGAATGAATGAATGAATGTTTGTTTGTATGTGTGAATGAGTGTGCGAGTGAATGACTGGCTGTTGGTGCAAATGGCTGAATGAATTGTCGGTGGGTTGTATAAATCAACTTGGCGTTTATCTCAAAGCAAATAAGTCAACAGTGAAGACGGATAGCAAATGCAACTGTATGTGTATTTCATTGTCGATGGCCTCTGCGGCGTCTTGCTATAGAAGTGGGTGGCACAGGCAGTTAGGTCGGGTCTGTGTGTCTGGTATGATTGTGTCTGGGCTGCTGCCGCTGCTACTCTATGCTGTCCGCTGGCGATGACGTGTGCGATTTAGTTGCGCTCTCGTTGCCAGCTGGTTTAGTGCCTCCCCCGCACAGCCGATTGCTGATTGCGTTAGAGACGGACTGGAGCCAAACTGGCTAACAATAACTAATTCTATACACATGTTTAACAAGGGAGAACGGGCATGGGTAAGCTCAACTGGCGGATACTCCGTAGAGATGATAGACAAATATACAATGAGATTTTAATTTAAACATTTCGTTGTTTTCTTACTAAATGCAAAGATGAGATAAACAATATAAGAAAATATTTACTTTATTCCAAAAAAAAATGATTTCTTGAATCTTGCATGACTTTTACTCGGGTATTCTTTGACCGAATGCAGACAAAAATATATATTTTTTTATTTTTGAGAGTTAATACTATCGATCGACATTCATTTTATTCAAAAGGTGTTCCACTTTGGCTACTAGGTAAAAATAGGTACTGACTACGTATTGAAATCAACTGAAACAGAGCTTAAATATGTAGTTTACTCTAACCATTTGAATAGTATCTATATTCACTCATTTTGTATTTGCTTCCCAAAACTTTATTGCTCATTTAACTTTCATCTATATGTATATAGAGATATGCTTCAACTATATTTCTACTATAAGTTATCAAGTCAAAATACCATAATATGCGCATTCATTAAACATTTACAGTTTCAACATATTTCCGTAATTTCATTTCCAATATCTACACCTGGCTAAGTGCACTCCAATCGAATAACGCAATGATCGAAATGCTCGCAACTTGAGGTAGCCAGCAAAATTTCGCATTGGGGCTTAACCGATATTTGCTTAATAAGAGCTGTAAAATGAGTCAACAGCACACATCCACAGCCACAGTCGGATGTATCTGCAATTATTTGCTGCAATTTGACAGCTTATGTTGTATAATTGAAATGTGATGATTCAGGTGCACACGGCTGACTGCGCCGTCAGCTGTTGCCGTATTATCTCGGCAGAGTGGCATTACGTTATGCATATACATACACATTTGGGTTGAAGCGAGACCGCAAAAGTCGCAGCACAGACGATTGTATCCAGCCTGAGTCAGATACATTTTAGTGGCAGCCATTGCGCACGTATTACCAAACCCGAAATGCAACAATAATTCATCAATTAAACTGAGCCTTTATAGAATTACCAAATGTGCCATACGACAGCAGGCAGCAGGCAACATGACTATGCAAGCGCTGCCAAGTTTTCGAGGTCAGTTGAGAGAGGCTTTTAGCTGCTGTCTTGCTGTTGGTGACTGCACCGCTCCTCGAACCGCTGCAAGTATCTTCTGGCAGTTGCAACTGTGCAAATGTGCGGCTTTGGCAATTTAGCAGCAAACTAATCGATGGCTCAACATTTACCCAGACACAAAGCGAGCAAAGCCCACCACCGATACCAACTGCTAACTACATACTGCAACTACATACTGCATAGTGAATGCTGCTGCCCTCGCACGCACGTCATAAATGATGCACATTGTAGCTCACAGTGTGTGTATCCTCCGCTCGGCTCACTCAGCTAACTGCCATCGCCTTTGGCTACGGTTACTACTGCGACTACTTCCACGCTCTGCTCTCTGGCTACAGCAGTCGGCAGACAGCTGACGGCAGACGGCAGCTTACTTTGCGGCCTGTGTTCGTTTGTGCCGCTCTTAATGCGCTTTTGCATTTGCATTTGCATTAAAAGCGGAACCACAAGCTAGAGTGTAAGGCCTAAAATGATGTACAGTGGGCGAAAATTGCCAATTATGTGATGAAATTTGATAAATTTAATGTTGCACCAGAATGGGTGCTATAAATAAATTGTAAATATTTTATATACAAATATTTGATACATATAATAAAAAATAATATTGCATATTTAAGCAAATATATAGACTTTTTAAAAAATTCGTTTTTATTCTATAAAAAATTTTAAGAATTAAGTCCGGATAATATACTTAAGAAAAACTTGTAAATTTCCTCAATAAACTATTTTATGTTTACTGAAAAATATGTAGAAATAATTTAATTCACATTCTTTAAATTCTTATTCTGCGACTCAAGGGTAATCTTTTTTTCCACTTATAAAAATGTATTTTATTCCTTAAAAATTAAAATCTTGAGCTCGGAATGATATATTATTTGGTTTATTTGAAGCTTCAAAATAAATTATGTGATTAAATCGTTTGAGACAATTTTTATACAAAACCGAAAATAAAAAAAATAATTACAATAAATTTTATACAAATCTAAAAAAAAAAAAAAAAATTTATTTTATTTGTAATAAAATAAAACTAAAAAGATATTAATTTTCTTCAAATAACTTTGATTTTGCTATATGTAATTCACTCAAATTTTATTTACCTTGTCCCACTGTACATGAAAGAATCTGAAATTTGTGCGGACGCACAGACACACACACACACACATACTTGTAGGCGCTTCGTTCTGCACCACATTGCTTATTTAATGAGATTAACGTCCAAAGACAAACGTCATGTGCATGTTAACAGTAGCACATGGATGGTCCTTGGCCACAGCAAAGTATCTTTTGGATGTGAACCGTTGCCATAGCCGTAGCCCGTAGCCCGTTGCATTGCCGTTGCGGTTCGCCGTGGTCAAGTCTGGCTGAGCGTGGACAGTTGGCAGCTGCCAGAGCTTCGGCTGCTGCTGCTGCTGCTACTGCCGTTGTTGTCAATTGTGCAGCTATAAAAGGCAGAAGGCGGCACATTAAAATTCTAAAATGCCTTTGCCTGCCTACCGCACCATAAACGGTAGGGTCCATAGCAGGCGCATACGGCATACAGCACCGACAGTGCAGACGGACAAAATGTCAGCGCTTTTTTGGCCATTGAGACAACGATGGGCAACTTCAAAGTGGCCGAAGGCCATAACGATGCTCACGATAATGCTCTTTGGCCATGCTTACAGTTTGGCCCTGTCCAGGCGACAGCATTGCTGTGCAGCTGCAGCGTCAAAGAAAAACGCAAAACGCAACAACAAAAGCAACAGCAACGGCAGCCTTGACCGCCCCCAAAGAGGTGAAAAGTGAAAAGATGTCACCAGCTATGGCTGTCAAATATATGAAAAGCATTCATCCATAAAACTTAACGAGCTGTAAATTATGAAAGCACTCGCTGATGCCTGCTGTACAAGCAGCACAAGCAATTCCTTCATTTCGCCGCCGAAGCTCTTAACGTTTTTCTGTTCAGCTGTTAACGGCGAGAGCTAAAAGCGAACAAACGACTTTATTTTCGCAGTTCTGCCAAAACAAAGCTAATGGGGCAGTTTTTGTTTAATCTCAAGCGATTGCGCAGCTCGTATAATTCACATAAATGAGTGAAATATAAAAAAACAGTGAAAAGTAAAAACTGCGAAATAGAATTTTATTCTCTGGCCTGAAAGCAATTAGATAGCGCAGACCTAAAAATATAAAAAAATATATATATAATCATTGAAAAAATATATATACATATGTATAAATATATATATATTTAAATACTTGAATTTAATGGAATTAAAATGGGATACATATATTAATCTCATAATTATTTTATACAGTTATTATTTTAAATCCAGATATTTGTTAGAGAATCAATAAGATTAAAAAATGTATATATATATATATATTATCAAATTATAAACAGCATTTTTTATATACTTTTTCAACTGAGAGTTTATATTGAAAAAATCATCAAATTTAAAAAATATATTTATATATATTTAAAAGGAAAAATAAGATTAAATTAAATAAATATAAAAATATGTAATTGCATATTTAAGCAAATTATGAAATTATAAAAAAAACTTTTTAAAGGGGAAAAATTATTGGAGAATTAATGTGAATTAAATATCTATATATTAAAATGGAAAATGCAATTAAAAACAATTAATAAAGTTTTTTAAAATAAATTAAAATAATTATTTGTATAAATAAGTAAATTATTATATCTATTCATATATTTAAATGCATAATTTAATTTCATTTATTATTATTTTTATATAAAACCTTTTAAATATTTAAGAATTTTATTTAATAAAGAACAGCTGAAAGCTCAAACTATTGCAACTCAATAAAATGCTAAAAAGCATTAAACGTATTGAAAGCTTTAATTTACTTAAAGTAATTTGAGCTTAAAACACTTAATGCAATAACAATACAAAACAATTTAAATTGAATTGCAACAGGGCAAATGAGTTGAGTTGAGTTGATTTGAGTCGAGCTGAGTTGAGTTGAGTTGAGTGAGTTGAGTCGAGGATGTTGTGCTGCATCAATATGGTTTTATGCTGGGTCGCTGTCGACCCAGTTCTGGCCGCAAACAAACAAACTCAATTACTAGAACAACTATTCTTTTATAATGCCACCCACTAAGCTTAAAGCAGTGCAAATGGCATCCTCTCATTTCCGACGAGCAAATTGTAAAACGTTTTCATGAAGTGCTTGCCCAGGGACTAAGAGCATTTCATTAACAGCGGTCCAGGACATAAGCCCGCAAATTAATGTAATGACACATCCATACGGCGCCCGAAACACCCACTCAGACACACACACAGAGAGAGACATAGTCTTGGTAATACATACTCTGCTCTGACAAACACTAGGACCGTACAACATTCTAAGCGGCTTAGGTCAAAACTCGTAAATGACTTTTAAATCTAATCTGCTTTAAACTGAGATGCTACCGGGAGGCAGCGACAGCATTTCACAACTGTTTACGGCATCAACTGAAGTCCCTTTCAGAAATCATCAGTCAGTCACACACACACACACACAAAGACAGACAGATAGATAGAGTGAGAGAGATATATACACAGACACAAACACACTCACGCACACAGTTGAGGCGGCCATATTGAAAAGCTTAGCTGATTTGCCGATTGTCAGTGCGACATGCGTACCAATAATTCATCAAAACAGAAGGCGCCTTCTGGGCTCAAGTGAAAGATTTCGCAACGCGTTAACGTTACCATGTTCCGGGACACATTTTGAAGGCCTTCGACGTGGCGGCAAATTGCGTTGCCAACGTGGCCACCCCCGACCACTGCCCTCTACGCCGTTGACAATGGCAGGGCTTTTGGCGCGGTTGCACGTCGTCGCCGCAAAAACAACGCCTAACTGACAATGATGAATAAAAGGCGATAAATCTGGGCAGCAAACAAAAAAAACAACGCACACTCACACACAGACACGCTCACCCAAAATCACGAATATAAACTAGCTGTGGAAAGGGTTAGATGGAAGATACTCTAGAATGGTTTGAGATGGATTATTGTATTATGATCCATGTAGAATTAAATATCTATGAACTAATTGAGACAATGTAATATCTAATATATATTCAAAATGATTAGGATAAACACGGAGATCTTAAAAATATTATAAAAATATTTCATCTGTATGAGTTTTTTCTGTATACAGAGTTAAGCTCAAATACTTTATGAGATATAGTACAAATGGTCAACATAGCATATTCAGATATATTCTCTAATATATATATTTCTTAGCTCATTCAATCAGTCCATCAAACTCTATGCCATACACTTTTCAATTACAGGGTATTATTGAAGTAAGAAAAGGCTCAGAGGAGGGGCAAAAAAAATGCTGAAAAACGAAGACGAAAGAAAACTCTGCGACGGATTTGCGCCACAAGGTACAACCGGAGCAGTGGGCAACGAGCGAGCGGAGGGAGCTCGCCACGACGGAAGTTGGCAAGACGGAAGACATTTGTTTCAAGCCCAGCTAGCGATATGTTGTGGTTAAGGGGCGGGGACGGAGGGTGCAGAAGCAGCGAAGATGGTTTGGCGCTGATTTGTACAAAGTGAGCGGCTTGGCATGCGTGGGCCGCTGTCAGGCGCTGCTGCTGCGGCTGATGGTTGCGTTCGAAATGACGACTTTGACATCGAGGGTTGGCCCAACAGTTATTGAAGTAAAGTCTTCATTGCAATGGGTTATGATGTTGGGCAGCGAACATGATGAATGATGCCACAGCTGATGTATCAATTATGGTAGGTTGAAAGAGAATGAGATTGCTTAGGGTTGAAATGTGAAATTTTGTATAGAAAAAATTCTACAAAAAATAAAATGTTTATGGAAATGTTATGCAAAAGAAAAAGGTTGAGCTCGAAAGAATTATATTTCCTTATTATTATAAGAAAATATCTATTCCATTTTCTTTCAGTTAAGATTCGTTCTCCCCATATATATTTTAGTCTGCCATTTAAGCCCGCCTTAAAATCGTTTCTCAGAGCCTAGAGCCACGTTTACAGACTTTTAGCCGCACTTTAAGCACACCCCTGGCAGCCACAACTGAAAATTGCAATAAGCCGCAGATAATCAGCAAAAGATTTTGTTCAATGTCCAACAATACACAAATCAAGGAGCTAAAGACGTGGGCGCCATTGGTGCAGATCATTAGCAGCGAGCGAGAGGAGCGACAGGCAGGCAGACAGCCATCAGAGAAGGTGGGTAGAGCTTTAGACTCCTGACACTTGGCAGCTGCCAGCTGGCAGTTGGCAGTAACTGGGCGAACTTAAAGTAAAAGTGGCCAAAAGTAGAAACTCTTGTTGCCTTTGGCTAAGACAAAGGCTGATTTATGTTTTATGGTCAACATAAAAGAGAAGAAAAACGAAAAACTCGAGCTGTCGCCAAGTGTTTATTATTTTAATGTGAGCACTGTAAACGCCTCGAACCCGGCAGCACACAGAGCCATTAACTAGCCAGCAGCTCTTAACTAGGCCAAATGATACGCGTTTGGGCCATAAACAGCACCGAGGAACGAGCAGCGTGGGCTAAACACGAGCGCTTGACTGCAGCAATTGAAAACGATTCTCTACCAGTGCTGCTGCTCTGGCCATCGGATAGTCGCTCTTCAGACTCCAACAGAGACCGCAACGCAGCGATATTAATGGGCTCAATTGACTGTCCAATAAAATAGATGACCAAATGTGTGTATAATATTGCTGCATTTCTGTGGAATTTATATGCTTCAATTTGTTGGAGCATTACGAATGACCCAAACCAGCACGCATAGAGATCGTCTATGCGATATAGAATGTTGATAAAGAATTTAAGGTGTTTTCAATGGATAGATTAAGTTCATCCAAGGTTTGAAATATCTCAACAATTCTCAGTAAAGTCTGGTTGCCTACGAAGGACATTTTAGAATATAATAACATGCATATGTATATATATATACAATGTCATAATGCGTAATCCGATTAACTTAAGCATCGTTGTAAATTTCAATGCAATTATATCATATTGCTAATTGCATGTTTCGAATTTTCAGACCAATTACTTATAGATGCGCTTATAGACAAAGCAGAAGCAGAAGCAGCAACAGCAACATCAACAGCAGCAGCAACCTGGCAACATTTTGCCTGCTGGCAAAACCAGAATTTATGGGTAGTTTACATCATATTATAAATTGGCTGTGCGACAAACTTACATTCATTAACTTGGCAGTTGATGCCAGCAGACAGAGTGAGACACACGCACACACCCATGCAAATCTGCACCTGCAGCATCAACAATAACATTAAGAGCGACAATTACGACAACTGTTGAGCAACTCATTTTCCTGTTAATTAATTTAATTAGAACATTTTACCCCACATCACAGAATAAATATATATAAGTTGAGCAAACGTGCAGAGAAACCACTTAACCCTCGGCTGAAATAAAGTATTCACTTGGGGGCAGGCGAAAGACAACGCCATTCAGCAAACAAAAAAAATGTATATGTGCATAAAAAAGACAAGGCATGACAAATAGCACATACCCTAGCTAGTATACAATACTAAATATATTTTAATAAATATATATAGCAAATTTTTGCTATACTACAAAAGTTGATCTTCAATTCCCTTGCCTTACCTCATCATGTCTTCCCTAGAGCGTAACCTATTCCAGGGCATAATTAGTATGCCCTCTGTTTGCAGTGTATAACATCGTCGAAGTCAAACTTTTTTAATTGCATTCAATGTAGCTGGCAACGCTGAGGCGCTGAACTTTTACGCGGGCGAGATAGTTGAGCACAATGATGACGTTGCCAACTTCTGTGCTATTTCTGCATTCCATGCTGTCATTTAATGACGTTTTCATCAAGATCGCCCACACACACACATCCAGAGCCATGCCATGCCATGCTATGCCACTCTCATTATCATTATAATTGTCATGCTGATTTCTCGCGCTATTTTGTTGGCCCTCTTTCACCCAAACTATTTGCCAACATGTCTTCATATATATATATGTACGTAGTTCTGTTCCGCTGTTTGCAAACTTTTACCCCCAAAACTTCTTTTGTTTTGTGTGATTTCTCTCTGTGTATGTGTGTGTGAGCGCTCGCTCCTTCACAATGGCCCCGCCACCATCGAAGTTCGGAATCTGCTCTACACGTGGCATTGG
This sequence comes from Drosophila repleta, assembly GCA_018903745.1. Taxonomy (NCBI): domain Eukaryota; kingdom Metazoa; phylum Arthropoda; class Insecta; order Diptera; family Drosophilidae; genus Drosophila; species Drosophila repleta. The sequence continues at coordinate 8,011,797 of JAEIGN010000396.1, forward strand.
CACCGCAGCAAGCATGCCTCGGGCGTGACTTCATTTTTAATGAGCGTCTAGCCTATGCACTGCCTGCCGCAGTGTAAGTAATAAAGCGCTGCGGAATTTGTAAGTTGATGTACGAATGACATGCATAATTACATCTCAATGGTTAATAGCTCTCGAGAACTCACGCACTTTAACACTTTAAATTGATGCTGGGAAACAAATTTAGGGGCCAGTTATTTATTTGACTTGTCTTGAATAGTCAATAAAGCCTATTTGAATAGTACTTAAGACTGTCGAATTTCGGATTTTGTGGGGGGAGTGTGGGGAAGTGTGAAATGGGATGCAAAGATGGGGAAATTAATAAGACATAAAGTCAATAGCATATAAATTCAGATACTGTTTATCTAAGATAAACAGGAGATGTAGGTAGGCTTTTGAGGCAGCAAAGGAGCTAATAAAATCAATAAATACGGAAGAAATTAAAACCGCCAAGAATCTCTTTCAATTCAAAGTAATTAAAGTAAAGAGAATTGAACAAGACACTTAAAATAAGTAAACAGCGTAAAAATATTATAAATAAATTTATAAAAAATAATAATAAAGATAAAATAAATAAGTAAACAAAGAATAAAATAAATTTTAAAAAATAAATAAATATTTCAATATATAATTAAAGTAAAGAAAAAAAAATAAAAAAAAATAAATAATTAAAATATAAATATATAATAAAGATAAAAAAATAAGTAAACAAAGAATAAAATAAAAAAAAATAAATAAATATTTCAATATATAAAAATAAATAAAATATAAATATATAAAAAATAAATAAATAAAAAATAAAAATAATTAATAAAAAATTATTTAAAAAAATAATAAATAAAAAATAAATACATAAAAATAAATAAATAAAAATATTAATAAATAAAACAATAAATAAATAAAAAATAAATAAATAAAAAATAAGTTAATAAAAATAAATAAAAAATAAATAAATTAATAAAAATAAATAAATAAAAAAATAAATTAATAAAAATAAATAAATAAAAAATAAATAAATTGACAAAAATAAATAAAAAATAAATAAATAAAAAAATAAATAAATAAAAAAATAAATAAATAAAAAAATAAATAAATAAAAAAATTCATTATATGTGAAAGAAATAATAGCCTAGAATCTTTCAATATAATATAAACACAAAATCTTAGTCAGCCAACTCCTTCATATACTCTTCAACTACTACCCAAAAGCATATGAATATATGTATAACAATTTCCATCAGTATAGCAACCCAATCAGCACATTGCCACAATCATAATGAAATTTTATTAAAATTCCATTAATTTAATCAACCAAAACTTGATTTGGGAACATTATTTAAGTCTTTTCAAATCCTTCAGTAAACCTACATCTGCTCAACGTAATATTTAATGTGGCAAACACGAAGCTGAAAGCCACACGCAACACCCACAACGACAGCAACAGCAACAAGAGGCATAACTTGCAGTCTGGTAATTAATTTTTCAAATTAGCCAGCTAAACCAACTTTTGCGTGGCGAGACAATAACTTCTGATGCCGCGTAGATTTCAGGGCACAAAAAAAAGGAACAAAAAGCAAAACTAATCAGGCACAGAGTGCGGCGCACGTGAAAGGCTAAAAACAAAATGTACAATTATTAAACTTTTAATCAATTTATCAATATTAACTTTTTACTTGTGCGCGCGATAAAAAAATAAAAAACTTTTCTAGTGCACACAACTTTTTTTTATAAGCCAACTAACTATATCTGTGTGTGTGTGTGTGTGTATTTTGTAAGCTGGCTCTTTAACTTTTTCATTAGAGTTTGAGCGCGTGGCAGAAGAGTGTAAAAAAAGCTGTAGAAAATTCGCTTCAATTTTTGTCGTTACGCCATTTCAATTACTGGCCGGGCGCCAAGCCAGAGGACGATCAGCAGGCGAAATTTATAGAGACAAAGCGAGGCTGAGGCTGGGGCTGGGGCTGGGGCGAGGCCAGAACAAAGAGAATAAGTAAAATGGCAAAATGTTCGCGAGTGTGTGTGTGTGTCTGCGTCGAACGACATCGATGGCAACATGCAACTCATTTGTCCAGCAAGGAGTAAGAGGCTGCTGGCAGCTAGCACAGCGGGCAGTCGCTGCACTTGTCGTATTACTAATTTCCCTGGTGACCATGGCCACGAGCCGTTGGCCAGAGACAGAGTTGGGAGTCAGAGCCAGAGACAGCTCAGCCCATTGCCGAGCCATTGAACTCCGCCGTCAGCAGCATCTTTGGCATCATCGTTAAACGTTCAATCTGCCCGGTTGTTGGCTGTTGGCTGCTGCCGGTTGGCTGGATGTTGCTGCTGCATCAGCAACATTGCACTTGCAGCAACAACAGTTGCAGTTGTGCAGGTGTGAGCAACTTTTTGATTAACGCTATTATGAGCTGATTGTTCAGTTGACCCAGGTTAATGCTCCAGTGCCTGCCTGCCGGCCTGACTGACTGCCCCTCTGTCTGCCTCACTGCCTCGCTGCTTACACAGCCAACTTTGAGTGTCCTTTGGCTGCGGCGAGGACCAAATTGCACTCATGTGTGTAATTTATTTTCTCGGCATAAAAACTTCCTAACCGGAAAATGAGCACTCAATTAAGAAAGCCGTTTAATCCATGAAGCTGCTTCAATTGCACACGAGTGCAAAATACCCAAAGTCTCTCTGCAGCTCTCCCTCTCCCCCTCCCTTTCTCTCTCTCTCCCTGTCTCTCTCTCTGTCTTTGTGCAGTCGTAATTGATAGGGCCGGCTCGGTCTTTCGATTTATTTAAAGCACATGCCTGTGATTTCAAATTCCCAACACCAATTATATACGAAATGCCTCAAATTATTTAAATCTTTTAAATACAATTTGGGGCTGAATTTTTTAAATCAAAGAACTCAACTAGGAGAAATCTTTGTAATATTTGCTTTGCCTTACAAAGGAGTAAGATGTGTAAAAGAGTGATTATTTTGTATAGCAAAGGCAGGAAGGGAGCTTCAGTGGGGATTGCCTGACTAGAAGATACCCTGAACCGTGAGAAAAGCTGATATAGACCAATTTTTAAGCTAACAATTCTTATTTTTACTGTTTTTTTTTATTATTTTTATTTTATTATTTAATCAGCTAAAAAAAATGCTGAAAAATATTTAAAGTTCATTCGTTTTTACTGCTACTGTTAGCTACTACTATTGTTGCTATACAAGAAACCTTTTTTGAGTCTCAGTCGTCTCACTTCAAGCTCTATTTAACTGCTTCTACACCAAATACTATCCCATTCATTTATCATCTCTCATATCACCTGCTCACCACCTTCTTAATACCCCAACTAGCCTACAATATGTAAATTTGACCAAGCATTCGCTAGCTGCTGCTATCGATGATCTTTCGAGCAATTTAACTTTCAGTTGGGACTGCTGCACAGTGGTTCGCATTGACTGGAAATTACGTGAACTTCCGCTGCAGCCAATTAGGCGAACAAAACGTTTGGCCAGCGTCTGACGCTTCCTGTGCCGCCTGGATGTTGGCCATGAGACGCGACTGCCACAGTTTTTTTTTTGTATTTTTTTTGCCGGCATTCAGTCGAAAGACGCATAAATATAGTTTGGCGTCGTTAAGACTGTCTGCAACGTGTCGGCACAGCAAACATAACTGTTAATTGCCATTTCTGTGCTATAAGACAAGGCAGATATATATGTAGATATATATGAGTATATGTATGTATATATGTATGTATGTGCCTACATACATGCTTCTTCTGCTGCTACTCATTTTCATTTTTCGCCGCATGCGCCTCATTACAATTTAATTCACAATGTAATTGCAGTTGGAGCGAGAGAAAGAAGAGCCCCGAGTAGAAGTTTTGTGTGTTGTCGACACTTGACACGCGCCTCACATAATTTCCACACACACACACATAGACTGAGACGTCTTATGTGGCTCACACATACAATTTTAGTTACTTATAAGCGCTTGCCCCACTCCCGCTTCCTCTCTCGCAAGATTTGCATATGCATTTTGGGTAGTCGAAACGCTGTCGTCGTCGCCCGTCGTCGTTGCTGTCGGAAATGCGACAACTAAAAATATTACGTCTGACATCGGTTCTTTTGCTGTTTATTTCCTCTGCTCAGCATTTCGTTACTTCTCTCCTCTTCCAGCCCTCGTTGCCATTTGCATATTACTTTTATTCAAATTATATTAAGTAGGCACAGTCGACAGTTATGGCATGGAGAATCTTGACAAAAGTCAGAATTCATAATTTCTTAAGCGCTGTGCTTTCAACTACTTTGGGATTTTGTAAAGCCAACTCGAGAGTGGAGGAGTGGGAAGTGGGGAGGGGCGACGGTACACTCCATATATGGCATTTTTAGTGCTTACATGTCCTGAATGCCTGATGGCATGTCAAAAGTGAATAGAATATATACCTTTTTGCTGAACATTCATTATTTTGACTATGCATTTAATCTCGTTGACTGGGTTATTGCTGCTCACTTCCACTTATTTTTGACAAATGTTGGAATTGAGAAAGGAAGGCAAAAAGTGCTTAAATCGTGTCTAAAGAGATAATCGTAAATGAAATCTATTCTATTTCAGCCAGAGAAACATTTCACTCTTAACTTCTTGACGCATAAGCTGTAAGATGATGTTGTGGCGATCTACCATTACCAAAATTTCACAACACTGTTTCGATGTTATTTTCATGTAATTAACTAGTTGAGACTCTCAGCAATAGCATAGAAATACTTCGAAAATTAGTTTATATTTTTAAAAATTTTATTTTAATTATGCAACAATCTCAACTATCGATAAATATATAATATTGTATATTATATTGTATAATTATATATTATATGGTATAATTATATCTAATTACATTTTCTATCTTTTGAAAACATCTTTTACTGAATTCACATCTCTCTCTTTCTCTCTCTCTCTCTTAATACTTCATCCACATTCTATTCCCTGCCTCATTAGCTCGTTGTCTTCAAATTTAAACTTTGCGCATTATGCAACACTGCAACAGCGCCCCCGAGTCACAGCGCTGCCCTAATCGAAATTGTTAGCATTTTTGGCACGTACCAAAGAAAAAATCAGCATAAAAAGCTCTTAACAAAATGTCTTCAAAATGAAGTAGCCCAAAGAGATTGGACTGCAGCAGAGCTGTGGGTGTCTTGGCTTAGCTTCGTTCTCTCTCTCCCTCTCTCTCTCTATCTCTGTGTGTGGGGTAAATGCATCGCCAAAGTGCCACAAAACGATCAACGCTAACCGCCCACTTGATAGACGTAATTTCGGGACAAGTAAGTAAGCGCCACGTCTCTCGCCCAACTGCTGGCCAAGTGCTGTGCATTTAAATGTTCGTTTTGTTGTTGGCTGCAGAAAGCTTCGCCTAATGACAACCACTTGCGGCTGTCAAATGCAACTCTGGGGCGTGCCACGCAGCGCTGTAATATTTTATGCGTGTGCGGTTGCCGGAGCGAGAGCGGGAGCGGGACCAGGAGCAGCAGCACGAGAATGTTTCTTGTTGCAGCTGCAAGCTTTTTGTTTTTGCCCAACAATGGCATATGAATGCATTACCAACACCCACTCACATACACAGCCCTCTTCTCGGCCGCCCAGGCAGCACTTTCATTTTACTTGGTCACAAATGTCCTCGGCATCGTCGTCCTCGTCGTCTTCTTTTGCCTTTTCCATGGCCCTGGCGACTGCTGCTTCTGCTCATTTGGCAGCGCTGGCGTTGGTGGCGAGGCGCTCTCAGCTATATTCGCTTTCCCATTCTGCTGCTGCCACTCGGCGCATTCATAATTTCCACATTAACCTTATTTTCCAGTTATGCATGAGTGCGAAAAAATTGTCACCAGCCCGAGATGGTTTTTACGACTTGCCTCCTGATGGATTTTAAATGAACTTTAACACATGCCATGTGCCATCTGACACAACCCAGTCGACCTGCCCCAAAAAAACGGGCGTTGGCTAAGTAATTGGTTTTGGCCGGGGCAGTCCTGGCAGAGATTACCTTGAGTTGGCGCTGATAAAGAAAAGCAGCAACAGCACGATCTAAGCAAATGAGGCTAATCAGCAAAGTTCCTTTGGAAACTTGTAAATTCTGGGGCACTGTAATGAGATATTGTGCAAGCAGCGCTGCTGGAAGGAGGGCAGAGACAGGGCAGAGAGAATTTACCTTAACCTAAAGCTAAAGATTCTCATAAAATGCTGTGATCAATTTGTAGCAAGTAGATGAATTTTAGTTGAAAATTCAAAGAGAGCAGACTTTATAGGAAAAGCTACAAATCTTGTATTAGAATTTATATCACAGCAGCTGCTGTGCTTTATAAAAAATGTAAAAAACAAACTTGTACCAGAAAACATAAATACTCAAACAGCACTTAGCTCTTAAGTATACGAATATAATATACAATATGCTATGCTCGAACAATGAAACTTTGCTTAAGATGGCCTTCCATTCAATCATAATAAATATATACCCTAGAAATGGAACCAAGCTTACAGTCACTCAACTGCTAACACAAAAAATAAAGGTTTAGCAATCTCTGATATAGAGCTGTAGCTGGCCATTCGCAGTTAGATAGCGATTTACTGATAATCACCGAAAGTTATCGAGAACCAGCGATAGTTATTCAAGAACAATCCATATATACTCGACTAATTGAAGAACTATAGGAAGCAGACGATTCATAGTCGAGAGTCTGAAGAAATAAAACGAATAAAACTGATGCAACAAGAATCTTGGTATGTTCTCTTTCATAAATGAACACTAAAAGCATCTTACAGAATTTTATTATTATTATTTTATTTTTGTATTTTTATTTTTTTTTTATTATTTTTAAAAAAAAATTTTTATTATTATTTTAAAATTTATTATTAATATTTTTTTATTTTTTTTTTTTATTTTTTTTATTTTTTATTATTTTTTTTTTATTTTTTTATTTTTTATTATTTTTTTTATTTTTTAATTTTTTATTTTTTTTAAATTTTTTATTTTTTTTTAAATTTTTTATTATTTTTTTATTTTTTTTTTTTTTAGTTAAATTTTTTATTTTTTTAGTTTATTATTTTTTTTATTATTATTTTAATTTTTTAAATTATTTTTAATCTATTATTTTTTATCTAGAGTTTATTCTCTCCACATTTCCCAAATACAGCGCATCTTCACGCACATCATTCTCCAGCATTTCCCAAAATTTGCCTGGCCAAACAAATACTTTCACCACAAAAGCTTTCCCAATGCCCGTACACCAAATGCTGCCCATTGTCTGGCAAACATTTTCTTATCTAAAAACTAGAGCCTGGCACACATACATCGCATCGCATCGCATCGCATTGCATCGCAGCTAACTGAAACTGAAATGCATTTTCTTGCGCTCCCTTTTTTTTTGTGTTGGCCATTTGTTGTCCCGTTATACATTCATTCATTTCTAGTATCTTTTGCATATTCTTTATGTTCATTTCTTTAGCAGTGACACATTCATTTGAATTACTTCCTGCCAGCAATGAGTGCCACCCCCGAGCAGTGCCAAAAAAAAAAAAAAAGAGAGAGCTCTTTATATATAAATAGAAGCTTGAATCCATTTCTTTTGCTCATTTATAAGCAGCACATGTGCGCCTGATGTGATATGTCTAGAAAGGCTCAGTTGCTATTATCCCCGAGTCAGACCCAAAGTGCAGCAGCGGGCGCTGCCTTGCCTTGCCTTGCCTTGCCTTGCCGTGCCCAGCCTCGTGGGCGTGGCACTGTTCACATTTAGTGTGTGCCAAATGCACATTTAATAACGTAATTTCTGAAGGGTGCAAAAGATATTTTTGGAATTTAGTTTCTTTCTTCAGCAACTTTCTGCTTCATCTTGCAGGCTACAAACAAAGTCGTACATATACATATACATATATATATTTATATATGTATATAAGAGATATATAAGTATACTTATATAGAGCTGTGTGAGTGTCGCCTCGACGTGAGGATGTCGCACAACTTTTTAGCCAAATTTGCATATGCAACTGACGATGATGACGTAGCCTGAAGCAGCAGGAATTACCGACTGGATGGCACTAGAAATAGCTGCTGGCACTAGTCCTGCGACTGTCTGACTGCCCGTCTCCCAGTCACTAACTCCGTCTGCCCGTCTACTTGGGTGAGTGTGGCTGTGTGTGTGTGTGTGTGTGTGTGTATAAAAAGCTACGCCACTTTTATGCAAATAATGTCTTCCAGGAATTTTTGTTATTTATAGTTAAGATACCAAACGTGTGGATGCCTCATATCTAAAAGTGTGCATTAGTAGCTATGCATGTGGGTGTATGTGTCTCTGTCTGTCTGTGTGTGTGTGGGTGAGTATTTGATAGTGTGCGTTGCACTTCCTAACAAGTTATAGCTTCATTGCTTCAGTCAAGTTTTTCACCTAGCAGTGAGTGGCGATAGCACAAGTTCAACTATCTAAGGTTAGTTTCCGTATCTTGGCATGCATATATATACATACATATATATCATATACATATACACATGTATCTGTGTTTGTCTCGCAGTCAAATTACATTTTGGAGCTCATAAAAAATAGCTATTAAAGTTTTTGGCAGTTGATTTTGATATGTGTTGACTCATGCAGCCAGCGCATCCCCACCATCTACACGTTCATAATTTAAATTGACATTTCTATTAGCTTATGCCAATTCCCCTTTTAATACTCAAACAGAGACTACTATATATGTATGTATAAACAACTTTGCAACGAAATTAATATACATTTCTGTGCCTCTACTCAATATTTACTTATTTGCCTGTACAATATCCAAATAGTTTACACTGTCTTCTCCATTTCGAGAGTAAATAGCAGGCATATGTATAAAGATAGATATATACATTGATTCATTGATTCATTGATTCACTTACCTAATTCCACATATAGTTTTGGTCGTATATTCTCCTGCCAGGCACTTTGATTACCAATCACGAAGAGTGTCAGTAGTAGGAAGACTTGCATCCATCCAGAGTTTGGGGCTAGTGTTTTTGCACTTTGCTGATGCATTTTGTGGCTTTTGTTATTGTTTTGCTGTTTTGTTTTATTAACCGAGTTGTGGAAATTTAACATTTTGTGTTTTGCATAAATTTACTTAATTTTCCTTGCTGTAAATATTTTATTTGTTGCGGTCAGCAAGAAAGGTGAGTGTTTGCGGGTATGTGTGTGTGTGTGTGTGTTTAGGATTTGTATGAAATTTATTTTATTTACTGAGTGCGTGTTCATAGGTTTTCTATTAAATTGATTTCATTTACTGATTCCGATTTACTCACTATTTAAATACTATTCATATATGGCAAATATAATTTTGTATCTTTATATTTTGCTCTGTTCTTTTTTTATTTAACAAATTTCTTAACAAAGTTAATAAAAACTGAGCGTTTTTTATTTTTAATTCTTTATATATATTTTATTTACGATTTTGCTTTTATTTTTTCTGGAACAACGAGTTGTAAAGTTTTTAAGTCATTCTGCAAAGAGATAAATAGAAGGAAATTTGTTTGATAAATTCGAAACTAATAATGAGATCAATATAGATACTTATTATTGTATTTTATAGTCAATATTTAGTAATACACTATTTTTAATATTTTTATAAAATATTTCTTATAAAGAAAATAATTATTTTAGGTGAACAAAATATATAGCTTTATATTTATAAATATTTAAATATTTTAAATATTTATGTATAATTTTTAATAATATATACTTTTTTTTCATAATTTTCGTATATTTATAATATTATAAATTACGTATTAGATTTATTATTAAATTATATATAAACCAAATATATCAAAACAAATATGTAATAAATTTCTTATAATAATTTATCATTTAATTTTGCCCAGTTCTTTAATCTCAAGCGTTTTTATGGTACTTAGAAGGTCCAAATATAATTGACTCCAGCTTGGCTTCTGGCATTTTTCTGTTAAATTTTGCATGCCTACTTTCAGGCACTTAATGCAAAACTAACAATCAGCCAAAGCAACAGCGACTGAATGCGGCAAGTGCTGCTCCAAGTGGACACTCGACTTTAACACTTGCGCCCCACTTGCCAGACCCCAACCACCAGGCACACGCACAAACACACACAGACGTATTGTTGACATCATAATTAGAACGTAACCGACACTCACACACACACACACTCACACACACATACATTGAAACGCACGCATTCTCACAGTTGACTTAAAAACAAATTGCGCTGCACTTTTGCGCCGTCCTGCTCAGATTTATGACACCGCATCGCCCCCCATTTCCCCTTGTCCATTCCATAGCCTCAACTGTTCCGACACCTTAGACATCCCACAGTTTCAGCACCCCTTTCACGAGTCGCTCATGTGCCACATTTCCACATTTCGTGCTACATTTTAATTCGCTGGTTGCAGGCGAATGTTGAAAAACTCATTAACTGTGCACGCTACTTGGCACCTTTTTTGCAAGTTTTTCATTTTGGCTTACAATTTGTTCGCACTTGCCTCATTCGCTCGCTTTGTGCGCACTCTTTTTTTGCTTTCTTTCTTATTAGACATTATGCGCCCTCTCTTTCTCTCTCTCTCTCTCTCTCTGTCTCACTCTCTCTCTTTCTTTTAGTCTTGCTCGCATCACAGTTGTATATTTCAGCTCTTTTTTTCAGCAGGTCGGGCCCCCATTGTGGGCGAAGGTCGACAACTTATCTGCATGGCAGACAGTTCTAGGCATTCACACTGGCCCAACGGGCGTCTATGTGAGGCTGGGCGTGTGTGTGCTTTTGTGGGTGTGTACATACATGATTGCACAATAAGCCGATTTGAGAATGGTCTCCTTCTTAAATCGAGCATAAATATTATGCCAAGCGCATGGAACAAACGCAAAGTGCAATAAAATTAATTAAAATATAATCAAGAGCCAAACCGCAAGCGACATTAATTAACTTTATGGGAGACTAAAGAAATATGTATGATGTATGGGGCAGAAATATGCATACTAAAAATATAAATAAAAACATAAATAATAAATAATATAGTGAAAATCTTATATAAAATATTCATATATTTTATTTATTATGCTAAATATTTAATAAAAATATTTTATATTAAATAAAGGGTTTTTACTATTTTCTCTTCCTTTAAAATAAATAAAAAATTGAAGTAAAATATGTGAGTAATTTTCTGTAATAAATAGCTCTGTTCTTATGGCCCATAACACTTTTGCTTAAAATTGTTATTAATTAAACGCATTTTTTATGCGCTTTATATATATACATTTTTTTTGTTTTCCCTCCCCTCCTTTTATGTGCAGCGCCACATGCACTTGTTTGCGCATTGCCTTTTTCAGCAAAGCTGGAAAAAATCTCTGGCAGCTGGAAAAAATAACACTTTGGCAAACAATTCGGAGACGACATTAAAAATGGCGAGAGCCAGGCATTTAAAATGCAACTGCAAACAAACATGCAAACCGGATAGAGTGCCAGCAACAACGATGCTGCACTGCACCACACACTGCAATTGCATTTTCGGGCTGCACTCGTTGCAATTTGGTTATCGTGTGTGTGAACTTAGGGCCAGTTCAGCAAATGGTAACCCAAAATAAATGCAGCAGGAATATGTCAAGTGCGGTAATGCCCACAACTACAACGAGCCCGACTGGGGCTCAGCTCATTGTGTGTCCTCAGACCGAGTCTGAGCCTGATGCATTGCGCATATTACTCAAAAATAATGAAAAAGAGCAGCAAACGTTGCTGACGGCAGTTTGTGATTTTAGGTTATTCATTTCTTTTTTCTTTCGCAACCACAACACACGCACACAGCCGCCCACTGTTAACACTCATCAACGGCGCCATTTGTTTTGCGGCCGCCATTTTGTTGCAGCTGGCAAAATGGCCGAACAGCCGTTACGGCTATTTCGAGAGCTCACTGCAGAAATCAGCTCTTAATACACAAATAAATGCCGCATTTCCATATATGTGCACACACACACACACATGTGTATGTATGTATATATTTTATATATATATAATGTTCTCTGTTTATATCGTTTGTTCAGTGTCTGTCGGCAAAGCGAAAATATTTATGTTGCAAATCTTTGCGGCTCGACGTTATTTTTATTTTTGTATTTGGCTCTCGTTTCTCGGTGTTTCGTGACTTGTTTGTCTTGTCTGCATATCCTGCAGCGATTTCATTCTTCTTTTTTTTTTTGTTCTGTTCGTCCTGGCTCCTCGCTTTGTTTTGGCTGCAGCAGTCAACGTCGACGAAGAGCGACTCTCATGTGCACATATAGAAAATATATCTCCTTGTAAATGGGATTTGTTGCCTGGGCCGTCGCGTAAACTTCTCATTTATTAGCTTTCGCTTGTGTGTGTAAAAATATTTTGCAATTTTTATAAGCACATGTGTGTGTGTGTGTGTGTGTGTGTATGGGTTTTCCTGGCACCAGAACAAACAGATTTATTCGTTTAGAAAACTTTGTTTCCTTATCTGTGTTCGTGTCTTTGTTTGTGTTTTATGTCTCATTTTAGGCGGAGCTGAGAGCTGGGTCGTGCACGGGTTCTGGTACTTGAGTAAATAATCATAATGGAATTTTTAAGGCTTATGACAATTTAACATGTAACCTGTGCACATGTGTGCGTCTGTGTGTATGTGGGGGTGCAAGTGTGTGTGTGTGTGTGTGTGTGTGTTTGAGTCCCGTTTCGCTCGGCTGCCTAAGGGTTAACAATGAGTTATGCGGTTTTATCAAAACATTTTATATGAACTGCAAACCCTAATTGGAATTTATGTACGAAATAAAGTCAACTTCATTTTTTCTTTATCCTAAATTACTAAATGGATAAAATATGCTTTTAAGCTGTTATTGCTTAGCAGTTAAGAAAGGGAAATTAGGGCAAAGACATTAAAGACATTTACATCAAAACAAATTCAGCAAATTTATACTTTAGAAATGATTTTTAGAGTGAAGAAAACTTCATTTAAAGTATTTTTTTGTAATAAAAAATAAATAAGCAAAACCGAAATTGAGAAAACAAATAATTACAAAATTTATTATTTATTTTTATGATTTAAAGAACAAGGAAAATGCTTCTTGTTTATTTCTTTAAATTAAATAAATAGAAAAATTAAGTATTTAAAAAAATTATCTATATTTTTTCCGATACGATTTCATGAAAAGATAAAAAAACTCATTTGAAAATATTTAAACCAGAGTTTATAGAGACAATAAATTTATATAATAAATTATATTTCTAGGAATCTATTCTCAATTTAAGCCTCAGACACATTCCACCCAAACCTCTTCAGTTTCCAGGGTATCGCCTGGCCAAACAGACAATGCAAATACATGTTAGTTTGGTTTGTTTTCACACGAATTTAAAACTAAAGCAAACCAAGATGTAGCAAGTGGGGTAAACAGATTTCCATTGTGCGAGGAAAGCAATTGCAAAACCATTTCCAGTATCTGGCTGCTGGGCGAGCAGCGCTATAGCCATTTGCAGCAGATTCTCGACCACTTAACTGAAGTACTTCTATCCAATTTCGGTTATGCTGTAGTCAGCAGCCAAGGCGAGTTGGTTTTTTGCTGCATGAAACTATAAGTACAAGTGGTGCTCGAAGAACTTCTTCTGCCACACACAATCCGTTTTTTTTTTTCTCCTTCTCGTTTTTTTTGTCGAGGGGAAACAGTTGCTGGCGTCTGTGGCTTGGTCTTCAATTTACATGTTCATAAAGTGTAAATTGGAAATTTGAGCTTTTGTAAGTTGCGCTGCGGAATTATTAATGAATTGAGAATCAGCAACAAACTTTGCCATCCTAACAAGGGCGAGAGCGAGAGCGAGGGCAGAAAAAGCCTAACAAGCAAATGCATAGTGCAAAGTGAAGAAAGCGCAGCAGCAGTTGGCATTGGCGCAGTTGCAATGCGGAAGTTGAAAATTTATTTACATAACCACAAAAGAGAGAAGAAATACAAGTAGCTGGGAACAACATTAACTGAAGACCAGCAACAGCGAGAGAAGGAGTAGTAGTAGTAGTAGTCGCAATGGCAGCAGCCACTGCAAATGGGAATGACAACGAAAGCACAACAATAAATAGCATTATGCTAATCCAGGCCAAACAAAATGGCGAAAGCAAAGAAAAGACCAACCTACCGCATTGAGGCCCCGCCCACCAACGATAGACTTTGCCGCGTCCTTGTTGCGGGCAGCATTAGCAGCGCGCTGGCTGCCAGGCAGCAGCTGCCACTTGCCACCACGGCCAACAGGAATAATAATTATGAAGGAAAACACCAACAAGCGAGAGAGAGAGAGAGAGAGAGAGAGAGAGAGAGAGAGAGATGGACGGCAAAGCAAACGGCCAGCAACTACAACCACAACGACAACAAACGATGCCAAATAAAAATAAATAAAGCCTCAACTAACTAACTATTATTTACTAAAAATAAGTCACAACAAAAAAAAAACGAATTTAAGCGAACAAAGCGCAAAGTTTGCTCAGCGCTGAGAGCGAAGTGAGAGAGAATTGGGCCCGCTTGAGTTGGGCTTGGGGCAAGGACTGCTGCAGTGCGAACGTGACATGGCATAAGAAATATGTAAATCCCCGAACGTTAGTCAGGTTTAAATCTTAAGCCATCGCTTGGTTGGAGCGTACGCAAATCGAGAGTTGAAAAGTATTGCAGATAAATGAGCCAACTGAATAAATACCAGTTCATTCATTATCTTTTACTCTTTTTCATGGCTTGCTTTTGCTCTCTATAGAACAAAACGTAAATTTGCAAAGCAGAACAAAAAATTTTATAGAAAAAACAGCAGCAGGCGTAATTAGCCTTTTGTTTAGGCATTTAAATGCAGTTAAAAAAAAAATATAAGAGTAAGGTGAATGTAAGTTTTATTTTAAAGATCTTTTTATGATCTTTATAGAATTTAATAATGTGAGAAAATTATTAATAGCAATTAAATTATTAGTAAAAAAAATATATTTATAAAAAATAAATAAATACTATAAATATATTATAAAAACATATTTAATTTTTTTTAAATTATTTTTTTAAATATTTTTTAAAAATAGTTTTAAGTATTTTTAAAAGATTTTTAATATAAATATTTTGTTTTTAAATATATATAATATTTTTAGGTACTTTTAATGTAAACATTTGAAAATATTTTAAAAATATTTTTGTAGTTATTTTAATATAATCTTAAAGTATGTATGTTAAAAATACATTTTTTAGTATTAATAAAATTTATATGCATCATTTTAATTTATCTGAATTTTTATCCGTGTTAAATATTTATAAAATTAATTATTTAAAAACAATCTCTCAAAATTGTATAAAAAATAACTACAATTTTTCCACTTAACGCATTTGTTTTCACTTAGATTTTTAAGTGATATAAAATGCACGTCTCTCAACAAACTTGATTTTTTTCTGTTTGGCTATGAAAATTGTTTGAAGTTAAATGTCTTGTCTTAGCATATGTCTGCGCTACGTTCGCACATCGTCGTATGTTTTGGGTGTTTTCGGGACAACGCCCAGGCCACGTCGCTGCTGTGCTGTCGCGCCCGGTCGCCCCCTTGCATATTTAGTACGTGTTATGCCTCATCCAGAGAGCTTAACGCTTAGTCCAAAGTGGCATTTTGATTCCATGATTTATGGGTTGCTGAGAGAAACCCTCGCAGCAGTGGCGCACAGCCTCGACCCCGGCTTTTGTTTGGCTCTTTTGCATTTGATAATCCTTTAAATTTGCGTATGGTCGTCTCCGGGCCCTAAGCGTGACAACTGACGGACATTTGACTTTGTTTAGCCAGCATTAAAAAACTCATAAATTATGTGCCACGCACCCGAAAATTGTAATTATACTGAAACAATTTAAAGTCGACTGTTTGAAGAAAAAATAAACTATGGAAATGAGTTTTTTGCCCCATTTGAATTTAAAGTGGTTGAAAGAGAGTTTTTTTTTTTTTGGGTAGAAGAATCGAGAAGCTTTCCACTAAATATTTGATCATAAAATCATCTTAGCTTCTTAAGTTCGGGCCATAGAATGGGTCACTTTTGTTTACTACTTGATGTATTGATTACAAGTTTTATTTCTATTTTATCATAAATTGTGAAGAGTATTCTTTAGAATTCGGAATCATCTACTTGATATGCAAACTCTTTGAGCTCTAGAGCTCTAGTCACTGACATAAGACACAATAGCAAAGCCCACGCCTATTCCAGGTTATCCATTTAACCTTTCGTTCTTCACGTTTGTTTACACAAATGCTGCGAGTATCATTTAACAAAGGTTGACAGTTACAAAGCACACGCCGATGCCAACGATCAATCAATGAAGCTCTGAACCTTATCAGCGGACACGTTACCATTTAGACAAGACTGTCAAATGTGGCCAAGTTATTAATGAGTGACTAAAGATGGCTTAGCTCGGGCTTATTATAATGCAAAGCAGAAAGATTTCAAAGCCAAATTAGTTACCACTTAGCCTGCGGACTAACATGAGCTTTAGCAGGAGGAGGTACGCTGTGGAAAGTGAAACACTCAAAAATGCCACACGCGTTTCGATTCCTTTACGACCCACTATAAATCAGCAGGAAATGGATACTTAGACATGCACGAGTACACACTGCACTATAATACATCAATCAAGCCATCAATTAAATCGAACCCAATCATATTTCAAATCAGGATGAGCAGTAGAAGGGAAGCCACGCAGACACTCGCCACTCTCCAGTCTCTCAACGACTTCAAGAGCCACAAAAACTGAACAAACAAACTAAACGAGCCGCATAAAAGTAACCAAAGAGCAAACAATTTGTGTGGGTCATGGACGGGGAGAGAATTTTTGTGACTTTGACTGGGACAACACACTCGCAAGACGTGGCCTAAGTGTGCCTGTGTGTGTGTGTGTGTGTGTGACAGACGGGGTGTGGGGTAGTTAGGTAACATTGTCACATCATAAATGTCACGGACACATTTTGTGCGTTTTAATGCGACCGTAAAAATGTTTTGAAGAGTGTAAACAACAAACAGAACGAAACGAGATCGAAATACACATACACGCTGAATCTGGAGCATCATAATTTTTGTATTTCTATTTTGAGCTGGGTCAACGCATCCCGAAGATGCTCTGCACGAGCGGGGGGACAATCGCAGCGTCACGCTGACCATAAAATGACGCATGAGACGTGTGGCACGCAAAAAATATATAAAATAAAGTAGAAAATAAGTGAAGAGTGGCAGGCGAAGGTGTGGATAGAGAGCTGCTAGGTGGGTGTATGGTTGGGTGGGTGGGTGTGTGTGTGTGCCACAGGGCGGCGCAACGCAGTCAACAGCACAGAAAGGTCATAAATCACTTAATCACATAATTAGAATGTATAAAAATTGATTTACGAGATTTTCAATGGCCAATGCTATTCTTATTGTTGTTGTTGTTGTTGCAGTGTCGCGTGTTTACGATTATTTACTTACCTCCGCCTTACCTCCGCCCAAGCGGCGCACGAACACATGTCCGTGATTGCATAATAGCGGTTGAAATTTTCGGA
The DNA here is from genome assembly GCA_018903745.1 of Drosophila repleta. Lineage (NCBI taxonomy): Eukaryota > Metazoa > Arthropoda > Insecta > Diptera > Drosophilidae > Drosophila > Drosophila repleta. Next base: position 8,029,331 of record JAEIGN010000396.1, read on the forward strand.
ATGGGCCTTGATAATCCATGCAAATAATGCAAATTAAATAGGGGGGAACGTGTGTGTGTATGTGTGTATTGAAGTGGGCATTAAAACAACGGACTGCGGAAATTTATGCATGCATATTGACATTCGTAATTAAATTAACGAAGCTGAGCACAAATAACATAAATATTACAGTCACAAATTCTTCAAGTGGATTCAAATTAAAATTTCAATGGAATTTCAAATGATTCCAAAACTCTTCATGCAAATACTTGATAAGTAAATATTAATGATAACAAGTAATAAATATTTTATACTTATTAGAGGGAATTTTTAATTTAATTATTGTTATTTTTTCAGACTTTTCTTTAAGTTTATATATTATTTAATTACCTGCTCACTTCACTTTAATAAGTTTTTCTTTCTGAGCTCATTTAGAACTCTTAATGGCAACTTATAAAAGTTGTTGTCAATGTGATTTCAAGGTGAAATCTAATTGTATATTTATAACCACAACAAAACTAATTCGATTAGGACAAAAAAGAAAAACAATTAAAAATGCTTTAGCTGGCAGTGCCCGACTTGGAGACACCTTGACCATTGCGTACAGCTGCTTCTAAACTCATTCTAAAGTTCTTAACTCATTCGCTTATACATATATATAGCAAAGCAGACAAACAGACAGACAAGGCTTGATCGACTCAGCTCGTCTTCATGATCATAAATACTTTATGATGTCTGCCACGCCTAAACACTATTATACCCTGAATTACTATTTTCAGTAAATTCAGCATATACTATTGGTTCCCAGATAGAGCATAAAAAAACCTCATTACAGTTACAAAAGAAATTTCATAAAAATATAATAAATAATCTAATACCGAAATCCCATTACAACAAGAAAAAAACCTTCATATATGAATGTATATAAATAAAATATTCCAATAGCATATCTGGATGCAATCTATCATCGACTTAGCCCCATGTGATCTTCACAATGGAATATCCACTTAATGAAATTAACTACGTCTTACAATTCATACAGAACTGTCAATGGTTTCGCATGTGCTTTGCTTCAATTTGGTAGCTCACTGAATTTGATTATATATTAAGAATAATGAAAATTTTGCACAACCAATCAAATTGATGTGCCCTTAGCTTCGGCTGGCACGTGCTCACATATGTAATTGCCAGCCAGCCCAGACTATGAATTCGCACAACTTTGGGCTGTCAAAAGTCAAAGTAAGCCGACGGCGTGTGACAGTTTTTGCCTAAAAGCAGACAACAGACACAAATTGTACGTGAGAGAGTTGCTTGCCACTTCACCCTGCTGCAGACTCTCTGTATCTCTCTCTCTACTTCTCTCTTTCTCTGCTCAGACAACCCCCCCCAGAACAACCCTTGGTCTGTCTTATTGTGTGTCTGCCATCCCTTTATTAACATTGACGTGAGGGCTTAACTAAAAACAGTTACCATTGATATTGTTTTCCTCCTCTTTTTATTTCCAATTTCTTTTTGTATGATGAGAGATCATTTTCGGGTTGGGTCCAGTTGATCACTGGCGTCGGGTCGTTTGTGTCACTGCTGATGTATGGAAATGTTCCTGCTTTGTCCAATTTTCATGAAGCGCATTTTTCTTTAATTTGTTTCCACTTTACCGACGACTCGCAGCCAAAAGGCGAACCCGATCCAAGGACTGAACCCACGTCTAAGTCACGTACCCTTCCAACACGCATGCTGACATTGCCTCGCCTTCAGTTCACCCCTCTCGCAGTTCTCCCTCTCCCTCCCTTTTAACACTCTTTTTTTATTGCATCATAAATTTAATATTTTTATGTAATGTTTGTATAACGGTACGCTTTTACTACCCTGCCCTGCCCAGCCCAGCCCAGCCCAGTCGCCCGGTTGGCCCAAACGTCCATGGCATGTACGAGATTCGTGCGTCCTGTGTGTCCTTGTGTCAGCGCCGAGCTCCGAGCTCCGAACTCCGAGGAGTCCCAACCCACTTTTGGGTTCCTCTTTGACTTTGTTTGCTGCGCTCACGACGCTGGCAAATTTTTGCTTCTTGGAAGTGTCGCCGCCGCGTGCCAAGGGGATTAGTTTTTTTCCTTCAGCAAAAATCTGGCAGCGCGTGTATATATGTCTCAGAGATGGGCAAAATGTCAACAGCAGCGGGGCGCGGTTTGGCTCGAGGGTTAGCAAAATTTCTGTTGTCATTTCTAGAATGCTTGCGTTTTGGTTTTCTTAGCTGCAGACATTTAAAGCAGACAGAAGCCAAAGCAGAAGAGTATTCACATATATGTACGCATGTCAAGCTCAAGAATTATTTGAGCTATTACCTGACACAAAAGCAAAAATGTTGCGCCCCATTAAATATGCAAAGATTCAATACACGTATGTTCAATCAAGCTGATGCCATTGACAAATTATTTAATGAATAACTTAATTGATTGATTGGAATATTGGAAATGAAATGAGTTTAATACAATTGAACTGCCTGACCTTGTGTAGTGGAAGGCTAAGATATCTGTGGCCTAGAACTTCTCTGAGTCTTATGGACGAAGATGCATTCTTCTCTGAGTTTAACTTCTGCATATTTATACAGTTTTTAAGAGGTAATATGAATATAACTTGAAAGATCAAACAGAAAACCTAATTAAAAATCATTAAATAATATAAAATAAATAAACTTATTTAAGCATATAATATAAAATTAATCAATATATCAGATAAATAAAAATATATAATTTTAAAAATAATAAAAAGTATATAAATCCATAAATTAATACCCACTTCACTCTACCATTAAATGATATCATAGTCTAATTAATATTCTAGTTTGACTCTTACCCAAAACACTCTCAATTATTCTCACATAACTGATTAGATTGAGTTTTACCTGCAAAGACAAAGGAGAATGGAAAAATTGAATAAATAACGATCAAACAGAAAAGTTTTCTTATTGCGTTTATATAAATGGAAAATTGAAGCCCGCCTCGCCAGCCAGCCAGCCAGCCAACAGCTGCCTCGCTCAACGTCTGTTTACAAATTCAATGCGACAGCAGCTATTTAATTTGATTTCGAATACTTTAAAGCCTACTCGTATTGCAATTTGGCTAATGGCTCACGCAGAACCTTTAAAAAGAAATTACCCATCATATTTACTTAGGATCTAAGGGTAACCAAATCCACTCACCCACACACACACACACAAAGCACCGCCACCGACACAACTTGCATACGAAATTACAAATTCCCACGGCAAATCCATCAGAAGATAGCGTGGTAAATGGTAAATGTTTCTAGCAGTCGCTAACACACTCATCAATGCTGGCTGAGCTGCCGCCTGGCACTGTCTGAAGCATTCGTAACCGAACCTAACTCAACTCCCTGCCATTAGCGATAAAAAATTGATTCCCAGTCCAAGCAGCGGGGCAACCAAGTGCGAGCAGATCAATAAATCACGTGCCACTGCCAAAGAGTTCAATAAAAAATAAAAAAACTGAGTTACCCAAAAACAAAAAATGTAGGCGGTTGACAAGTGGGCGTAGTCGACTTAATGATACCCTTGAGTGGCTGTCCAAGGCTGTGGGAGTATTGGAAGTGTCTCAAATTGTTCTTAAGATGAAAGAGAAAATGAAAATAAATGTAAAATATTTTTGATTGATTTTTTTAAGTTTCCTTGAAAGTCATCAAGAGATATCCTGGGCTTCAGGATTATATGAAAATTCTTTTTATTGAAGATTTTATTTACTTTTAGTTTTTAAAGAAGAATATATTTATTTTTCCTGAGTTATATCACAAACTGAATTAATTTGAGTTGAGTTAACCGAATTAGATCAAGCCTTAGTAACAAATTGATTCCTTTCTCCTCTGCCAAACACGCATACCCTGCACGAACCCTTTCAAGCTCTACAGGGTATACAAAAAGCAATAAAAAGAAGAAGCTAAAAGCCGCCTGCCTAAATGTTCAGTCTAATAGCAGCGCATTGCAGATATTCAATATTGAATATAATAAAACAGATAGATATATCTACGTATAGAATATATATTAAAGAATTTCAATAAACAATTCATTTAAATGCGTGCAGACAAAGCAGAGAATGTATGTGCGTTATCTGTGGAGTAGATGACAACGTCAATGCCAAATGGAACTCAGTTTCCAAATCGAAGCGAACAATGGACAATGGCCTGCAAACCGGTTTCAAATGGCAGGGCAGGGCAGGGGAGGGCAGAGCGGGATGGAACGGCGCTGGGTTGGGCAGGGCGAATGCAGCTTATCAGCGGCGTCCGTCCGTGTAGAACGCTGACCGCGCGTGTGCTTGGGCTGGCAACAAAAGCCTCTTAGTATGCAAATCGAGAGTCGGCCAGTCGTTAAGTGAATCATGTGCATGATGCAGACGGAGAGAGAGAGACCAACCGCCGACGCATCTCAAGATGCAACCGATGCAACTGGCGCTGGCCGAGCTACCGATAATTTATGCTGTAATAATTAAGCACCAGCCAGCAGACCAAACCAAACCAAACCCCAGCCAAACCAAACTGACAGGCAAATGTCGCTGGGGAACGGAAATGCGGCCAGTCGCCAGAGAGTGAGAGAGAGGGAGAGAGAGAGAGGGAGTCGGGGACACATACATAAATGACGCACGCACACACATATGACAATTTACGGGCTGGAAGACGGCATGCAGTGCAGCACCGAAGGGAGCTGAGGGCACATCACTCGACCACAATGACGGCACAGACTTGAAATTGGCAAGCAGTTTGCCGAACGGGTCGACATTTGTAACCAGTACGGAACCGCATACCCATAGCAGTGGATGTGGCACGATTTTAAGTGTTGCTCGGCTACGATTTGAAATTGACTCGCAAGTGGAATTGTTAATTAACCCAAAAAGCACAAACCCAAAACAGCGTTATGCAATTAAACATAAGCATGAGATTAAGCATGATTCTAAAGTCAAATATAACTATATACATATGTATGTCTATATATATCCATAACTAGCCATTCAACAGATCTTAACTAAACCCAAATAGCAAAATTCTATGAAAATGCTAAGCCTCTCCCATGAAAATGTTAAACTTTACCCATGAAACTGTTAACTCTCTTTCTCTCTCTGTCTCTCTCTCTCTCTCTCTTTCTCTCTTTCTATCTCTCTAGTCCAAATGGAATTTCACATTAAATACCCACACATGAGCAATTAGGCAACAAAATGCGAATATTGTTTGCCGAAAAAGCCAAACAATTTGTGGACTGCCAAGTTGCAGCTGATGGAAAATTTGTTGGGCAGAAAAAAGTTTAGGATCCCAACCCGTCGCGTTGACAGCTGAACCAGGCTGACTGATGATGTACCGAATCAAAGACTTGCCAGTTGCCACTGTGTGTGAGTGAAGAGTTTGCGCTGAAAAGTTGACTGGACTTGGAATGTACTTAGTAGTTACAGTTGTAATTGAAATTTAGCAACAAAACATTGGATGTTGCTGGAATTGAATTGAGTTGAGTGACTGCGTCAGTCGCTCTGCTCCAGTCTTTGATTGATGAAGACATTTTCCGCTCACAAATTTCGCACCGCCCACGCGCTGAGGCAACTGGACACTAGAGTTCATTGCGGCTGACCATGTGTCTCTACCCCAATGGAGTTGTCAACTCAGTTGTGCCCCACAAGCACAACAACAGCAACAACAACAACAGCAACAACAACAACAAGAGCATCAACAGCAACAACAAATGGCTGCTGTCCACAGCTCATTACGGTGCGGACTCTGGCCGCAGTTCAAATGAATTTAATTGAAATTTCAAACTTGTCAAGAGTAGCCGCTGTGCCATCCACAGCGAAATGAGACAAAACGAAGACGCATGGCTCGGCAGCCGGGCGGCAACCGGGTGGGTACTCGGACCAGAGACCAGACTCTTGGCTATCTCGTACAAGTCAAGTGCTGTGGAAATGTGGAAAATGGACTAAATAAGTTTCTGTCCGGCATTGCACTTTTGACGTTGCAACATCTGGAAAACCATCGAGCTACGTCGTCGCCGTCGTCCGAGGGCCGCAAGAACAGAAGTGTCATCCAATCGTACGTAACTTTTTAAAAGAAAACTTTTCGCAACTCCTCCACACAAAATTTTCGGACTTTGTATATTCCATTTTGAGTTATTTAATGCGGGCCAAATGCATTTCACTCACTTTGCCCAAAGTCTGGCCAAAATGAGACAAACAAGAAAGAAGTCAAACTAAGTCTCCAACAGTTGCGCCAGAGTGTGGGCGAGTCAAGTGCCTGGCGTGGCTTTAAGCACTGAAACGACTAAGTACAGAAAGAGCAGGGAAATGCTATAAATAAACTGAGTCTGAGGCAATGATAAAACAGAGATGTTTCTAAGGAAGCTGAAAATAATTATTTAAAAATTATACTTCCTAAAGAGACTTTAAATACTCTATAATGTATATACAGAGAAATATTTTACTGTAAAAGAAAAGGCAAACAGGAAAGCACACAATGAAATTGATAAAAGAAAAAGAAAAAGAGATTAGAGCACTCCAAAGAAAGGAAAACACACAAAATAAAAGAAATGTCAGTAAGCCGCAACAAAAAGTGGAGAATAAACAAAATATAATCTTTACCACAAGGGAGAGTCAGGGCAAGAGAATGTGTGGGTGATAAGAGAACGAATTAAAAACGATAAGCAAGAGAAAGGAATGAGCGAAATGATTAAGGATTATAGATTAAAGTGCATTGAGCACAAGCTGAGATTGAGATATGCGAGTTCTTGAGCGAGATGATGAATGAAAGATAATTGATTTAAGGCAAGATATGGGAAATTTAATTTTTAATAATTTTTATATACTGCAAATTGATGAAACTTTGCTTACTAGATTGATGTTCATAATGTAAAGTATGTTAACTGTATGTAGAGTTGTGTCTGTAGAGTAATTTATGTTAAGTGTTATCGATAAACTCTGTAATGAAAAAATGATCGCTTTAGGTTAAAGTTAGAACTTTTTCATTAAAGATCATAGAGTAGGTGGGATATTGAGAAGTTGATATAAAATCAGAGATTTATAATATATAAAATATTTATTAAATATATTAGCTTTGCTTGAACAAGCCCAAGTTTTTGTTTCGCTCGCACTCATGCCAGCCACGCCCTGTGGTAAGCTAACTTATATGATAAGTTGACAAGTGTGTCTAAGAAAATTGGCAAAACAATTTATTTTTATTAGTTTTGCTGGCTGCCTGGCTGTCTGGCTGCAGCAGGCGCACACAATTTGCTCGCATGTGCCACACACATTGATCTATTGCCCATTAGGCGGAAATTCGGAGTCGGGAAACGCAACATCTGGAAGCATTTAAGTGTTAATTTTGTACAAAATGCTGCTCCATTAGCCCACCACAGCCCCCCTGAGTGATGAAAAACTGAAATTTGGCCATGTTGGCGTCGCTTCCAACAAAAATAATTTACATTTTCAATTTGCATTTGAATTCGTACGTTTTTCCTTTACCATTGACATTTGTGCTTAGACTTGAACTCAATTACGAGACAATTACTCGTCCTGCTACCGTTTGGGTGCCACAATATAGCCCCGGGCATGCATATGGGTTAAATGCGCTTTGGCATTGCCGCAAGCTAAGCAAATGCTACGCAATTTTTGACCAACTTGATCCATTTCTGACAGCTGTCGCTGTTCCTCAATTCCGCGCCTCATCGACGAGTGCACTTTATGAAATATGTAATACCCTCTACACATTTTCGGGGGTTGTTCAAGCTACACTATGCACACAATACAACTTCTCTGCTGCTTCTTCCCTTTTTACTGAGGGTTGCACCCTTTCGAGACTTGTGCGATGTTAACGATGCTTCGCCGACAAATGCAAAACACAACTCGCTTCACTCTGAAGGGCACTACATCAGTTCCATTCAACCATTTGCCGTTGATCTTTTTCAGACAAATGCCCTTCAACGATTTTAATGAATTCGAGAAGTAACCAACCAGACGCTCAACTCTGATTTGGATTCCGAAAGAAAAAAACAATATGAGAAGTGCTTAAAATAATTACTTTCGTTTAATTATTTGATATTCGAATTTTTAATGTATAAAATGGCAGATGATGTAAGTATTTTTAAGTAATATAAGTTTTTTTAATTTATTATAATTTATATTTTATTTTTAATATATTTTTTATTATTTTTTTTTTATATTTTGAATTTTTTCATATTTTAAATTTTGTTATATTTTTTATATTTTTTATATTTTTATATTTTTTACTATTTATTATTCTTTTTATTTTTATTAAGACTGCCTAACCCAATAACACATATTTAAAATTAAAAATAAAAAAACATGTTTTGAAACTCTCTTTAAATATCAAACACAGACAACAATTTTAAATTGCCGATGGAACAATAATTTTAATATTTTTTTAACAACGTCAATCAACAATAGAAGCTCACTCACTCATTATACAAGAGCAAAAATACTGCAAAAAAAAAATAAAATAAAAAATAAAACGACAATAAAAAGTGTAGAACCTAAAAAAATGGTGAAATCCAATTAAAATGTCCACTTAATCTAAAATCGTTGAAATCATGTGCGCTCTGACTGTGTAATTAAAATATTAATTAAATTATAATTAAAGTTTTTAAGCAGTCGCAGGAAGTTGCATATTGTTCAGGGCCCACAAAGCCGCCTGTACAGTTAATTGCGCAACGAGCAGCAGCAACAACGACAGGATAATAAACAAGTAAGAAAACTCTAGTCGAGACCGCTCGACTAGGGTTTGAATCCTACAAGCAAAACGTACAAAACACCGACATAGGGACGATACACAAGCGCAAGTCGGTGCGTCGTGTTCTTTGGCTGCTTTGCATGGCAATGTTATGGGAAATTAAATGTTTAATAACTTTTTTTTAAAAGATTTTGATCAAACTTGTTGGGCGTGATCATGTCATCCATATGTATGTATGTAAAGCAAAGTCTCTAGTATTTGATATACGGGGGTTACAAATTTGAGGCGAAGGGGGGGGTCAAAACTAACAAAACCGAAATTGCGTAAGGCTTACATAACACTAAATGCAAATTTGAAGACTCTAGCTAGAAAGATGATTTAGATAGAATTTTATAGTTAATTTAGATTTTGTTTTTAATCGATAACAATAAAACGATAAAAGTTATCGAATTTCTGAGACAACTCGATCTTTTCGTGCTATACAGGAACCTACATAAGAAATTTCAGTCTCTGCTCTTGTGGTTCTGGAACGACGGTTCTTCGGACAGACGGACAGCGGACGGACGGACGGACATGGCTTTACTCGGCTTGTCATCTGATCAAGAATTTTTTTGGGGTTGCCCGCCTCCTTCTGCCTGTTCATCATTTCAAAACATTTCCCTGATTTCATTTAGGGTCGTATAAAAACAGGATTAACAAAAACACTTTTGTAAAAGCGATTAAACAAATGCATTTATTTATATAGTACTTACAGCCGAAACAAACAAACAAAAAATACCCCAAGATAGCTAGTCGAGCATTAAAAGCAACCAAATTAAATATTTATACACATTGAATTGCTAATTAAACACGAAATACACAAACTAGGCGGTAAATTAAAATGATAAATTACATAAAAGCGGCCAGAAAATCATCAGCAACCACGCCCCCACCCCAAAAAAACGCCTCAGGCAGCAGGTGTATCAGTGTGTGTGTGTGTAGGCCTGTTATATAAAGCCACAGCCACAGTGAAACCACAGTAAGTTGAAATTGCAATTGCAATTTGGCCATGCATTTGTAATTTGATTTCATTTTATTTGTACACCCTAATGGAATTTGATTTTGTTGCAGATGTAGATAAATACATTTATATATATTTATATTTATTTATATTTATTTATATATATTTATATATATATTTATTTTAAATTGCTTGAATTGATTAACAATTTATTTATTTTTGTAGACAACACAAAATAAAAGCATAAATTTAAATACTTTGTTTTAATTAATTTTTAAAATATTTTTTTATTGAATATTTGTTCAAAAAACACACACAAAAAAGGAGATATTTCTAATACATTTTTATAGAAATTATTATTCATATTTGTTTTAATTTTGCATATTTTGTAAAACTCAATTTCAAGCTGGTTTAAAGTGCTTTTTAGCTTAGAGATTTATAACCTTCATATTCCTCATATATGTATATATTCTAATAAATCTTGCCATATTTGTATTTGTTTGTCTTTCAATTTTGGTGCTGAGTGAGAGCTAAAGAAACAAATGCTTTCACGCTCATAATTGCTCAAAGACTTTTAATTTCCTAAAACTTTACTACAGTTTGGCTTTTTGCTTTTGACCTATTTTATGCATTATTTACTTAAAACCAAAATTATATTGCAAAATGTAATCAAATTCTGAGCTCAAATTGATATGGCTTAAAAATAAAGTAAATAAAAAAGCTTTTCATTCAGCGTCAAAATGTGGATTTTATACTAAATGCTAAAAAAATATATATATATTTTGTGTACATTTAGGGCAAATGATTTCAACACGAACAATTTAGATTTCATACAATATTTCGTGCACGTATAAATTTTGCATGCTACGAATTTCACTAAAGCGAAAGAAATGAATAGAAAAAGCCAGAGCAGAAATCCGCGCAAATGAAAAGCAGTTAATAATTTGAATGGCAGCGCGGAAAAAAGCGGATATAAATATATAAATATATTTATATACATAAATATATACAAATATATGTATATATATCGCAATGGCGATCCATTAAAACCAGAGGAACACAAATTTCCAGCAATTAAAAATTCAATGTTTGCTCATACATTTGTCTTCTTTTTATACTCGCTCACCAAGCGGAATAGGTATATTTGTTTTGTGAAATGTCATGTCATGTTGCTCATTCATCTACCTGTCCTTCTAGTATCTGATTGATTGATTTTCCTGACATGAGCGTGGCAATTCAAAACAATTTTTCGGATGCCCAGCAACTCTCTTCAAAGTTTCCTAAATGATTATGAATTGAAGGATTGAATCGTGCACGAGTATTATGCAGTCAGCAGCGCTCAACTACAAAATTCTTACTCCTTTTTTATAGCACTCTATTTTCTCTAGTTGTTATTTTAGCTGGAGTATATATACATACTTTTTTCTCATTCATTTATTGATATTATAAATTACATTTTTTACGAATTATGCACACACAGACAGACAGACTCACCGGACATTGAAATGGTTCGCAATTTTTACGATATAATCGCATCAGGCATGTAAAATGTATTTTCGCTCGAATTAAACCAGTGCAAATAGAACGAAGCAAATGCTGCATTTTAATGGCTTAACAAAAGAATTTTTTGTACGAAATTATTCTTTTATATTGCGTTGCGGCATGGCACAACAATCTCTATATGAATTCCATAAATGAATTCAATTAAAACTAAAAAAAAATATATTAATAAAGCAATTTTCTACAAATTCGCAGACTTTTAATTTATGCACTTAGTTTTTCTTGTGTTATTAATTAATAGCCAATAAAAATTCCTGTGTTCAGATTCTGATAAGGAAAAATATGTGAATAATAAATTTAAATAGAGTCAAAAACAGTTTGACAAATGAAAACATATAATAATTTATGTGAATAATTTAAAATAATTTTAGTAATTTATAATATTTATAATAACATAATATACACACTTATTTTTTTAATAAATCAATTGATTAATTATTAAGAAAACTATTTAAAAATGTATTTACACTCTTAGCCTCCATTTGGACACATAATGTGTTATCCAACAGACTATAAGCCCGAGCATTGTCCAATTCTATGTACCCTCGCCCATTGAGTATATGTTAAACTCCACCTAAGCACACCTTACACACACCCACTCACACTCCCATGATATAGCACATGATACTAAAGTGTTTATTGTTCCATTTGAACAGACATCCACAATTTGTTTTGTACTTTTTGCTGCGAATCAATGTGGCTTATGTTGCTCGGCTCGGCTCGGCGGACGAACTGTCAGGGCCGTAAGCCTCTTGGCCACTTGCGTGCGATTTAATGGTTTCTCGCCACGCAAGGACAAGCAACTTTTTCGCCTAATTGTTTATGGCATAATAAACTGGATGGAAAAGTTGCCCAAATAGAAATTGGGCATTCTGCGGGGCGCAATCAGAAAAGTTCGTGTGCCCACAAGGTTTACGATATGCCCCCAAAGGTCATTTTTGGTATAGTAAAATATACTATATTTATCGTAAATACTAAATGAAATACAAAATAAACGGGAAATAAATATGTAATATTTTTGAAATGAATACAAATGACTTTAATGAACTTATCAGGCTCCAGCAAAGGCAGCAGTTGAGGCTTATAAATATCTATTAATAATCTTATAAATTTCTAATATATACTTATTTTTGTTAGCTAATTATAGTTCAGTTCTCTTCAAGCTACTCCACTCTCCCTGTCTCTTTGACACTCCAGGCACGCGCTGCCATACAAAAATGTCCACAATTCAAGGCCTTGCCTTTAATTTCGATTCGCTGCCTAATCTGGCTGGCTGCCTGGCTGGCTGCCTGGGTGTGGCCGACCAGAGTGTCAATGATAGCCTCATTAAATCAATCATTTTTGGGCAGTCAGCCACTTGCAACTTAATTTGGTCAACAACAATACACACACATATACATATATATATTTATATATTTATATATATATTTCTGTGTCGCCTGCCCGCTGGCCATTTTGCCAAGTCCTCTTTTGTTATTTATTTTTGGCATTTGCCTTGCGCTGACATGTAAAAATGATTATAATTAAACTAATGAAGGCGCCGCCACCCGCTACACACAAGTTGTTCAGGTAAATGTTTGACTACAATCGTTGATCAATACTTTTCTCCCATATCTGGATTTGTTTTTATTTAGCTAAGCAAATAGTTGAATATAAACAAAAGTTAATTGGAAATGAATGAAGAGCATATTTATATGAAAATATATGAGAACTTACAGTAAACCCAAATAAAAAGCTCTTAAATATTGTACAACGACAAGAACCCAGCCAATTGGAATAAATTCCAAGATTGAAAGCCAATTTGATATGCTGCACCTTAGCAGATGCATCCAACAATGAGCACACCCATTTCGGTAATTGAAATAAGAAGCAAAAAAAAAGAGAGAGAGAAACGGAAACGTTTTAAGGCACATAAATTCTGCAAACGTTCTGCCCGAACGTGGCGCTATCTATGCCGACTGCAGAGAGCTGTGCAACTGCATAAGCAAATAACAATAATATTTTAGAACGGTGGGACAGTCGGAGTCGAGGCCTCGTGTATCTTGATTAAAAACGCCCACGAGAGCGAGCGGGCAGACGGACACTAAATCCAATCGATTCTTTTTCATTGCTCTGCCTCTGCCGCCTATAAATTTGAGTTCCAAATAACTGTACTGCGTATTAGTGGGGATTATAACAAGAGCAACAACAGCAACGTGGAGTGTATCTAGCTAGACAGGCCTGAAACGAAATAGCTACTAATAGCATGCAAAATAATTCATGAATTTATTGAAATTTATAAGGCAAAAGCATGCATGGAAATTGTCTGAGGCAAACTGTAGCTCATCGATGCAGGTTGGCTGTCTCTGCACCTCGAATACCCTGTAAAAAATGGAAGATAAAATGGTATTGCACCTGGTCTAAACAGAGTGTGATTTAGGTATGAAAAAGCTCAGTTAAGCCAACAGAAATAAATGCTAATAATACAGGGTATCTCTTAGTTAAGCACATTTGCACTTCTTTCTCATATATTTTCGACTTCTCGTTCAACTTTGGCTCCTTCGGCTGTCTAGGCTGGTCGCAAAGGCTGCAGCCAAGTGGCTAACAAACGTTTGCCCAACGACTTTTTGCCAAGATGAAATCGTAGAAATTGAATTGAAGTAAATTGTGTCGACTGAGACGGTGGAGGCATGGGGAGAGGGGCATGGGGAAGTGCCTGGTGGCTGGCAAATGGCAAACGATATGCGTATCAATAGAAAAACAGAGCATCGCCCGACAACTTATACAAATAGCACATAAAAACTAAGACCCGCTCGAGTCCCGGGCCAAAGCCAGTCTAGGCATGTGCATATACACATACATACATACATATATCTTGAGTAGTGATAACTTCTTTCACGACTTTTGCCTCCTACTGGGCACCCGCACATAACACACACACACACACACACACACACACACACACACACACACACACACAGACTACAGACTACAGACTAAGGCACAAGTTAAATGTAACTTTTCATTCAGTTGCTGTTGCTGCAGCGCTTTTCCTCGCTTTTCATTCTTTGCTTTTCTCTTTCGGTCTCTTCTATTTGTATATCTTAAACGCGTTTCGCTGTATCTACTTAAGGCAGCTTAAATATTTGTGTAACATAATACAAAACATACGGGCTTCTTTGGTTATACTTAGATACATAGCTTAGATACTCGCACTTGGCCATAGCCAAGGCCCAGACGCCGTCGTAGGAGAAGTAGCTGCCAGTCGCTGCCTTGCAGGAGGCAACATTCGTTGCTTTTACTGTTTACAGTTAGCATGTTTTTGGCAACGACTTGCCTTGGATAATGGCATGGCACAATGCACATTGGATTGCCCCGAGCCAGTCATACATTGGGCAATTATCAAAAAAAAAAAAAAAGAAAGAAAGAAAAGCACTCAGATAATAATAAGAAGGAAACCAGCAGCATGACAAACAAGAGTTAATCACAAAATTAAGCAGCGACTGACTAACTCACTGACTCGGTAGCTCACGCTGATCACTCCCAGAGATGATAATAGGCTTCTTGATTAGCATTTTCTTTAAAAGCAGTGAGAATGAGCGTTCCAATTCCTGAAAATATGTTTTTGTTGCTATTAAGGAGAAGGCGTAGCAGCTGCTAACAATTCTTAACATTTCTGTAACATTTACATTAACATTTCCCACATAACATATCTTTCTACAAGGTGGTTATGTTTCCTGTGTAGTTTACATAAAAGAACGAGTCCTAGGCCAAACATGACTTAACATTTCTGTTAACATTTCTCACATAACATTTCTTGATAATCTGTTTCGAGAATCCTTAAGTTTTTCAATGAGGCTTAACATTTCTATTAGAGGTTTCTATGTACTGCTATCAACATATGTTAATCCTAACATTTCTTAACATTTTTTATAACATTTCTGATGTAACGTTAGGTGCAATTAAGCTGCCATTTTTCTAGAGTCTTATTAAAAATAAATAAAGCAAACACAAAATGTTTTATGAATAATCAATCTGAGAATCACATAGAACAGCTTAGGCTTTCAGTTGAATACGAGTTGCATGAATTGTTCCTAATCATGTGTAAACAGACTTAAGTGCATTTGATCAACGAAGCCTCATTAATTGGACAAAGAGCGAGAAGCAATAGTGAGTGCGTGTGTGTGTGTGCGTATGCGTGTGGGTATATGTATCTGCGTGTGTCCACTGCGTTGCCAGATATATTCAGGATATTGGAATTTCAAATGTGACGCTGGACGTGATGTTTTCTGCTGCTGACGTCCTGCTGATTGTGTACGCTGCCTGGCCTTGCTTTGGTTTCTGTCTTTGCTTTATTTCTGTTTTCATTCTTCTGCCTTCTGAATTTCCTTTCGTCAAACGCTAATGCATTGTACAACAACACAAAGAGCATGTTGATGGTAAGAGGCAATCTTTATTTGCGGCACGTTGGGTCCTCACCGAAAAAACAAAGCAGAAAACACGCGCCGATACGAGATGGCGATGCAGATAGAGAACCAGCAAGAGGCAAAGCATAGTTGGGTAATGGCTCTGAAAGTCGTCGTCGATATTTGCCTAGTGTCACACGATACGCACGACGGCATTTGCCTCATTAGAGTGGACGCTCGTTCCGCCTAGACTCGAGTAGTTAACCAAAATAGCAAAATGCATTTCGCAGACATCGACAACGAGTCGTATCTTAGGCTTGCCGCACACACATCTGCTATCGGAGCAGTGCGTAAACAAACCCAACAACATGCTGCCCGCACATTGCGGCCACAGTGGGTAACAAAAGCAAACGCCGCCTGCGATGTCATTAAGAGATGCAGATACAACTTGACGCCGACCCGGGCTGTATCTGTATCTGAAGCAGGGAAAACAACGATTTTTTTTAGATTGCCGAGCGACCTGCTGCCTCGCTTATCTCTTATCTATTATGCATGTGATTTTGATTGGTTTTATGTCTAAATTATTTAACTGATTTCACAGTTGATCGCTTCGCTATGCAAATGCATTTTAGACACCGCCCAGGGGCGGGCGGCAACTCGACTCGTTTGACAGGCGCTGCCGCCTGTCAACATTTTTGTTGTTTTTTAATCTTTGAATGGAAAACGTCGCATCATCCGACAGACATTTCAGTTGTAGCTCTTCTGATAGGCATTATATATACATATATGTGTTCATTGTTATGCTAATTTAATTGGGCTTTTAGGTATAAAGGAAATCATAAAAGACGAATTTCGACAACTTTTCTACTTTAAAAAATCATCTAATTTTGTCTAAATTAAATATATATAATAATTTAAGATAAGTGAGAAATATACTTTTAATGCCATTTAAGAGTCAAGATCTCTGACCATGAAGTATATATAGAAATTTATACATAAAATCTTGGACGATACCAGAAAGTTTCTAATAGAAATGAATGATAAATCAAAAAGCTTTTTTATATAATAAATTATAAATTATAAAATAATATTTGTAATACTTTAGATAATTATTTTATGTATATAATATATATATTCTTTATTTACACTTTTTAGATAAATATTTAATATTTATAGAATAGGTAATATAAATTATATATTTTATATTTTTTTATATTTATTATATATTTCGTAGCATTTTAATTTTAATATTTTATAGCTATTTTTTTATTTACATATTTAAATTTTCAGATTGATTTATAATATTAAGTATTTAGGTATTTCTTTTTAATTTATTTAAATTTTGCAGATAAATATTTTATATTTATTATAAATTTATCTGAGATTTGTATTTTTGTTTTCACATTTTATAATTATTATTTATTTATTTATATTTTAATTGTTATTTCCTAGCAGAATGTTAAATAACATATTTCAAGGCTATGTTAATGTTATCTCTGTTATGATCAGCGCTATCCCAGTATAGACTTACCTTTTTCAAGTGTCCATCAATTTTGTTGAGAAATTCCCAAATGGTTTTTTGTTCTCTGGGAATAGAAACTGAAGAAGTTTCAGCTGCTAGGCGCTTCCAGCCTTCTCTTCTTCTTGTTGCTGTTGAACGGCTTGTTGCTGTTGAAGTTGTTGTTGGAGTTGGGGAGACGATTGCTTGGGCAGTTGAGATTCAAATTGTTGAACATTTGCCATATCGAATTGGGATATCGATAAATGTTGTTATGATTGCCTTTGCTCTTGCTCTTGCTCTTGCTTTTGCTTTTGCTTGTGCTTTTGCTTCTCGCCGATCGCTTGTCGTAGTTAGTTAACAAATTATAGACACTTACACGAGACAACACCGAAGAACACAAATGATTTATATTTTTACTTTATACACAACAACAACAACAACAATGATGATGATGATGATGAATAATGACGACAAATATTGTACATATGTACAGAGCAGTATAAAATATACACAAGCACACACACACACGTAGATAGACGATAGAGATAGACGAGGAGGGGTTTACGTACGGGATAGACGACGAACCGAACTAATTAAATAAGTAACACGCGACGCGAAAAGTATGCAACACTTATATTTGGTCAACACAATAGCCTCATGACGTTTTCTTAGTTTCTTATTTGTTTTTATTCTCTTTCTTCTTTTTTTAATTGTCGTTGTTAGCTCCGTTGATCGTAATTAGCCGAAGTGGCAACAGGACACTGCAAAGATGACAAAATGACGCATAAACAATTGCGGAATATTTCTTATTATGACAATGACAACACACACGGCAAATTGGTTGGCAACGCGCAGCGCACGGCCAAAGGACAACGACTGCAGCCAGCGCCAGGCGAAAGATGTGCACAGAGAGAGAGAGAGAGAGAGAGGCACAGAGAGCGAGAGCGCGGCGCCAGCGTCAACAGCGGCGCCAGCTACGATGCGAATGGGCGAGCAAAGCAGAGTACAAAACATGAAACTCTGCCATCGAGGGGGGTAAAACGACAGCGACAGAGAGCGTACGCCGACGAGAGAGAAATTTACATAGGGCAGCTGCCAGCGCTCTCACACACACACACAGGCACACAGGCTTATTGTATTGAAACGCGGCGAGAATGAAATGCAGCGAAACGAATGGGCAGCACAAAATGTGCGCAACAAAATGGAAACAGGCACTTGAAAATAAACAAAATATATAAAAAAGGATAATCCACACACACACACGCACACAAACAGAATGTGTTCCATTGCCAAAATGTGCACAAAACACTAAGCGGCATGGCAACGTTCTCTCGCTCTCTCTCCCTGTCCCCTTCCCCCTGTCTACTTCTTTCTCGCTCGCTCTCATTGCGTGTGGCGCGCCAGTAGAAAAATCAATGAAAAATATCTGGAAAAGATATCCAAAAAAATGTTTCTATTATTTGTTTGTGCCGCTTTCGTGCTCTGCGCTTTCAGCCTTCATTCTTGCGTTTTCTTATATTATTATGCATTTTTGTACATTAGCGTAATTCGTTTAATTCGAATTTATGGGAAGCTCGCTGCTCATGTGCCAATTGATTACTTTATTATTATTGTTTAGCAACACAATCACACACACACACTCACACAGAGAGAAGCACATGCACACAGAATCACACACACAACGGAACAAACACGACACGCTTTAAGTAAAGCAATTGATTAACGGGACTACCATTTACCGTTTCAATGAGCGACACGCACTTTCGCGGCTTGCCGATTTGTTTATCTGTTGTCAGTCAGAACTGCTGCTGATGCATTGCGACCAGACAAAGCCCGTGGCAACAACGGACATCAGAACGAGAACGCGAACGCGACTCATGAACACGCGACTCTCTCGACGACGTAACAACAACTCAGCCGGAGTTTCATTTCATTTCTAAAGTCTGACGGCACTGAGTGCAGCAGCACACATGCTATGCCAGACACATGTTGCGGAACATGTTGCTACGCAGCCGAGAGCAGCACGTTTCCCGAAAATCTTCATCTGCCTTCGGCGGCAACACAATATGTTTAGCAACGTGCACACACAATCCCAACAAACACAAAGGCTAATAATGTTGCGGCACATGTTGCCCCACTTCGCGCATGTTGATGAGCATGTTTCGGACCATATTTGTTATTGTTTCTCTCGGGCGGTTTACTCTCTCTGTCACTCTCTCTCTTCGGCTTTCGCCCGTTCGAGCAGCCGAATTGTATTAAAAGGCCCATGTGTTGCCGTTTCATTGCCAAAGTTTCGTACCTTTGATGGGCGGGCGAGTGTGCGCCTTGCCAGCAGCTAGGTACAATTGGAATTTCCTTATACCAATTGAATATAATAAATATAAAATATGGTAAATTTTAGTGAAAGATTAAAAAAGAATCGCATTAAAATTTCAAGCTGGCAGATTTATCAAATCTGTGGTACGTTTTGTGGAAGGGTACCAACAACAGCACTTTCAAACAGCTGACAACTCTAAAGTTTTCGCTCTCTTGCCGCTCTCAAAAAACGCACTCTCTGTTTTTGCCGGCGGTGCATATGTACTTGTTTATTTATAATTTATAAATGCCGAAGAACGACTAAAATATTGTATTAGCTGTAGGTTTTAATTAATATGCACATTGACTATGCTTAATTAGACACTCTGCACAGTTAACCGGCTTTGGTAAAGAAACACAAACAAAAACAAAACATTTAATTGTTAACAAAACAGAATCTTGAAGGTATTAAACTCTTTTTACCTAGGCCATTTTGTATTTAATTTGGTTTAACATTGTACGTTTAACTTTGTTTGTTTACATATTTGAATTTATTTATGCTTTAGTAAACAATTAAAACTATTATTTATGGAGAGCTAACCAATTGGCACTGACAGCCGAACGATAGACTAAACTCGGCCAATCGATTGTATCTCTATCGATAGTTGTTGCAGCAGCCGTTGCACAGCTGTTGAGCTGCTGGTAATACAAATTAACATCTATTTAAAGCATTTTATAACTTTTTATTGTTTAACAAATTACTTATCACATTTAACTATGTTTACACTCAGCCCTGCAGCTTTAGCACAATTTTACCACGCATATGTCCGCCCTTGAGCCGCTCAAAGGCCTTGGGCATATCCTCAAAGTCAAAGCTGCTATCGATTTGCGGTATTAACTGTAAATAAATAATCGAATTTTGAATTTTAGCCATAATGAGACCAACTGACTGCCCACTGACCTTTCCCCGCTCCACCAGCCTGCTGATGAACTCAATGCCATGCGCAGCCGGACAGAAGTAGCCCCACTTGACGACTCCGCCACGCTGCGTCGCCGCCTTCACGTTCGTCTGGACCAGATCCGTAAGGTTCTGCAGCGCGCCCAGGCAGAGGCCCTTCCTATCAATGTTGGCCAGCAGCGGCGAGCTGAAGGTGATGTATTGCCGGAAGTCGTATGGCAACTCACCCGCCGCCTGGCCACCCTGCCCGGCGCAGTCCAGGACGATGTCGTAGGGAGCGTAGGTGCGCAGCTGCTCCGTGGCGTCGGATGCGGCGTAGTCCACCACGTAGTCGGCGCCCAGCTGGCGCACCATTTCCACGGCATCCTCGCTGCACGTGGCCAGCACCTGGGCGCCCTGCGACTTCAGCATTTGAATGGCCAGCGAACCGACGCCGCCGCTGCCGCCCAGGACCAGGACGCGCTTGTTGGCTCCACCGCCAGCTGAACTGGTGGCGCCGCACGGGCCACCCAGCCCACCGGTGATGTACATGCCCGACCAGGCGGTCAGCCCGGCGTAGAGCACGCTGCTGGCCTCGCTGTCATCCAGCTGCTCCGGTGCAGGCGCCAGCTGGAGAGGATTCAACTTGATTAGAGACACTGGTAAAGGAGGGAGCAACTCACACAGGATGCGGGCACCACGACGTACTCGGCATGGGCTCCATTGCTGCTTGGCACGGGCACCACGCCCCACACCCGCGCCCCCAGCCTCAGCCGCTCCTGGCGCACGCCCATGCCCTGCTGCACCAGCTCGCCGCAGAACTCGCGGCCTAGGGTCAGCGGGAACTCGATGTCATCATTGGCCTGGCAACGGAACTGGTTGAGCAGCGTCGATCCGTAGCCAGCGAGCATGGCCAGGTCTATGGGATTCACGGCTGTGGCTCGCACCCGCACCAGGCACTCGTCGGAGCTGCGGATTTGGGGCAACTTCAGCTTATCCGACAGCTGCAGCTCCTCTATTCCCCCGTAGTTGTGCAGCTGCCAGCCGCGCATCTTCATGGAGAGCTTCCGGGTTGGCGATGGAGGCGGCGTCGGATCCGTTGGCTCGCAGCTGGGAGCTGTGGCTGCCAGTTGGCGACGGGGCGGGAGCAGCCGGGGCAGCAGGCCAAAGCGCGTTGCGGGCGCGCGTATAGTTGCGCTGGCTGCCTGCATTTTTAATTATTTATTATTTTATTTCGTTTTTATTGTAACTTTAATTTTTGTTTATGTAAAACTGCGGCATGTTAAGGTAAACAGAGCAATAACAGAATAGTTCGGAATAGTACGCAGCTCGGCAGAGGCTAGCACTGTTATGTTAGCAGAGGAGAAAAAATGGAAATATGAAATGTCATATTCCACTGAGCAATATGTGAGCAAAGAATAGTTTGATGTTTTTAATTATACATGAAACAGCAAATATTAATAGATATATTTAACATAAATTATTATAGTAATAACGATTTTGCAGTATATATAATATTGATTTCAATAATAATTGGATTACTCATTTATTCCTATAAAACCTTGCAGTTAAAAGACACCTAAGCTTACCAAAAGACCAGTTTTACATATAATTTTTGTGACGTCACTTTTTTGTCTTTTTCAGTATAGATCAACTCGCACGCACCAATTTCTAAAAGTTTGACGTCACATTTTCCAGTTAACAGTCCTCTGTCAAGTTAACAGAACTCTGTGCATAACCTTCCATTATTACTCCGTCATTTCTGCACAAATTGAACTCGGTTACTGCTTATTATCGACGTTAAGTATTATCGATAGCTAGTTACTCCCACCACTACACACATATTATTCGCAAAAAACGCCGACAAAAAAAAAATAGCAAAGTCAGTGGAAGTGCAAAAAATGGAGCCGACTTTGGATCACTACAAGATTAGCTGCGAGCTGCTGGGCCACAGCCTGGACGTGCGTGCCGTGGCCGCCGGCGGCAATGCCCCAGGCACCACCGAACAACTCATTCTGTCCGGCTCGCGGGACAAAAGCACAAAACTCTGGAAGCCGATCGGGTGCGTAGCGAGAAAGAGACAGAGAGAGTAATTCTAATATTACCATTGCAGCAACGAGTACATGGAGAGCGTCACTTTGCAGGACCACAAGAACTTCATATCGTTCATCTGCTACCTGGAGTCTGAGCAGTGGATCTGCACGGCCAGCAACGATGCCACCATTTGCGTCTACCAGCAGGACGGACTTGTGCCGCTGATCACGCTGAAGGGCCACGAGCTGACTGTGTGCACCCTGGCCGGCGGCCTGCAGACGCGCAGCATCATCAGCGGCAGCTGGGACAAGACCGCGCGCGTCTGGCAGATCAGCGAGACGGGCGACGTCACCTTCGTGGCGCTCAAGGGACACGAGGCGGCCGTCTGGGCCGTGGCCACAGCCGCCGCCCAGCAGAAGTACATCACGGGTGGCGCCGACAAATGCATATACTATTGGAACGCCCAAGGTGAGAAGCTGCGTCTGCTCAAGGGCCACACGGACTGCGTACGCAGCCTCGTACCGCTGCCCGCCAACTCGCTCCTCTCCTGCGGCAACGATGCCGTGCTCCGCTTCTGGAACGAGGACGGCGAGTGCGTGCGCGAGCTGAACGGCCACACGAACTACATTTACGCAATGGCCCGCAACAAGGCCCTGGGCGAGCACATAGTCGTCTCTTGCGGCGAGGACAGCACCTTGCGCATGTGGAACGTGATCACGGGCGATCAGCTGGGTGCGCCCATTGTGCACCCGGCGATCTCTGTGTGGTCCGTGGCATGTCTCCGGAATGGGGACATCGTGACCGGCTGCAGCGATGGCGTCGTGCGCGTCTTTAGCCAGGATCCGGCACGCCAGGCGAGCGAATCGTTGCGCTCGAGTTTCGAGCAGGCGGTGAGCACGCACACGGCGCAGCTCAACGAGGACATTGGCGGCGTCAAGAAGACGGAGTAGGTGATCTTAACGTAATCCTTATCAAATTCTAACTGTATACTCCTACTCCTCCACAGCTTGCCCGGTCCGGAGGCGCTGCTGACCAATGGCACGCGCGAGGGCCAGACGAAGATGGTGCGCCACGTGGATGGGTCCGTGAAGTGCTACGCCTGGGAGCTGGGCAAGTGGTCGCTGGTGGGCGATGTGACCGGCGCCACAGGCGGCACCCAGCAGACCTCCGGCAAGAAGCTGCACGAGGGCAAGGAGTACGACTATGTGTTCAACGTGGACATCTCCGACACGGAGCCGCCCATCAAGCTGCCCTACAATCGTGGCGAGGATCCCTGGCAGGCGGCCCAGCAGTTCATCCATCGCAACAACCTGCCCCAGGCCTACCTCGACCAAGTGGCCAATTTCATAGTAACCAACTCGGAAGGAGCCCCCGTCGCAACGCAAACCACGGCGTAAGTGGAAGATTTATTCTCTGTTGGCATCTGGATATATATATATTCCCTTTCCAGTGGCTATCAGGATCCCTTTACGGGCGGCTCACGCTATGTGCCTGGCTCCAGCAGCAGCAATGTGCGCGGCGGCGGCAACATGGATCCCTTCACGGGCGCCTCCAGCTACTCCACGACCAGCGCCCACACGCAATCCAAAATCGACGTCAACTTTGTCGGCGGCAGCGACAAACACTTTCCCGTTAGCAACTATCGCACCTTCGACACCTGTGATGCCAACAAGGTGCTGGAGAAGATGAAGTAAGGATCAGGAATTTATCTCCTCCTATAGCTGTTGTTCATTCCCTCTTCCTTTTCAGGGAGTTCAACGGCAAGCTTACGCCCAGCGAGGGCAAGGTGGGCGACGAGCTGCTGCTCGCCGTCATTCGGCTGACGGATAAGTCGCCCGAGGTGGATCCTACGGCATTGGAGGCTCTGCTGCTGCTGCTCAAGTGGCCCGCCGGCATGCTCTTTCCCGTGCTGGACGTCGTGCGCCTGGCCGTGCGCCACGAGGCCATCTTCAGTCTGCTCCACAACAGCCACAACTTCCTGAGCAGCGTCATACCGCAGCTGGGCGGGTCGGCGGCCAACCAGCTGATGGTCTGCCGCTGCCTGGCGAATGCCTTGACCCATCGCGCTGGCCGCCAGCAGCTGGAGGAGCAGCTGCCGCACATCGTGGAGCTCGTCAGCTGCATACGCGCAGGCAGCGCCAATCTCCAGATTGCGATCGCCACGTTCTACTTGAATCTGACCACGTCGCAGACGCAGAGCGAGGCCCAGGCGGAGGTGTGCCACGTGGCCGCCTCGGGCATACTGGAGCTGCTCAAGTGGGCCAAGGACCTGGAGGCCTGGTACCGCTCCATGCAGGCTATCGGCAACCTCACCACGACCTCCTGCAGCCAGGAGGTCATCGCCCAGGTGGTCTCCGTCGACTTCGTGATGGACAAACTTCGCGAGCTGACCAACACGCCACAGGACGAGAACTTCGCCAAGGTGAACCTGGTAGGACAGGCCCTGCTAGCCGTATTCTAAGATCCGGATAACTGCATCGCGCATTTATTTATAAATTTTTACATATTCGGGAGTCAAATTCAATAAATACTTTATGCTTAGCTTAAATACGTATTTAAATGGGAATGGACTAATCGAGTGAGGGCTTGGGCATCTGGCCAGCAGCTGCGTCCGTGCCAGGTGCGGCTTTGCGTGTCTGAATCCGCTCCAGCAGCTCGTGCTTCCAGCGCTCCTCGGGCACGCCCTTGGCCCAGTCCGGCACGGTTATGTTGGGCAGCGTTATCTTGGACATGGCCTTGAGTATCTATTGGAAGAGCTCTATTAGTTATTGAAGTTCTTTTAGCACGCCCTTAGTGCTACCCACCTGCTCCGTGCGCGTCTTGTCCAGCTCCAGCTGCAGCTCCTGCGGCCGCGGCTCGTTCCACACTTGTCGCTCGATTTCCGCATCGGCGCTCTCAATGGGCGGCATATTGGGATCTCCGTGTGTCACCTCCGCATTCATCAGGTCTATATCCTCATCGGCTGTCTCCTCAGCAGCAGTCGCATCCCGGACTCCGATGTCAGTGGGCATTGCCGACGCCTCGTCAGCGTCGGTTGCCAGCGGCTGGTAGCCATCGTACGCATCCGACTCGGCGCTGTCGTCGCTCTGCTCGCCTATGTGTGGATGTTCAATGGCTGGCGCTTGGAAAGTATGCTCCTCCCCGGGATCTGTGGGCAACTCAGGGCCGCCCATTGCTGGAGTTGACGAAAAATAAGAATAAACAACAAAGTGCGATAAGTCGATAACGATTAGTGAATGTCAATTCCCAATAACAGAGCAAGGGCATATAAGCTGCAGCTAATCGATATATCGATATGCAGTGCTGTAAAATAACAAACAGCCGTTACAATTTAAACATTAATTTATATTTTTGATAACTTTTTCATTAATATTAAAGAGAGTTTCATCTAAATGCTAATACAAATAGCCGCCTTGAGCGGGCACTGGAGCCGTCGAGGGATCAGCCGCCGTCGCCTTCTGCAGCGGCACAATCGTCGATTTGATGTCCCGGTTGGAAGTCTTCCGCAGCTCCGTCGCCGCGTGCTGCAGCTGCAGCGTGCACTCGCTGCTGACGCCATTCAGGGTCAGCTGCGTGGTCTCCTTCTCCAGCAGCAGCGCCAGTGCCTCGAGCAGCTCCACAAAGCCCAGGGCCAGCGCAGCACGCCGTATGCGATTGAGCTCCTTGTAGAAATGCTGCGTCTTGTCTGGCATCTTCTTGGCGTGGCGGAGGACCTTCTGTACGTCGGACTGCAGGCTCGCCTGGCGTATCCAGACGACGCTGCTCTGCGAATACGAACGACGCTCGGCTCGCACCGGAAAGCTCGCCGTTTCCCCGGGCGCCAAGTCCGTGGGGAACCCAAGCAGCTCCAGGTCACCCAGCCAGGGTATCACGTGGGAGCCCGGCGGGAGTATGTTGAGCACGAAGTTGGACTTCTTCTTGAGATCGGTGTAGGCGTACATGAAACCGTACCACTTCTCGCCTAGGAGCACCAGGGCGGCCATGTTCTCCAGTTTCAAGGCGCCGTGGAGGAGCACGCAGAGATTGTCCTTCTGCTGCTCGGCCTGGGGCGTGGTGTTGTGCTTGAGCACCACGCTGACGTCCGCGTCGTCGCCGCTCTCCTCGGCCTCCTTGGTGTCCTTCACGTAGAAGTCGCGTATGTCCTGCTCGAGCTTCTCCAGCTCAAAGTGCGGATTGCCTGTGTCCAATGTCAGCTTGGGCGTCTTGGCCACTGCTGCCAGTCCGCCAGAGCGTCGAGTGGGCTTCTCACGCTCCACTTTGGGCATCACCCAGTGCCGGCTGAGCGTGGCCGGGGAGCCGATGTCGGACAGGGCCAGGAAGCCGCAGACGTCGATGCGTTGCTCGATGTGCCGTATGGTGGGATCTCCGCCGTAGAGTGCGCTCTGCTCGTACGGCATGGGCGGCGGCCAGAGCAGCACCTGGCCCTCCAGGCGGAAGTAGTGGCCACATTTAAGCGTCACCTCAGTCAACTTGTAGCTGGCCTCGCACACGCGCTCCATCAGCTCGAAGAGGGCCGTGCGTCCCAGTTCGCTCTTGTGGCTGCAGGCGGCGGAGGCATCGCCCGCCTCCACACTCTTCGCCGGCTTCGTCATGAACAGCTGGCCCTTCAGGGCGGCCGCGTCCAGCAGCTGCTGGTGCAGCGCCACTCCGCGCGTGAAGTAGAGATCCGCGTGGACGCCCAGGCAGATGAAGTTGAGGTTGTAGGTGGCCAGTGCCTGGAGCCAGGCGTACTCATGCTCGGCCTCTTTGCCCGCAAGTCCCTCCAGGAAGCCGCTGATCGAGGTGCTGCCGAAGCCCGGGCCGCAGTCCGTGAACACCACCAGCTGGAGGAGATTCTGTGTGCCCCAAGTGGCCATCAGGCTGACGCAGGTCTTCAGCATGGTGATCAGGCAGGCCTTGTCCAGGGGCTCGATTTTCTTGATCGCCTGCCGCACCTGATCGTAATCGCGCGTAAAGTCCACTTTTAGCTCGCAGACGGTGGTGTACAGCACCAAAGCTACGTGCTCGAGTTTGCCGGATGCCGTCAGGTTGTCCAGCAGGTGCTGGATGCCCTTGAGGGCTAGCGATTGGTACGTGTGGTCGTTGCGCCCGGGCACAGGGCGCAGCATCGACAGCGATGCATCCAGAGCAATTATTGTTGGCATTTTTCCCAACTTTTCAGCAGAAATAAATATAAACAAAAGCCGGCAACAGCTGATCTAATTATCGACAATCGATAGCTTTCGCTGTAAACATTGCACCAACTTCACATCAAGTATCGATAACATATTCGACCAGACTAACATCACTGGCAGAATGATTTGCATTTACAGCTTGGCGCCAAAGCAAATATTCAAATGTCAATTGATTTGCTGTCAAGATTTAATCAAGAATTTTGCGGGCCCGCAAATATATTAAATGCATATTTATTAGTATTTGATTGGCTTGAGTTTTGCCGCTGGCAGCAAATTAATCAGCCCGATGATTGATATTCACTGAATAGTTTTGTATTAAAACAAATTGAATTTTGATTCAATTGCACTTCCTATGCAACAGTCTTAGGATGCGGGAAGCCATAAATGCAACTATATGCTCTTCGCTGCGCTCTTTTAATTACATTTAATTAGAAACATCTGAGCACGATCGACGCTCGCTCACCCTCTCCGGCCGCCAGCATACGAAATTATCAGGCCGAACTCGATGTGCCAGGCGCCAGCATCTCAGACTCTCATTCAGTGTGCGCTGCTCGTGCAGTGAGGACGTGTTGTCAGCTCCAGAAAATCTAGTGAAATTCCCAGTTCCCATTCAAAGTGCAGTGCAGTGAGTTGCTCTGAGACAAATTTCATCTCTCCAGCTGATACCAAGTGTGTATTTATAAGAGTTTCCCGATTTACTATTACTATCGCATATTATATTTAATACATTTATTGAATTCAATAACACATGTAGTCGACTCTATAATATATAGTATATATACTAAAGTGTTCTATCTTAGCATTCACAATTTATCAACCTTTAACCCAATTCGTGAATGCGATAAGGACAATATGATTTTGTTTTATTTTATTTAAGGCAAACAAATTGATATGGGGCACATATATACTTATATGCATATATATAAATATATATACACATATATATATTTTTATAAAATGTCCAGTTCGTGCTCATTTAATCATTTCACTTACATATTTCTGACCCAATTTCCTGCTTGCATTTTACTACCATCCACAAAATGCAATCGACGGAAATCTGGCGCGTGATGAGAGATCTGCGTCTTATTCTTGGCGAATTTTATAGCTTTCTATATGCAGACAGCTCCAGATACTAATATAAACAATGCGATTCAAATCGACATTGCAACAAGGAATTTCCGTATTTTGTTTAAACAATCCGAAATATGCCAAAATTTATAGCTGCACAAATAAACTATAAATTTATATAGATTTACTATATATATCTATAAATTCTTTTCCTCTTCAATTTGCACAGTTCAGGCACTTCAACCCAGTTCGGATTTGCATCGCCGCAGCTAATTGGAGATCGAAAAAAAAATGGCAACTGCCAAGCATCCATCAATTGCTTTAGTATTTCTAGCTCTAATTGGTCTCAGCCTAGGGCCGATGCCTCATGCCGCCGCATCGCCCGTCACGTAAGTTCTCAATCTCCAAAGTTATTTCAATTAGCACACGATCGTATATATATATAAAGACCATATGCACAAGTTATCTATACATTAGTGCTCTATCAAGTAGAATATCCTATTTTATAAAGATTTTCATAAATTGTTATTGTTTATAATGCTTCCTATACGTTATAACTGTAATAAAATATATTTAAAAGTTTTATAAAAATTTTCAAATATTTTTTTAAAAGTTTTAAATATATTTTATAACTTTTTTTGAATATATTTTATTCTAGTTTAATAATAAAAAATTGTTTAAAAATGCAAAGAATATACTTATAAAATTAAATCTAAATTTCTGAAAATTAATGTACAGTGAAACGTCGATATAAGGAGCTTCGTTATAATGAAAACCTCAACATAACGAAGTCTCTTGAAAAAAACTCGCTTTTACGAAGTTTTTCATACAAAAATGTTCTATATATTTCTGAGTCTGAAAGCCTCTATATAGCGAAGCAATTTTTCAAATACAAGCAAGTTCAAATTTAAGCCGTTAAAAAACAGCAAAAACCGTATTAATAACGAATTTTCTCACAGATTTCTTGAAATTTTGTTTTACCAAGGTTTTACTAATAACTTCCTATAGCGAATCAATAGATATAACGAAACATTTTCTGGGGTTCCTCTCAGATTCGTTTTATCGAGTTTTTACTGTATTTATATTTTTTTTGTGCAAAAGTTTTATTATTTAGGATTTATATCAACATTTTTTAATTTTATTTTTTTTTTAAAATTTAATTCATTTTAATAGTTTTGAATTTAAGCTAATTTTTATTTACATAAATTAAAAATGGTCAGTTTCATAAATGTTATTACATACTTATATAAATACATTTGTGTTTATATTTTTTTTAAAGCAAATTTAAACTAAAATTTCAATTATTTTTAATTTAAATACAAAACATTTTTTTTTTATTTTTACTACCATTTTAGTAACTGTTAAATATTTTCAGACATGAAGAAAAAAAAAAACAATTCGTATATGTACTAAAAACTATTCATAAACAAATTATGGCTTACAAGATTTTACTTATTTTCCAAAAGTTTTCTCGTTTTTAACATTTATAAATTTTTATATATTTTTTTTATATATATTATATATATTAATATATGCATGTATATATTTAAAAAAATCCTTAGTCTCTTTCTCAAATTTAAATTTAAATTATTTATTTTTTTTTTTTAATTTTATAATTCAATATTTTAGATATTATTTAGATATCAAAAATCGTTAAAGTTCTGATAAAAATTTCATTCAAAATAAATACGAAAATAAATTTAAGAAATGCATCGATCAATATGTATGTATTAAAAAGCTATTTAATATTGCAACATTTTGGAATAGATTTTCTGCTTTCGAGTTCTTTGGCTCTTCTGAAACGTCTTATTCAAACTGAACTCAGTTTGACACATGTCAAACAGTCGCACGCACTTTGCTTAAGATTCTCGAAACGAATGCAGCTGAGGAGTGAAATTGAAATGTTTCTTTGCGAAATGTGTGAGATATCAAGTGCGGCGCCAGGACGTACACGATTCTCGGATGTAAACACAACACCCGATGTCTAATGCCAGAGACCCGGACCCCTACGCCCCGCGAGCCACATGCCCAGGCATAGGGCAACGCCTTCAGCCAGAGCTCGCTGTCCCCCCCAAAACTAATGACTATTGCCTTCAAAGAGACGCAGATAGAGAGAGGGAGAGAGAGAGAGGGAGAGAGAGAGAGAGAGATATGTGTGTTCCGGCTGTTTGTTTATTTATTTTTGGCCCACACTTCATGCAAATGGCCTGCGGAATGGTATGGGGAAAGTGTAATGGGAATGGAGTGGGAATGGAAACTTGCTGCACATATGTTGTCTAGCGGGGCGCATGGCACTTGGAACTCTTGCTGCTCTGCATATCTATCAGCATAAATGCATTTCACGCACACACGCACACGCACAGATGCTCAATGTGCAACGCATCTAAAAGGGTTTCTGACCCTGAGACAGCGCCGCATTGTAGATTATTAGCAGGCAGGGTGGGCCGTCTATATGCTTATGAGAATTGATCTCGATCTTTACAAGTCATTTATGATTACTGCAGACGTAGCCAGTCACAGGCACAGGCAAAGTCCCAGGCCCAGTCCCATCAGCATTTACAGCTGTCGATGACAGCGCCATAAAAGCGGCCCATGTTTTCCTCATAATTGACACAAGAGAATCTTCTGCTTCTCAGCTTACATACGGAATCTTCTTTATTTTTTCCAATAAAATGAATACATTTTTAATATTTTCATACTTGAATTCCGTCAATTGTACTTCAAAGATATACTCAATATTTTTATGGTTTTTTTAAAAGAGTTTTCTTTCAGTGAAGGGAAATTCAAAAATTATAAAGTTTTAAAAACGTTTTCGAGATAATCACATATTTTTCAGATATTTTTTAAATTTAACAAAATATTAAAGTATTTTTCGGCATTTTCAAAAAAAAAAAAATCTTTTAGACTCTCTAAAATATTTCTAATTATTTATATATATTTGTTTAAAGATAATAAATTTAAAAAAATGTTTTTTGCCAGAAATAAAATAAAAAATTTAGTTTTTTTTTTAAATTAATTTCTTCTGTTCAAATATGAAAATAATTTGTATTTAATTATTTAACTAAAAAAGAAAGTTTAAATTTGTATTTTTTATAAACTAAAAAGCAAAATTAAATTTGTTACATTTATTTTATAAACTAAAAAAAACTAAACTTAATTTGATAAATAATTATAATTATTAATTAATTATATAATTTATTTTATATTTATTTAATTAGAAAAAAAAATATATTTTTATATTTATTTGCAGAAAATTTCATATTTTCCAAAATCTAAACTAAATATTTTAATTTATTTTTGAAACTACAATTTTTTTTTATTTTCCTAAATTTAACTAATTTTTAAAAATGAAAGAATCTTAAAATTATTTTTGAAAATTATTGCAAAAGTTTTTTAATATTTAATATTTAATAAAAAAAATATTATTCACATATAAAAAATATATTTAAATTGAAAAATTATTTTTCTTGCATATATATTTAATGATCGATATTTTAGACTAGATATGGAGTGTATATGCTTCAAATGAGATCTCAAAAAATGATTTTAAATTATTCATGAATACCCCTATGTATATTTTTGAACAACTTCTTACCCTTCGCCTTGCAGCAATGAGGACATAAGTGGAACTCTGAAGTCTCTGATCTATTCGTACAATCAGCTAGACAACAAGCTGGAGCGCCATGAGCATCGCGAGCGCGCCCTCGGCGAGCTCCTGAAGAAGGCGATGCAGTCACTGCAGAAGAGCCAGAGAAGCCTCGAGCCGATGACCGGCATATTCGGGCGACTGGACGAGCGCGTCAGTCAGATGGAGACGATGCTGATCACAGTAAGCTAGCAGAATTCGCAAATCCCTATAGATGTCATAGATGCTTCTCATTGTGTAGCAAGAGGAGAAGTACAATACGGAAACGGACAAGCTGAATCGGGCAATGGAGCACATGTTCAAGTGGATGCGGGAGAACGACGAATGCTTCAAGAATCCTCCAGGTGTGCAGAAGGCAATCGCTGCGCCCGTGGCACCCGCCATACCCAACGAGTTCGTGAAGGAGCAAAAGGAGATGAATAAGCAGCTGCTGGACGAGCTCAAGCAGCTGAGCTCGAGCGTCGCCCAGCTGCTGGCCAGCAGCAAGCAGACCGCCCAGGAGACCCAGCAGGGCTTCGAGCGCATGCCCAAGGCCGCTGAGCTCCTTGACCAGATCGAGGAGAAGCTGCAGCAGCACAAAGCCGCCGCCGCAGCCGTCACCACAGTGGCGCCGCCCAAGAACAATGAGCTGGAGGAGCAGCTGCTGGAGCGTCTGGGTCAGCTGAGCGGCCAAGTGGCTGAGCTGCGCAATGCCACAGCGCAGGCGGCGCCAGCTGCCCCACTGGGTCTCAACGAGCAGGATCGCGTCTATATGCAGGAGCTGAACAATGAGACGCTCCAGGCGCTGGCGGCGCTCAAGACCGAAGCGCAGCTGGGCCAGCAGACAGGTGAGTGGGCGAGGGTCCTGAAGGAGTCCATATCACACCAACTTTCTACTTGCAGCACTGCGCCAGAACACGGAGCAACTGCAGCAGACGGAGGCGAACATCCAGGGTGAGCTGAAGCAGGTGTCGGGCGACTTGGCCCAGCTGCATCAGCTCTACAAGGGCATCAATGCCAGCCACAGCAAGCTGAACGATGGCTTTGATGCGCTGGGTAAGTTCAACAACATCATGATGACCAACTCGGAGGTGGTGCTGGACACGCAGCGGAAGGTGGAGTTCGGAACGCTGCAGATCGTGCAGAAGGTGAGTTTGCTGCTGGAGCAGCAGGTGGCCGAGCTGACGGGCCTGGTGAAGGCGCGCTTCAACGAGCTGAACGACACGCTCGTGGAGACGCAGGAGGCGAGCAATCGCAACATTAGCGGACTGCTGGATACGGCTCTGTCGCAGGTCTGGCATCGCATCGAGATCATGAGCACCGAGATCGGCCAGAGCCGCGAGATGCTCGGCCTGATGCAGGCCGGCCACGACGGCTACGTGAACAGCACCTTCAGCACCATGATGGGCCTAAGTAGCAAGGTGGAGGAGACCAAGAAGCACATGATCGACATGGACGACAACCTCAACTATCTGCTCGGCAAGCTCTCGCTGATGTCCAGCGAGTTCGCCAACATCAAGAAGGGCCTGGCCGACTCCCTGATGGACCTGCGCAACTCCTTCCAGCTGATACACGAGCGCATGCCCAACAAGAACATCGAGCAGAACAAGTACCTCACCGACGTGAATCTGCTCTCCAAGCGCCACGCCCAGCCCGAGCGGCAGTAGAGCCACAGCCCACAATACAATACATACACATACATACATACAATAAAAGCCTAACACTAGACGATAAGTAAAATACATAAAATATTTATGCGAAAACTCAAATTAACACGATTCATGTGCGAATCTCTCTGCAAATACATTTCGCTTATGAATAACAAACAATTGCAAAAATTAATATAAATATATATATAGAGAGATATACATATATCTGTTTCCAGGCTTCAGCTTAAGTCTATCATACGTATTATATAATTTAAAGTAACTTATTTAGGACCGGGAAGCCAACATCATTTGCCCCAGCGCTGCTCGCAGCGCGCGTACTTGTAGAGCACCTTGGCGAAGGACTTGGCGTCGAAGTAGCTGCCGCTGGGATGCGTGTGGAACTCGGTGAAGCGCACGTGCCAGGGCAGCAGACCGTACGTGCACGTCTGCCGGGAGAAGACAATGCCCAGCTCGGGCTCCGGCACGGCGAGTCCGAGGCGTTTGTTCAGCATCCCAGTGATGCCGTCGGTGAGCGTTTGGCGGTCCTTCAGTAGCGCTTGCACCTCGACGCTCTGACGGCGCTCGTACAGCTCGCGGCAGACGTCGGCAAAGAGCGCATGGCAATCGCCTCTACTGATTTGATAGACCTGCAATAGACACATTGCCCGTAATGATAAGAAGTTCCGAAAAATACGCAGAGCTGATTAGGCCGTTGTCACGGAAATGGTAGATAAAGCAGCCTTATCAGCTGCTTAAACTCATTAGCTCACCTGCAGCTGGCTGTGATGCGCAGCCTTGCTGGCGTAGCCATTGCTCGTGCCATTCTGAGCGGTTTTATAGCCATTCAGCTTTGGTGGTTCCTTTGTTTCCTGTGACGGCGATGGCCACTGGTAGCACCTGTCGCCCTTCTCAGTGGGCTGGCAGAAGCGCGACAAATCCACGTAGCCATCCGACGGGGTGCGCCTGTCGTAGACACTCAGGTAGGGTATGCCCACGATTTGGGCGTAGCTAAAAATGCGTTTGAGCAGCGCCACGTCCACGTAACAGTCGTCGGGGCCAACGACCAGCACCAGGTGCCGCGGCAACTTTTCCAGCCCGCGCAGCGCGACGCCCAGAAACGCCCGCTGGTCACATTGCCAGTAGTCATATGACCTGCTGGCAATCGCATGCAGCCGCAGGTAGAGTCGCTGCAGCAGATCGTAGGCGGCGATGCAGATGATAAGGATTCGGCCAAGCAGCTGGCATACGAGATGCCGCATCATTTCGGTGTGTTTGGAATGGTTATTGGTAATCTATATTTGTGTTTAGGTCGTGTGCCGGGCAACGGTGCTCCTGTTGCTTGCTTTGTTGCCGTCTTCTTGCTGCTGCGGTGCCCACACATAACCTGCAAATCGATCGTAGACTTCAAATGCGCTTGGCTGAGCCATTAACTTACTAATTACTTACGTACGCTAAGCAACAAATGGTGTAATTGCGCTGCTCAGTGGCAACATAACTCGAACTTTAATTTTTCATTGCCCTTTTGGTGCACGCACATATCTACACACATACGTGTTCTGTGCTCGTCTATCGATACACTATCGCCATCGCGTGCAAACGATGTATCGCCAAAGGAAGCTGCGAACTGTCATCGATAATAGACATTTGCATGAAATTCTGTTAATCGTTTTCGCCGCTTTAACAGCTTTTTGAATATTCATTTAATTTGTATTTATTAAATGCTGATTCCCGATGAGGACAAGAGAGCAGATGAGGTCCAGCTGGTGGCTCTGGATCAGATAATGCAGAGATCTCAAAAGAAATTAAAAACACCCTAATCCTAGGAAACTTCACAAAAATTGGAAATAAATTTTATTACATCGAGGCGAAACACCAGATGAATTGGTTTGCTGCCGTAGATGCCGGGAGATCGGTGGTCATTTGGTTAGTTTCCAAAATGAAGAGGAGTACGAAGCACTTGTAGTCCACCTAAACAGGGACTATTATTATGGACTATGATATAACAGATCTCAGTGAAGAAGGGGTATCCATGTCGCACACAACTGGTCGTAAGGCTTCTTTTTCAAGTGGGGGCAGGGTCAAATGGTCAAATGTTTTCTTGAGAACTTCAGGCTAAATATCAAATTGAAAATATTTCAGATCGCATGTATTTTCATCTAGTACAAATATCAAACACTGTTAAATTGAAAATTCTCGAGTTTGAATGCTGTAGTGTACAAAATGGACTAAAAATTGCCAAATGTCTAACAGTGCCATTTTGAGTAAAACAGAAGATGTACATCAGTTGGTTAAAAACAATGCCAGACGTTTGAGGACTGTTGAATGAGCATTACTGCAAAAGTGGCAGAGATAAGAATTGCATGTGTGTGTGTGTAGGATTAAATCGGTGTAAATAAATAATTGATTCACAAGTGCAGTTTATGTCAAGTCTTGTATTCAGCATCGCGGATTTGTAATTATAGCGGCAATTGCCGCATTGCGTGTGCCAGTGTGTTTGTGTGTTTACAGTTGCAGCCCGCCCAACTAGCTGTAAAAAAACATAGTAAGCATTTTGTGTACAACACAATTGAGTAAATTCATATTTATAAAAGTAAATTATAGCTGCACTTATAATTTGGAAAACCAGAAATTTGAAACGGTAGTATCCGCAACAACAGCAGCAGCAGCAACTGCAACTGCAAGGTTTAAGGACGCAAAAACATCCTTGACGTCGCAAGCGACACCCACAGGTGCGGAGCTAAAAAAAAAATAATAGAAGAAGAACAGCAGAAAGATGTCCACCGCCTTTCTAACGCTTATCGCTGTCATCGTGTGCATTCTGTTCCGCATCCTCAATGTCCACAGTCAGCCCTTGAAGCCGAGCGTTTGGTGCCTCGATGAGCAGTTTCTAGATTGTTTGTACAAAATTGCGCCGGTGCTGCGTGAGCCGTAAGTAGATAATATAAATAATAATAATAAACACAGTGTGTGAAAAAAGTATTCCAACAAAGCAAAGTCAGAATGCAATTTCTTTTCTGTTTTGCATCATACAAAATCCCTGCATACATAAATACACACACATTCATGCATACATACATATGTACATATGTGTATGCTGTGTGTTGTGCTCCTCACGCCACTGCTCAGCTGATAATTGTAGGTGGCATCTACATTACACCCACGTCAAAATGTTAGCTAACAGTGACATTGGCTGGAATTCAACTTGAATTAGTAAAATCTTTATTTCGCTTAATATTTAATATGTTTCTTAATCAGTTTGCATAAAAACTTAATTCTTAATATTGTTAAATTTAATTATTTTTTTTAACTTCAATTTTTTTTTTAAATTATCAAAGTGTTAAATATTATTTCTTCTGTTTTTAAGCTTGCATAAAATTCGCTAAAATATTTTTTTAAATATATAATAATCAAAATGATGTGAAATGATTTTTTTTATCGCTTTAGCATTGATGTTCAGCTATAAGCAGGTGTCATTCACTTACCGCTAGCAATTTGTAGTTGCATAATTGCTGCATTTTAAATCATTTGCAAGCAAAACCTAATCGTATGTAAATATGTATATAGATATGTACATATATTGCCGCGTTACATGCGCAAAGTTCAAGTAATTGACAACAGCTGCCCCGGCTAGTGAATCATTAGCCTCTACTCGCGTCAAAATTTTACTTTTGCTTTTGTTTTTGTGATTATCAAATATGCAATTATAATTAAATTAAATTGTTGATCATTTAATCTCACTGGCCCGCATCATTTTCATTCAATTGCACAAAGATTGATTTATAGGTTTACAACTATGAGAACTTTCAAAATTTCGCAATTATTATTTATTGACACATTTTGTTATCGTTTTCATAACTGTTAAGCACTAATAGTTATATATATATATCATGGTTACTCATATGTCATGTAGAAGTTTTTACACAAGTACAAGTATTTATAGTTTTTTAAGTAATAATACTCAACTCTTGCGGTTTACTCATATATAAGTTGAGTGTTAATAATGAAAAAAAAAAATATTTTACTAAAATAAAATAATAATTGTAGATTATTAGTTATAATTTGTATTTTCCAACAATGTAGAATATACATTTCCATTCAATAAATTGATTAGACTGAAATGCTAGGATCATTGCACTTAAACATTTTATATACAGTGTACTAACATTTTTTGGCAACTGTGACGCGCCTTGATAATGCTCACCCTAAAAATCCATACACACACGCATACATGTGTGTGTGTGTGTGTATGTGCTCAGATTTGGCAATTTTCAGCAAGCTCTCTGAGTCTTCACTGTTATATTCTGTCTGCCCTCGGTCAAACGGTGATAAGCGAAGCGGTGCAAAGAGTAAAACATAATTACGCAGTTCGTTTAAAGCGAAGCGAGTGACGCCTAGCAACGTCTTCGCCTGTTTGACTTCTAATAGACTTTCCAGTTATCGCGTGTGAGTTAGTCAGCAATAAAAGGAATACACACAAGCAGGCATGTTCATACATACATGTATCTTCATACATATGGTTATGCCAAGAAAGCAAAACAATAGCGGCATAAAAATTAATTATGCACTACTTAATGCCCTGTAGCTCGTTCTGTAAATGTTAATACTTGATAATGTGTCTGTTAATGGAACATTAGAAATTAGATAGCGTTTTAATAAACTGTTCTATAGATGTATATACAGATGTGTACATATGTTTGTCAGATGTACATAATAACTATATACCCCATGCAATAATTACAGGGTATGAATTAAACCGGCAAAACTTTTCCACTCTCTTCTTCATACATTGCCGGCTGGCAAAATTGTTTGGCTACCTGTTTGTGATTTGTTTTTGGCGCTTTGCCTAGTCGATCGTCCACTTTTGTTTGACAACAAAGGTTACGTAAGCGTATTGAGTGCGAACGCTCAACTGCTTGACATTATCCTCAACAACACCACTTGCAGTCGTCCCCCCTCTCGCTCTCACGCTCTCTCTTTATCTGTTGCGGTTTCGCTTTGCGTCTAATACTGCTTCCACACGCGCCGAAGATAGCTTTTATTTTGTTTTGAACGTTCATTCTGGTTTTTTGTGTTGTTACTTGAAAAGGGTGTGCAAACCTTATGAATGAGTCATATGCACACACACACTTACTTGCATTTATGCATGTATATAAATAGAGCTGTATTTATCTACAACTGTATACATGCGTGTGTATATATTTCTGCCATTGTCATTTATTTGCTTTTGTAATATTTTTATCTGCGAACAAAATTTCACAAAAATGTTCAACTTGAGCTGGCTGAGAATTTTCGCAGCTGTTTTACTTAGTTCAACGTTTTATTATACTTAATATTTAATGGTCATTGATCAAGTAATTATACCACACGCATTGTTAATATAAAATTTACAGATTAACAATTCCCATATGTACACGTTGACAGTAAATTACCTCCAAATTTTATGTGAATATTCCTACCTTCAGTCATTGGGTCCCAACCCTAGTATATATATTTTCTTGATTGATAGTAATTGAAAAGGGGACAACTGGCAATAGGAGAGAGTCACACCGGGGCCCAGTGGCTCACGTTTTTGAACGCCTGACAGCAATGGCGCTGATTTCGTAGCTCAATTGAGTTCAATTAATTCTAACAGCTGCTTTGTTCGCCAGTTTGGCACATGTTGGCATTGGTGTTTCTGCAACAATGATGTTCTCTTTTATTGCGTTAAATATATATGTATTTATATAAGAGCTTTAAAATAAAATCAATAGAAATAATATGCAAAAAAAAAAGTTGTTTGCATCGGCCGGGAATCGAACCCGGGCCGCCCGCGTGGCAGGCGAGCATTCTACCACTGAACCACCGATGCTTGTGACTGCTGTGCAACAAGCAATCGATTTTATGCGCTAACAAACAGCTGTTTTGTGCAGTGCCGCTCTTAGCATTATTACTGCTGTTAACATGCAACAGTTTGTTGCTGTCAAGTTAAGCCTTGAAGCACTAACAACTGTTTAGCTGCAACTTTATTTTATTATTATTATTTAGTAATTTGATATGAATTGAATTTTATTTGCAGCTATATTCCGCCACGTTTATGGGGATTCAGCGGTCATGTTCAGACTGTGTTGCACAGTATTGTCGGCCGCGTACGTTGCCCGTGGCCTCTGGGTGAGCGCGTCTACCTTTCGCTCCAGGACGGATCCACTCTAACCTACGATCTGTATCAGCCACTAAAGGAGCAGGAAGGTGAGTAATAGTTAAACTAATGTAAAGTGAGCAACTCTAACTCTCTCTCTCTCTCTCTCTCTTTCTCTTAGATGATATTACAGTGGCTATTTGTCCGGGAATTGCGAATAGTTCAGAATCGGTTTATATACGGACTTTTGTGCACCTGGCGCAGTGCAACGGTTATCGCTGTGCCGTTATGAACCACATTGGCGCCCTGCGCACGGTGCAGGTGACCTCGACACGCATCTTTACCTATGGCCACACAGACGATTTTGCTGCCATGGTGGAGCACCTGCATCAGAAGTATCAACAGAGCCGTATTGTTGCCGTGGGATTCAGCTTGGGCGGCAATCTGGTCACCAAGTACATGGGGGAAATGCAGAAGGAAAAGCCGAGCAGTGTCATTGGCGGCATTTCCATATGCCAGGGCTACAATGCCGTCGAGTGAGCTAAAGATTCTAAATCATTCCTTTAAATCTTGTATTTATATGAATTTTGGTATTTTTTCAGGGGTACCAAATGGCTGCTGAACTGGCAAAACTTCCGCCGGTTCTATTTGTATATCATGACTGAGAACGTGAAGAGCATTATTCTGCGACATCGTCATGTGTTGCTGTCGGATGAGGTGAAGGCCCGTCATAATCTCAACGAGCGTGAAATCATAGCAGCTGCTACCTTGCCGGAACTGGACGAGGCGTATACACGACGCGTCTATAACTTCGCATCGACCCAGGAGCTCTACAAATGGAGCTCTTCGCTTTTCTATTTCGACACCATTGAGAAACCAATGATTTATATAAATGCCAAAGATGATCCCCTGGTGCCGGTAGATTTGCTACATCCCATTAAGGAGTATGCTAGTAAGTGCATTAAATTTTCATTTTCATTAAAAATATATTTCGATTAGAAGTTAAAATTCATGTTAGTTAACATAAACTCTTATCGTAATGTTAAGTCGCGTTGCTGTTATCGTAACATTTCGTTATGTTATGACAACATAGCCGCTTTGACAGTAATAGAAATATGCACATAGCACTGCTATGTATGTAAGCAGCCGTGGCCGAGCGGTTAAGGCGTCTGACTAGAAATCAGATTCCCTCTGGGAGCGTAGGTTCGAATCCTACCGGCTGCGGGAAATTTGAGTTTTTTTTTCTTTTAAATAAATTTATTTTAAAATATAATTTTAAAAAAATTGCATTATCATAAACTATTATTTCTTTGTTACAGGTTCTCGGCAGAAGTCTGCATACGTGGAGGTAGCACATGGTGGTCACCTTGGCTTCTACGAAGGTGGCTTCCTGTACCCGAATCCGGTTACTTGGTTGGATCGCACGCTGGTGGCAATGGTTGGCTCTTTGGTCTTGATGCATGCTGGTGGAAGCAAAGTGACGACGCCATAGACAGTCGGATTGTGTAGACTTCTGTCAAAATTATTAATGCCGCAGAACTATATAAAATGCTTTTAATTTTTGCCAAAATTTCATGTTGCTTTCGAACTAAGTCTAATAGAAAGTAAAACACAATGCATATGAAACCATTGAAACACATTTGGTGTAAACGACAGACATTATATATCTGATGTAAACTTTAAAAAGTCCATTTAAAACAGAGCATTGCATGTATTTGCAGATTACGTTTACTTGTTGAATTTTTAAGCGAATTTTATGCAACTAACGATGAGAGAAGCGAAATGTCTTAGCTTGTACTCGGAACTAATTTATATTTTCTTGTCTATATGATTATAGTTAGTAAAACGCACATTCCATGTACTTATTTGTAAGAGAATTCTAATTTCAAAAAAGCTTTAAATGTTATTTGTGAAACGATACATGTAAACGACACGAAAGAACAAACAATAAGAGGCACGAATGACACTGAAATGATCATAATATAAAATAAGTCAAAGCGAAAATAAATTGTATTTCCCTGGCCGAAACCAATAAGTAAATTGCCTTATTGTAGATTTTTATATGTGTATATGATTTATAAATCCCTTTTTTATATAATATACATATACATTTATATATAACTGTATAAATATAAAGATCTAAATGTACGTATAAAAACAAAAATATCGTAAAAGCGAAACCAAAAGAAATGAAAACCTTTTTTGTACGTGTAATATTTTCGATGTGTTTTTTTGTAATCAAAATATCAATGAGAAATGTTGTATACCTAAAGCAAACATAATAATAATTGTCTGTATATTTGTATGCATTGTATGCCAAGCAGTTTATGTAGTTTGTATGTATTTATGCCTAATTGTCCAGATATATAGATATATGTGTATGTGTACCGAACATGTTGCGTGTTTGAAAATGTATATTTAATAAACAAACGTTAACTACACAAAAAGAAAAAGAAAATAAATGTATTCAAATATAAATTCAACATGGATTTTATGTCTAAGCTTTATTTTAGTGTTGAAAATTAATTTTATATATTTAATTTTTTTATTATTTTAAAATATTTGTAGAATTTATTAGTTTGCTTAACATATTTATTTGTTTTTTTTTTTTATTTATTAAATGATAAATTAATGATCAATGAAAATTATTACAATTAAAATTCTTGGTTAGTAAATTTATTTAAAATTCATAAATTAACTTTAAGTTCATATATTGATTTAAATTTGATAATAATAAATTTTTATTCATTTTAAATTGA
Organism: Drosophila repleta; assembly: GCA_018903745.1. Lineage (NCBI taxonomy): Eukaryota > Metazoa > Arthropoda > Insecta > Diptera > Drosophilidae > Drosophila > Drosophila repleta. The sequence continues at coordinate 8,072,133 of JAEIGN010000396.1, forward strand.
TAAATGAATTCATTTTCAATATATGTATACATTAATTTGATTTAAATTTTAAATTTATAAATTAATTTTAAATTTATAAAATCATTTAAAATTTATTAAATCATTTTGAAATTTTTTTTATTTCAAATTTATAAATGAATTTAAAATATATATATTAACTTTTAAATTTATTATACAATTTTTAATTTATTTAAAAAAAAAATGTTCGAAACTCTAAATAAATTTATAAATTAATTTTGAAATTTTACATCGATTTCAAATTTACCTTAAAATTATAGTATGTTAAATCTTGTAACGTTCTTGCTGTGCTTTTATGATTTTCTGCCGGAGAATTGAATTCGAATTGTTTGGCAACTGTCGTCGTATCTGTTGCCATTGGGCACAGCCGTAGATAGTGCTCGCTCACACATAAATTGCCCGTCCAGTTGATTAAAAACGGAACTCGTGCGTACGCCACACGTAAACACTCTCATATCCGGAAAATTGGGCGGAAAATGGCAATGATGCGTATCAAAATGTTTGACATTTATTCATCCATGGCTGCTGGTCCGGCACGTGTTACCCCATTATGCAATGGACATACATATGTATGTATGTATACATATTTATACATGTATGTACATATATATCCTTTGCTCGTTTGTTTATTTTTAGCATGCAAGATAGCGTCGGGCCTCCACACAGATTTCTCTCTGTAAACAACAAATTCGATTGAACTGTTCGAATTTATGGGGCTGCAAAAGAAACGATTTTAAGTTTCATATTGCGAAATTTGTGAAATACAGGAAATTTAGCCGTCAGGAAGTTCATTTGGCATTTACACTGGCCAATCAGAAATTTGATCGAATTTCTTGAACTTAAATGAAAACTATTTATTTTGAAGACTTGAGATGCTCTGACTATTTAAACAACAATTTTGTATTTAACAAAAACCATTTTTTTTATTTATTGTAATTTGACAATATATAAGAATGAGAATATAATTTAAAAATTCATTAATATAATTTTTTTTTTTTTTTAAAATTTTATTTTTAGGTTTGAATGTAGGCATGAATCTTCAGAAAATCCGAGATCATGAATCAGAGTTCTAAGTCAATGTTAATTTTATAATTAAATAAAAACTTTTAAATTCAATTCGAAAAAAAATTTATAAATATTTTAATTTTCAATATATGATAAAAGTTTCTCTAGAATTCACCTAGTTGTTCTCCCTTTTAGACTAAATACCGCCTAGACGACACAAGTGATTCGTTAAATTTAATATAATTTTTTTTGTAAAATTTTTCTAAAATATTTTCAGCGAAGTGGCAGCAACCTCAGCCGTACTTGTTGCATTTCAATGTGGCAGACATGTTGAAGTTGCAACAAGAGTCCATTAAAAAAATGAAACGCGTTCGTTTGGTCAACAAATCTGCACTTGCCACAAAATATGGCTGACTTAGCTGTCTTCGAGCTGTCGGCTGTCTAGTTAGTTAGTTTTTAGGAATTTAATAGTGAATTTACTATTATAGTTTTATTTAAAAATTTTAAAATATTAAAAATAATATAAAAATAAAATCGCAGAAATATTCAATTAATATTGTTTTGCCTTTGCTCACATTTTTAATTCTTCTCATTTAATTAAAAAAAAATTCCCTTCTACAAAATTGTTTTTCCGTTTTCAGTTGCCTTCCTCCATTTGCCATTTTCCATTCTCTATATAAATTTGCTTTGCTGGCATTGTCGCAGCATTGAATGTACCCACAGGCGCCATCTAGCGTCGGGCAGCCGCATAACTCTTCTCATATGCAGCAAACTTGAAAAGTTGGCGAAGCGCATAAGTTACTTTTGTTAGGCCAGAGTGAAGTGTGGCACCCTTCAGCGTGTGTGCAAATTCTGTTTTTCTCGCTCTTTTCATTTTCTTTCATTCTTCATTTTCCTGTTTTTGTTCATTTCGTACTTTCCGCACTCTTTTCACATTTTTCACTCGCTGTCTTCGCTTTTTGCACTGTTTGTTTTTCTGTGCGGCGAAACTTCTTGTGCATGCGTCGCGGTTGGCGGCGTCTTAAAGAGACCACAAAAAGTGCGCCCGGCGAGTGGTGTGTATGTGAGTGGGTGTGTGGGGGGGGGGGAAGGGTGGTTCAAGTTAAGTTTTGTGGAATTACAAATTTGATATGTAGAGCAGATCGAACTGCATGCTCAGACGCTCATACTTAATTACGCTCATACGCTTATATGCTGATATGCTCATATACTCAAACGCTCTCACGTTGAGGCATCCTATCCAAGAGAAGAACCTTTTCTCTTCACAATTTCTTAAACTTAATAAATAAAAAATAAAATAAATATATATATATTTAAATATTTGTCTAAATCAGTATTTAAATATATTTAACATAAAGACAATTAACATTTATTATTAAAACAATGCATATAACTATTAAAATAGTTTTGCTTAATATTATTAACTATTTAAGCACTTACCACACACTGAACAAGAGAAGGTCCACTCGACTGCTGTCCACCAGGAGATGAGGCTTCCGACTGAAGACACACTGCTGCAGATTTGCCATTTTATAGGACGAGCCAACCCAACTCGAACTCAAACTCGAACTCTGCTCCTCGACCTGTTGTTGAGTTATTTTGTGGGCTCGATCGGTTTGCGATCAGTGGGCTCGATCAGGTATGAGCAGCAGCTGCCGTTAAAGGCCTTCTAGCTCATGTTGTTTGTAATGTAAATACCAGGAAGACGCATAGAGGCGTATTTAAAGCACTCTTTTTCAGCTCTTCTTCGTGCCAAGGCAGATAAATGCAATAGTAAAAGGAAATCAATATTAAATAAAGTAAACAGACAGCAGTAGAAATTTATATAGTTGAACTGAATGAGCCTGAGAATATCTGAATCTTCTCATGAATATAAAATATATTTATATATAAATATCTATATATATATATGTATATGTAAGTGGCTCTGCTTATGACTGAGTTCTGGTTCTTTGGCCTCGGCTCTGCTTTGGCTCTGCTTCAGCTTTGCCTGTGGCTCTGCTTCTGGCTCTACCATTGGCTCAGCTCTTTGGCTCTGCTCGTGGTCTGACTCAACTATTGCCGACGTCTGCCTCTATATATTTTGCTTTCATATGCTTTTAAGCCCACCTTTAAAGAACTTTACTTCTGAAACCTTACACAAGCATACAAATTATTTCCTATATAAATGCTCTTTGACCGCGCTGCGGGAGATGACAAAAATAATACATCTGTAGTTCAACCAGTTAGAGAACAAAACAACAATTTCTAGTCGAGTGCTGACGACTGCATAATAAACGCTCAAAAAAAGGTGAAGTCATGAATATAGTAAGTAGTTTTGTCATCTATATAGGGATCAGTAAGTATTATTGGTGATTCGCAGTCTTTAGTCTGCCTAAATGATATAGTAGTAGAATACATATAGCATGTATATATGTATATATAGTATGTGTATATATATAGTTCAGATTTCTAACTTTCCAACCAACTAATATACTCTCCTCATCAAATGAGCCGTCATGCCGTGTGCTTGTTTTGTGTGTTGGAAGCGAACAAAGTAGTTTAATTCTTCTTGAAGCTGTCAGCTCCATCTGCAGGTTGATATATTTTTCACGGAATGCGCACATGACAAAAAACAGTGCCAAAGGATGCTGCATGGGGAAGGGGAGCTGGCAGCAGCTGGAGCATAAGAATGCCTATGGAGGACATGCAGCCAGCTCTGTATGCACACACCGAGCTCTGTTTACTTTTGAAGTCTCCAACCGTTGGCGCCTAACAATATAATTCTACAAAAACTTTTCTTTTAAAACAAATGCGCGAAGTTTGCCTTTAGTTGGTGCTGCTGCCGCCGTGAGAGTGGCAAACAAATAGAAAGTTGTTGAGTAATTATCACTTGAAGGGATATTAACATTTTCAAGATGCAGCGATGATGGCTGACAGCAAAGCAAATGCTAAATTTAACAGGAGGATAAACGGAGACTAATATTTTCAGAGCCAAGAATTACTAGGTTAATAAATAAGAAATAAATATACTTATTGAAAATAAGATAAATAAATAATAGATATATATAAATAATATATAAATAATTAATATAATATTATAGTCTATAGAAATTGAATGGAAAGCTTTTAGCATTAGATCATTTAACCCCGTAATGCCTAATGCCCCTAATGCCTAAATATAATAAAAAAACTTATTTAAAAAATGTTTTTATTAAAAATGACAAAATATAAGGTCTATAAATAAATAAATAATAATTAAAATTTAAAACAAATTTTTAAATATATTAAAAAAATAATTTTTGTTAAATTATTTTTTATATATATTTTTTTGAAAATTTATTTTTTATGTTTATTTTTCTTATATTAATTTTTTTAAATTTATATTTATTTAATTTTTTTAATTTAATTTTTTTTTAAATTTGATTATATATTTTATTTATTTTCATATTTTTTATATTTATTTTTATTTTATTTCTTTTTAAGGGAGTTCTTTTATCAGCTTAGCTCTTAGCTTTTTTCTAAAGAGCTAAAGAGTAAGTCGATTCTTTATCTGCAAAAAGACATTCAATAATCTGGTAAGTGTTAAGCAAACCAAAACTAAAGAGTATCAAACAAATCTCGGCCAGCTTCCATCTAACAATCTCCGCTTTGGACAGTTGTTGCTGCCTGCAAACAGCAGGAAAACATTTGAGAAGGCTTGTCATTGCTTGCCTGCCTTCACACCGGAAGTGCTTGGAATGGCAACTGACAATCGTTGAGGCTAGCTCAAGCCAGAGGCTGTTCGTGTTAATAAGGACTCTTTCGTTAATATATAATGCAGCCGCCGACTCTTTGGCTGCTCATCTCAGTGGATGGCCCCATCAATGTTCATGTTCTTTCATGCAATCCAATTGTTGACATGTCACTCGCAATTTGCTTCACTCTAATCAATGGTAAATACATGAATGCATAGCCCAAGCTGCTTGGGGCACATGTGACTCTCTCTCTCTCTCTCTCTCTGTCTCTCTGTCTCTCTCTCTCTCTGTCTCTCTTTGTGTTAGCCACAAATCGAAAATAATCTTTATTTGGTTTTATTTGTGCTCGGTTTGTTCCTGTTTTTTGGCTGCTTTTTATTTGGGTTGCTGTAAAAGTTTACGATAATCTTTGGGTGCGACTTTTATGTCTGTAATTTGTGCTAAGTCCTCTCAACGCATTTTCATGATGTCACATTTGACTTTTTCCCCGAGATAAGATTTCTATTTAGTATCGTGCGATAAGCCACAATCAATTACAGGTTACAGACGCTGCTAAAGCTTAAAGGGCGAAATTTAGTGTTGAGATTTGGGCTTTAAACTTAGCTCGAATGGAAATGTATATAAGAGAAATATATCAAAAACTCAATATTTTTGTTAACAGATTTGCACATAGCTACATATAGCTACAACTTTCTCTGTTGCCCACTTTTTATTGCATCAGAGCAGAACAGAAAATATGAAATAAAATTCCAGCAAAATGTTTTAACCATGAGCCGTTGTTAAAAAGTAAACATGGCAAAACTATCATAAATTCATGCAATTCCATTTCGATTTAATTTTGCTAAACAATTCAATTCAATTCAATTCAATGGAATTGCAATGCTTAAGGTAAAAAATATGCAAAAAAAGCAGAAAACTGAATGAAGAAAAGAAACGAAATAAAAAATATGGTTTGTACAGAAATTAAATATAAGAAAAATATTTTTTATAAATATTCACATATAAAATAAAACTTAAAAAAGTACTTTATTTAAATGTAAATTATTAAATTGGTGTTAAAAATATATACATTATTTTTAATATAAAAAAACATAATAATATATTTTATGTATTATTATTCATTATATTGTGAAATTTTGAATTTTAAATATTTAGCTATAAATAATAAATAAGACAATCAAAAATGAAAGAAAATTTAAAAGTAGATAATAGATAATAAAAATATAGTATTTTTGGATAGAAAATAAATATTATGAAAATATTTGTATGTATAAATTCAATTTAAACAAAAATATTTACATCTATTAATATGTTAAAATTGAAAAAAAAAACCGGAAAAGATAACATTTTTAATTACTTATTCTTTTTAAGGAAAAAAATGTATTGAAAATATTTTTAATAATAATAAATCTTAATAAAATTTGCTTTTAATAATTTGTTAAATATTACATTATTTTATTAGCAAAAAAATTATTTAAAATTATATTCAAATTAATTAATAACTTGTAAAATATAAAATGTTAAATAAAAAATAAGTTAAGCCTAGACCTTTTGCAATTAATATCCTTTCCGATATCTGCTATACCCCATTCGTGTAGGGTATTTATTTGAACAATGCTCAACTGAAAATCGACACGATTCATTCATGCGAATATAGAGTTTCTTCTGCCTTTAACACATTCCTTGCCACGCTATCCACACTTGCCACATGCTTTGTGAGGGGTAAACAACAATGTGACGACAAAGACGGAGCAAGTTCCGACTGTGCTCGTGTGTGCGTCAGCCATTGAAATATGTAAATTGAATGAAATTAAATTGACTGAAATTTTATAGGCAAACTACGTGCAAAGCAAGGAAATGGGCATAATTCTGTAGACTAAAAACTGAAACGCATGAACTTGAGAATTTAGCCTAAGAAAGATTTTGAAACTTTAAAATAAATAAATTGGTTGGAATTTATTGTGAAGGGAAATTCTAAAAAATATACCGAATATATTTTATTAATAAAGGAAGAAAAATTCTAGTCGGCGGGAGTGTCCAACTAGGAGATACTCCGAACATTGGCTGATAGTTTGTCTATGTGACTAAACACACCAAGTATAATCTTCTCTTTCTCTTTTCCTGGCTATTAAACAAATTATTTTTTTCATAATTTTTTATAAAATATTTTAAGGACATTAGTTCTCAATGCAAAGAAAAACAATGCAAAAAAATTGCAATTGAAAACTTAATAAAATGAATTGATAGTGGTAGTAATTTCCAATTGAAATGCTAAGCCTCGTTTAACACATGCTTAACTGATTCGATTCGCATTACTTATTTGTAAGCTGCTGTCCGGTTCTGGTCTGGGCAAAGGACACACACGAGTTGCCGCAGAGGATGGGACACATTGATCTGCATATTTAAAATGCTTGGTGAGTTTAATTCAATCCACGAAGTCTAAGGATTCTTGCGGCATGCTTGACTTGCACTCGTGCATGGCTGGCCACAGGATACAGAGGACATGCTAGCTGGGGACGTGGCCATAGGCCTTACCTGCAGCTGTAACTCAAACGTGCTGACCAGCCCAGGCATGTGTTCGAATTGCACAACTTCTTTGGATTCTCTACACTTGCAAAAAAGGAACGAAGGAATTTACTGCTGCTGCAGAGAGAGAGAGAATTGTTAATGAAGCTGCTTGTCAGGCCCTTAATTACATATCGTCGTAACTTTGTGACTCTTTCGGTGTGCAATGTAGGCAAAGGCAACACGGCTTGTTCTTCTGCTGCATGGCTGGAACTCTGTCGAAAATACACGACAAAGGATAACCAGTCCCGAGTCTGTGCTTAATCATGATATATACGAGGAATGCTCGGACTATTGAAGTATGTCCCAGAGTCTGAAGAGAGTATGGAGACTTAAAGCATATAAATTATTGAATACAATTTTAATGTAATTTTAATTGTATATTATTTATTAATTGTGTTTAATAAATAATATAATTTAATACAATATATAAATATTTTATGTTAAAATTAAATAAATTATATATTTTATTGTTTGATAGCAGGAAGTTTTGTAAAGATTCAACATAAAAAGTTCTCTGACAGCGGTTGATTCAAGCATGTTGCATACAACTGGCTGCAGCAATAGCCAAGGAACAAGCTTTGAGAGTAACTTATATTATAAATATAAATATATAATATAATATATATATATATATTATATATGCATGACTCGGATTTTAGATAGCTGAGTAAAAAACAGATTTTTTGAGTTTTTAAAAATAATTTTTGGAATAAAATATAAGTTGTAAAATATAAATGCCCATTCCTTATCCATTTCTAATTTAAAAACATTTTAATTAATTTTTTAGTTTACTCGTTTATCATAATTTATAAATTTATTTTTATTATTATTATTTATAATTATATTTTTTCAATTTTATTGAGATTATTTTCATTTTTTTTTATTAATAATATAGTAATAAGAAATAAACAAATATTTTAATTTATTTATATTTTATATTATATGTTTAACGTGTTTTTTATTTATTTACTTTTTATCTACATTTTTTTTAAAATTTTTTATTTATCCCATTTGTATTCGCTCGTTAATTGTTCCTGGACTTCCCCATCTTGGGCATAAATAAGTGCTCAATAAATTAACGCTGAATAAAAACGGAGAAAACACAAATGTCACAGCAACTGCAATCGATTTGTCTTGCGCTGCGCACATGGCCAGCAGCCAGCGTACATCGTGTCGTATGAGTAACAAGTGCAGCACATAAATTCGCCAGCTGACAACAGCCACAAACAAATAAATAATGCACAATTTACCAAGTGTTGCTGTAAATTTATGTGCGAACTCTTCTAAGTGGATGCTGATTCAATTCGGCTGGCCAGTTAGCTGAATAGAATACAGCTTCTAATGAAGCTAATGCCCAAAAGGTGTTTTAAGAAATATCAAAAAATGTTTAATTTATTTATAAAATAAAAATAAATAATTAAACAATTATTTTTGTGATGAGAAAGTAAAGAGTAGTAAATATAATGATTTGCTTATTTTTTCTTCGCCTGCGATAATTGTCTCTAACAACTGCATTCACATGTGTTTTGTTGAGCATACAGAGCGAGCGAGCGTGGCCTATAAAAGCTTTCATCAGTTGGCGTTTGCCGTCAATCAGGGAATTGACAATAAGTCAAATGAGTCGGTTTCTGGGCATTTTCTTATGTTTGGCTTTTATAGAAAGTGCGAGCCTGGCTGATGCTTGGTGAGGAATTCATCGTGGCGAAAGTATTGGAGTCCCTCATAATGGGTCCTTCTATGAATCTGACCCAGGTAAAGTCGTGTTAAGTATACTTTACTAAACTATATTACTACTTTGTGCAGGCTCAAATAATAATCATGCAGGCCTCATGCAGGTGCACGAGCGATGTCAATACGCCGAGGAGTGCTGCTCGCAGCAGTGTGTAAAGCCTTATAAGAGGTTCATTCACTTCTGGACTTGAAGGAACACATATATTAATATTAGCTAATTAATTTATTATTAATTATAAATAGTTTCATATTGTGGTATATTAGTCAAGTTGCATGATAATAATGTGTAGATAATTTAATAATAATAAAATATAAATATATCAATAATATTTAAAAAGCAAATTTAAATAAATTTTGTATCGTGTATTTCTCTGTATTCGCAAACAGAAATATGGTAAAGAAATGCTGTTGAGACTTTGGAATAAATATTTGTTGTTTTTATTCCTCTATAATCATTTCACTATGGATACGCGCAGTTGTGCGCATGCGCAGTGATTTGAAGCCGGGCTTCTTCTACACCTTCTCTACTCTCTATCTACACTCTAATCTATTTATCTACTTTACAGTTTGGCTCTATTAAAAGTTCAAGCTTTGAGCAATCATTTGCTGTTCCATCTAACACCACAGATGTAATATCAAGATAAATCAAGAAATAATGCTAATTCTCAAAACCATATTATTTTATATTTATTTACATCTTATTCCTTTGATCATATTATTTGTTTATATTATTTGTACTTATTATATACCATATATATTCTCAGTTAGATAATTTACGGGGTTTAACAACTGAACACACTTTTTAGTCTTGATCACGCACTTTCGAGTGCAGCAGTCCTCGGCGATATGGCATGTCATGCCGGTAGGTTTGCAATTATAACTCAAATGCAGACGTTGAGCCTGTGAATTAATTGAATTGTTACATATTGATATAATGAAGAAAATATTTGAAATACTCTTTTACTATCGTCAAGTTCTTTGAAAGTTTCATCAGACTGGAATTGTATCTAGTTTTCTCCTTTTTCCAGAAACGCGATGCGTTGGCAAACAGCAATAGTCCCATCACAATGATCAGGAGAATCCTAAGGGGTTTCATTGTGTCTCCATCGAAGATGTTGTTTACACTAACCACATATCTTGGTCTGTTGAAGCTTTTATAGACAGTTGAACAGCTGTTTTCAAGATCGAAATCAATAAAATCTGTTCTATCGGAAAATTATTTAAAACAAAAGAAAAACAACTTCACACTGACATCAACTAAATGGTCTCTCAAAAGTAGATTGCTAAGAATCTTTAATTGTCTCACATGTGTTTTTTTCCTCTATTAATGGGCTCTAATCGCCTATTTAAGCTCTGCCAAGCAAATTATTCTTCTTCAGTTGAAAATTACATTCCAAAATAATGAATCGTTCAATGGTTATTCTCCTCCTGGTGATATACAGACTGTGCTTTGCTCTGAGTGCAAAGAGAAATACAACTTTCGATAGGGATAATTTTGTCTGGAGATATAAAGCATTACAAAATCTAATAGTGCCACCCCTTACAAATGTGACAAAGGTATTATTATTTATTTATATAATGTAGTTGTCATCCACATTTATATTTCAATTGCAGATAGTTCGCTCGGAAAATATGAAAATACACTGTAAGAGAGTGGGCGGGGTTTGTCGTCGAGCTGAGGATTGCTGCACGCTGCTGTGCCTGAGGAAGAAACGGGAATGTATATAAACCTTTAATAAAACTAATATTCTAAATTATCTATTTATACTTATTCATTTATATTTATTAATTATAATATAAAAATATATAAAAAACTGTTTATATAATTCAGTAAATTAAAAGAGAAAACATAAAAAATACTACAAAAGTTGCTTAGCCCCAAAGATTCGTTTATTAATCATTGAGCTGTCACGTAACACAGAACACAAATTTGAGTTTTTGAACAGTTTAATTGAACGTTTGCCGTAGACGTTGCCAACGGCTTTTTGATTGCTGCGCGGCGTCAGGCTTTGAGGTGTGTCCGTTGCGAGGAGGAAGGCTGCCAAACAAGTGGTTGCATTCCGTAACTAGGAAGCGCTCGAAAGTTTTGACTTCGAATACAAGTTGAGGTATGTGTATGTTCGTGCAAATACAAATACATTCACCCATAAATGGAAATCAAAACAGGCGACGCAAGTTTGATCGATAGAAATCCAAGGAACTGTTCGATGCGGCCACTGCTTTCGGCTATATAGGAACAGCAGCAACAGCACAAACACACATAGAGTCTAAGCGGACGAAAGCGTCAAGTAGCAGATATGGAGGAACTACAGGATAGTAGCATACACCACATGACTGCGAAGGTGATAACTGCCATCAAAAATACCAAATGCTATGAGCCCATCTACAACGAGCTGCAGCGCCTCGTCGCCAGTCCCAGCGTCGACAAGAACGACATGCGCAACACGCTGGAGGACGCCATCAGGGCGGCGGGCCTCGAAACTGAGATACGCAACATGATATTCAACTTGGTGCGTAGTCGCCTAAAGAAGATCGACATATCAGATGTGCGACAGGCGACGGTAAGTGTGAGGGAATATTAGAGAGTGAAGAGACTCAATTATTTCCCATTCTACTTAAAAGGCGTCGCAGAGCGATCCGTTGAGCTACCTGAAGCGAGCTGGCGTCCTGTGGGATCGGCGCGTGAGAAAGAGCCTAAATGCCATGTGCGGCGAGCTGAAGGTGCCGCTGCATGGCCAGCCGCGCATCAGCGCCGATCGTGAGGATTTTGTGGCCAAATGGAACGAGCTGAGCAACTACAATATGGGTGGGGGAAATATTTAATCGAAGATTAGTTGAGCTTTGTCTAATGTGCAGCTGCATTCCATAGATCTGGCCAACTATCGCCCGGTGTATGCGCCCAAGGATTTATTGGAGGTGTTGCTCTCGCTCAAGGGACCCACGAGATCCAGTGATAACAGCGAGTAAGTGTGAGATAATATGTTGGTATATTTATTTAATATTTTTTTTTATTATAATTTTTTTTTATTATAATTTAAAAAAATTTTTTTTGGTTTATATTTTTCTATTTATATTTTTTTTAATATTTTATTTTATAAAAATATTTTTTTGAAGTTAATTTTTAAGTGTTTTTTATAATATTTTTATTTTGTTATATTTATTAAAATTATTATTTTTAAATAGTTTTTTTTTATATTTATTTTTATTATTTAACTTTATTATTATTATTAAGTGCTTTTATTATTATAATTATTATATAATTTTTGTTTTTATTTTTAAAATTTCTTTTTTGTTTTATAAATTTTTTATTATTTTTATTTTTATTATTATATATTTTTGTTAATTAAAAAAGTATTTTTAGTCAAATTCCCCAGTGGGAGTTCTCTCACATTGCGCTGCCTGTGAAAAACCTGTTCGAGCTGCGCACTCACTATGCGGATCTGTTGCGCAACGAACCCTACGGTGTGCACGACTTGGCCATTCAGTGTCAGCGCATCCTGGACAGCAAGCTCGCCCCAATGTGCCAGCAGTACTTGAGGAAGGGCGCCACGCCGGCTCCATATCGCGGAGCCCTCTGGGCAGCTGTGCTCGACAGCAAACTGCACGATTATGTGAGTTCGATTTGAGTTAATTAGAATCATTATTGAGTGTGTGTATTGGGGGAATGGGAATATTATTATATTTTTATTTCATTCGAATTTAGCTTTATTTGATTGGGTTTGGGAGGGTATCTATCCGCTGCTCGCTCACTTTTCAGCTTGATTAGTCAACATATAGAGAAACTTTTATATATCTATAAGTTTGTCTATCTCATCTCTATTCATTTCTTATGCCAACAGGACATTGAGAACTGGCAGAAGCTGCGCAACAGTGTCTGGACCACCGATCACATTGTGGATAAGCTCGTCTTCAAGGACATACAGCTGACGGCCTCCAACGATGATCAGTATTTCGTGTTCGAGGACGTGCTGTACCAGGTGCTGCTGTGCTTTTCGCGGGACACAGAGATTGCCAGCTGTGTGGAGTATGAAACGTTTCCGGTGAAGGGCAAGACATACGAGGGTCCGCCGTCGGGCGTTGTGCCTTTTCATGGCATCTGCATGTTCGCCGCACCCTTTTGCTATCTCTACGATTCGCCCGTGAGCCTGTACTATGCATTTCGTGCCTTCTACATACGGTATTGCCATCGGCTGACCACGATCAATACACATCCGCAGGGCATTGTCAGTCTCTGCCTGCTGTTCGAGAAGTTGCTGCAGACCTATGAGCCACAGCTGTGGTCGCACTTTCGCGAGCTACAGATACAGCCGTAAGTAGAGGTGACTTAGAAGATCTTAGTTCTATTTTCAACTTTGTATTTTTCCACTTTAGTCTCAGGGTTGTATTTAAATGGCTAATGCGCGGCTTCTCAGGCCACTTGCCACCGGATCAACTGCTAGTCTTGTGGGACTTGGTAAGCTCTATCTCTTCATCAAGTAGATTCGAATGCTAAACACGTTTCTTCCCTCTCAGATACTTGGCTTTGACAGCTTGGAAATCTTGCCGTTATTCGCCATAATCATATTGAGCTTCCGGAAGGACAGCATCATGCAAGTGGCCTCACTTGACAGCATCGAGGCTATTCTGGCCGATCTATCGTCCATAAAGGTATTGCCATTGGTGCAGTTGGCATTGAGTCGCGACTAGGTGTACGATACTTCCTCTACAAATTGAAAGTATGAAATTTTCGATCAATTTTGAGACTCTTATCGATAGCTATCCAAATTTAACTTGTTCTATTTATCGAATGTGTATTTTAGATGTGTGACAATATCGAATCACTGTTCCAGACAAACGATCGATTCTCAATAAATATGTATTTTATATAAGTTAAAAGAATATCGAGTGATGACTAGTTAATGTTATATAAAATCTCCTAAACTCTTTTTCTCCATCACAATAGTTTTCAGCTCAGCTGTCAGAGTTCTTTCAGTCTAGCCATACAATACCTTAGTTATAATAGCATATACACAAGAGAGTGACAACTCGGACAGGTAATAGATAAGCAGGGAACGTATTCACTATCTATTATACCAACTTCAGTGTGTGGGGAATATAATACAAATTGAATTTGCCGGGGATTCGCTTACCAATTATATGTTAGTGTCAGTTAGAGCGCGTGACAGGCTTAAGCCTTTGGAGGGGCGTGTTCGAGGGGTATTCAAATAGAAACCAGTTGGCTTCGCCATTTCGCATGTCGGCCTGCGTGTCGAGGGACTGTTAACAGGCAACATTTAGTGCACTGGAGTGCCACACAGGACATGCCGCTGATTTCGCCACCGGAAGTCAGCCAAAAAATCCATTTGCGAACTGACAACGGGACGACTGCGCCAAGGCTAGGCTCGGCTTCATATGCTTCTCTTTGGCATTGCCATTCGCCGTTTAGCTGCAGGCCACGTCTGTTGTGTCTATGAACATTATTCGAATTCCCCCCATCGATGTGCTGTAACTTAATTATTCGTCGAGATGCTGCTGCCTCCAGCTCGAATATTATAATTTAATAATTGGCTCATGTTCATTTGTTCGGCTGCAGCTTGCTTGCTTGCGACTCAGACTTGCTGCTAATGAGCTCATGCCTAAGTGCATACATGCGTGCTTCTGTCTGGAAATTGGTTAAACGAAAATCCGTTATTCAATCTACAAGCCCTTTCCAATTACATTCAGTTTGTGTTTTGTGTTTGTGCCAAATTACTTGGCCTATTGATTCTATCGCATTTGTGTGCTGCAAGGATTCTTGCTCTGTGATTTCGACATGGCCACCAACTAGAAATTAATTGAATAATTTTCTATGAGAACTTAACTAGAGTTCTCTCGTGTTTAGCTCTAACATGTTTAATCAAGTGTTCGCCTGGCTTTACTTGTCTGACAACAAGAGTTGCTGGGGCAATTATTAAATTGTTTCAGAGATGCAAAATGACATTTTCAATATAATTTTGAATTTTTGGTTGTTATTGGCAAACATTTGTTGTTCAAGGCAAATGTGTTAAGATTTCCATGATTGCAATATATATAAAGATAATTTTACGTATTTTTTTCCAGCTATTTTAATAAATATAAAATATATTGGGCAAAGTATATTTTTTAAATAAATTTTAATATATATTTATATATATATATTATATATTTCAGTAAATTTTACATACTTTTAAAATATTTAAAAATAAACTTGAATTTGCTTTTCATAATTATAATTGACAATTATACTTTACTCTATTTTAATAAATATAATATATTTTTATTTATATTTATTTTTTTTATAAATTTGTAAAATATAAAAATATATTTAAGTTAATTTTTCATAATTTTAATAAATATAAAAATTTACTAGAGTAAATTTTTCCTTATTTTTATTAATATACAAAATAAGAAATTTTATTAAAAAAATTAAAATAGTTTTCATAACTTTTATTACATAAATTTTTTCTATATATTTTTATATATAAAACTTATTATTGCTGCAGCTTCAGTTAGCCGCTTTTTCTCTTCTGCAAACCTTAGTTAGATGCCTAATTTATTGCATGATTTCAACTAATCAATGCAATTACTGTTAATTCAGCGCTCATAAGCAGGCGACAAATAAACAGTTTAAAGTTTTTAATTAATTTTCAATAATTACAAACAAACATTTAGCAATTAAATATGTTAATATTAAATTACATTCAGAACAAAAAATAATTCAAATAAACCGAATTTATTTTCATTATTCAGTTACAGCTGTCGGAGACACAGACGGCATCGGATATGCTGTCATTTATTTTGCCGCGCTGCGGTTAATTAAACAGCGAAGCAATACCAATTTATATATATATATATATATGTACACAATATTTGTATATAATATTTTAATTTTAAGCTATTTAAATTGTGTTGTTAAGGCAGAACGTTGCTGTTCTCTGCTGTCTGCTGTCCGCACGTCCAAGGCAAACGACCAAATATCCGCTAAAAAATGGAATAACAAGCCAATCATTGAGTACTGCAGCTTCCGCTCTGCTTTTGCCAACCACCGCGCGGCAGCTGCTCTTTGGCCTGGCTGGCTGCAAATACCGGAAGTGTTGGCAGTGCCAGCCAAGTGCAGTCGAGGTCTATGTGATGCTAATAATGACCCTTCCGGCAGAGCTAATGCCGTTTAGCTTCAGCTTACACAGTCTTTCATGTTTGCCAGCGCTGATGAGGCTGCTCATTTGTCAGCAACGCCTGGCCCTGGCCATAAATGTGCCCTTCTTTTGGCATTTGACAGGCCGCAGTCTCTCGCTCCCTTTAAACATATTTCCATCATAGTTAAAGTGCTGCATATTTAGCTTGTCACGCACATTGAAACTGTTTTGTGCTAGAGTAAACACTGGCACTTGCCGAGCAAACAAACATTATAATTGCAAACAAACTAAATAAAGCCATAACTAAATACAATTTACTAATTAAACGGCGAATTTAAAAGCATTTGTTTAATAAGCTCTGCGTTGTGCGCCACACGGATTTATCTCCACTGCCAAAACTGCAAAGTTCAACAAATAATTTGAAATGTGGATGTGCCTCGGCTATAGTCAGCCTGATTCCCTCTCAGGTAAACTGGCGTATACTTAATTACGTATACGCCACATGGGATTGTCAATCTGTCTCACTTTTAATAATATTATTTCTGTATTAACAAAAAGAAAAACAAAATTTGAGAGCATTTTTCTAGTCTGCCTCAAAAATTATAATCGCCTTATCCTTCAACTTTTATCTATTATCCCAAAGAAAAATCCTCTTTTCTAGCTCAGATCTTTGACAGTGCTTCGAGAACTGCAACCTGCTGTCTTCTCGTCTACTTTTTCATATATATTTTAAATTATTCTCGTCTGTTGCTTTGCTCAAAAGTTTAGTTGGCCTGTTTTTCGGGTAACCTTCTGTCTCTGGTTTTTTTTCTCAGCTAACGCTTTGGGCGTGTTTGGCTTGCAAATCTTTATTTAAATGCCGAAAATGTCTGGGCCACAAAAGTTGCCACAGCAAATTATAGTAATCAATTTGAAATTCTTGTCGAGTTTTCTAACTTTGGCTTTGGGTCAAAAGCATTCAACGCACACACATATACATATACTCAGACCATTTTGGCCATGGGAATAACATTGGGGAATTGTCTCAATGAAACTTCGAGCGAAAACTTTCAAGTGCTTGCTTAAATTTCTATACACATATGTATGTATATTTGTCGATTCTATTATGAGCTTGTATAAAATTTAATTCATGTTTCAACATCAATTCATTTTCATATATGAATTAGCATTGTGTATTTAAAGCTCTTGCTTCCGCCTCGAGTTGATATAGCTGGCCGACTTAACTTTGATTGCCCCAACTTTGAGCTGTTAACCGAAACCAGTTGAAACTTTCGTTCAAGTTTTTTATCTTCTTGCTTGTGCGAAACAAATTGCTTTCAATTTTTTGCAGCAACTTTCTATGGCGAGCATTTTGTTCAGCTTCTGTATAACTCATACGTCATGTGGGACCAGAACATGGACAACATGGATGCAGCTAGTTTACAATGCTGATTTGTTGTTGTAGTCGACTATAATTTATTAAACACTTGGCTGATGCATATATGCATTTGTATGAGTGTGTCAGTGTGTGTGTGAGTGCATGCATTTAATCCTTTAAAATTTCACATGTCACTCGGATAACGTCTTGCAAATGCAGTTGCAGCTTAAGATATTTGAAACTGAGCTAAGCCCCATTTCTGTTACTCAAGTCAGCATAAGTGAAGCTGAGCGTAAAGCTCTAAAGACTGTTATAAATTTGCAAACTATGATTGAAGCAAGGACTTAAGATAGCTGAGAGCTGGCAGCAATCAGAACTATTTACATATATATTAAATATGATATAGTATTCATATTAATATATATTTAGTATATATCAAAGTAAATCCTAGCCAAAGCTCAGCTCTTAGCCAAGTATTTGTTTTTTATTTTTTATAAATATTTTCACCTTTCAATAAGCCTTAAATTTCCGCACACATTCAGCTCGGCTGTAACTTTTTTACAGACTACTTAATGGCATTTATCGCATTGCAACTGTTTATAGGCCAGTCAGCAATTTGTTTTTAATGCATTTTTAATTTGTGCACGTGTGTGTCTGTCTCTGTCTCTGTCTCGGTGTGTGTGAAAAGGGAAAATGAAATAAGCTTCTTTCGCTACTTTGTAACGAGGCCGTCGCCTGAGGTGATCCCTTTACTTTTTTGCTCTCTTATGACTACTTAATGATGACTGCATTTTCTTTCCAGTTTATTCTCGACTGGATTAACTGCGAGAATTATTATTCAGTGTAAGAGAATTTTATATTGGCTTCCGTGTGCTCAGCTCACAGTTTTTTTTTGTTTATAATTTAAATGACTTTTACACTTGTCTCTGAGTCACTTTTTGTGTGTTGTGAATAAAGAATTTTAATAAAATTTCATTTAATTTTTTATTTTCACTTAACAATGCCACAAAAGTATACACTTTCCTCTCTAATTAGTTCACTTCTCCAAGGTCAACAACCATTTGCGTTAACATCACTTCTCGTTACGTCAGCTCCGGCCAGTTGAAGTGGCAAAACTATTTGCCCAATACCGAATTGCATTCACAATTGTATTTGGCTCGACAATTGTCATCAGCTGTGCCATTTTCATGCTGCCACATTGAGAGTTGACTGTGTGAAAAACTATTTTATGAAATACGCGCCGAGGCGCAAAGTGTGGCAACTACTCGAGCCAGCTCGAGTTAGCCATTTGGCATTGCTGCTGCCGCAATAACAACACATAAATCTAGCAACAGCTGTCAAGCACAGAAATTTCACAAAAAAAAGGCAACAACAACTTGAATGCCTGGCGAGCAAATAACCTAAAGAATGAAAAGCATAAAACAAATAGAAACATTGGCTGCATAAAGTCTACAGCTTGGGGACATTGTGTGTAGAGTAGAGAGCTTAAGGTCTGAGCTGAGTAGAGAATTGGGTCCGAAAGACGAGCTTGACTAGGCACGGAAAATTTGTTTTTAATATTATATAAAATTATTAATATTTTTTTTATTAATTTAATTTAAATAAAATTTTATTTGATATATTTTTACTATTTTTCTCTGAAGATACAAGGTAATGCAAATTAGTTTTATATATAATATAAAATAAATTTTTATTTTTAAATAATTTACATTTAAAACATTTGATTATAGGAAAGGTTAAAAAGCAAAAAAAAATTAAATGTTATATTATTTTTTATTTAAATAATATCATTAATTTAAAAAAAATTTAAAAATTATAATATTGCAAAATTTTTCAGCTCTAGAAATTTATTTGTTATTAATAATTTGTTATTAATAAGTTTTATAAAATTTGTTTCAAAATAGCTTTACTTCATTATATACATAATACATTAAATATTTTTATAAAATTGTATGTGAAATATTAAAATTTTTTGTTTCTACAGCCTTTTCCCATTAGCCCTCACTTAACTGCCCGTAGCCCAGGTAGCACAAGCTTTTTAATTGACTCTTACAAAGTATTTGAAAAAGTCGCTGCCTTCAACTATTTGACGCTGCCCAAAAAAAGTACATTTCTGTGACAGCTTTGGCTTTTGCAAAAAAAGTCGAAAACAGGTATAAAAGCTGAGCTGACCGCACTGTCACGTGCCAGAGACAGAGATAGGGAGAGAGAGAGAGACGTGCTAAAAGCTGAAGCATGACAAAGTTCCGGATTACTAAGTAGAGCTGGGACATGGAGTCTAGTGTCACACTAAATGGAAAGTCAAGAAATGAGAGAGCAGCTTAAGGATGCCCCACAAAGGTCGTAAAGCCGACTTCCCCTTGACAGCTGTAACCGGTGCAAATTCGTGTGTGTGTGTGCCTGCAGGCATCACAATGTTGCACTCTTTTTATGGAAGGGGCCAGCGCATCTGGTAATTGAATCTTGATGAATTCTTTTCATTACTCTCGTTGCTTAAAAATCCACTCCACCTGCTTTTTGCCTTGTTCCGAATTATTCATTGTTTTACGGCAGCGCTATAAATTTGTCACTAAAAAGAGAAGATTGTGTAAATACTAAAGGCATGAAATGCGGAGATTAAGCACCTTTGTTTAACTAGCTAAGATAGGAGTAGAGACAATTCTTCTCGCTATAGTGGAATTCCAAAGATAAAGAAATTGCAAACAAAATATATATGCACGGCTTTAAATATCATATATAACATATAATATATATTATTGACATTGACAATATAACCTTTCCACAATTTTCTATATAAATGCAAATTCAGCTGTTATCGATAATCAGAGTAGCTGTTGATGAATTATTATCGAAAATAGCATCAATATTATTGAGCATTATTATATTATTGATTTTGATCTTCTTTTCAATCTTTCTTATATTCAACTTAATGTAAACTAAATTTTTATCTAATGCGTGTTATCGATATTCGATAATTTTAATATTATCGTTACTTAATACGTGCTCAAATATCTAGTATCAATCAAATCATATCATATCATATCATATCATAACATAACATATCATAACAAAAAAAAAAAATACATACATAAATATAAAAAAAAACAAAAAAAAAAAAAAAAAAAAAAAAAAAAAAAAAAAAAATCAAATCAAATCAAATCAAATCAAATCAAATCAAATCAAATCTTATCATATCAAATAAAAACAAAAAAAAACAAATCAAAAAAAATAAAATCAATAAATAATTTTATATAAAAAAAAAAAAAAAAAAAAAAAAAAAAAAAAATTAAAAAAAAAAAAAAAAAAAAAAAAAAAAAAAAAAAAAAAAAAATAAAATAAAATAAAATAAAATAAAAAAAAAAAAAAAAAAAAATTATAAAAAAAAAAAAAAAAAAAAAAAAAAAAAAAAAAAAAAAAAAAAAAAAAAAAAAAAAAAAAAAAAAAAAAAAAAAAAAAAAAAAAAAAAAAAAAAAAAAAAAAAAAAAAAAAAAAAAAAAAAAAAAAAAAAATAAAAAAAAAAAAAAAAAAAAAAAAAAAAAAAAAAAAAAAAAAAAAAAAAAAAAAAAAAAAAAAAAAAAAAAAAAAATAAAATAAAATAAAATAAAATAAAATAAAATAAAATAAAATAAAATAAAATAAAATAAAATAAAATAAAAAAAAAAAAAAAAAAAAAAAAAAAAAAAAAAAAAAAAAAAAAAAAAAAAAAAAAAAAAAAAAAAAAAAAAAAAAAAAATATCATATCATATCATATCATATCATATCATATCATATCATATCATATGCTACCACGAAACTCTCATTCCACCTTCCTCATATCCAAATTAATTTGAGTTAAGCCTGAATTACACCCCGTTTATTTCTTTTTTCCTTCCCTTTTCGTTCATTTACAGCATTTTCCCCACATTGCAGCATTGTACAGTTATTTTATTAACACTTCCATTGTGTCGACCACAAAATTGGGGCAATCCGGCTGAAAGTAAAAAAAAAACGAGAATAAATGTCTGAAAAGGAATTATTTTCTCAATGCGAACAAAAGACAATCAGACAAAGTTTTTTTCTTTTTCTTATTTTTTGGTGTTGTTGTTTGCCTTAAACGCTTGGCCCAAGGACATTAAAAAGTTAAGAGGTCTGTAAAAGTTTTTGTTTGTCTTCGCGGCGCCTTTCCGCGCGTCGAGGCTGCAAAAACAATGAACGGAAAGCAAATCATTATGAATTATAATAAAACATAATTATGAAATTAGCATTTCTCGAACAGGAGTTTACGAAACTCTCCTCAATGGGTGCAATGAACTTCTGTTTGGAGTTCTTCAAAAAATTTGTTAGCCCCTTAATTGTGTGGGAAGTCCCAAAAGGTCAGCTACCAGTGGGGAAATGGACATTTTCATCATAATCATCTCTGGCATCATAATCATATTCATCTCATGCTATTTTGTGGCATTTTTACAGCTTCCCGAGAAAATAAAAAGTTGCTGCGCTTTATTTATTCATAAGTATTTATTTTCCAAAAATATACAAAACTCTCCAAGTTGACAAAGTCTGCAACTTTGTGCTTTTCCTTTGTTCCGGCTAGGAAAACACGTCAAATCTGTTAACGCGCCAGCTGCGTGACGCGCATACATTAGAGCAACTTCATGGTTTATGGGCGTCGAAATCAATTATCATGCCTTCATGCTTTCAAATATGTAAATAAAACATTTTAAAATTTAGGTAATCAAGAGAAAAGAGGGAGTGAGCTTTTAGAATATATCCAAAGCTGTGCACAGATCTGCTGTTCTACATATACATATTTTAATTTTATAAATGTAAAATTTAAAATAAAATGTTAAATAAATTTTATAAATTTTATTTACAATCCCTAAAAGTTTCTCAAAGCTAAGCACTATAATTTTTAAAATATTTATTATAATAAAAATATATTTTGAATAGGTTTATTAGTAGCCTTATTTTGGCTTTAAACCAACAAAATTTAAATAAATTTCGAAAATCCTTTTGAAATAATTAGTTTTATATAAAAGCCTCTCTGCATTAATAATGCAAACTCGGCTTTGAGTATCGTTTTACAACAAATTATCGGTCTGATTATAATAGTTGTGTAAAACGTAAATTACACAACGTTAAACATGAATATAAATATATATAAATTTTTAAATATATACATATGTATATTTTATAATTTTCAATGAGATGCTGCATAAAGGGGCAGCCGCGTGACATAATTGCAATTACAAAACATTTGCAGCCATTAAAATGCAATTTAGTGTAGTTTATTGCATTATTCTCTGGGGCCATTAAACTCATTACAAATTGACGCTGCCCAACTGGTTTGTCGTAGCCATTATAAGTGCAGTTGCTAGCCACCTCCAGCCACCCACTGGCCCACCCGATGTCCCGGAGACGTGCACTTATTAAATTTCAATTTAGATGTGGTTTCCATCCAAATGGCAACTGTGACTTCTCCGCACAAAGAATCAGATTAGCTGACAGGATGCCAATTTGCTTTTCATTCTTTTTCCTTTTGCTCTCCTTTCACACACACACACACACACACATCCGTTATTCTACAGTTGTCTTATCCTTTACGCAATTTGTCTTTACGTGCGCTCGGCGCTTGGTTTTCCTTTGACAACGTTTCAAGTCACTTTGGCTTCGGTGATGCTATATGGATGTGCCACTATCATATTTATTTGTTCTTAAATCACTGAATTTACAGCTGTATTTTAGTTTAACATATATACATTCTGACTGAAGCATTGTCTTCTCTGAAATTTTAGTCGAATTGCAATTTGCTGCAATTCTTTGATTTATGTTTCCTGTCAGCTCGATTTTGGCGCTGCTCACCCCATTGATGGACACTTTGCAGCTCAATTATGATTTGATGGGTTTTTGCACTCGAGTGCCACGCATGACACACTCCGCACTCCACATTCCCTCCCTCCCCGAGCTGCTCAAATTGCCAAACAGTGGCTGACGGCCTCTTCACTGCATTCAGGTTCAATTCGTATCATATGGAAAGTGCTCTAAAAGCTTTGTTTACCCTCTCAGAGTGCGCAGAGCAGAGCACAGTCAGTCCCAATAGCTGGAAAGTGATTAGAAATATGCAATTGTTGCTTTTATCATGCAATTTTCAGACTGTATATAACTTATCATCATATGGCCGTTAGTTCAGCATGTTATGTGTCTAACAGCATTCGAATCATAAATTTCCAAGCGAATCCTTGTATTGCACTTAACACTCTAGATTTCCTTTGACGTCTTCAGCTGGCTGTGATCCAATGCAATTGCACAAAGTGATTCGATTTGGTTTTTCGCTCTTTGATTGAGTATTTTATCATCACATTCTTCGAAAAGTGCAGCATTTTGTCCAGCTTTATTTCTTCTAAAGCTCTCAAGCTTTCAATATTTTGATTTAGTCCCAATCTGATATTGTTTTTTGCGTTTATTTTTGCTTTGCGCTTTGCTTTACTTATTTTTAAAACGTTTCCCATTTGATGTTATCAGGTTGCAGCAGCTTGTTTGCCTTCACTTTGCTCCAACAACCGTGCACCGTTGCGTTTGTGTTGGGCGGGGGATCTAAAATCAATTGCAGTTCTGCCAACATATTTTCCCTCCATCCCCATCCATTTGGCGTGTGTTGACTTAGGTATCGCTGCTTTCAATTTCTATTTGTGAGAAACAAATATTTCGTGTCTACTGTTACTCTCAAGTAAATATATTTCGCTATGCTAGAAGATGCTTTACAACCGATCTGCATTGCAGTTCAGTTATTTTGTTAATGGAATTCTTCTATTTTTTTTGTAAGCCTTAATAAATGCTCCTGTCCTCTCTCTCTTTCTGTCTTTGATTATTTCAGTTCACATTATCTCATTCAGCAACTCTCTCGAAAAGAGTATCAGCGATGTGGAGTGTGCAACTAAAACGCAAACTCACTCGGATAATATTTGTACAGCAACTCCATACGAGTTATCAGAGTTGAACAGAATTGCCGAAGCTGTAAGCACTAATGGCAGAGAAGGAGAAGTAAAAAATGCTGATTCTGATATTAATAATTGATAAGCTAAACTAAAAATGGAAAACTTTTCAAATTTGATTTTAATAATTCGAAGTTTACCTCTAACTAATATTTATTTATATATTACTTAATAATTATTTTGAGTAATTATAAATTTACATTAAATTTGATCATTTCTCAACTCCATTTAAGAGAGTTTTGCAATTTAATGAATTGTTCAATGTTTTGGCAATGAAGTTTTTAATGCAGCAGATTGTTACCACTAGTTAGTAGTAGCCCACATTTAATCCCTATTTTCTTATGAGTTTTTACTGCAGAAAAACTTAGTTCTGTATACAAATTCCCGATAGCGCTTTACAGTTCTTAATTTACTTTTTATAGCGAATAGTTCGAGGTATGTTCAGAGCACTGTCTGCACTCGAATGGGGTTATCAAATATGTGTAAGTTTTCAGTTTGAACTTTTAAGTTCAAAATAAAATAAAATTTTCCGAATTAAACCAACAGATGTGCTGGCATATGTTTAACGTTCAAAAGACTTGAGATTGAGGCATTGCAGTCAGTCATCAAATTAAAATGCGACAGTTTACAGGTATATTGATTGTTTGGCTGGCTCTGTGGGTCTAGCCATGGCAACTCCGCAGCTTAGCGCTCGGTGATTTAGTGATGAGTTCCTCGGAGAACAAAGAACTGGTGCGTCACTGTGATCGATTTATTATTTGATTTAACATTTTATTTTTCATGCAGGTGCATTGCGAATCCGCCGAGGATTGCTGCACCTTTCTCTGCCTGAGGCGCTACAACGAATGCATATTTTAGAATGAAATTGTAAAACTTGATTTCTATTTTTGGGAAATAAATGGGTTGCAAAATTTTAAAAATACATAATAGAATCTTGTACTGTCGTGGAGCTCAGATAATAGATAATAGACAATAGATAGTTAGCATCAAAACCAAAGCTGAGCCAGAGATCAGCCAGAAGCAGAGCCTTTTGTTTATAAATATTTATATATGAATATATTAAATATTCATGCGAAGGGGCTGAGCTGGGCTCATTCAGCTCAACTATAAATATTTCTACTTCTGTGTGTTTATTAATTTAAAACTGATTGTCTATTAATACGGCATTTCTCTACCTTGGCACGAAGAAGAGCTAAACGCTTCTATACGTGCAACACTCTCTCCCTGGTATTTACATTACAAACAACATGAACTAGAAGGCCTCAAACGGTAGCTGCTACTCATACCTGATCGAGCCCACAAAATAACTCAGCAACAGGTCGAGGAGCAGAGTTCGAGTTCGAGTTAGAGTGGGTTGGCTCGTGCTATATAAAGGCGAATCTGCAGCAATGTGTCTTCAGTTGGAAGCCTCATCTCCTGGTGGACAGCAGTCAAGTGGACCTCCTCTTGTTCAGTGTGTGGCAGGCAGGATAGCGTAATAGCGCAATTACGCAAGGCTAATATTACGCAAGGCAGCTATTAAGTAAGATTGTTGCATGGCGTAAGAGCGTAATTACGTATGAGCGTATGAGAATATATATAAATATATTTTTTTTTTATATTTTTATTTAGTTTTGTGTAGAAGGAAGCTGCCTCTACTCATGCACAAATATACTCTCTTAAATTCAGAAGCGAGTATAAGACTTTTATTAATTAAGTTTACGCTAATTCGAACTGCAATAAAAGCGCCCATTGTCAGAGCATCAAAATTCTATTATGCTAGAGCCAAACCATAAAAATGCGGCAATTTTACATCACTGGAAGCTTGTCTTGGTTTCGGTTATCGCCATCAGCAGCATCATCAATCTTGTGCTAAAAATTTGCCAAGTGCCAAATGCCGAGCAATTTACAAATTGACACTGAAGCGGAAGTGGAATGATGGTGGAAAGTCAAGCTGCCAAGCATTGATGGCTTAGATTTTATGGATTAAAATAAATAATGTAAATGTCAATGTGGGTGAAACTGGAGATCAGATGTAGTAGAAGGCGCAATAGGAATGTACTCTTCCGATGGGTGATAAATCTGAGTGTGAGTTCGGAATAGTGATATTTGGAGTTCTCGTTGATATTTGAAGATTTTTTTTAATAATTTTCAAAATATTTTGAAGGGAAATAGTAGTATTTTTAGCTACTATACTTTACCTGTTCATTCGCTAAAAATATTTCGTTCTATGCTTTAGTCAACGAAAAGTACCTATAAAGTTAGGTAATATGATATGACACTCAACGCTCTTAAGAACCTTCCACTTTAAGCATTCGCATTTAAAGAGGCTTAAGCATATACTAGCATGTCCTGCCACATCCTGGCAGACAACAAACAATGCGAAGCCTTATCAAAATAACGAATAAAATTCCAGTAGTCAGAGACAACCTTGAAATAGCAGCTCATTCCAATTCGTATATATTACCCAAGCACTAGCAGGCAGCCAAGTTCTGGCCACATTTATTTTCGTTTGTTAAGTCAATAGATGAGCTGCGGCAGCATTCACCTGTCTAAATACTTTTTTGCTGGCCATCGGCAGCTGCTGCCGCAGGATAGAAAAGTAATTTCACTTGACTTTGCCCCTCGGTGGCTGCTTTGATGTGCCGCACTCAATATTTACCTTCGAGCAGCTCAATAGACTGCCAAAGTGGCCATATTTGGGATCACAAAATTATTTTGTTGCCTAAACAGCATCTAGTAGCCAGACATTAGCTAAAAATATATACAGTTGGCTTTGCAACCTGTGTATTGTGGCTTATTATTCAGTGAGCTTCAAGCATTCATTTAGCAATTGTTTAAAAACTAAAAAAAAAAAAAATATGACGAAGAAACCGTTGCAATTGTATTGCCGAATCATTTCGCTGCTGATAATTGTCTTTGTCGTGCTGCAATATTGCAGCTTTCACTACGGTAAGTTGGCATATATATTTCATATATAATATAAATTTATTTACGAAAACATTTCATTAGTGAATTATCCGAGGCATAAGTCAAGCGATGGCTTGAAGTTCAAACTTAAATTGAATTTTACTAAAAATTTACGTGAGTAGCTAAATTTCTAATGTATATCTAATAACAATCTAGCTTCCATTCCTCATTCAGCGCCCATTTCAGCTATAGTTAGCTTTATTTCGAAAATCAACAAAGAGCAGGAGATATATAATGAGCGAAATTTCGGACCGCTGGAGAATAGTTCAGTGATTATTGTTATACAGGTGAGTTATACATATGCTAAATTTCACCTGAGAAATACTTTACATATGCTTAACAGGTACACAAGCGCATTACTTACCTTCAAAGCCTGATTGCGCAACTGTCTAAGGTCAAGGGCATAGGCGAAGCTTTGCTTATATTCTCACATGATTTCTTTGACGAGAAGATCAACGACTATGTGCTCTCAATTGAATTCTGTAAGGTGATGCAGATCTACTATCCACACTCCATACAGACTCACCCACACAGCTTTCCTGGCACCCATCGAAATGACTGTCCACGAAATATTACCAAATTGAAGTAAGTTTAGAATACTTAAAAGAGTGGATTATATATATTTATATCTTTCTTTCAGGGCTTTGGTCGCGAACTGTAATAATGCACTCAATCCAGATGTGAATGGTCTTTACAGAGTAGCCGAATATACCCAGAGAAAGCATCATTGGTGGTGGCAGGCGAATTACGTTTTTCACAAGCTTCAAGTTGCCAAAGATTTTACTGGTTCGAAAATATTTAGAAAATTCTCTGAAATATCTTGTAAGCATTGTATTTTATATTTAATTTATTTTTATGTTTAGGTTTAGTTCTATTCCTGGAGGAAGATTATATTTTAGCCGAAGACTTTTTATTTGTTCTGCAGAAAATGCAGCAAGTTGGCAAGATGTTTTGTCCCGATTGTAATATCTTCAGCCTGGGTAGCCAATTGAATGCCGTTAAACTTCAAGCCGAACAGGATGCTAAGGAATATTCCAAGGTTAGTTGGCAGTCACATATGATCAGGCTAACCATATCTCTCTCTCTCTCTCTCTCTCTAGGTGCAACATTCAGCCTGGTCCAGCGAGCAGCATAGTGTTGCAGTAGCCTTCAATGCCAGCACATGGGTAGACATACACAGCTGTGCCCAAGACTTTTGCACTTATGACGACTTCAATTGGGATAAGTCACTGGAGCACATTGCCGAAAAGTGCATCGAACGCAGCCTAAATGTGTTTGCAATTAAGAGATCTCGTGTGTACTCCACTCGCAATTGGTAAGGAATCAGTTTTATTGAGTTTTATATTCAAATAATATATATTTTTTGCAGCTCACAACTGAGCATCTCTGAGATGAAAAAGGAGTTTCTTTTAGCCAGTAATTTGGGCCAGCTTTACCCGGCCACGCTTAAGATATCAAGTTCAATTCTAAAGACTTCAAATAAGCAGCCCGTCGAACTTGTGAGAAGTGGCGATTGGAGTGATCCACGTGATCATCGGCTGTGCCTTAGCTCAGCTTATGCTTAAGAGAAATATTATATAGTATTATATATTATATTATATATCGGTAGATTGGCAGCAAGTCTGATTTGAAATGTATAAAACAATTATAACTAATGTCTCCCAGGATATATATTGATATTCATAATATTTAAAGGAAAACTGTAGCTAAATAAAAATTATTTAAGCTATATACTATTTATAGTATTTTAATTTATTTATTAAATATGACTAAAATATATATGTAGATATTTTTATAAATATTTCAAATCTAGAGAGTTATCTAAAAATTTATAAAAAAATATAAATATTTATTTTCATATTATATATATAAAACATTAACTATGTTTACAGTAACTTAAAACCAACCAGCCAACTAAGCGTCCGAAAAGTTGACTCTTCTCCATTTCTGTCTGCGCATAATGTGGGTATCAAACTTTCTCTTCGCATATATATTTAACTGATGTAGACCAAATGGTGAACCTCGAACATACTTTACTTTAAATTTGCATTTAAATGAAAGCCGCAGCAGCCAAAGAGTGACAGAACTCTTTTTTTTTGCATACTTAGTTTTTGTTTATTTGCGTAAAGCAGCATCATCATCATATGAGAAGAGTTGAACAGGCAGAGTAAATATTTTCTAAATATTTATTTAGTATTTTCTTTACGTTTTTTATAGTTTTAAGAGGATTTTTTATCGATTGAAATAGATAAAATAGTTAAAGTAAATATAATAAATAAGGAAATAAACTAAGTAGATTAAAAATATAATAAATAAAATCAAAATATAAAATTAATAAATGCACCTTATTATTTGTATTATTTATTTTATAAAATATATTCAAATGATAAAAGTAATTTTGTGTTCTTTATATTGTGTATTTTATTTGATTTATTTATTTTTTTTTTAATTTATTAATTATTTAAATACTTCAATCCATAGAAATATATTTTTATATGCATCAACTGTTCCAACTGCCAGTCGATAATTTATTGTTTGCCATTCGGCTGAGTACTGTTGACGTGTTTAATTTATGGCAGCATTTATGTCATTACATATTCTTTGTAAATTAATTGCCAGTTGGCGTGCATAAGTGAATTTTCGCAGAGTAATTCACAAACAAAATAAAATAATGGCTTAAATTGAATTGAATTTCAGTTTGAGTAAATAATTAATCTACTTAGGCAAGTGGAAAATTGAGTGAAACAAAATGTGTTAAAATATTCAGCAGACTTCACAAATAATTCACAAAAAAATGTATCAAATGCAATATTTAATAGACCGAAGGAACAGCTTTGAATCAGTTTGTCTGAATCACTTCACAAATCTTTAAGCTTCTGTGCTCTGCACTGCAATTTGGCTCTCCACATTTTGCATATAACCCTGACACTGACAATGTGTGAAAATATGCATGTTCCGCTGTGTCAGCATTTTGGCGGAGTTCAACCAAAATGGAATCCTTTGACACTTGGCCAAGAAGAAGAAACGAAACGAAGAAAAGTCAGCGAGCAAATGAAAATGTCAGCGCAGTGCCAGCTGGGAGGTGGAAAATGTGATGTCTTTTCTGCAGAAACTTGGCTTATGTTTATAAACGTTATGTGCTCCACTTGGCTTGATTAGCATTGCGTATTTTGCTCAAGTGCCTGTGGCAAACGCTGCGTATGAGTTATTTATTGTTTTTTTTCTCTCGTTCGCCTTTCTTTCTCGACAGCGTGCCAAGTGAAACGTTCGGCGGTTAATGACTTTGTTTAAGCAGCTTCCAGCCACATTAAATATATTCCTAACTCAGTTGGTCCCTGACTGTGACTGAGCAAATAATTTATGACGCTTCCTCGACAATGGAGAGCGCCAGCTATTTAATTGCACTTATCTCAATATTGATAGACCAAGGGCACTCTGTGGAGGCACTCTTTAAACGGCAGCTCCCTTCGGCCGCTGATTCTCTTTTGTGTAGCTATTTACTCAGCCAACTGTTCACGCATTCACTTTTGGCCTAGTGCTCCAGTTCTCGGGCGCATTCATTCAAACACGTACTCACTGTGCATTCATGCGTTTTATGACCCACTGGCGGCGGGCAACGTTTGACTTTTGCGCCGCAGCGAATGTGTGCCCTCTGTGCGCCCACAGAGTTGACCCAATGCTGCTTACCAATTGTTAACCTTGCCTGTGGGCCAGGTGAGTTTATGTAGGATATAGGCAAGTACATAGGTCAGCCGTGGCTTAATTACATCCCTCTGTTAAGCTGGAGGCATGCATATTTCGAAACTTCTTTTGTTTTGCTTGTCTTTTGAGCTACTCTCTCCATTGTACTCTGCTGGAGATTATTAAAACTCAAATGACAGCGAAAATAAAAGCAAAATATTAATAAATGCATTAAAAATTTTAAGACCTGCTACAGTTGATATAAGTTAAAATAGATCAGAGTACACAAAAGGTAGTTTCTTGGGTCGTTATACTGCAGTTTTACCAGTAAGCTCTTTTAAGAGCGTATTATCTGAACCGTTTTAAATATTTATATATATTTCTAATAAATTATTCACTTATGTTTCCCTAGCTTGCTTATGGGGTAAGCTTAGCTGAGCATGGATTAGCCAGCTGCTTTCACTTTGCTTATATGAGGGTTCAGTGTACGAGGGTTCGTCGGAAGACCCCTTAAGTTGTTGACTGTTTTGCCCTCTTGTATGCTTAGCTCTGCCATATGGAAGGCTTCAAAAGTAAATACATTCTTTTTTTTAATTAAGGCAAAAAGAGAAACGAGATTTGAAAGAATTAACCAGTCAGAATATTTTTTTAAATAAATGTTCAAAATTATTAATCGAGAAATTTAATAAATTTAAATAAAAAAATAAAATAAATACATAATAAAATGAACATAATAATAATAAAAAAATAAATAAAATGAAAATAATAAAAAAATAAATAAATGAAATTAATAATAATAAATAAAATTAAATTAAATTAATAATTAATTAAATAAAAAAAATATATACAAATAAATAAATATAAAATAAATAATAAAATATAAATAAAAAGTTTGAAAATGAAAATAATAAATAAGACAAAAATCAGAAAAATTAAAATTATTAAATATAAGATTATTAAATATTTAATAAATATTAAAATTAAAATAAAATATATTTGGGAATATTTGATATATTAAATTATAAAATATTATTTCTGGATTCCCATATTTCCTACCTCAACAATTTCCCATTAATATTTTACCATTTATTCGCAGCAATTCTGATTGAATGCTGTAAAAACGACAGTAAAAAAAGAGCACACGGTGCAAAACTCAAAACACAAGCAGACAAATTAAATCAATTGAGTCTCTTTCCAGCAAGAAGAATATATCTAAATCAACTAATTGTATAAAACAAGCCGGAAAAGACATACGTGTTTTATCTGCCCCATGCATGCATATCCTCTGGCCTTGCCAAGCAGCGAAAAGACAAACACGCAATTTGGCAGAGCGGAAAATTCAAGGTATACAGAGAGAGAAAGGAAGAGAGAGAGATAGAGGGAGACTGAGACCCGTTCACTATTTGGCTTTGCCTTATATTTCAGCGCACGTATTTAACATAAATTGCTGAAATTGGGATCAATATGCAGACTTGCCATTCGTCAAGCAAAGCTGAAACCAAAGCGATACAAAAAATGCAAAGCCAGCAATCAGCTTCACCCTCTGAGACCCTTTTGTGAGACACACACACACGCGCATAATCAATGGCTACAAACTGTTGGGGATATGCATATGTGAATTTGGCAGCTTTTTTTTTTACATTTCTGCATCATTAAGTAGCTGAGCATGTCGAGAATATGCTAATAACTGAGAAAACTGTTGCCACACAAGCTGGCTAAAAAAAAAGACACCAGCAGTGAGCAGAGTCAAGTATGCGCCATGCGGGTGTGTGGAAAATATTTTCGGATCTTTTTTGTCTTTTTGTTTATGGTTTGAGACAAGCGCAAAGCTCTTGAGCCCTGTTCCAACTGCCGTCTGCCGTATCAAAGGATAGAGCGTTTAAATCTGGGCTGGGCTTACTTTCAAAAGGCTCGCTTTAAAATAATTGTAGTTAAATATTATGTGGGCGGCTTTTAAGGTATTAAATTTTAATATATGAAATCCGAATGTAGAGTCTTTTGAGCAATTTATTTGATATATATTTTATAAATATTTTATAAATATTTTATAAATATTTTATATACATTTTATATTTATTTAATTTATTTTATATATTTTACAGAATATTCTATAACTCTGACTTCATCATTATAAACTCTGAATTCGTACAAAATTTAAAATGAAGTAAAGCTACTCATGCCAAGTCTGGTTTGCATATGCCTTCAATCTCTAGTCAGCCCAAAGTTTCCATTTGGCCATTTCCCAGTTACCATTTGACGCAATTTGCAATGCCAAAGTCGGGCTACAGAACAATGCAGAGATTGAAACTAGTTCCAGCCTTCAGCTTTCGGTTGGGCAAAGCAGTCTTTTGTTTTGGCCAGCCCGCAAACATGTCTATTGACTGAAAGACCTCGTGCACCTTGGGCAGTACCAATTAGCTTGGTTTTATGCCCCCGTCGCAAACATGTCAGCGTGTATTTGCAAAGCCCACAAACGAACAGTTGAGTTATGGACGTTTTACAAGGCGCGATTTAATGCGGGCAGCGGGGCAGAGAACTGAAATGTTGCTGCTCGCTAATTAGTAGGTCGTTTCAGCTGGCAATTGAATTGAGCATTGTTTCTGAGGAATTTGAGAGTTGAAATTTTGTAAAGGAGAGGTCTGATATTGAGTTTAGTTGAATTCATGGAAATGCTAATGGAAAATTGATAGAAGATATGGAGAGATACTTAGACAGGCTTTGAGATAGATGAGTTCGTGTTAGGAACAGACTGAATCAACTCGTCTGTTGATCCTTTTCATATACATATCTATATACCTCGAGCTAAAGACCATGCACCTTAGTCAACTTTGCATGTATTTTCATCCAGGACATTCCTTAACCTTTCATTCCTTTAAATACATTCGCAACTCTCTGAACAATAAACCACCTCAGACAGCAGCTTTACATATATAACAATTCAGTTGCATCATCAGGCCTTAGCCTGATCTTTAGCCTTAGTTCACCAAAATCTCTTCTTGATTTGCTGACCTACATCGGCAGGAGTTGGCCATTTGATAGTCCTGCCAACAGCAAAAGTACAAAGCACAAATTTGCTTGGCTCAAAGCACACGTTTTTGCTTTTACCATAAAATTTCTTTGGCCAAAGCAAAGCTGACTTCTTACGGGAGCCATTGTCTGTTGTCAATTGCCAATTGCAGTGGAGCAAGTTTTTTCTTGCCCTTGGCAAATATCAATCGAGAGATAGAGACAGAAGCCGGCGCATAAACTTGTGTTTAGACCGAACTGTATTTGTTTGCTCTGCGATTCGATTCGCCAGTTGACATCTGTGTTTATTTATTTCCTCTTTGGCCAGGCCAGTCCCATCCCGGGGGAAGCCCCTCCTGGCGCAAACTTGAGCCGTCTATGGCAACCGAAAAATTTCATTAAAATGCAATTGAACTTTGCCAGCTTCCAGGAGAATTCAATTACTTTATGCTACGTGGCCGCCTGAGACGCGGGCGAGTGCAGCAAACTTGCCACAGCTCTCGTCGAATGTGCTCAGCCAAAAATGAATGATGGCCTCGTGCGGCAACTCCCACAGATCGTATGTGGCGTCATTGAGTAAAGTTTTCGCCAGCTTAACTGCTGCGACTTAATGACTTTGAAGCTTGCACTCAGACAACTGCTGGCGGGCTTAAGCTGCTGGGTTATAAAAGCGCAACAAAATTGTTAAGGCTGGGGCTGGCTAGGTGAAGCTTTGCTGCGTTCCTTTAAGGATCTGAAAAATAAAGAGAGACAAAGAGAGAGAAGTTAAGTAAAAACCGAACTGCAGCTCTCCTAATTGCACTCAAGTAATTTTTGAAATTGAATTTAATAAGATATTCAATGGAAACGTGTCTGAAAGTCAACACAAAACAAATAATTTTGCTGCCTCGTGACTCCAGCTCGGCAGTTGCCTACGTGCTTGGCATAGGGAATCCTTTGCAGGAGTGCAGCATAAAGTTAAAGAGTTCGACTAGCCAAATAGAGCAGAATTAAGCCTTGCTATGCTTAAGAGAAAAAAACTTTTAAAATTGAGCAGAATATCTAGTCCGTAATTCATCAGCAAGATAAAGGGCCTCTGGCCAGCTTAGCTCGCTCACAAACTCTTATCTATATTTTTCGATTTAATGAACAGAAATTTGAAGCAAAAATCTGCACACATAATTCATGGGTCGGAGACGGGCTCTGCTTTAATTAGGAAACGCCATTTGAGCTTCGCATGAATTGTTAAAAAGGGTTTGCCTAGCGCGCAGCTACTTTAGATTAAAATTTAAATCAGGATTATGCTGAGGCTGACGGGCCAATCAGAGTTCACGCTCGCTGGCAACGCTGACCTCCGGGCTGTTTGCTCGAGCCAGAGTTGGGGACTATACGTGACTTTCTTAAGATAAACAATTCTCGTGTTTGCCTGCTGCTAAAATTTCGGTAGTGTGCCGGCAGAGGGAAAACATGACATATCCTTGTCTTGTTTACGCCACAGCTCACTGACACGACAGGATGTCCGCTGATGGCTCGGACAAAGGCGGACCGAGATGTAGCAAGGACAAAGCGACCATTGACAGCTGTCGGCCAAATGTTCTGCGAGAGATCATAACAAGCTGATAAACTTTGCCGACGACACACACTCGCCACGACTCCACTACATTAGGCATTTAATGTTGCCGTTAAGTGTCTGAATAAAACTAAGTTGTTTGCCAGCGACAAAGTTGTTCAAAGCTCTTTGGAGTACTTCCGTGACAGTCGCAGCCATACACTGAGAAAACAAATTGGACAGGTTCCTTCTCACGAAAGTGGAGCATAAATCATGGGCACATTTAATATGCCTGCGACTCCCAATCCCTCTCTCACTCTCTCTCGCTCTTTGGCTGAGAGAAATTTAAAAGCAATCAAAAGTTCAGCAAGGGGCAATAAAGTGCAGGTTCCGTTGGGCTCGAGCGTATCTTATGATTGCCAGCTACTCGAAGTTTGTAAAGGCAACTGGGAAACAGAGAACAGAAAAAAGCTCGCATAAAGAAAAATTGCATACGGGATAAGGCGAGTGCAGCGAAAGGCTCGAACCACAGTATCTGCCTGACAGCCAATCCATGGCCGTAAATGGGAAAAAAGCTACAGAGAAGCCCCCAAACATTTAACGCCAGCAAAGGCCAACAGCGGGGGGCTGGAGTGGAGTGGCGTGGCATCACTCTGGCAACCGCAGCTTAATTGACATTTGATAAACGCACAACTCAGCGCAATGCTGTCCGAGGAGTCTCCCCAGTCGGCCGGCCAGACAATGCTGAGCGACGACGAACGTTAATCACATCAACAATTGAGACAATGCGCAGCGCTCACGGATTGCGAGATAGATAAATTGAAAGCGTAACGCCAGGCTCCAGCTCTCTAGCGTAATTGTCAGACGATACTCAACCTCAACGTCGCGTGGACAGTGTCAAATTTTAATGAGTTTAATGCGCTGGCTGCTGTAATGCAATAAAGTCAAACAAATTGACATTTTAATGGAGGCAAATGTTTTTTTTTTAAATGAAATCAGGGATGGGGAAGAAAAAACATGGTGCGCTCTTTCGATATATAGAAATATTTTTAAATAATTAAAAAATTTTGTGTTAGAATTGATTTCGAATTTTTACAGAATATTTCAGAGTATATATATTATGTTCTTTGTCCTTTTTAAATAATAAATATATTTTTAATATATATCATTATAATAGATTAAAAATTATAAATTATAAATTTATTTTATTATTTTTTTAGAGTAAAAAATTAATTAATTATGACTTAAATATTTTTCTAATATAATAAATAATTTGTATTTTTAATAAGAAAGAATTAATTATAGTTAAAATATTTTTCTAAAATTAGATAATAATTTTCGACATAAACTCATATCTAAATCGCTTATAATTCGCTTTAAATTCAACAAATAAATTTTAAAGTATTTTGTGTTTTCCCCATATCTGATATTTGAAGCAAACTGTTTCTGTATCGATATCTTTGCTGTTCGCCTGGGGTAGATGATATTTTGCAAGTTATCAAATACGTACAATCCGAGCATATTTGAAGACAACTATTTATATAAATTGACATGCAAATGCCACTTGCTGCATACGAAAAGTCGAACGCAAGTCGAAAAGAGAGCCAAATACAAGGCAAAAGCTGAGCTGTGAAATATTTATGGAGAAAACATTGTATATGACAGTTGCAAGTTGTGCGCGTCATATTGACTCTTGTATAGATTTACTCAAGCGAGCTTTCAGAGTGCGGACAACTTGAAGGAGATTTGATGTAAATCGGGATGCTGACTTGTCTCTGCTCAACTTGGCGTTTTATCGAATTAGTGCCGCAAGAAGTGCGCCGAATAAAGTGTCTTAATTTATCGAAAAAGTCAAGCAAAAGATGTTTAACGATATGATTAGTAAATATTTGAGTGGAAGCTTGACGAAAATTTTATATTGATATGATTGTCGTCTAGAATATTTAAATATTTTTTAAGATTTTCAAATTATATAAATAACGGAATTCAAGCATCTATATGGCTTTCTACAATATATCATATAGTAATAGTTAATTTAATAAAAATATGTATAAAACTCTAGCTTCAATCTCGCATTCAAACTGTTATATGTACTATAAGAATTATTAAAACGTGTCAAGAAAACATTAATCTAAATATCCAAGCGCTTTCTTTGCCGGGCTGGACACTATTTGCTAATTTCATGTGATGGCTTGAAGCAATTTCATTTAATTAACTTGCGCTCGCTCGCTTTGTTTGGGCCACATAAAGCGAAAGAATCGGTGCACAGGCAACAATGGCCAAAAGCCAGGAACAAAGGCCGCACAGAAATGGGAATGAGAAGGCGAAAGGGCTGAATGAAGCGTATCTAAAGTGTAACTAAAGACAATAAAATAATATTTTATGTTTGCTTTATGCTACGCTGCGTGCAAGGACATTAAGCAGTCATCAAGTTGGCAAAAGTTTTCGTTTTCTTTTGGTAGTTTTTTTTTTTTTTTTGAACGGAAAAACAGTTTATGAAAGAAAGTTGTTCGCATAAATAATAATTATGCAATTGCCGCTAGCTCGGTGCGGTGCGCCACGAACTTGTCACAGATGCGAGCTTAAATTTTTAAGCTTGCCTCTCTTCAGACCCAACGCAGACAAATGGAAATTTCTTTTTCCCACTCAATTAAGGGTATCCGTGAGGGCAGCGCCTTCGCTTTTATGGGGCGCCATAAGCACAACTTTTGGCTTTCATCATTGGCGCAATTTTGTGGCTGTCTTTCGTCAGCCCAAAGAGTGAGCGAGAGAGAGAGAGAGAGAGAGAGCGAGCGAGTGTGTAAAACGTGAAACTTTTTTTGTTGCTCTTTACTTATTTATATTTTACTTACATACATCCTTATGCAGCCTTATATATAATTCAAGAATTTTGCAAAAGGACAGCTTCCCTTCATCCGCAAAATTATTCCCTGGCGCTTTCCTTGCACTGCCAGCGGGAAATATTTGAGTGGATTTCATTTTAAGTGCGTAAATTATTTTCGGGGTGCTGCCAAAGTGTTCAACTTTGAGTAAAATGTTGCTGTAATTTACATAAATTAAAATTGAATTTGCGACTAATTGTTTTCCGCTGAATGCGCTGCATAAATATTCAGTTGAACTCTTAACTCGTTCGATAATAGTCGCGAATACCACAAAACTTATTGTGAAGTGAGCTGAGAGTAAGTGATGGCAAGCGGATGCCCTGTGAAGTGAGTGAGTTGCTGGAAAGTGTGTCTTCTTCATCATCATATGTTCTATATCATGAAGAAACTCAGGCTGCAACTACTCTGAATTTAATAACAATTTTTGTACGAACTCAAAAGGGTTTCGAGTCGTTTCTTGGGTTAAAGGCTATTACAAATTGACATGATTTCAATTAGCATCCGAAAACAGTCGAAACTTAAGAGAAGACATCGAATGCTGCTGCTGCTGCTACGCTTTTGTCACGCAAACAAAATCCAACAAAAGCCCAAAGACTAATGCAACTTGATGTCGAACATGAAGAGCAGTCAAGCAAATAAATTTTATTGCCTGTTCATAGTTAATTAGGGAGTCTGTCTGGCAGTCTGACTGTCAGTTGATGTAAGATAAATGTGTTTCCTCTTGACCAAGCCAGAGCGTAATTGCCAAAGATGAGTTTTCATAAAGGCTGACCTCGTTGTCAAGGTAATAAACGTATTTAACCAGGTTTTAGCTTTCAAGCAGTTCTGAGTATGGCTTGTCGTCTGCTGGTCGGTCATTGGGTTGATCTGAATTACGGTCAAAAGTCTTCTCTTCTCTTTCATTTTGCCAATCTTTTCTATAAGTGAGTCTCAAGTGTTGTCAAGCAGTAAGCAATTTAGTTTGAGGTGAAAGTTTATTTATGCATTTTTTAAATGCATTTTTTGTTTTATTTATAAATCCTTTACGAAATTTGCGGTGAAGTGAAAGGCAAGTTGTAATTACATTTGGAATGTAAATGATGTCAATTTGAAGGACTTCCCTAACGACAATGTTTATCGTTTATCTACTCTAGTTGTCGCTTTGTGGAGAGTAATCAACGCATCATCAAATTTCGTTGGCTCCACTCCTTTATTTTTGAGGGGATGGGCTGGAATTCATATAAGAAAATCCATTAGGAAATGATGACGAAAATCTGTCTTACAGCTGAGTAAATACTCGTAATGTTAGTCTTGGCTCCGGCTAAGCTTACGGCTTACAGAATTCATCACAATGAAATCAGCTAAAATAAACTGCTAAGAGGCCAAGTGAAAATGCTTTGTGAATGGCCGGCGAACACTGAGCAATTGCACAAAAAGGCTCAAACACAAAAGGCTAAGTGAAATTGCTGCGGCTAATAACATTATTTAATGGAAAAGTGGCCCAATCCTCCCCAACGACCACAGCCTTGTGTGTGGTACCCCAGCAGCTCTGAGAAACCAATTTAGTTGTGCGTGGAGCAAACAAATAAAGAAGTTGGGCTACAAAACCCAAATCAATTGTGTTACATGGACAAAAAAAAATGAAAGAAGAAGAAGAAGTGGAAGAAGGAGAATAGCTGAAGGGAATGAGGACTACGAATTTGTTGACCATTCAAGCAAAACGTGAGCTTACGTGAGCTCTTATCGCTTACTTTAACAAGATTTTAATTAGAATTGAAAAGTTTTCCCATCTCCCTTAATTGGCATTGATAGAAATCAAACATCGATTGGCAACACTTCTAGGGCTGCGCGAATCCCCACAAAATCAATTAACTTTAAAGTTCAGCTTAAAACTGCAAATTTAATTCAATTAAGCAAAATTCATTAGCGATTGATATTACGATTAAGCGCCAGAGGCTATCAAAGCTATTAAGAATTAATAATCGTGCCATGATTGAATTAAAACTTCAAACAAAACAGCGCCAAAGGCAACAGGACAAACAGCGAATTTCATTAGCCTACATTTTCAGCTGCATTTCATTTTTATTGCAGCGGCAGCAAAAACGTTTCGATATTGCAGCATCTGTGGCTTATGCGTGTCAGTCCACACAGCCAGAAAGTGTTGCACCAAATTTATAACAACTTCAATAATCTAGTTGAGCAAATTTGTAGTATGCGAATAAGGATGCCCTTTAAAAAGGAGTAGAGATTATGAAAATATAAATACATAACAAAAATAATAATAAATATTATGGAGGCCAAAAGTATATAATTAAAATAAAAATAAATATTAATTAATAATTTATTAAAAATATATGCAACTACCAAAATATATATTGAAAATATATATTGAAAAAAAAATTAAATTTTATTAATATATTTCAACATCAATAATATTTATTATTTATTTCTATTTCTTTTTGGCAATTATGAAGTAAATATTATTGATAAAAAATTATTAAAAATATTTTATTTATTTTTATTATTATGTATTTTTAAAAATTCCGAAATAACTGACTAGTCTTATATTACCTACGATTCCCACTCGCCCCAAGTACAGAGTATGCAAATATGTATAGTTTTTTGCCAGAGAGAAAATAGCATATGTCAATCTCTTTTTATGCTGATTTTTCACATCTTTTTTTCAACGTCTGGTTTTTGCGCTGCAGTTGAAGGTTTATTTAAAACTTCTGCCCTATGCAGCAGCAGCCCTCACACTCACTCACTCTCATACTGACACATACTGAGAGACACTGATGTACACAATGAAATAAATCTTGTTGGCTGTGGAATGGGCCGTGGCGAGGTCAACTGTATTTTCAATTAATTGTCGTGTAACAGAAAAGTTTGTTAATTAATGTTAAGGCAAATATGAAAATACTTATGCATATATAATATTTTTTAATACAGTGCTGGGCATTAATTATATGCATTAAATTTTATTAAATCAATACGAAGTATCCAAAGACTATTTATGAGCTGAGAGTAGAACATATGCTGTTTGTTGACTTGTAAGAGATAAATTTATTGCGGATATATAAAATTTATATCCAAATAAAAGCCAAAAGATTGCGAAAACTTTATGCTGCTTATAAAAAAAAACGTACTAAAAGCATAGATAATTAGGCTTTTAATATGAAATGTCTTACTCCATTTAGTGTATAAAACTTTCAAGCAAACACATACTATAAAAGCGCTCATAAAATGAGCCAGCCAGCCTCTTCTAGTCCGAATAAGTTATATAGCCTTATGTAGTCCCATTTTATGGCTGGCTGTTAAATAATACAGTGGAATATTATTTGCATTAAGTGTG
Source organism: Drosophila repleta (assembly GCA_018903745.1). Lineage (NCBI taxonomy): Eukaryota > Metazoa > Arthropoda > Insecta > Diptera > Drosophilidae > Drosophila > Drosophila repleta. The sequence continues at coordinate 8,114,006 of JAEIGN010000396.1, forward strand.
TGAGTGAAGGATAATACTTGGTTCAATGGCTAAGTCGATGATTTAGCAATTTATAACTTAATTTCCACTGTCTGGCTGTCTAGCACTTAATCGAATTTCATTTAATATGCAGATTAGATACAAGTAAATAATATATTAAGTTAGTGTTGAGCTTGTAGCTAAAAGGCTGCAAAAGGTAGGCTTCCCGCTCATTAGGCTGCCACGTGGTGAACTGTGAAATGCTGAGTGAAAAGCTTTCACTACGCGAATGGAAAAAGTTTTGGAGCCGCAGCTGCGGGCTTTCTTTTTCGTGTTTTTGTTGAGCTGTTCTCTATGGCAGGCGCTGTAGTTCGTTGTTCTTGTATCCTTTGTATTATTAACTTTTTTAACAATACTCAATGGGAATATATGAGCATTGATGATAGCTGCTAGATACCCTGTAACTAGTTGACAGCCAGCATATATATATATTTCATACATATTTTCCTTGAATTATGATTTCTTTTAAAAATATTTAAAGAAATATAAAAATAATTTTTTTTTCATCATTTTTATTTATATATTTTTATTTTATATATGTATTTGTACATATTTTTTTATTTATTATTTTTAACAATTGCCCTTATAAGCGAGCATTTAATTCGCTATCTTTAACTGACAGCTGAGGCATATTTAATTTATTTACTATTGTAGTTAGGAAATAATCCTATATTGATTTATCTTCATCATTTTGCATTCAAAATTCGTCAATTGTTTGATCTGATGCATTGTATTTGCTTACATATTACGTATACGCAAATAAACTCATTTTCCTCAAACAATATTACGTATACGTAATTGAATTCATTTCGCTCAAACAATATTTTCCGTTTGCGTAATTGAATTTGTTCCACTCATGTTAATGGCCAACATATTTGTCTATTGTTAACACCTTTTGATAACATATTAATTAAGATAAGCATAATTTCAATTTCACTTCAAAAAATCTCTGCTTGTTTAAGTACGTTCGCCTGAGGTCGTCCACCGCAGTGTTTGCTGATTTTAATCTTAAGTGCGAACTCATTTTCCAATTCACACTTCAGAGCATGCTATGTACACAGCCGCACACACACACATACACACACATACACACACATACACACACATACTCACACACATACATATATTTCACTAAGTACTATGTAGCTGACTTGTAAAAGCAATGACAACATTAAAAGTACAACAACAACAACAACTAAAACAACTGCGACGCTGTTTGCTAAGGGCAGGCAGTGCGCGCAGCCAGAAGGGAATCTAAAGTGTGTTAAAGCTGAATGCGTGACATTAACTTGCTCTTAAATGCCGTCTAGACAAGAGTGGGAAAAAACGAACAGCGAAACGAGGCCATGCACTTTGCATAAATGTGCAGCAATGAAGTTCTTTGCTGCAGCGAAGTTCTTTTTGTAGGCAAAATGTTTCATTGAAATTGAATTAAAATTAATTAGATTTTGGATTAGATTTAAGTAATAAATTGATAATAATTTGTATAAAATTAGATAAGAGATATAAAATTCGAGAGAAAATTTTGGAAAATGAATACTGAAAATTGATAAGAAATTAAAAAAAAAAAATTTCTAATCCCTTAATTTGTTCACTTTTAAGCTTAATGAATTTACTTACAATTAAAAAAAATAATTTATTTATCTAACAAAATTTTAAAAATATATTTGAATTTAATAAATTTAATTTCTTTTGGTTTCTTGCTACTCAGCCAACTGCAGCTGCAAAAAAATTTAATTGTAATGCGCATAAAGTGATCCACAGTAAAATTTTTATGGCAATGAATAAAAATTTTGGTGCGAGTGAAACAAATTTCAGCTAATAAATGAAATGGCTGCAATTAAAGCAGCCATAAAATGGTGAAAATTTTCAAATTAATTTCCAGTCCGTAATAACAATAAATTGAGCGTGTTTTCTTTTATTTCGTTTTTATTTGGGCACAGTAAATAAACAAACAGAAATTGAATAAATTAAAGTGCAGACAATCAATCAGGCCAAAATGAAGCTATGCGCTAAACTGAATGTTGCCTTCAAACTTCTGCCGCTGCGAAAAGTTTCCTGGATAAATAAATAGTTAAAAGTTGGACAGACAGAGGGAGAAAGGGCGAGATAGAGATGGAGGGAGGACAGATGCGCGAAATGAGTTTCTTTTAATTGCTGCTGAGTGTAACAAAAATAAACGAAAGCGCGAAAAGTGCGGGCTAAAATTAACGTAGCTGCATGCACAAGAAATTTGTGTGCCATCAGCACAATTATTCACTGACTGCTGCGACGCCCACGCCCAATATGAAGTGCAGAAAAAAATCATTTCGCGCTGTTCATATTGTTGAAATTAAAATGAGAATATATATATATATTTTTTTTATATAATGCTTAAATGACAAAATGTGCTCTAAACTAGCGAGTTTTCAGTTTCATTTTTTTTTATTTACACACATTCACAGGCCTCGGCGGGCACTCTCGCTCACACACCCACACACAACTTAAAAATGCATTAAATACAAATTGCTGTGTGCCATATTTATAGCAGCGACAGCCGCATGAGATCTCATATAACTTCTCTATTATTATTTTTTTTACCACTTGGCTGTCAAATTAAATTGTATTTTCATTCTGAAGCCTGCCTGCGCTGTTTGGCATGCATATATATGTATATGTTTTATGATAACTGTTAAATTAAATGAAAATTATAACTGCATTTATTAAACTATATATACAAACTATTTGTACACTTATTAAATTATGTAATATTTTTACAGTTATTTTATTATATAAAAATTATTGTTACACTAATTAAATTATGTAATAAATTATTAAATTTAAAAAAAAATGTATTACATATAAAAAATTAAAAAAAATTATTTTTAATTTTGTAAACTATAACAAAAATTAAATTTTCACTTCTTAAATTATATAAAATTTATTTTTGCATTTATATTAGAATTTTTACTCTACGAAATGTGATATCTATTCTCTTCTTCCTATATCCTTATACTTACTTATACTTGAATATTTGCCAATTCCGTTTTTATTTCATATGGAACAAGCTCATCAAATCGATATCAATTGTCGTTAAACTTCGACTACTATCATAAAATTATAGTTATTTCGTTGTTGCCATTTTTAATTCAGTTTATATTTGCTCATTTTTGATATTCCGCGCTTGTCTGGCAACATTTTGACGAAACTTATGAAATGCAATTTCATTCTGAATGCAGCCATTTTTGTGGTCTAATAAAGTTGCCAACTTGACTGTTAAGCCGAGCACGTTGCAAGCATTTCGAGTCGGGCATCTTCATGGAATCTGTGCAGCGCTCATAAAACTTAAGCAAAAGTCAAAATAAAGTGGTCAACTTTGAGCTTTTATGTTGGCATTAAAGCACCGCACAACTTATTTAACTTTCGAGTGAAACTGAACGATACCAAAGATGTATATACATATAGTCGGTTATGTGATGTGAGTACAACTACGCATACATACGATGCGTTTGAGTAATTCAATTGAGTACTCAAGCATTTGAAGTGCCCTGGTGCGTGAAGATCTTTTGGGCAAGAAATGCCAACTGACAGTCAGCGATGGCATTAACCCACCAGTTGACAGGCGTCTTTCGACTTCGCTTTTAGTGTCAGTCATGGTGGATTACGCCATTGAAATTGGATTAGACACGGAGCCAAGTGTGCTCAAATATCCCACATTTGCATATGTAAATACGATGCCCAACCGACTGACTCTCGCGTATGTGGGTGTGTGTGTGTGTGTGTGTGCGTGCGTGAGGCTTACACATGAGCAACTTTTTCTCAGCCAACTGCAATTTAGCGCAATAAACGAACCTACAATATTAACTTTAATATTTTGGAAGAGGTCTGAATGAATTATACGAAATATACTTGTTGATTTGAGTACATTAACTTTTGTTAACTTTCGATAAGATGTTTTGGTGAACTCAGTTTGAGTTGTGAGAGTCGAAATATTTTTAATGAAACTTATTATATGTATTATATAAAATTGACTTATGTATATATCAACTATATATATATATTAATAAAAAAATATGAATAAAAATTGCATGGTTATTCCTATGTTAATTTGAAGCATAAAATCTCAAGCAAGCTAACTACAAATGAGCTCGAAATATCAGAAATACTCAGACACTATAAGCATATATACTGAAAATATGTATATATGCAAGTTTATATATATAAAATTATTCAGTTTTTACTACGCCATAACAAAAATCAACAAAAATATGCAATTTAAGCTACTGGTTGAAACTTTGGCCTTTATCCGACTCCAAGTTTTGCTCAGCAATTTCCCAAATGACCTCACAAAATGTTTGTCCCACCCCACGCGAGCTCTGTGTGCGTGCGGTGGTTGTGTGGGTGCTAAAGACTCTTGACCCCAAGCCAAAGAGAGCACTCTAGACAAAAAAAAATAAATAAAAAAAAATGCGATTTGATTTCGCTAATTTGCTGTGTGAACTTTTGCGGCTCAGACATTTAAAGCATTTAAATATAGATTTGGAGCCAAGATAAGCCAGCCACATGATAATTCAGCTAAATAATTGGCCATATTTCACAAAAACAAAATAACATTGGGGAATACAGCTGTGTGTGGCCAGCCAGATATGTGCTTTGTGGCATTCCCTCAGGACTCCAAGCAAAGATGTGTTGGCAGGGTCATTAGACAGCATACTTTCAGGCAAGGTAACACACATGAGCTCGCAGACTCATATTGGCTCGACAGCAAGCTCAGGTTCGATGTGCAACATGTCGCAAGCAGCTGCCTTCAGCTGCTTCATTCGATAACATTGTGCTAACAGTTGGCATAACATTTCCCACTATTTAACATAGGATGTGCTCTCCAGCAGCACAAGATGCCAATGCGAATGTTAAAATTTAGTTCACAGCGGAAGTTTGATGCGTGTTGTTCAGAAAGCGCTATAATATTTTAATATTTTTATTTATTTTGTAAGACGTAAATTTGTTAAAAATTAAATACAAAATTAAAAAAATGTATGTATTTTTTAAAGTAGAAATAAATTATAAAAGGGAAAGTGAAGAATTGTGATAATATAATACAAATTTCTTATAGCAATTCTGGAAATAATAATTTTAATTATAAAAAAATTATTATTAAATAAAAAAAATAATAAAATTTGGTTTTCATTTATCAATATGAAAAAAATAGAGTTTTTAATGAATGCATATCTTAATAAATTTATTTATTATTTTTATATTTTCATTGAGAGTCACAAATGAATAATAATGCACATGGCTCAGCGGATTGGGGTCACTTGTAAAAATTTCTCATAAGTCCAAACGAGTTGCAGATGGCTATAATTCATTTATGGTCGACTAAGCTCATAAGCAGATATATGCTAGAAATATCACTTCACTTCATACCTACATACCTGGTCATAGCATCAAGTTCGTGAAGCTAAAACTGTCATTGAATGAAGTTCTCGGGTTACATATCCAAACACACACAACCATTTCATTTTTAGATTGTGTTTGTAGAGTATCGAATTTTATAAGAATTTTTGAAAATGTCTACAGTTTACGAAGATTCAATACTTCAGTACATTCGCGATTCTCTAGTCCCACTTTCATTCGATCAGTTGGTCGCAGATCTGAGCGGCGAAGACGCTGACGAGCTGCTTCGTCAAGGTACGACGTGCATATTGCGGCACGTGCTTACCAAAGCGGTCGCCTCGGGTCGAGTCATGTGTTGCAATGATCATTTCTTCTCGACAAAGCATTGTGAGGATATGGACCTAATCGCTATGCTTGACCCCGACAGTGATAAGTCTTCCGAATCAAATTACGAGTCTAACGACGAAGAACAAGACGACGACGAACAAGAAAATATATCAAGCTGATAAATATCTCGAATGGTAAGAGTTTTGAGCTGTGGAATGCAGAAAAAGAATATACTGAAAGTTTGCAAATATTAATTATTTTATTTTAACCTTTTCAGCTTTCAATGGTGCTTTATGCACTTTTATATGTTTGTGCGGCTATGAGCTTGAAAATCGTTAATATGTGACTGTTAATAAAATTTTTGTGTGATTAATTAAAATGTGTTTGCATTTACCCTTAGAATGAACACAAATGGGAATGAAATTTAGATACTCATTCAGGAATAGAAAGAAAATTAGTGTAAAACTGTAAAGTAACGTTGAGTAGAGTTTTGAAACTTAGGTACCAAAATTTGATTGAGATTGAACATGGGCGTGGTAAATCGTACTAGAGCTGTTCAGAATAAATTTTTGTTATACTTTGATTACTTTGAGACAAGATATTTTGAATTAAATTTCATTTAAAATTGTTTTTATTGCAGTCGGGCTGAGTGATAGGAAATATCAATGCAGTACCAAGACAAAGGCTTTATTTATATAGAAGAAAACATAAGAAAACATAAGAAAATTTAGCAGACTGAAATGTCGAAAGGGAACTACAAATATTTAAGTCACTGAGATACTGAAATTTCCAATCAATTTTCTACTACTCTTTTTCAAGAAATAAAACTTTATGCTTAGCTTAAATTTATTATATTTATTTGGCTTTCGAGCAGCTTCACTCACTTGATGCCAATAGCTCATTTACGGCTGCTGTCAGCGTGAAATATTTACTTTTACTATCACTTTTAGTGGCAATAAAAGAATTCTATTTGAAAAGTGCAAAGCGTATGTTATTTACGACTAACCCATAGATTTTCCAATACAGGAATTTATTTATTGAATCAATGAAAAAAGTGCTCAGAAATTGTTAATGTAAGTTTTATATAAGATAATCGTTGCCATGGTCTCATTTGTATATTTCATCACATATTTTGTACATCTTTCCCTCTCTATTTCGACACTCAACCCACTAGATCGATGTGATTTTGATGACAAGTCAATGAATCATAATAAATGTCGCCATCAAAACTATTCATTCATTTTAGCGCACGTATCTCGGGGGATACGTGCTGGTTACACATTCCACGGCGGCTACAGTCTGTCACCTGTGCGGGCCGTGTCTGTGCGTTAATCAAACATAGAGCAATCCATTTGTAAGCAGCCACAGTCATCCTGCAGCCCGAACGTGACATATGGCGCTGTACTTTTATGCCAGTAAGATATCGCGCGGAGGCTGCGGCACGCGTGCTGCCAGCCATTCGTGCTGCAAAAGTCGCGCGGTCAACGGAATCGTGATAGGAGCATATGTATAATGGCAGCGGGCGCAGTGCCCTCAGCCAAATGTAGACAGCAATCAGGCCGCGGCTTAAAAGCCACCTCAAGCACCTGACTTAAACATTTACGCGCCTAGCTAGAGTCGGGAACAGGCCATAAATTAGGGTGGCAAGCGGAGCAGCTGAATGAAAACGATTTGAAATTGGAGCTATAAGCAGGTGCGTTGAATGGAAATGTAAATAAAGAAGGGAAATGCATATACGTATGTTTACGTAAATATTTATACATATATCTAAATACATTATATATAAATATTTATTTAATTTTATAGCTTAGTGCAGCAACGTTCTATACAAAGCTTAGCGAATATGATACGAGTATGAGCTCTGATTCAGTTTGTAGAGAAGCTTCCAAGAGCAGTACCCCAAGCTCTTCATGTCAGTTGGTTTCAAGCGCTTTCTCTCTGTTTAATCTATATATTCTACTATTTATAAACTTACCCACAGAGCTCTAGTCTGCACTGGCATTATTCACTGAGCTGCTCAGTAATTTAGATAAGGTAATTTATAATAAATATCGCAATTTCCATCAACATTGTTTAATCAACAAATCCCAGCGGGAAAAGGAGATTAAAAATTTATAATAAAAAAAAAATATATATATAAAAAAGAAATAAAAATAAATGTTTAAATTAGACGAATATGTAAGTAAAACATTTAAAATTTATTCATAATTTATGCAGTTGACTTGAGCTTAACAATCCAATCAGTGTATAGCCGACATTTATAATTTCAGTTGAAATTCGTAACTGAAGTTTCAGCTTGATTACCTAAGCAGACCTCAGCCATAACACACACACGTCCACAAACCCACAAGGTAACACATAAGCCAGCCAAATTGACAAGATTAGACTGGCCTGAAGTAGCCACGAAGTCGAGTACAAATCTGATGAGTTCAAGGGAAACATGTCTAGGCCTAAGGCTAATGGCAGATAGCTTATGGGGCTAGACAGACAAAACTAATTGAATCTCCATTTGGACCAAGTGTGTGCCATGGAGGACCATGCGCTGCTCATGGTCTTATGATCTCTTAAAGTTTAGCTTGATTTGCAGGACTTGCTGTGCGCATTTTTATTGGCGTCACGTTTGCTGCTGTGGCCACAAGAGCTGGTTAGGCAATTACAGGAGTGGGAAATGCGAAGAGAATAATTAGGTGAAATATTAGTTGATGAACTGGGCGATTATTGTGGATAGAATTGGCCAGGTAAAGTGTGGAGTCCATCTATATGGAAATTTCTTTCAACGGGCTATTTCTCAATTAGAAGTCGTAGTACCTGCAGAAACATGGGGCTAAGCTACAGCAACATAAGACTAAGCAGTCGTGCTTGGTCCGCCAACAAAAGGTAAGCTCAACCTACTCAAAACCCTATCCAATTTATAATTAACCCACTTATCTCTCTCTCTCTCTCTCTCTCTCTGCTTCAATATGCACAAATATCATGCAGACTGGAAAAGAAATTGGCCAAGTAAATTGAACCAGAGAAGTTTCTATATTGCAACAACTTCATATTGTTACCTAAACCGGATCTCAAAATATATCTCAATAGAAATAACGCAGAAATAAGTAATGACCGGCAGCTATGTTAACAATGCCCTCGCATTCCACTTTAACAATAATAAATGTTTACACAGAAAGAGCAGAAGCAAGCTAGCTCAACGGCCACACAGCGGAGCATGTCCAGAACCTGAAAATGTAGCTGAATTGGTCGGCACGTCGGCGTCTGTTTGCCTGCAATGAGATACTGCAGGTGAGCTGATGGTGGCCATGACTGTCCTGCGACTGTATGCCGTGTGCCCTGTGCCCAGGTCAGCCATGCGCAGAGTTAAAATAAACATGACGAACGACTTACTAGACCCGGAGGATTCCATTAAAATTACCATGTATAGTACATATGTTAAATATGCGGCTCTACGTGCCGTCGTAGGCTCAGCTTGAGCTTGAGCTGCTGCCTGACGTGCGCTGCTCGAAACCTTTTCAACGGCCTCGGCGGTCACGTGAGCAGCTTGTTAAAAACTTTGCCAAGTCACGTGTCTGACATATCGCACTGTGACATCGTCTAACTAACTTCCGCTTGTTTGTGCTCATAATCAAACATTTGCCATTGTATTTATTTGAGCAGTGCACGGCAATTGAACAGTGCAGCGGGGCAGGGGAGCTGTGGAGCGGGAGCCTGCTTGTTGACAACTGCAAGTGGCCAGTGTGAAGGCAATGTTTGAGTGACTAGCATTGGCAGCTGTACGTTAAGTAAAAGTAAAGGTACATTGAGCTCATATTAAATTTAGTATAGTGGCTGAGATAGTAAGTGGCTCAAGTTAGCTAAAAGCCATGAGGACATGCATGAATTGTATGGAAAGGACATGAAGATTCATGTCATAAGCAGACGATTGTCTTAAAACAACAGTAGAAACATTAACAGCAGCAACAGCAACAGCAGCAGCAACGGCAGGAGCAACCGCGGCACCCCCACAGTCACAAAATCAATATGCCGAGAGAAATTTTGATAACGAATGAGCCATCAATCCCATTAAAGGAAAGGCAGAGGAAGCAGTCGCAAATGTGGCAACAACAATGTGAGACATGTAGACTTCGATGAGCAGTGCGTCCACGAACAATGGCGATACGAAAGCGAATGCGAATGCAATATGCAACACATCAGTGGAAGGAGCAACCTCTTGTGAGTACTCTGCCAAGCAGCAGCAGCAGCAACAGACAAATGCCGAATCAATGACAACAGCAACACCAACAACAACAACAACAACAGTCAGCCAAGACTGATTGGCCAGCTCGAGGAAATTGTGAAATTGGCACTGGCCGAGCGCGAAAACTGTTTGGCAGCGCTGAGTCTCTCCGTCGCGTGTACGACACGTGCATAAATTAATATAAATCAAATTCATGCGACTCTCCCATCGGTTTGCTTTAATTTAATTGAGCAGTGTGCAAATAATTAAAGCGCTTCTTTCAGTTTTATATTTATATTGATATTTATGCAATAAATACAAAAGTGATTTTCACATGCATATTAATTCACTTAAATTTCGATAGTTTTTGTTCGATTTAAAAAGTGCAAATATTTATTGAGTGTGATATAAATATTTATGAGCACTCAGCTGCATAAATCAATGCAAATATAAATGTATTAAATGTGGGAAAAAATCATTGAGCTGACTTGTCAGTGATGCTTATACATATATTTTGATAAATATGTATATAAACACAGATTATTTTTTTAAACCGATATTCAAGAACTTAAATTTGAAGTAGATTTTTCTTGCCAAACATATCAAATGTTGCTTTTGACAGGAATTAAAGTGCTGCGTTTTCTTATAGCTCCTGCTGCACACTGCCGATGCATGCAACAGGCGCCATCTGTCGGCGAGTGGCACGTTGCTGCACTCATATGTTGCTTAAATTGAGACTAGAGAAAGCAGTTAGGCAAATATATCGAATATTGACCTAATGCAAATTATTTCTTTATTTATTTACTTATTTTTTTTATAAATCCTTCAAATTTATTTCAAAATCTGCATCGAGGTAAGGATTGGGAAACGTGAATTGAGGAAAATTGCGTAATTTTTTAATTACGACCGGTTGTTTCTTGGCTCTGGCTGCAGCCATGGCTTCGCCTTTGCGTTTGGCTCTTTCTATGAGTTCGGCAAAGGCTTTTGCGGCGTCTTCGTCTTGAGGGCAACAGTGCAAAGTGTGGAAAAACTTATTGGGTATGGGCATGACTGTGTCCATGAAATTCTGAGACATTTTCTGCAATATGTGAAGGAACGTTTTGAACTTTTTGTAGGTGAGTTCTTGGTATTGATAGCACTGCTCGTTGTGATGGTGTGGCACGCCTCCGCAGTAAACCCAATTCCGTTGGACGTCTTTAATGTCAGTATAACGTTGCACCAGCTCGGCTTCTGCGTCTGCGCGGTCGCAGGCAATAGCATAGTGCGCCTGGCCAATGAGGGTGGCCTGCCAGAGCATGGTTCTAATTACGTGGTTTTGGCTTATTCTTTGCATTGCCCAGCTTTCCGGCTCGTGGAGAATTCTGTATCGCAGACTGGGCGATAGCAGGCGATAGCGCACAGTGGACATGACCTTCAAGACATCGTCATCTCGAAGGTACCACCTGGGCTCTATCCAGCGCAAGGCTGCATAGAAGACCTCGTCCTCGGTGTTCACGCATATCATGTCCATTCGTAGCAGGAAGAGCACCTCCTCCATCTGCATATTGACGAAGTTCACAGACGCGACCAGCGGCAAGAAGCACTTACTGACCCGGGACAGAAATATTTTCATCAGATCGCCGCACTTGAACTTGCGACACTGGATGTAAGCATTGAATGCTTGCTGCTCCCAGAAGCCCACTTTGCCAGGAACTGAAAGCGCGTGCCAGAACTGCTTCAGCAGATGGCGCACATTCAGATACTTGGCAATCATGTACATGACGAGAAAGTTCTTGCCGATTGCGAACTGCTGCTTGTCGCTGATCATCCAGTTGTAGATCCTCATCAGCGCCTGTATGCTGACCTTGTGCGTGGGCAGCTCCAGATGGCTGTTCGTGTGCTTGCGGAAGACTCTCACATAGTAGCAGAACAGGTGCCGATACACGTGCATGTAACGGTTGCCAATTTTGATTTCCAGGTCGTCGAACCAGTAGTTGCGCACGACAGTCGCCAGCAACTCGACAGGGGCTACAACAGACATGAGACCATATATTATATTTGTATAGCTCTGATGTGGACTCTTTACCGATCAGGCGATTCTCCACGAGATTCAAGTGCTGGGCCAGAGACATGTTCGCGTGAAACGGCACTGGTGCACAGATATGCTTGAACCCAGAAAACGTTAGGCATTGCATCATGTCAATGGCGAGGGCTTTGCTGACCGCTGCTTGCTGCTCCTCCACCAGCTGCCCGGTCCTGGCGTGCCATTGGACGGCATTCGAGTGCAGGTTCGTCCATCTGAGCAGCGAAACATCCTGAAAGAACTTATGCCGCGAGTCGGGAAAACAATCACTCAGATCCACGCTGCTGTCAGTAGGAGCCAGAGAAAACATAGTACTACTTTCCAGAGTTAGCGCATCGGATGAGTCCGCTGATGACTCCGCATCTCTATAGGAGTAGAGCGCCCTCATGCGCTTCCTATTGACGGCGCTGACCGACGACGAAGTGCGCGGCCCCACGGCCGTATTGAACTTGCGTGCAAAGTTTTTCGCATATTTGTGCCCCGGTTCCTTGAACAGCGAATAGCCAAAGAATCCCTGCTTGCACGGCAGTTTGAACGATGGCTTCCTCTGCTTCTTGGCCATTTGAGTGGCTTTAGCTATGAGTTCAGACTAACTTATTCGATTAGAACTCAACTGAAAATAAAATATATATAGAAAATTGTTATGTAAGTTGATAAATAAGAGAAAGCTGATACAATCGAGTATAGGATACAAAGGAGGCTCGAATTGCTTAAACAAAAAATATATTTACCAGAGCAAAGTCTTACCTCAGCTTAAATATCCCCAATTCCCAGCGACTTTAAATGATTTAATCTCGACATTCCCCAATCAATTATTTGCATAAGACAAAAGATAAATTTACAAATTATTCGGAGAGCACACAAGGGCCTTCGGGGCTCTACGAGGCAAGCAAATGCTCAAGCTGACTCAAGCATCTACAAGTTAAATTTAACTAATGTGCCCAAATGTGTATCTGCGTATGTGTAAATGCGCTTAATGCTACGGTCCTGCTCATTAGGCACATGCGAGCTAAGCTAACGATTAGAAAGCCAGCTAAATGGATGACCCGTTCATTAGTTATGCATCTTTATGTGCACTTGCTGGGCTGCTCACTCAACCCAACAATGGAATGCCAGCTAAATGCCACTTAGCTGCTGGTGTGTATTGCAAGACTTGCAGGCCAGATTGTGTTTGTCTGTATACCGCTGTGATAGCAGCTGTCAACAGAGTGTCCTGACAGTCGGATCAAGTAACGGGAATTGCTCTGCAGTTGGAAAACACTTTTCACGAGTCAGGCTTAAGCCGGGATATCTGCCAGTAGCTAGCTAGTATTTACGCGACAAAAACAATTTACTATTGATACCCTGGACTGATTGAAAAGGGGTATGTTGAACTATGGCAGGCAGCAGAAGATCTAATTGAAACTGTTAAGTATATATATATAAACTTGATCAGGAGAACCAGCTGAGTGCTTTTTAGCCCAGCTGCGTGTCAGCTCAGAGCACATCAAACTGAGAGGCAATGAGATTTGGACAACAAATGGCATAAGATGCCTCTTAACCTGCTACTCCCGCCTTGGCCACTCCTTTTTTATGCTAACATCTCCAACTCTGTAAACAAGATAAATAGCATTGACTGTTTTTTATCTATTACCTGTCTTGACTGTCGCTCGCCGGCTTGAAATATGATACAAAATGCTTTAAAATCTGATTGTTTGTCAATGTGAACAACAAACAAAAACAAAACAAAATTTCAGTAAATTGATGATGAAAAGTTGTAAACGCAGACTTAAAGTATGTGAGATAAAAAAGTGTAATCAAATAAACATATTTTCTTTTATTTTAGCAGATTTGATGAAGGTTGAACAGTTGGTGCTTATGAAATAAAATCAAATCTTTTAAATTAAACTCAACTTTAATATTAAATTATCTATAACAATTTAGCTTCCTCAGCAACGCCTGAAATATTCTCAATTCACAGCCTAAAAACCATTTAAAATTGATTTTGTGCATTTCACAGATGAACTGCTCAGCGCGTGAGTTATGATTGTGCGCAAATCTATTTGCCAGACCTAGCAATATTTTCGCAGAGTCATATATCATTTTTATGTGTCTACAGTAACGGTAAAATGTTTATTTAATTGCGACCAAACGGAAGCAAAATCATAAAACTAGAAAAAAGTGAAAATTATTTTTTAGCAAAAGCTGCAGGAAAACAAAAATCAGGTAAAATATGATTTGTGACTGCATGATAGATGTAGCGAATAAAATCTGTAATATAGGTAGATTGATAAATAAATGAAGGATCCTGAGATTGAAGAATTTTAGAGATTTAAATATAATATAATATATGCAAGTGTAGTATATAGAAATATAAGTACAAGCAGCAATAGGGATTTCCTGAGTCCTATATTAAAATCATTTTTTTACAATTTCCTATAGCATCATAAAATTCTGGAAATATAAGGCACCTCCTATCGCTGACCTTCCGCTTGGTATTCCTGCTGAAATCAATTAAACTAGCTTAAAAGCTTTATAAGCCTTTGCCTGTAAGTCGATAGCCAGCAAAGTCATACTAATAATAGGAGTTGGCGCTTATAAATAATCTAGAGATAATTATGGCTAGCACATATGCTGGCTCTGGCAGTACCCGAGCTCGACTGGCGACCCATTCAACTAGTTTGCTCCTTTCTGTTCCTGTCCGCGCATAATTCGTGTGTCAAACTTTGTCCTGCGCGCTGTTTGCAGATTGCTGTGGCTGGTGCAGCTGGCGCTGCTCCACAAGGACCTGCACCTGATAAATTTTCAGCTTTGCATGCTAATGAATGGCGCGAATCCGCAAGGCTTTCCTTTAAGTTTTTAAGTTATTCGTGCGCATCAACAATCAGATGGAAAAGAAACAAATTTATAAAGGTATGCGAAGCTTAGGTTCTGATTGCTGGAATATTTCTAAAATTTAAGTTCAAAAATAGGAGACAATATGTCTTTCTCTTATAAAGAGATACCGCCCTTGCTTCAAGCTGGAAAAAACGCGACTTTCTTTTAGTAGTTTTTCAATTTTGGCGAAAACTTGGCAGTTGGCTCGTCGCTTCTGCCTTAACGGGAGCAATTTTGGCGACGATTGCGTTAATTTACTCCCATCACGTAGACATTTAACATAAATCAGCCTTTGCGCTGCCAGCGAAATGACGTCAGTTGCTTTGGGGCTTAACTTTGCTCAACTTTCGTATATGCTTGAAATGAAGTTGGAGAACTGCCGGTGCAAATTGCAGAGCGACTTCCATGCCAGAAGAGACTTGGCATTTGTCTCTTTTACTTTAATTTCCACTTTAAAGAGAAAGACTTGAATTAAGCTCTTATTTCAAGCTGAGCAAAGGGAAATGTATTTAAATATCCCGTATGCATTTCAAGGCTGCTCGATTAGCAGCGATTTAATTGAAGCCTCTGCGAATAGCGTCGAAAGCAGAATGGCAAAAGAAAAATCTACAAAAATGGAGCAAGGCAATCGGAACAAAGAGCTGAGTTTAATTAGGGGATAATCGAATTGCGAATCAGCGATTCAAAGCAATTGATTGATTAATCATTGTCCATTTGATCAGCTGAGCCACATTTTAATTGAAAGCCATTCAAATAATCCGAGTGAATCACCTCTGAGATGGGAATATGCATATCTTCAGGTTTTTCATTTCCCTTCGTTGAGTGTAATGAAAACATAACAGAAACGGAAACTAGTCACATGGAAATGGCAGAGCTTGGCAACTGATTGATGTTCGATTGATTATTTTGATTTGCTTCGCATGCATTTCACGTTCGATTAACACATGAATGCGCTTCCAATGCAAAACAAATTTAAGTTAGTGCAGCATTCGAACAAAATACGCTTTTGGGGATAGATAATTATAGTTAGTGTAAAGCAGCTTGAATAAAAAAATATTTACAGAAACTTAAATTATAAGTTGATTTGCCTGAATATCTTATACCCTTAATATATTTATATATGTCCTTTCTGGCTAATTGTTTTGATCATACTTAAAGTTACGTAAACACCAGAGAAGTCAAGGCAAACATCATAAAACAGGCAACTTTAATTAAAGCCAGACACTTTCTATGCACATTTATGGCAAATATTTCTCATTTGGCATACAAATTTCATTTGTTTAGGTCTCATTGTGACCCAAATTGCATTTTAGTCGGAATTGTCAATTATTTCCTGTTTGCTTCGCTCTCTTTGTATATCTGTCTGTCTGGTTCTTCCTGGTTTGTGCTTTATGGTTCCTCTTGTGGCTTTTTTCATTAACTATCATTTATCTGCCTGAAACACGTTTATTGTGGAATATGAAATGGTTGTAAAAATCTTGTTTTGCTGGAGTTTTCAGAGGTTTTGCATTTGTCATATGTATATGGACATAGCATCGCCAGGTAAGAGCTCAAGGTTATATAGTGCTGCACACTGGCAGCCTGGCATATTGGGAAATGCTATATTATCCCGTACTTAAAGGCTCAGATAGCTTTGCATGAGAGTCATTGTTGAACTACTCTACTACATATTTACTCCATAAATATATACCCATAGATATGTATATATACTCCTCCTTATCGAATCCCAATGCTTGAGGAATGTCTTTATGTGCAAAAATATTTATAGAGCTGGCGGTAATAAAGCATATGAAATATTTAAGTAACCATGGCGATAGAGAGTCCAATAACGGCAGAGCTTAACGGAGTTCGGTTAACGAGCCGCAGCGCTGGCTTTCAATTGCGGACAAGCGGTCAAAGCGGCGCCTGCACAGAGCAATTAATTTGTTTACACTCGAAATATACATATGAAAAACGGATTCATTTGTGGCGTGCACAAGCTGCCCATGTGCATTGTCCTTTGAGTGGCCAACTTAATCAGAATGTTCTTCAAGCGGCTCTTGCGTGAATTTTAATTAAAAACACAAAAAAAAAAATTAATAAAAATCTGATAAATATTGTGGATCATGTGCTATATTGGTTTCAAGGAGTTTTACAATTGTGGGAGCTATAAAATATAAATATAAAATATATGAAAAGTTGGATTTTGAGTTTCGAGGAATCTTAAAATTATTATAGAAATGCTAAAAAAATTGTATAAAATATTTATATTATTTGTTTGTTGCGAGTCCTAAAAAATGTTTTATTTTTATTGCTAAAGGTATAGTCCAATATAGATAATGTGTATGAATACCCAAGCCTGTAAGGGCATACGCTTCACAAGTCTTTGAAACCTTACTCAATCGCTTTGACGTTGGGAATGGTCATAAATTCCATGTTCAAGCTACAGTAAAACCTATATGAAATTTTATTTTTATTTCGATTTGCCTTACTATATAATATATAATTTATATATATCAAAAATCTGTTATTATATATATGCATCTCAGCATTCCTTAATTGCAGTCATTATCTTTCAATTTTAAGCTGCTTCATTGAGCCTTTCCAATTAATTGCTCATTAAACGGGCTGCGTCTCATTGTTGTTGAACTTTTTTTTTTTTGCCTTTTCGGCATCAACTCAATCAATTATAGCTGACTACATTAAAATTCATCTCGAATCAAGTATCGAGCGAAAGCAATGCGAATTAACGCTGTGCACTCATTTAAAAGCAACTTAAATGATTTTGAAGACTCAGCCCGGCGCGCTGATGCCCTTGCGGACCATTGTCAAGTCAGGGGAACTGCACTGAAGAGGCCTGGGCCTGGCACTTGTTTGTCAACTCAACTGTTTTGCCATTCATTCGTTGCGGCACTTTGGGCTGCATTCATTTGAATTTCCCTCGAAATGCAGTCAAGCGTTTTACGAGTTTACCTTGCGACTGTGTAGCCAAGGTAAACTGTGCCTAACCAAGCGACGGCGCGCAGCCGAAGGGCTGAAGGGTTGCAGGACGCAGCTTATAATTGGCCGATTGTCAACCCCGCCTCACTGTCTCAGACAGTGGCATTGGGGTCACAGGCTTGTCTTCTGCTGTTAATGTTGCGGCTAAACTTTCTTTTGTGTTGTCAGCGGCAAAGTTTTCAGAGCGCAAACTCAATTTAAGGGGCATTTAGGAAGTTTGCGAGGAGATGGCATTTTTTTTGCTTGAAAATGTTGGCAAGAGGCAGGAGGAGGCTGACAGTTTCTTTGGTTTGCTGTAGAATTGAGCTAGACTACGTTGGTAATATATCAGATGCAAAATTAAAGGAAAACTTGTTAACTTCAATTTTTTATAAATATGTTGATAACATTGGGAGTTAGAAAGAATATATCTAGATTGCTTAATGGCAAAACACTTCATAGCAAAGCAGCATAAACAGAGGCAAAGTGTAGGCAATGTACCTAAAATCAACTTACATAGCTAAAAATGTTCAGCTTTTTATAAAAATCTCATAAGCATAAAAATAGCCGAGACAATATTGAAAACAGGAAGACAGTGAAAATAGCCAGGAAATGTAAGCAGCCGGAAATGAATAAATTTTTAATTCATTTTATGGCATAAAAAGAGGGCTTTGACACAGTTCTTCACTTAAGCTCAAAGTGCTTATTAAATTGAAAAGATTCTGTAATACTAAAATATTTAAATCAAGAGAAGAAAAGTAAAGCAAAAATACCTTCACTCGTTAGCCATGAGAAAAACATGTCAATGTGATACTGAAAGGCTAAGTAAATATTTTGCTTTGAATGAATAGCGTCTGTTACTGCTACTTTCTTCTATTACTTGCGACTTTCCTTTTGTCATTCGTGTGCCATATGGAGCCAACATGCCACAGAAGACAATATGTTTGTCTACCTTTTGTTTCGAACATAATATCCACTTAGCAGGCAGAGAACAGAGCTGCTGCACTGCAGACACAACTTATTTGTGTTGTGTATGAGAGCCTTGAACTGAGACCTAATATACATAAATATAGTAAAAAAGGAACTAAGACTAAAATAAGTAAATATAATAAAAGGAAACAATATACAGTCTGACCTCGAATACCTACGCTTGAGTTGGCACAAAAATTCTCTTTGACTATTTGCAGAGTTTGTGCTCTGATGGAATTGAAAAAAATCCTCTTATTTATCTGATGAACTTTGTGAACTTTACTCTATGATTTCAGCATAAAATATTCGCCAATTAAAATAGTGGAAATGTAAAAATTTATTATTATTTCACAATCATTTCACTCAATAAAAATATATTAGTTTTTTATTTTTTTTTTATATTTTTTTTTATATGTATAGATGCTCGAGCAGCCAAACAAAAGGCTAAAAATCGTCATGTTTTGTATCAAAATATTTGACATTATTTTTTGCGGGTCCATGAATGGCGGCGGGTCCGGCACGGCACGTGTTTGATATTATTCAACACTTCTGTGGGTTCGACATTCGATTATTTATTTTTATCACGTACAATGGCGCCCAATAACCGCAGCTGCCCTCCTCTGGGTCACAACAAAAAGAGGAAGCAACTTGAATACATTTAAGGTTTATGAACCTGCAAATTTAAATTTGATATTGTGCAATTTTCTAGAAAATTATGCTTCCTGCCACGCTCATTTCGTATTTTAATTTATGCAATTTATTTCCGTCTTGTCATTTAATTAGCATATTTTACACTTTAAGAAGCGAACTGATTGATAAACTGGAATGAAACTCAATGTTGGTGGTGTTTAATAATTTGTAAGAAAAAGAAAAAAATCAGGATTTTTTTTCACTTTTTTTTTTAGCTGAATTTTCATGGGACTTTTGAATTGATTGCAATTAGGAAATTTTTGCATTGATTCATGAATGACTTTTGCTAATTGGAAACAGATACAATTATTTTACAAAATTATTTAAAAATTTCTGAGATATATTTTTTGGCAGTTTACCTTGATTAATTAAGAGTTAAAGAATTTCTAAAATATTTATATATATTTATAAATATTTATTTATATTTATATACATTTGTACATGACTTAATAACATGTCACAAGGTCTTCAGTCTTCGACGAATTTGCAATTCACTTTAACATGAGCATGAAAAGAAGTTCATTGAGAAAATATTTATGCAACCGCATAGCATTGAGGCGAGAATAAAGTTTTGACCGTAAACTATTTGTGGCTTCGTTTGCAGTTTACGTTGCTGTCGCATTGCTTTTAACTTTGAACAAACTTTCAAGTCAAGAAGACAGTTTTGAGTTTGTGTGTGTGTGTGTATGGATGTGGATTGGAACACACAGATTCATAACCAAGAACGCACCTCTAAAACCTCTAAAAATGAAGCTGTGTAAACATCTGGTTTGTGGACAAGACGGCTTGAAAATAACTTTTTCAGCATCAAGAAATCTCAAAGTTTTTTGACAAAAATATAAATATAGTTGTGGATGACTGAGATGTGGATGGATGGCTGAGATGTGGTTGGAAGTATATTTATGTAAAAGTAGTTAAAAAAAAATACAAATATTGTAAAATTCTTAGGACTTTGCGTGGTAAATAAAATATAAAATATAATCTGATTTTATATCTATACTAAGCAATTTGCAGACCTTGATGAGCATGAAAAAGGTCCTAACCTCATGTCCTATACCAAGTCTAAAGCCTATACAACAAATCTCAAATAACATATATTTAAAATAATATTAATTGCTTAAACTCAGTAGAAAATCTCTCTCGGAACCAACTTATATTACCTTCATTTGATGAGTAATGTGCTGTGCCTGCGCTGACTTAACTCATACAGAGACCCTGTGGCTTTCGGCTAGTCAAGTCGACTCAGCTCAAGTGCTGCTTGTAGTTCAAGCAGAAATAGTTCATTAAGCCAATTAAGACAAGAGGCATTTCGAGAGCTCATCGCAGGCTTCTTAGTCTGCTGCACCTTAAAGCCTTTTTTATCTATTTAATCAATCAAGCACTAAGTACCCCAAGGCTGAGAGCTTGTTAATATACGGATGTTGGATATATAAAAGTTGATTGGGCTACCATTTGCTCATCTTAATAACTGCAGAGACACTTTAAAGGTCAATTTAGTTTGGTCTTAAAAGGGAAAGCTCAAACGAGCAAAAGACAACCGCAACAGAAATAGTTTTTGGACTCAATTAGTTTCACTTGTAAAGCCATCCCATCCTAGACATAGCCTTGCCTCTTATGTGACTTTATCACAGAGCCTCGCACATCAGCTCTATTAAATTAGCGATAATCTCGTAGCACAATCCAGCCCGAAGGTAGCTAGGTCTTAGCTGCACTCTTGTTTACTTTTGTACACATGCAGATAGTAATAATGGCAGCCGGAAAGGCTGCATTTGGCAGCCTGCCAAGCGCTTTAAGTGTTTGCCAATGACTTGGCCACGTGCATAAATATTTATCAGTACTCAAATGTAGCTATTAAGCTACATTTGCTGATAGTTTCTAGCAACATAATTATGCATTTGTATTTTTTGAAAAAAAACTGAAAAAAAAACTTTGTTTGCAGTTGGAGTTTTTGCATGCATGAAAAAAAGTGTGGGAAAAAAACTTATTTCACGCTAAATTACACGCGGCGACATAACGTGCTCTGAGGGACATGTTGCGGGCTGATAAATTATGGACGGAAAACGAATTTGTCAGAGTGGTTTTATGCACTCACACACACATAGTCGTTGGTATGTGTGTGCATATATATATTTATGGGCCCATTGAAGTCGGTCTATTGAGGAAGCAATAACTATGACAGTTATAGCTGGCGAGAGAACTGTGTTTGGAGTCTAGACAGCGGAGATAATCCATTTTCCATTTGATTGTCCTTTGGCCTGTGAGAGCTCTGTCAGCTGAGCACTAATAAAACGCATTGCTCACAAGCAACGTCATTGCAAAGCCAAAAACTCGGTCAACTGCATTCCGTGTGGCCCATCAAATTGATTGAGTGGGAATATTATGAAGCGAGCGAGGTTAGGTAGATGGATGGGATATATTGTATATAGTAATCTATATAGAAAGTCTTCTGGGATGTTCCTTATATACATAGTAATCAA
Organism: Drosophila repleta; assembly: GCA_018903745.1. Taxonomy (NCBI): domain Eukaryota; kingdom Metazoa; phylum Arthropoda; class Insecta; order Diptera; family Drosophilidae; genus Drosophila; species Drosophila repleta. The sequence goes on from JAEIGN010000396.1 coordinate 8,135,949, forward strand.
TATAGAGACTATTCCCTCTCTCTTTCTATTAAGTGGAAAGTGAGCTATCAATGCGATCTGCTAAAACTATAAATACATTTCATTCTGTATACTTTGTCTCGCTTTTTGACATCGTTAAACTCATTAGAACTTGACACTGTCCACAACTGCAGACCGTTGCCTCTGCGAGTCTCTGCCTCAATCTCCCACCTCAAGCTACAATTTATCTCATTATGTCTGCGTCCGATTGCTGATGTGATTAACGAAGCTAGCTTTAAGGCTAGCAAGCGCTGCTGCTGGACAGCTCTAAGCGGAGCTATGCGTTAATTAAATGTCAATTACGCTGCTGCTCCTACTGAAACCAGCCTTGGCTTGCCTGGAGGCCCAGCTCGGTGCCTGCCTTAAATCTTGCTACTTTTTGACATTTAGTTTTTCGCTTTGAACGTGCTGCGTTGGCATGCATACGAACGAACCTATATAGCAGTCGTTGCAGATCCTTTGCTGCAGCTGCAGTCCTCTGCCCCTGCTCCCTATGCAATTTGTCTTTACACGCTTTTTGTGGCGTTTTTACGAGCCGCGTCGCTGCTCTGTAACTGTGAGTCGTAAGATATGCGTTTGCCGCCTTCTACTTTGTGCTCTAACTTTTGTTTGACTCCACGGAAATTTCACAAAGTCAGATAGCGGAGTGCATGTTGAATTCAATCGAGCTTTACGATAAGCGGAAGGAGGAACAAATTGCTGACAGTGGCGCTCGTTGAGTGATGTTAATGCATTTATGATTGTGGAGTTGCGGGCAGCACTGGGGCAATCGGCAGCTCGACTTACCTAATAGGGGACATATACATATAATATAAGCTATTAATTTAGTGTTCATAGCGTTCATAGAAATCATTTAAGCAGAATAGACGACTTCCATGGGCTGCTTTTGTATATATATTTGTAATAAATTGCTAAATAAATTTCCAAATAATATTTATTTAAATATGAAAGTGCTGCTATTGCAATCACTCTAGATAGCTGAGCCAGAGGCAATCGTAAATATGAAAGTTCACAAAGTGTTTTGCTTTCATTTGCTCATATATATATTTATTTATATATATGCAAAGCATTTAATTAAAATGTGTTTTGTATACCCTTTAGTCTTAGGAAATAGCTATAATTGTTACACATAAATATCTCTAAGAAAATGGAGTAGTTTCAGTTTCAGTTTCAGTTTCAGTTTACTCTCTGCCTATAAAAGCCAATAAATTTGGGCAATTCTGCCATCTTCTCTCAACGAGCTCAGCTCCAACTATAGCATATCTGCTCGGCTGTCAGTTTGAGTTTCTGCTTTTTACACGCAACTTTATTTGCATAATGAATTTGTAACTGTGTTTAACTTTCAAGTTGGTCACTTTTCATATGCAAATTGTTGAAAACTTTCTCTGACATGCTCTGTAGTTTTATATGGCATACTAATTATTGCTCTTACATGCGCCACATCAAAGCTGACCGGCTGCACGGCCACTTGGCAGGAAATTAAATTTTAATATCACTTAAGTATTTTTCTTTTCAAAATTAAAAAAAAAAAACTATTTGTAAAAGTGGACTGAGTTAATGAAATAGATGAAATACACACATTAAAAAAAAATTAAAATACAACTATAGACTTTTGCTATTGAAACTTGCTTTAATTATTTTTTCTTTTTTTTGGTAGAGAGACTCTATATGCATAATATATATTATTGCATAATATATATGATAATATATAAGCTTCTGTTTACAAAACATAACTGGGGCCGGGTGTGGGCCAGTGAGAAAGCAGGCAGCCTGGAAACTGGGAGACCCCCGGTTGGAATCCCGTTGGATGCTTATGGTTCATACAGGCCTACCTGCCCAAAATGAATTAAAGCAACATAATGTGATAAAAGCGTTATATAGAGTCTCCGACAAGAAAGCAGCAAATAAATTGAATAACAAATAAAAAAAAAAAAATTCTTTGATTTCTTATAACATTTCACGTTTAGCAAGTTTCATTTAACTCTACCTCTGATATCCTCTCGCTCTCCCATTGCTTCTCTTTCTGTTGTTACTATAAAGTTGACTGGCAAAGAGTAAAAGTTAAGCAAGTATAAAAAAGGCTTGCCTCACGTTGATTGCAGTGCTTTGTGGTGCCGAATTATTGCAACTCAAACACACAAAGTCATTAACAGAGACGAACTCAAGTTGATGACATAAAATGTTGCATACTTTTGTGCGTTCCACATGTGACAAAAAGTAATTGAAAGCTGCCAAAATCAAATTGCATTTTTGGCTGTTGCTGCAGTCGAAGGAAAAATTTGATTTACCACATGCAATCTCTCTGGTGGTCAAATCAAAATATTTACGAGACAAGCAGCACAGCTCTAGCAGAGATAGAGTTGAAGTTATGATATGAGTGTATTGAGTTACAAGTTGAAATGGAAAATGGAAGTCTTTGAATACAGCTCAGCATGAATGAAGAATCAAAGTGAAAGCAAAACTGATAATGAAGAAGGTTTGATCCAGCTCATGAGAAGCAAACAAGCAAAAGTCTTTAGATACATAAGGGCTACTCGCTCGCTTTAAACAAAAACTTTAGAATTTAAGCAAAATCTAACTATTAAGGACTTCAGTCCTGTCCTTCAGCCAAAGTAGATACATAAAACGCGGCTGTTGTTTGACATTTGTGTTGACTCAACCCTCGGGCACCTTTTATGACGCGTGTCATTTGCGAAGCTGGCAACAAGGGCACTTTAGCCCGTCGAAGATTATCAGCTCTGCGCTAAGTTATTCTATTGTAGCCGTCGTTGTTGTTGTTGTTGTCGTCTTCACCCTCGCTGAGCTGAAAGACCATTGGGCATGGCTGGGTTTTTGCCAATTTCTGAAACAAAGGCAGCGTTTATCAATTTGGTGTTTTCCTTTTCATTTGTGAGTTTTATCTGCGCTTACCATGCCAACCACTTTGTTTGTCTTAATAGTCAATTTTATTCGCTGTGCTTTGCTTTCCACTTATTTTCTTCTTGCCTTGCCTCGCCCACAGTTTCTTTCTCTTTTTCTTCTTTTCAAAATATTTTCCATTTCCGTTTGATGCTATCCATTTCCAGCAATTGTGCACTGATATTTGTGGCATCTAAAATCAATTTGGGAGCTTGCAACTTGAGTTTCATTTTCAATTTGAGCGGAGAGTTTACTAATTTTCAGTAGATGTTAGATTGTAGTTGTGGCAGGAGATGCTTATGATTACTTATACTCCCTTATACTCACTATTACTTCTGAAAAATGCATGAAGTGAGAGTAAACAAAGCAGGAAGTAGTCAATAACTGAAAGACCTGGATCACTGCAGTCTAATCTGTGTGCAGTAAAAGCTCTAACATATCAAAATATTAATATATATCTATGTTTTAAAATTTAAGTCGGTTGATTGCAGTTGCTTGAGTTTGCCTTACTGCCCTTGAGCATGTTGAAAACTTAAAGAGGTATATTAGTTCAAGGAATATGGTAAATAGCACAGGTAAGAAAACAGAAAAACGTTGAAGAAACTTGAGAATTGAAAAATAAAACATTAACCATATAAAATACAAAATAAAACGAGCTAGAACCTTACTTAAATATATCTGTTAAATATCTAAGAGATATTAATAACTGCGAAAAATATAAGAGATCAATGATAAATTCAATTCTGTATTAGATATTTGTTGATAAGGAACTAATATTATAGCTCGACTCTTGCTTCGTGGTATTCCGTCGTCGATCATTGCTTTACTCCAGCTCTGCTTAAATATGTTTTCAATCTCGACTATTTTTGATTGCATTGCCAAGAAGAAACTGCCAGCTTTTGGAAACTGCTTTAACTACCACACCCACATACCAGCACACACATACACACACTCTCTCTCTCTCTCTCTCTCTCTCTCTCTCTCTTTCTCTCACTTACTTACACACACACTCTCCAACGCGCACTTCGCCCGCCCATCAGCTACTTAAGGAATCTCTTTGAGATCAAGTTATGTGAAAGAGTTCATGGAATTGCAGCTCAGACGAAACGTTCTCTTGCCTTGCATCATAGTTTTTTAAAGTCAGCTAACCTTTGCGAAATTGCAATTGCAATTGCGAATGCGAAAACGAACGAAAGACGCAAATACTTGAGCAGCAGTCAATACATATATTCATGATGGCAAGACGAAACTCGTTGCATAAAAGCATTTTTTATTTGTACAGCTGGAAATAGTTAATAACAAGATATTCCCAGCAACTTCCAGTTACTGCTACACTACGCAGATGTTTTCATATCTGAGGCATAACAAAGAGCAACAGTTTTCGACACATTTGCTGCCAAAGGAACCACGATAATCCACCAACTTCTGGCGCTGTAGCTGTGGGGCAGTTCAAAAATTAATATAAGTAATATAATATGTTTATTATCGTTAAGCTTACCGAGAATTATCATTTTAGATCTGTGATCAATTGCCGCATTCTTTAGCGTGCTTACAATTTCAACTGAAGTTCAATAAAAGATATTAGCTTTATTCAAGGTTTGTAATACGAACCAAATACGGAGCTAAGCAGTCAACAGATGCTTCAATACACAGGGCGTGTACGTAATTAATAAAAGCAAAACTTTACAGTTTTTACGGAGTGCATTGCAGGCTATAAAAATATTATTAGGAAATATAAAAACTTTATGAAGTAACTAAGTCCGAGCTCAATTCATATAAAAACTCAACTCAAGTGAGCGTCACATTCTCATTTTCATTTTCTCCGCTTTTAATGGAAACCGCGTCAAATTGGCAATGAATCTGTCATTTAATGCCTGACTGAGATGCCAATAAGTCAATATTTTCGTTAATCGCGCAATATTACTCATGTCAGAAAAGTCACACGCACACAGAGCCATATACGCACACATACACAAGCGCCAAGGACGTCAAGCAACAAGCGTAAATCACAACCCTTAGGCTGGGCTTAACATTATCCCTCAGGGAACACTTGAGATTCATCGCGCAATCGATTTCAGTGTGCGGGTGGCCGCAACATGGATGGATACATCATGTGGATATTTGCAGAATTTAATGTAATATTAAATGTATGAAAAATACATAAATATATATATATATATATTTTTTTTACATATATTCTTTATGATAATTATTTATTATGTTGTATTTATGTATTGATTTATTTAGTTTAGTTTACAGATTTTATTTGTTTTCATTATTTTATTCATTGTATTTACTGTATTCTAATATTTTATTTTATTTATTTAATTACTTTACTTTATATATTGCTTTATATTTACTTTAATTATTTATTTTATTTGTATTAAACATTTCATTGTAGACATCAAATCGACCCTCTACAATCGCCCGTCGATCGTTTTGCAAATTAATTCACGCCGTAAACAAAAATGTCTGTGTATGCGCCCTCGATTCCGCTGCAATAAGCTTGCAAACACTTCGCTTCGATTTACAGATGTCCAATTCGAGTTCGCTTTAAGTGTGTTGCGCGGCAGTCATAATGAAGGCTGACATTATCGCCGTTACGGGCAAAGGTAGCCGGACATGGATACGCATAATTTATGCATCGTTTCTCAATGGGGTTTAATGTGCCACATTTGCAGTTTGCGCAGCGCATACGTCACACACGGCGTATACGTATTCAATTCGTTGCAAAAAACAACTTAATCGAGGTAGACGCCAGGCAACTGGCACTGCATATTTATTTATGAGTGCTGAAGCTTAACTTTTGCTGCGTAAAGACTACAACGTTTGCTGTAAATACGAAAATACAAATATGTTAATAAAATATGTGAAGCAAATTATATTTTTCAATCAAACATTTACCATTTTCAGTTGAAAATTCTGTTTGTTCTTTTAATAGTATCAAATTGCTGTCTAGATTCAATGATTACTCGATTTGACAGAGAAAAAGTCATAATTGTCTTTCTAGCTGTCTTCTCCGAGCATATTCTGCTGCTTGGCGCCCGATGAGGCGTCAGGCTCCACGCCTGATAAACTGCACACAAATAACCCAATGCTGGTTTCATGTAACACAGAAAAAACTGTGACAAACTTTCGCCTCATCCGGCTGTCGGTTCGTCCCACCATTTATCAGCCTGCGAGTCGCTGAACAAGTGTTTTGCCGCTGAGCGCAATTTGGCGTGAAATAAAAGTTTTCGCCCCACTTTTATGCTGGGGCCATTATGAATGCAATTCTTTATGGCTGACTTTTGCACATAGTTGGCTCGCCGGCTTATCCCTTGGCCATAAAAAGCCGGCTAGTACACTCTCTCAAACAAGACTTTCAACCTCAACTAAAATAGAAATTATTGTGGTTCTTTCTTCCACCCACTTTCCAGGCTCACATTTGTGAGCTTAAATTCTCATATCTACAAAAATCTATTTGAGTGAACAGTTAATTAAGCACTTTGATTGATAGCAAATTTACAGCTTATGGCAGATTAACGTGACGCGACGTGTCAAAGCAAAAGTTTAATTTATTTTACACAATTGGCTATACAATAAATTCCTGTAAATAATAAACAGAAATTAAGTCATCAAAGCAGAGAGAAAGAGTAAAAAAATGTTAGTTTTTTATGCTTTACATTCAAATAACAATATCAAAGTAAAACAAACAGTAATTTGATTTAAGTTGCTTTATGACTGAGCCACGATTAAATATGATTTTTTTTTACAAGCGAGACTTTTATATAAATTTATAAATTTATGCACTTTTTTCATAAAAATATATATGACTAAATTGTAAATATAAATTTAATGTTAATAAATATATATATATATTTATAGTTGGTTTTTTAGTGCTTGCTTTCTTGTTCCGATAGTTGGCAAGTAAACTAACTGCATTTATTATATCTGTGAGCAAATATGTGACTCAAAGTAATAAATACTTTAACTATATCTAAAAGCTAATGAATAACGAGCTTTTATTCCATCAGCTCCTCTTGGCATACACTCAAATAGTTTGCCTAATACTCTTATACTCTGTGGTATAAGACATTCTGCTTAAAAGTTTCGAGCACTATATATTGGAATTTGATGATAAGTTGCCGCTAGCGCACACTTTGGCATGCATAACTTGTGGCTGTTCCGTTACTTTGCATTTTGTGGCACGTCTGCCGGAGCTGTCGAATTTTCGCTGCTTTCGTATCTAAACTAGAGTCGGGGTGTAACACAGAAAATGTTGTACTTGTCAGCTGCTGCCAGAGTTGCGTGTTAATGCGGCAGCATCGACGAAAGAAATTAAAAGCTCGACTCATTCACTTTTTGCCGAGGCGTGTGGCATAAATAAAGGGGGCTGCTTAGGCTGACATGCAAAAGTTGTGGTTCTACCCTCTTGGGCAGGGGCTGTCGCAACTGCTGCGAATTGTCGTACAAGAACTTGAATGCAACTCGTTATTGTTTGTTGTTATTGCTGTTGTTGTTTGCTGCATGTACAAACTTTGCGGAATTCATAACGAGTTTTCACTGCATAAATTACAGTTATTAATTTAGAAAATTTGCCAGCAACCCCATGCTGACCCCCCACGAACTACCCCTGCTGCTGCTGCTGCTGCTGCAATTACGATGCATATTCCAGAATTTAGATGTTCATTTCACAGTTTCCTCATTATTTATTTCCTGGTCATGCTGCTGTCTTGATTAGCATTGGCCACTCCGCCTCGTCCACTCTGTCAATTTGCTGCAATCTTCACGTTTCCGTTTCCTCTTTCGTCTTCCATCTTTCATCTTGCCATGAAACTTCATTGGTCAACCATTTCCGTTCGATAAATTACTTTGTCTGCAGCGGCAACAAAGCCGGTTATATTGACCTGCGACTGTTGCTAAAATGTCAATTCGTAAATTACTTTTTCAATTAACTACTAAATTGACAGACAACATTTTTAGTATTTTGGTATTTAAGAAAAATACCATAAGAACTTTAGCTAGTACTCTAAGCCAACCTTTCTTAGTCTCTTCGCTTATTTATTCATGTGGGTCCAAAACTTTCAACGCAGCTATCTCTCTCACATGTCTCGACCCCACCCACTATTATTGCAGCTCTGTGGTCCTCAGTTATTATGCAGATTGTGTTGACACACCGAGACTGTGGTGCACTGAGTGCTTGTGTTGTTCGAGTCTGAAGTGTAAATATTTTATGGAATGTCAGCTCGATTCTTGACCACATACCAAATTTAACTTTTTCTGCACACAAATCAAGTTTGGATTATCTCGTCCAGCACGTACCTTGCCTGGTTGATTTCACACGTTTCAGAAGGTCGAGCGTGGGCTCTCATGATAAATTGATATCACTTTGGATCGAACTCAAAGTCTGAAGTTTAGGCTAAACATCGAAATCGCTTGAAGCCTTTTTTATATGCAAATAAAAATTATACTTAAAGTCAAAAAGTATTTACTCAGCATGCCAATTGCTAGTCTCCTTATATGCACCCACAGCCAACCATAGACAGGCTGGGCAAAGCGCTTAAGCAATCGTCTCTATCTAACTCAGCAGAACTCAGTGGCCACACTTTCGTCTCTTTCTCTGTTAGAGTATAGGCATATAAATAAGAAATCAAGAGAGTTATAATATGCTCACACTCTGCCAGCGCTCAGCCTGCACGAATACTACAGTAACAGTGGATGCCAATTACGCAATTGGGCAACTTAACCAATAGAAACTGCTATTAGTTTCAGAGCAATGCGTCATAGCGATACGACACGTGTATACATACGATATATATGCATGTGCTAGAGTCTAAATATATTCCAGCATGATCAATCTGTCATGCAATTTGCTGGAGTCATGTAACATTCCATGCAACATCAGTTCGCAGTGCCGCCTTTGCCTGTGAGTATATATAGCATACACAAATATAATCATATGTATCTGTGTCTTGTTAGCTCGCTCTCCCGCTGTTGTTATGCTATTTTTTATGGCTGCCATGTGTAACAAGCTCGCTTCAAAATATGCATAAGTACTTACACATGTAGATTTGCCAACACACAAGCTCCGCTCTCCGAAGCAGCCAAGGGATAAGCATTAAATTTGCGTTTCGATACAATTTTTATAAATTTAAGCTCGTTTTATATTAAACTTGTTTTTTTTCCGCCAAAAGCTCTGACAACTTAAAAAACACCATAAATATTTTTAGCGTATTTATATCACTTATATAAAAATCCTTTTCTACACTCGACAAAGGCTAACAAATTGATTTTGGACAGGAACACAGCGATGGCTGCTAACAATATGGCTTCGTTGGAAATTGTTGAGGGAATTAAATGCATATTTCCGCTTTTTGATCAGAATTCGTTTGTCCATTTATTTTTTGCATAACTGTTGGCCAGATAAAGCGCACAACAGATAAAAACGTGTCGTGTTAGCAGCTTTGCTTTTTCCAGGTACTTCCACAACGGCCAACTCGGTTTGGACCAAACTTTTTGGCATATGCAACGCGAGTTTGAATTTCAATTTAAGTTGGCCAATGTTTTTATTTTTATTAAATCAATATTGCCATTTCACATGAATATAAATAGAGGTATATATATAAAGGAATTGCACATTTTCAAATAAATTTCGCATTGAAAAATTATTATTTTATTGCTGCTCAACCAACTTTTTTTGGAGACCACAACATAATAAAACAGTTGATTTTTATTTGTTGTAAATTTGTATATTTTACTGAATGAACATGAGAATAATTCATGGTATATTTTGCAAGTCTATTTCAAATGGGACGTAACTAGTTAAATCATATAAAATTGCTGGCAAATAAAGCAAAAATCATATTAAAGTTTAAAACTTAAACTCTGTTATTGAATATGAATCTGGAAAAAAGAAAACAAAGTCCATTTATAGACAGCAACTTAACTAAAAAGTATTCTGTTCTTCTTCAATTCAACTCAAGTGCCGATTAATAAGAATGTAATCCTCGGGCATTCATTAGAATCTTCCAACCGAAGCCGCTTCATCCTTAGCTTACTCAAACATAGCTTCTTTCCTCTTAGTCTTCACAATCAGCAAATAGACTTCGCCATAGGACAACTTTGTCTGTTGGTTATTAATGCACAAACAATTGGCCGACAGCTGGAACATTTAAGTCAGCCTGAGGACAATGCATTGGCGGATGTCCTGACAGGTCTGTCAGCCATGGCGTAAGCAAAACAAGGACTTGCCTCAAAGATTTCCGCTCTTGTTAAATGTTCGCTAGACATTTCAAAAGTGAACAACGAGAGAGAGTTCTTAATGCCGAGGAAGTCACGTAAAGCGTGCTGGACTGACAGGAGTGACTGCAGCTCATCAGAGCCTGTTTCCTGCTCAAAGTCTAAAGGACTTTATCGAGCTTAACATCTTAAATTAAAGTAGGAAGGCGAATTAATAATCCAAGGTTTTTTGACTTATGATGATTGATAACTTATGATTGATGACTAAGGACTGATGATTGATGACTAATGAGTGCTAACTTGTCGCTAATGATTGATGTATAATGACTGATGACTGATGATTAATGACTGATTGATTAGTAATGATTGATGACTACAGACTCATCATTGATCAGTGATCACTGTTGGCTGACAGATGATTGATGAATCTATGAATTTACAAATATCTCAAATATTTAAATATATTTAGAATTTTAATTATTATTATTATTTATTTCTTTATAGCAGTAGGAAATGCCCTAATACCACTCATAACTTTAAGAGCCGCTGCCTCAGCTGGGTAATTAATTTATCGAATTTGCTGGGGCAGAAAACGTTGCTCCACCCGGAAACGGCGATACATTTAAGTATTTGCAGAGCAAGCCGGGTGCAGCTGCACCCTGCTCGCTGCTCAAAGGATGGTTTCGGCGCATTGCATGTCAAGCACGTAAAGCAGCTCCGTGAGCAAATTATGCCACTCAGACGGATGAAGGAAAAAAATCGCCAGCTTTAACTTGAAATAACTTTGGCGTGCCACGGGAATGCATTTTCTTGCAGGGCGCCTTTAATGCTTGCTGCCAAAAACTCAAGTTAAGACTGAAGAAATACACATGAGAGCTGAAGTAGTTAGGGAACTGTAATTTTCTAACTGCGATGTCAGTCGAAACTAACGTTAGCTGCCACAAAGCCATCACTCATGTTGAGTAGTTTACACACGCTCAGCGCTATTGTGCCAGCGTTTGCTGCCACGTGATATAAAGTAATTGAAATAACCTGTCAGAAGGTGAAATTTATTTGCAGCGACTATTTCGAGGCACTGCAGTTAGCTGAAAGTTATGAGAACTGTAAAATTCAATAAATTACTCAAATGTTTATATAGGGTTAAAGTAATTTTAACAATAATATTTATGCTTAAAATTTATTTAATAAATATTATAAAAATAATTTGACTTATTTTATATGGAAAATAATTTATTTAAATATTTTTTACTCCTTCTTTAGCCTTCCAAATTACTTCCAAAAACTTTTTCAATAATATTTCTTTGATCTCATTAGCTTCATTATAAATTTGAATACTGCTAGAGTCTGTATCAATATAATAAAGTCAGTTGACTCCAGACTATTTGTTATTCACCAAACTTCAATCAGTTTTGGCCTTTTCAAATTCCTTTACTTTGTCTCATTTTTTCAGCCAGAAACACGTCGTGTGTTCCCAACATTGTGCTACAAATAAAGGACACAAAATGTTGTCCAGCTGCAGACTTTGGGCGTATGCTTGTTTTGCCAGCAACAATTACTGTTGACCCAATCGCAAGACAATACAATGTGGCTCGATTGCTTTGTCGACGACTATTTGCTCAAAGTTCTATTATTATGAAGTTTGTCTGCGTAAATAAGCCGACTTTGTTTACCTGCTGCAAAGGTGGATACTGAGATGAAAGTCTTTTACTATTTACATATTAGATTCTATTTTTTTTATATATTTATCAGTTTTATTTAAGAGGACAGAATATTATTTGTAAAGTATTCCAAACAATATTAAAATATAATATATATTTTTATTTGACGTACAAAAATATTTATATATTTTTTTTTTAATATTTGATTGATTTGAAATGTTTTCACGTTTAATAATTATTTTTACATCTTGTGTCATCTTAGAATGAATCCAAGCTGAAGCTTGAACTTATAAAATATTATGTAAATAATATGTGCTGCGGCAATTCCGTTTTGGTCATCTTTGTCTGCTGTCATGGCGATAGACAGCAGATAAATATTATTTATGTAACCTGAAGCTTTGACAGAGACTTTGGTTCCGTGTCAAGTAGGCAATCTGTGCCTGGCTGCAGGGCTTCTCTCGTGTTACTCCGCAATCAATTGACTGTATAGAATGAATATATATTATTATTTTGATAGAAATTGAATACTTTAAAAGATAAATTAAGCTGATTTATTTTTATAGTTCAATAAACTAATAATACATTAAAGTAAATTTCTATATTTACCATAAGCAGCTATAAAAATATCGAAAAATATGTTTAAAATTCGGGGCTCACACACATCTGCCTATTGGCTTTATATGGCTTCAGTAACTGAGTCATTTGCGGATTTAGCCATTGTCTTACGCAATGTGCACACACGTGCTGGCTTTAACCCACATCTGTGTGGAGCGGAGCGACGTCAACTCATGCTCAACATGATGAGCTATTTAATGATGTAGAAAGCCCAGCAATACGAAACAGAACCTTTGCCAGTGTCAGTCATGGGTTATGGCACTCGCTCTCGGTTGGCAGGCTTATCTGATACGACTGATGCCGAAACCTTGCATATTGATCCCAGCTTTATTTATTCATGCCAAAAAACGTGCGCAGAAATTCAAGGCAAACAACAAATCAAAACCAAATCGTGCGTTGCCAAAACGCAGCTGCAGCCGCACAGTGTGTAGAGGTGGCTGATGCGTGTGTGTTGTGTGTGTGTGTGTGTGTGATGTGTGTGTTTGCTGGCTATGCATGCATAACAATATCATAACTACCATTCGGATGACAAAAGGTATGCACAATTATTTATTGTGGCATGAAACAAGATTTTACGCAAATTCCCATTACGCATACGCCTAGTAGACCAAGTTGAAAATGTTTTGTGTTGCATGTTTTCAGTCGAATTGATGTTGATTCTGATGTGAGTATAACATCTGCACAGTGTCAGCTGACATATGATTTGAGGCTGAAGGACTCAGCACTATGTGTTGTTATATCTCTATCTTGAAATTCTAGTTCCAGCTCTTTCCAGGTCTACTCCAAATACATTTACAATATATAAACTTAAGCAGTCTTTCCTTTAAAAGTCCCCCAATTATTTAGCTGCGCATGATCAGGGCTTTAGTTGGCCTACGAAGGTTAACAACTCAAGTTAGAAAACACCGACAGTAGGTCAAGCAAGCGAGAGAAAAAGCAGGAAATTCGCATGAATGAATATCGAGTAAAATGCAAATAGAACGTGTTTGAATGCGCTGGGGTCAAGAGTGAATGCGTGAACAGTTGGCTGGCCAAACAAGTGCACAAAGCACTCAACACTCGACACTCAACACACAACAGCAGCGGCAGCAGCAGCAACAGCAGTTGCAGTGCCTGCCATGTCCTTGACCTGCGGAATAGACCAATCAGCAGCGCTCCTTTGCAGCTGCTTAGCTTGACGCTCTCTCTTATAACAAGCTAAAGTCGGAATACTTTGTAAATAAATATATAAATTATGATTGCATGTGATGGTTTGGGATGAAGTAGTAAAAGTTTGTATTTAGAAGTTGACTGGCTAAGCTCTACTTATAAATCTTACTTTAAATTTCCTTTTTGCCTTTGCAATTTACACTGCTAATTGAGACGCCCTTGAATTGCTGTAAAGACCTAAGGGCGGCATTTGAAGTGTTTGCACTTTATTTTCGTTGCTGATGCCTGTCATTTGGCCTGCAGCGCTTAGACAATGGTTAAGCAACCTGTTTACTCTGTGGCTCGTCTTGCAGTAGTATTACACCTATCAACGTTGCTTGTGACATTTGAGATGCGTTCAAATTTGCAGTTGCTACTAGCAGAGTGCTACTAATAGATTGCATTCTGCTTTACTCTGATGCAAGGTTGAAATGTAGACAGCTTGGCATAATAAAATTCATTTACCGTTCAGCAAAGGCCAAAGTAAAACCTCTTAAGGCACATATGTATAGCTGCATATGGCCTTGCCTTTGGCAAACTTTCCGTCTACAATAACCACTTGATGTGCCTCTGAGCCGAAGCACTGGGATTAGTCTGTTGGCACGTAGAGCTCAGCTTAACGCTAGGCACAGTTATTGCAGCTTCAATCAAATGTCAATTCCTTTGGGCTTTTGGATTAAGCATGCCAATTTTCATTTACCAATATAGTTGCACAATTTAAACAATATTTTATTGAAGCAGATGCATATAATATGTAATACAAGCTGACCTCTTATATAAGTATTTATGTTATATTTTCATTTTGTTTTTTATTTTTATCCATAACTGATTTTCATAATCCCATAATCGAAACCCTCAATAATATTTCTTCATTAAATTGACTTGCAAATTTACTGCTGCATCAGCAGAATGCTCAGTGCTCAGCGTGATGTTTCTATAATATTTTTATAGACATTCGATTTCTAAAAACAAATTGAGCAAAATCTTAAGCTGCGCTGCCAGCTGCTGACGGCACTTCAGATGCTTCCAATTTGTGCTTTATTTGAAAATTAAATTTATTGCAGTCGCTGAATGGGTCTATTCGAAGCAATTTGATGTCTATGCAAATCAATATTCTATTTTGTTGAGGGCATCAATAAAAATGTCAAAGTTCATCGTGCCGGCTGATAAATTGGCGCACGTTATCGTCTATTGGCGCATTATCCATCTTGGGGCGCAAATCTGATGAGTGTATTGCCTCGACAATTCACAAATCGTTTCAAGGCTTAAGTAATCAATTTGCATGCTACTCGACGAGGGCGGCTCATCGTTTTCAAAGCAAAGGTCATAAAACATATCGTGGGTTGATCTATGTGAAATGCTGAAAATTAAATTGTTTTGTGCGATGTATTAGGTGTGTGAGGAAGTATTGTTGTATGACTTACCTTAGAAGATGATATAGAAATAGATGCATTAGAAATATGAAAAAATGGATTATGATTTGTAAACATTTTAGAAAAGAACTAAAGAGGTAAACAAAATTCCATAAATATAAAAAAAATAGTTACATATAATTTTTTAATTATAAAAAGCATTTAAAAATAAATAAAAATAATTACATATTAATTACAAAGTTAAAAAGTAAAAGAATGCATTGCATCTCTCCCCGACGGGGAATTGAACCCCGGTCTCCCGCGTGACAGGCGGGGATACTAACCACTATACTATCGAGGACGCTGACTCTGCTGCAGCAAAATACGGGGCTAAGTGCTGTGTAAATATGTCTTTTGTCAATTCAGAGGCTAAAAATAAATTCTTACCTGCTTATCTAGAAATACATATATGTAAGTATGTATGTGAATATAATAGAAAATACTAAAATTCTATTTATAGCAAATATGTTGTTTGGGCAAACAAGTTTTTTTTTGGGTTTCTGGCTACATAAACTTGTATTATTATATACTAATTCATTCGCTTAAGCTTATCTATCTTTATCTTAAATCAACAGTCATCTAGTTTATAAAATATAATTTGATTTCATTTAAAGTCTTTGAAGTGCAACTGTTGGTTGTTCTTCTCTCTCTCTCTCTCTCTCTCTTCACCACCCTCCCACTTCCGCTCTCACTCCCTCCCTCTCTCCCTCTCTCTCCCTCTCGCTCTCTCTATCTGTCTCTCTATGTAGAATTCAATTACCAGCTGTTTTTGGTAATTGGTAGCCATCATCTGTTACGGCCAAGTCAACGGTGCACATTACATTGTTGCTTTGAAAAAATCACACATGTGCTGCCAGCTCGAGTTGGATTACCAGTTGACTGGTAGCCGTAGTCGTTGCTGTAGCTGCAGCTCCGGCTGTGGCTGTGGCTAGTTGCCAGCATGAGGTTTCAATTTTGGAATTAGCTTTGGGCTCGCCACCTCCATGCCATGTCAGTCACTCAGTCAGTCCGCCAGTCGCCCAGCAAGTCAGTCAGTCAGCGAGAGTAATCTTCTCAGCTGTTGGCTGCCAGTGAAAAAGTTCGACATGCAATTAAGTCGACTAATCTGTGATGTCAAGCTTGCCTGCCACCCGGTTGCATTTTCACGATTGAAAATGTTCAAAATTCAAAGTCCTTGTTGTCCTAGCACACAGAGAGGTCCTGCACACACACCAACACACACATATGATTCTTTCACATAATTCATAACGGTTTCACACCATTCATTAGCATGCAAATTTGAAAATATTTCAGCTACTGGCTGCAAGTCTGCCGCCACTCGAAGCCAGTTGCACTCTCGTCGGCGAGAGTTCGCTTTGTCGCAGGCTCACCCACTGCACTAACTGCATTAGCTCGCATGACAAACTTTGTCACACAAATTATGCACAGCTTTGCGAGCTGAGCAAACTACGGCAATATTTCGAGTTTAAGTTGCAGAAATTTAGTATAGATACAGAGCATATGTATGCTGTAATAACTATTTATTACTGAGCAAGAAATACTCGTAAATTGAACTAAGGCATGAGAAATAAGTAAAGTGGAAATTTTGCAAGTTGCTTTAAATATTTCTGGGAGTTTTTCTTTAAAAGGGAAATTTTTAATGAAATAAATAAAAATAAATAATACTATTTTGTTTACAAAAAATAATGAAATTTAGTTTATATTTATGAATAAAAAATAATAATAAAAATACAATAATTATAAAATTAAAAAATTAATAAAAAAAATAAATCAAGAAAATATTTACACAATTTATGCATTTATGCGTTTTCCTAATAAATATGTGTTCTTAATAAAATACTCAAAATAATTTGAAAAATTAATTTTAATATTTAAAAAATGTGAATAATTTAATTTTATATAAGGAAAGAAAGACAGCTTAAACGAGCGTTAGCTGAGAGAGTATTTGCTTAAAAATCTTGTAAAAATTCTTACCTACTTATGACTCTAGAAGAGTCTTTGACTAGAAAGACTTCAAGTTGAACTGCAACTTCAACTTCAGCCTTCATTCATCTGTAAACTGTAAATTTAATAATATTGCTGCTGTTTTTATATCGTCGCTGCTTTGTTTGTGCGCAAGCAACGCAATCGCTGGCAAAGGCTCCGCTGCTATCAATTTATTTACATAAACTCATTTCAGCAATGCCTGCAAAAATTAAACTAAGTGTGTAGCTGAAAATATATATTTTTATATGTATGTATATTGGCAATTTGGCCATGTTTACCAGCAGAGCTGTAGCGCAGCAGCCAGCAGGCAGCTAACAATTTTAATATAACACCAAAGTGCACTTAAACGAAATGCTTGAGGCAATTTGCAGTTGCGTCATGGAAATATATGAAACTGGGGAAGCATTACACAATTTGCGTATCAAATTATCCCATGCAATTTACAGTTGCAAATTTGTATGTGATTTTGTTAGTATGGAAAATGTTATCGTGCGCCCACGGGACCAATGTCAAAATCATTTCAAAGTGGCTGCGGCTCATGTGAAATTGAAGTGAAGCGGAATCCATTGAATGCAGCTGAACTATGCGAAGTTATTTTTATCCTTTTGAGTTTATTTTGTATTTAAATTGAGTTTGTTATGTAAATATTTAGACAGATTAAGTAATTAAATTTGTTTTTGTTTGCTTGAAAATTAAATTGAGCTGGTCGTATGCTAATGGCAAGCATGTGATTTAAGCAAATGTGAGAGATTGGTTTAAAAAACAGTTGAAGCAAAGAAATACGTTTTTAATTAAATAAAAAAACTGTATACATAATATATATATAAATATATTTCAAAACAGTTAACAAAATTAAAATTTATGTTAGATAAATATAAATATTTTTAAAACTAAAATTTTGAAAAAAAAAGCAATTGACTAGTTGTCAAAATTCCACATAGCAGAGCAAGGTTTCGATCCTCGGACCTCTGGGTTATGGGCCCAGCACGCTTCCACTGCGCCACTCTGCTGCTTGCCGGATTCTCGGCAACATCAAAAACTGAAGGATGTTCTTTCCAATTGGAGTTGACAAGTTGGACAGTTGGAAAATATCCAATTGGTTATAAATTCAGTGGGGATTTCCATTGATAAATAGAATAAATTTGTAATTTCTGATATTAAAATTCATTTACATTTGCATTATAATTCACATTAGACGCTAATGAATATGTAAGTTTGTTTAGCTTTCTTTCGGCTTATCTAAATGCCTCAAGGTTTCCATTAAGAAAGGTTTCATGGCTTTGCCTTGGTTGTGGTGGCTTGCAAAGAAACTTTTGCTAGACAATTTCTAACATTTTATTTGGAGCGTAAACAGCAGCTCAAAAGAAAAAAAAATTTCTATATTTTAAAATATCTTTAATAACATGTATTAAATATATTTCAATAAAATTTGCCATTTTTATATATTTCAATAAATTTTTCTGTGCCCAAAAAGTCCCAAAATGTCATTCGCAATGAAGCTCAGAGGCAACCTTTGTTCTGGGAACTCCTGCGAAATTTAATATAAATTTTGGCAATATTATTAAAAAATACTTTAATCTTTAACCCGGGTAGCAAGCGACGTGCTCATATTCGTATGTAAACCAATTTATCCATTTGTGATGAGCTCCTCAGCCGCCAGCGAGTGAATGCTAAACAGATCAAAAGAGCAGTTGCATCAATTGCCTGCCAGCCTGCTAGCCGGCGCCCTCGTCTGCTCCAGGCGTTGATTGGAAACTTGAAGTGAAAGGTAAACAAATTTCAAGCTCAGCAGCCGACTGACAACTGACAGCAGCCGGTCTCAGCGCACATAAAAGGAAGACACCCAGGCAAGGACCTGGCACACACGTGCAGAAATTCGATTTTACGCTTATTTACATATGCAGTATATGTGCCGAAGAGGAGCGTGCATATACTTAAAAGTTAAGTTATTTATGTAGATGTGAGCATGTTTATGCATGAGCGTAATCATTTAAATAATGATGCGCCCTTTTTACCTGCTTTTTATTGGCGACAACTGTTGCACTGGCTACTTTTTCTGTTATGAAATTGCCTTTAAAAAAAGATGTGAACATTATTTAAGTTTAACTTGACTTACAGAGATGTTATATAAGTATTATCATAGAAAATAAATATAACTATTTTCAAGCATAAAGACCTTCCCATCTGTCATGCATGGCGTATGCGTAATATGCAAAATTAAAGCCAGCGCTAACCTGAATTGATGTTTCGGCTTCAACTCAGTACAATTTCAGTGAGCCATCTCCACATTGATAACATTGCCACATTAGAGGCTAATGAATATGTAGCCTAATTGGCATTTGATCGATGACATACTGACTGACACGACTGTGGCTGTTGTTTGTCTAGGCCGAAAATGTGGCACGGAAACATGGGCCAGCAGGTCGACACACACACACACACACATAGTACGATCTGTTGTCTTTGCACTTTTTTTGTGTTGCCGCCTAGTTACGACATGGCTGTGGCAACACACGTAGCCAACGGAACGTGCCACATACCTGAGAGTCGCAGTTGCACAACGCGTTGCGGCAGCAGCTGAATGAATGATGTGCCCAGCTCAGCCCAGCCCAGCAGCTGTAATATTTTGACAGCCTTTACATGCAGCCTGAGCTATTTGTGGAGCTTAGACTCTGCCCTAAAAATACCAAAATATTCAGACTAAGCATTCAGTATAAGCCAAAATATTAAATTACTTAAAAAGTCTGGTTAAAGTGGATGAGAATTCTTCTTGAATATATTTACTATATAAAAAATCTTTAACAATTTGACTTTTACCAATTGACAGTAGTTTAGAGATCTCTCCCCTTGCCTATTTATCCGTCAAGTTCTTCGGCCTGATCATGATCTGCACCGACTGCAGTGTGTAGCCCGGCCCCTGCCACTCGTCCCAGAAGATGCCGTACTCCGAGTTATCGTAATACTCGTCGCGCTTGGTGTAGCGTCCGTTGAGATTGCTGAAAGCGAAATCAATTGAGATAAGCGCGAGACGAGCAACCAATCAGGGAACCAACCTCAGGCCGCAGTTGTTGTACCACCAGCCACCCAAACAGGTCTCGGCGCAGTTAAATTCGCTCTGGTCGTTATCCCTGTCGAAGGTGGTGAACTTTTGGTGCTCATTATCGCGCATCGAGTCACCCGCGTTGCCCGAGTACTCGCCCAGCTCGGTCAGTGCATACGCCTCGCTCTCGCCAGCCACCACGATCTTATCATAATAGGCGTGGCTGCTCTCGTTGTTGAAGTCGGTGAGGTGCACGTAGAGCTCGTGCGGCTGCGACGCCGTCAGACGATGCAGCTTCTCTAGCCCTATGAAGAATTCGCCACTCAGATTGCCGAAGCCCTCCTGGTACTCCAGCCAATTGCGATTGAATTTCACACTCCCATCGAGACGACGCTGCACTACGGTCCAGCCGGGGCCAGCCAAGCTGGAGTCACAGGGCACTGGGAAGGCATCGCCTTGATCCACTTTGATGATTTGCACCTCACTTGAGTCTGGGAATGCCAAGCAGCTGTTCCCTTCGAATTCCACTTGCGTTGTCGTCTCGAAGACTTCCAAATTATTTTTTAGCCTTTCTGCAATTTCCTTTGTTTTGCTTTCCATGTTGAGTATGATTTGCGCCTTGACAGCGGCGTCGTCCTTCAGTATTTCGATTTGCTTCGCCTGCTCGTTGATGATGGTCGTGAAGGTGGCCATGGTCGCCAGGCCTTCGTTGATCTGCCGATCCTTCTCCTCCAGCCGGGCTGTCAACTCGTTGGCTTTGCTCTGCAGCTCCACGATTTGCTCGGAGTAGATCTTGTTGAGCACTTCGAAGGCCGACTTCTCCTCCCGGCAGTTGGCCAGCTCGTCGTTTATTTTGAGCTTGAGGTCTTGAAGCGTCGATTGCTTCTCCATTAAAATTGCTTCTTCAATTTTACTTTTGTATTTCGCCTGCAGCTTTTCTATGTCGTAATATGAGTTCTTCAGCTGATTTTGTATTCGTAAAATTTCTAATAAATTCGCCTGAGTTGCGATGATATTTAACACTATAAATAGGAGGAGAGTATAGAACTTTTTCGTCATTTTTAATTTTTTTGGGTTTTTTCTCTTTGCACTCTTTGCACTGACAACCGTCGCTCGGATCGCGCAACACAAAACTAAACATCAAAATACCCAACCATCAAAATATTATTGTGGAATTCAATGTATATAGAAACATATACATATATATTACTACACATAGTATTTATTTACTTTTGCCGATAAGAGAGAGAGAGAGAGAGAGCTCAAGCTCAAGCCGTAGCACACTTTCACAGAACTCGGTTCAAGTGTCACGCGTTATCAGTGTCTGAAATATTTGTATAAAATTAATTAGGGTGTAATTTACAACTGTTCTAGTATTTTATTAATTGAGCGGAATGAAGTTGAGTGACAGACTGATGTAGTAACGGAATATACATATGTACAAAAATCTATTGTTTAATCAAATTAGCACAGATCTGTCTGCTCTAGCAACAGCCACACCTGGCCGCCTCTTATGCAATTTGTTTATATATTTCATTTAATACTTTTTGAAGCCAGAACTCGTCTCTTGAAAGCAGACCGCAACCGGCCGATAAAATATAAAATATTAAATATAAAATATATTATTTAATTTCTCTCTCTCTCTCTCTCTTTCTCTCTCTTTTCATCAATATCCCATATTCAATTTCGAAACAAATATCTTACATCTGCCGCAAGTGTTTAAGTTTCGTTTGATGAGCCGCTGCATCGTATCATAAACTAGCTATAGCGACGATATCTATTCTATATATAAGTAGACAAACTAGTTTGCAGCTATCTGTTCCTGTTTCTGTTCATGATTAGTTTGTGGCACAAACTTTGCCCTGCACACGGGGACACTCGCTGCTAGCAAGTGGTTTTCTACAGCTGGCGCAGGACTTTCCCGGCTAACAACTGCTATATTTTCGAATTTGCATTTTAATGAGTGACGCGGGCTACCGTAAATTTGAAACTTTATGCGTTTTGGAGCCACGTGCAGTGCCGGCGCCAGGTATTTGACAGTTTATTGAAAGGCAGCAGCAACAGCAGCCGCTGCGAAGCACGACGTGATATTTAGAAATATGGAATATATGGACTATCCAATCCATATCAGATCTACACAGCTATAACTTCCATTTAAAGTCTTTGTCATTGCCATAAACAATTCTCTCTCGCTCTCAACTCTGGCTTAAATTTGAACTTTGCTGTGGTTGCGCGTTGCCCTTTTAATCTTCTAACCACAGACTGAAATTGAAGTATGGCTAGCAGTTGTTTTTATTGCTGTTCGCTGCTGGCTGCTGGCTGTTGGCTGGTCTCTGTTCGTTGTTGTAACTGGCAGTTGGTTGCTTTTGTTGTTAATTGCTTTCAGTTTCGTTGACGTGTTTTATTTATCGCCATTCCCCATGTTAAGCATTTGTATTCGGTCAAATAAATTCCCAGTTGACGTATATAAATGAAACACAACTAGCAGTTTGGCTCGCCATACAAAATATGCCAACAATCGAATCGGCTAACAGCAAAAAATACAATACAACAACTAGAAAAACTCACAGTTCTCAGTTCCTTTATAAAGTTCAAGTGCAGAAATTGAATATGCAGCTATCAGTGCTCGTAAAAATGGAAACTCTTCTGGCAGCGGACGAGCTTTTCCAGCTGCCAGCCAAAGAAAAGTGTGCGCAAAAGGAAACCCAGAGAAATTAAGAGTATGAAACTTTATGTTCATGAAATTGGCACATATGCCCGACTCTCTCTCTCCATATCCAATCTGAGTGGGCTAACTCTGAGTTATTGTAGACATAAACTTCTTCTTCTCATGCATTTCTTTTTAATATTTAATAAGTAATTTGTGTCTGTCTTGTGCTTGTCATGAATAATCGTAATTGGCCTTTGACTGTTTCTCAATGCACTGAACTGTTAACGCATCCAGTTGTGGTTCCAGTGTTCCATTCGGTTATTCAAACACGTGACGCTTACATTGCACTCATTGTGCATTCATGCGTTTCATGACCCGATGGCTGGCCAACTTTTGACTCTTAGGTGAAGTCAAGGCAAGATGTAGAACATGCTGTGCCCCTCAATCGATTTGACATTGGCTTTGTGCAACCTGTCAACAACGTGGCTTTCAATATCAACTTGTCGTTTTGTTAACTGCAGTTATTGGCTTAGGACTTGCAGGTGTGTGGTTAAGGATCATGAGGTAGCTGGCTGAAGGCCATACTGCCATACTGTCATACTAGTATACTATCATACTATCATGCTATCATACTATCATACTATCATACTAGCATACTATCATACTATCATACTATCATACTATCATACTAGCATACTATCATACTATCATACTATCATACTATCATACTATCATACTATCATACTATCATACTATCATACTATCATACTATCATACTATCATACTATCATACTATCATACTATCATACTATCATACTATCATACTATCATACTATCATACTATCATACTATCATACTATCATACTATCATACTATCATACTATCATACTATCATACTATCATACTATCATTATCATACTATCATACTATCATACTATCATACTATCATACTATCATACTATCATACTATCATAATATCATAATATCATAATATAATAATATTATAATATAAAAATATAATAAAATTATAATATTATAATAATATAATAAAATAAAAAA
The DNA here is from genome assembly GCA_018903745.1 of Drosophila repleta. Classification (NCBI taxonomy): domain Eukaryota; kingdom Metazoa; phylum Arthropoda; class Insecta; order Diptera; family Drosophilidae; genus Drosophila; species Drosophila repleta. Next base: position 8,159,694 of record JAEIGN010000396.1, read on the forward strand.
ATAAAAACATAAGCGCTACTAAATTCACATTTGGATAACGTTCGGTCAATGTCATTTCAACTGTGGAAAACTAAAGAAAGTGAAAATATTTACATGCATATTCACACATACATATATCCACACATACATACATTTTATATACATAGATAATTCTTGCTCTGAGCGCAGCACATCAGGATTTTCTTAGCTCTTTTTGATTGCTTTTGAATTGCTTTGAATGGCCAAGTTTTCATGCTGCATGTGGCATGGCATCGCACTGCAATTATCCAGATGACTTAGCCAGAGAGACAGTCAGAGAGAGAGAGAGAGAGAGGGTAAGAGAGGGAGACAGAGAGTGACTGCAGACAAAAGCCTAACCATGAATATGTCTGTTTTTTTGTTTTCGAGATGCCACCAAAATGCATGTATGTGCTACAAATGCAAATGCCCGTCTCGCTGCTGCTCGCTGCCTTTGGCATAGCAAATATGTGAATGAAGACATCAGAAATATGGCCACGGCTTTGCTGAGGTTCCTGGCAACTATGTTATGTGGCTCTATTCATGTCACGTTGCGGCTGGCTACGCCACGGCGTATGTGCGATGTGCCCCAGCAGCATTTCAGCTCAAAATGAATTCAGTTGCACTTACTTAAAGTGCAACAACGGCAACATTGACAAAGTAAACAGCTGTTTTAGAAGGCATACAAGTGTGCGTGTGTGTTACATATGTTATTTGATTACACTTTACAGTTACAAATTTAATTACATTTTAAAATGTTCATGAATAGCTAAAAAAAAAGTTGAGTGAATAACAAAGGCGAATGAATACCCTAACTGATTTGATAGAAGAATCATGTATCCTACAATAATGTATGGCACATGATATAAAATATTATAATATATATCTTATATCTTATGATTATTAATCTTTATTCACCATTGAAAACTTAAGTCAGCTATTCAATTATCCTTCGATTAAGAGTCTTTCCCAAATATGTATTTTTATCTGCCTTATCTCATTCATTGCTCAGCTCCCAGTTTCCATTTTGAATTCAATTCACTCTACTCCACATTGTGTTGCATATTTTGTGGACAAACTGTGTTACCTGGCAGCACTGCTGTCAACAAATACTCGAGGGTCGGGTCGCATTGGGGTTGGGGTTGGGGTTGGGTCTTTATGCAACCAGCAATGTCCACAAATTTTACAAAATTATCTCGTGCCCGGCGAGCTTGCCCTTAGTGACCCAATTCGCATTTTGGCCAGCATTGTTAATTAATTGTTGTCTCTCTCTCTCTTCTCTCTCTCTCTCTCTCTGTCTCTCTCTTTTTTTTCGGTTTCTTTCTCTTCCGTTCTGTTGCTAGTTTTGTTGTGTTGCATTGTGGTTTCATTAGTGGTTAGTTAGTTGACTACCAGCTGCTCATTTTGCGTTGCAACATTGTCGATTTCCAGGGAATTTTCTTTTTTATTTTCCGTTGGCAATTTGAGAGCTGCTGCCAGCTTTCGTTTCGTATTTACCTTGCACTTTCAATCAGTTAAATATTTAGAGCAATTCTTTGGATTTTTATTGCGATGGCTTTCAACTGCAACTGCCATAAGCCATCAGCCTTGAGTCTAACAACTTTTGCTGCAATTTTAAAGCCGATTCGAAACTCATATTTTTTTTTTCAGTTTTATGCTATATATATATCGCCCTGGCAGCCACATGGACGTTATTCAAACAAACAAAGGCGAAAGCGTGACTAAAAAATTGTTTTTGCATTTGTTTTGCAAAATGGGATATTGGTTTTTGGCGCGGTCAGCAAAAATCTTTGCCAAACTAGTAGCGGATGGTGTGTGTGGGCGTGTCTCTCTATGTGTGTGTGTGTATGCTGTATCCATTTGATTTGGCTGCCTTTCGGCGAGTTTGCATATTTGCATATCTAGCAAAAATGTGCATCTATCCAGGCATCCATTTGACGCACTTTGCCGCTCCATGCTCCATGCAGCCATTCATTGAGTGTCACTTGTAGTTCACTTTGAGGTGTGTATAACACCAATTTTTTGGGTAAACCCACTAACATGGCCACTGGCAACAGTGTCCCGCTGCTCTGATCGGTCTCTACTTTTGTTTTCCTTCAGCCACCGGGTGTCCGTTGACATCAAACAGCTCGTTAAAAGGTTTGCGCCAATTAGCACTGGGAAATGCGGCTGCAGCTGCATCCATTGCCAGCAGTCCTTTTGCTGAAATAAATGCAAATTTCATATTTTCCGAGCTGCTGCTTATGGCGATTGTTAAAGCGGACACAAAGCGGGACTAAAAATCAACAGCTGTATCAAATATTTAGCTAGATCTTTATAGCACACAGGAAAGTTTAAATTAATTGTGTTTTATGTGCGTAACAGAAATTAAGTTTTTGTTATAACTCTCCCTACTCAGGGATAAATCTACCAAAATTATCGTGAATTTTTATCATTTTAAATAAATTTGTTACATTAATTTATTTTTATTTGATTCATATTTATTTATGTCCTTAATGTAATCAATTTGTTTTCAATTTGCTTTCAGAAATCTCAGCAAATTGTTGTCCAGTCTGAACCACTCCCATTAAAATTGTGCCCATCATTATTTGAGCCAGCCCATTCTCAACTTAACTTTAACAATGTGCAAAATTTGCATATATTCTGTATACTTGACACTCTTCATCAATTATTTATGTATAAATTAGCTCAAACAGCTTTGAAACTAATGCATATTCTAAGCTTTTAATTTTCAAATTACAAACAAACTATTTAGGACTAGATGAGTGGACAACTTGTACTATTTTTGGGTCACTTCACATATCACACTATTTCAAACTATATGATAGAGAAAGTTTTCTATATTGCTCTACTGCAAACAGTGTTATCCAAACATGGTCCAAGCTCAACTTGAAATGACAAATTTGTGTGAGACTTAACATTGTATAAAAAATTTAAAAAATTAAATATTTAATTAAAATTTAAGCAAGGCAAGACTCCAGTTAACACGAGAACAAATATAAAAGGTAGTTAAGCTCTCTTAAAAAAAATACATATATAAATAAAATTACCTTAGCAGACAGCAGAAGGCGACGAAAATGGACCAAAGTGTAGAAAAACATCATCTTGTACCTGATTAAAGGCTAAGAGCCGCACAACTGGGGCATGCTCGGGGCTTGCTCGTGGCTGGGGCGTTGATGATAGCTGTGCAAACAGGGCTATCAGTTACGGCTATTTATATATTTGGGACATTCGTTAGAGCAAGACGCTGTTCCTCTTTAAACAAAGGCCGCCAAATGTAGCCCTAGGGGCGACATTTATGAAAGGCTGTCGGGCGACTCTTTTCATTATGCAAAGCTAATGCGGCCGACCATTAAGTAAGGGAGTAACACGTGCAGGGCCAAAAAGGGCTAACCACAAAATTACAGCACTGCTAAGCACAATTAATGTCAACTCTTTCAGAATTTCAGGTGAAGATTCTGCTGCGTAACTGAGCCAAAACTTTGCTCAAAGTGGAAAACGGCTAAAAGCTGTTGATAACAAATTGTGGCTTATATGTGTTTTGATATGAAAAGAGTTTTATGTTTTGAATAATCTTAAAATTAACTTTTTATTGATATTTCTGAAATAAATACATAAGGAAAAAATTTATAAAATAAAATTAATATATAAATAAAATACAAATAATAAAATAAAAATAATAACATAAAATAAATTAAACTAAATTAAAAAAATAATAATAACAAAATAGAAATAAAATGTAAAAATATAAAGAAATTTGATTTCCAATAAAAATAAATTAATTCTAATCTTTTTGCTCTCCTCATATTTTTGGCCACCCTGACTAAGCAGAAATTTAAATTTGCCGCGAATAATCAATCAAATTTATGCAGGCTAAAATAACTTTTCACTTTTGATTAATAGCAGCGAGAAAAAATTGCTGGTGACACTTCGAAACCATTAAAATGCTGAAGTCATGCGGATTTTGTTACCCAAATTGTTAAGTCAAGGTTAAGTGCTCAAAGTTTGGCCAAAAGTTTAACAGAAAAGAGAAATTAATTTTATAATAAAAAAAAGCAAATACTTGACAAAATATGAAGTCGCCTAAAGGAGAATGTCAAAAGTTGTTCCAGTTTGAGAATTTCTGCTGATATGATTATTAAATTGCTTCCTTCTGGAAATGCTCTAATCTGCAGCTCAAATGCCAATTTTAATTTGAACCAAATTTCTATTTTTTATGGCCCATTAAAGCAGAAAAAGTTTCAAACGCGCAATAAATATAAAAATAATGCTATGCATACGGGCATAAAACCTCAAGCAAATCATAAAAAATTAGAATAATTTGAAAAATAGAAAGTTATAAAACAGATATAAATGGCCTAACCTGGCCTAAGCCCAATAAAAATGCAAATTCATATTTTTATTGAGAGATCTCAATAAAATTGACTTTGAATGCCGATTTGGCATGCCTTCAATCATCTTGATTATTTGCTTAATTGAAATTGAATTGATTTGCTGGAAAACATGAAAGTTGACAGCACATTTGAGGTGTGTGTGAGAGTGTGAATGTGTGTGTGTGTGCATGTTTATTGGCCTTGCCTGAAAGAGGAAGAGTGAAAGGATTTGACAGCTCGTGAATGGAGTTAAGACATCATCAAGACATTCGGTTTTCGGGTCGGAATCATGCATTTTCCCTGACTGCCATCATCAAACTTTTCAGCCCTTTTTCGAATACATTAAATGGATTTGAGTTCAGCTCACTCGCACACATTTGCAAATTTATGTAAATCATTTGGAGAACGTGCTGGTCAATTTGTGCAAATCAAATTGAATTTTTATGTATTTGGGCTCAGGCACAGGTAACGCGCAGCGAGCTGAGAGCCTCTTAAATATTTAGTAACCAGCTCTGACAACAACAACAACAACAACAATCAGTGTGTCAACACAATCAGCATAATAACTGAAGGCCGCCAGGTCCCTGAGCCGCAATGAAATTGGATTAAATTCAAATATGTGGGGGAGGTTTGCAGGGGATTCTCTGGGCAGATTATGGGCTGCTAAGGGCAATGCTATTTGGCCTATGACAAGCTCAAAGTCAAAGCCTAATACACTGCCTAGAAATTTATCTGTAAAATACAAAAAATAGTTAAGAGAATCAAAATCTGATAGAAGCTAATGCCTAAAAGCTTTTATTAAAAAATCTGATAGTAAATCTGACGATAGTAACAAAATATAGTTTTCATCTGAACAATAACTTGGCCTCTTTGAGCCTGCGTTCCACCTACTCAACATACTCTAGTCGATCGGTGTTCTTACTGGGAGTACAGCCATTGGGAGCTGCCTTCGGTGCTCATCGATGCTGTGCTGCTCAAGGCCATCTCGCTGGCCTCAGGCCTGCGCCTGGGCCGCATTCTCAGGCGCTGCCAAATGGGATAAAATATGCCGCCCTTGTTGCTGCTGTCTCCGTCAGCGCTCTTTGTGTTCGAATTTATTCCATCGTCCTGCACAGGAGCGCGCTTCTTTGCAAAGACCTTGGCCAGCCGCTTGAACAGCGAACCAAATAACTTTCGAGACTTTGTTTTCTTCTTGGGCGTTTCGAGGCTGAGAATAGTCGATGAGGACTGGGCGGAGTCTTCAATATTGGACAACGGCAATGGCAACGTGAGAACTGTGGTAGTGGGCACTGGCTGCTGCAGTCCTTCTAGCACTCGCTTCAGATTCCTGCGTAGGATTTTGTATTGATCCGGATTGCGAAAGCTGTGCATGGGCGAGAAGGGGTCCCTTTGACTGGGATAGCCAGCGGCGCAGCTTAGCGACTGCCGCCCACTGCGAGGTGGCGGCTTTGGCGCTTGGCGTCGCCTGCAGCGAGGCGGCGGCAGCGGTGGCACATGAGACATAGTTGTGGTTACCACAGCGGGTGCATCGGGCGGATAGCTGGGAATAACAGGCTGAAGAATCACAACAATGCGCTCAGCGCTGTGGGAGGCACTCCTATTCAGCTGCCAGCTAAAGAAACAAAGTCAGCTGAAGCTCAGTTCATACTAAAGTCAAATCATACCAAATCACAATCAGCATCAAGTTATAGATGGGCAGTGCTATCAGGATATGGAATAGCAGTCGCAAGAAAGGACACTCCGAGTCCTGCAGCTTGACTAGCAGCAGTCTGCAGTACGATTCCGGTACGATTGAGGGAAACGCCCACAAGTCCATGGCCAGGTCGGTGTCATTGTGCAAGCCCAGCACAAGCACTCCATTCCTGCCACTTCCCGTCAGAGCGTGGAGCAGAAAGATGATCAAGATGAAGCTCAGGGACATCCAGGGTTCCATTCTGAAAAATAAAAGGCTGGGGAAAATAAATGTATAAAAAAATATATAAAATGAAATTGAGAAACGAACTTTGTTTGGCAGCAGGGCTTACTGAATAACATACGTTAGATAGACTTATCTGTGGATAGACTTTGCTAGTGATTAAGGACTCTAGTTTATGGGCTTTAATTAAGCTAGAACTTACAAGCTTTCCATTACTCTATATAATTAAATTTAACTCCACATTGATTTACCTCATACATAGATGTGGGCGCTTGGGCCGCATCAGTTTATAGTTTGCGCCGCATCCAATTTCAATTCTATTTAGAGTCACGAATTTGTGACTGTGAGCGCAATAATGAGGCTTGCTTTAGGCGGGGGGCAGCCTTACCACGTTCGGGCAATAATTTCACATGATTTTAATTAAAAGCGAACAGCAGAAGCTTTCAATTTGGTTACCCCAGAGATGTGTGTGTGTGCATTTGTCACATGTTTCGGCAAACATTTACAGCTATAAATGCCGTTTCTATTTAGTCGCGCACAAAAACGAGAAAAATAAACTCAAATTTCATTTGCGGCCTGGCCGAAACGAGACGCCAGCCTAATGCGATTTGCGCCTAATGCAATAAAAGGCAGAATGAATGGAACACGCTGAAAGAAGATAGAACTGAAAGTATATTTGTGCATGGAAACCACATTATTATTATATATTTATATATAAAAAAAGAAATTTAATAAATGTCCCTTTGCCTGCCTTGAGTTGGTCTACAATTAAATCCATAACCAAAATCTGGCACTTAGTATAGAGAGGAGTAGAGGGTCAGAGCGGCACACACATCTCTCGACTCGCCTGGCTAATGATTGCCAACTCAAACACACGACACACGATATGAAATGAAATGAAATGATTTGCCCGGTTAATGTGTTTGCCGAAGGGCCCTAATGTATATCCATCTTTATGATTGATGTGCGGTCGCATGAAATTTATATCATGTGGTTCAGCTGTGTGCGAATGGAGAATTATCTTCGCTTCATTGGCCTGACCTTTCGGGCTAACCTTCGAGAGTCGACTCGTTATTTATTGACCTAATAGCTTGTGATTAATTTTGATAATTGACTTTCTCCATTGAACTCGCTGCCAATTGATGGCCGGCTCCAGCAGCGTCATAATTTACATTGATATCAGCTAATGCAATTAAGTCGAAATGATTTATTAACTGATTTTGTTGCCAAAAATCAAAATTATCTAATAATGGCGATAGCTATTTAGAATATTAAATTGCATTTAATGTCGACTGCGTCGAAATAAATTGGAGTTTTTACATTTTATTTGGCAAGCAGAGAGATATTTGAATTGTTATTTGATTTATGAGATCTTATAAAAGTCTCAATAATATAAAATATATTTTATTTAAATGTATATTTAATTTCAATATTTATTTAAATTCATCTTTTAACTGCCTCTTCGTTAGTCGACTTTGTGGCACTTTCTCAAGCAATTAACGCCGATTGCAAGTTTTATTACAACTCGTGCAGCAAAAACCAATAAATTTACATATAAGAATGGAATGAAAACAAAAATGAGAAGAAAACAAATATTTTATATTTAATTAATTCAATTGCAGCGCGTCGATGCGAAGTGCAACGCGAATCCTTGCCTCGCCACAAGCCCCTGTATAATTTGCTCTCCTTTTATTGGATTTCCTTTGCAATTTATCGTAGCTTCTTCTGCTCCGCTCGTTCGTTGTCTTCGCATTCACTTAAATTAAAAAGGTGTTAAACATTTAAATAATGAATTCAATTCATTTATTTATATGACACGAGAGTATAGCCTTAATAAAATGTTTGAGTGTAATGACAGTTTTGATTTCTAAAGCTTTGATACCTTAAGACACATATCTTCAATTTCCAGAGTTTTTTCTTGCAATTTTGTTATATTTTTTTTTGCTCTACGTTTGTAACTATTTCCTTAGCTTCAAAGATTGCGTGATAAAGTTTGCCTTGAATATATTTGCCTGCCCGCATATTTATGCCTCGCAGCGTTGACAAAGGCACTTCCGGCCGCAGGAAGTTTGTTTGCCAGCCCTTATACAGCTGACACGGCTTTCATTTACTAAAGAATACTAATATGTTAATGGTATTTTATGTTAGTTCTGAGCGGAAATGGGCTGCTTTGCTGAGCCTTGCAAGTTTTACCTAAGGGAATGGCTAATGCACAGCTAATGGCTATGGAAAGACTATACGCTATATATGTAGTAAAACTTTTTTATAAAATTCTTAAAATTTACTATCTGCAGGAATTTTAGCTTAAATATAAGCTGACATATTTATAAATAATTTTTAAATTTTTTATATATTTAAATATGCTGAAATATTAACTTTTCTGCAAACAACTTTAAAACTATCTCAATTTTTTGAAGCTCTGAAGCAACAGCTGTAATTTTTCTTCAAAAAAAAGTTTCTTTTCAGCTAATTATATGAGCTTTGACTTGTCATTAAAATTGCCGTTGGCATTGTCACAAAGTTCATTAAAATAATTCAAGGCATGCAAAGCGCTTACACCTTTCGCGCTGTCAACGCCAGCAGCTTGTTCGTGCAACTCGAAAACACATTAAAGGATGCAACAATAGTTGGGAGTCGAGCATGTCTTCGTGGAAAGGCAAAACTTTAGCGCCACAGCTGTTGACATTTGTTTGATAGTTTTTTGATGACACATTTTCAGGGCAGTTGTAAAATTATGCAAATGCGAACAGGCAATGGCATTAACAGCAGGCGACTTGAATTTTCTTTGCATTTCTAACGACTTCATGAAATCTAAACTATGAAAATAAGATTCTATGCTTAATACTCTAACCGGGGAAACTTGAATTTTATATAGTCTAATAGAATAAGATACCGTTTAGTATTTGATAGTTGTAACTATTCTCATTCTAAAGCTTCGTCAGAGCCATATCAGATTCCTACCTGTATCCAATTAATTAGCACTGTCATCAGCTCTATATACAATAGAAGATGCCACACAATACCGGTCTTAGAGCGTGGGCCACATTATCAGACCATTTGTCAGTCGGCCGCTGGAGGTGGGATATAAATTACGCGACACTTTAGTCAAGCTATGCGAGTTGGCACTTGCGTTGAAGTTTGTGTTGCAAGCAGTCGACATTATTCATACAGGCTGTCAGGGCAGGACTGGGCTGGGTTGGGCAGGAATTGCCTGCTTTCACACAATGTCACGCACCCGAAGTAAGATGTCTGTTCTGGCACGTGCTGTTTGTTGTTTCTCTATTTGTTTGTTTGTTTGTTTGTTGGTTCGTTTGTTTTGTTGATGCCCGTAATTTGTCAGCTCATTATTAGCTGCGGTTGGGGCTTGACTGATGACATTTGCGGTGCTAATTGAAAATGCGTTTTAAATCCCATCTTTTGCCAGAAGCAAAGAGCATAGGAGCAAGTGAGCAAGGCTTTAAACTTAAACTGGATTCGATAAAACTTCAAGTGCACACATGGCGTATGAGTTATGTGCGCAATAACTAGAGCAAAGAGTGCTGCTCTTACCACTTTTGTCTAGCTCTTGGCCAAGTTGCAAAAGGGCCAGTTGCAAAGTTTTGAACGGAATTTAAAACAATTTGTTGTCACAAAGGAATCGCTTAACTTTGCACAAACTTTCAACTGACTTCGGTTCGGTTCGGTTCGGTTTCTATGGCAAAGTTATGGCTTATCAAACAGACGACTAGGGAACAACATTAGCTTAAGTTAGTATTACATTTTTAGTTATGGGAAAGGAAGTTGAAGTGATTGGATTTAGTATATATATAGTCGGTATGGCTTTATAATACTTGTTAATAATATTTTTTTAAATATAAATTATTTAAATTTTAAATTGCTTTTAAATTGATAATACAATTCCTGGAGAAGAGCATCTTGGTCTAGCTGTAATGTGCTAAGTTTGTGCTACAGATAGCTCTGTCTGACCTTCATCTGTTTTGCCTTTTAGAGCTTGACCAACGCCTTGATACTCTCCTTTAAACAACTGCAACTTGATAGTTGAGCATAGAGCTATGTGATTCACTTCAATATTGAACAGCTTTACCAGCCACAACATAATAGATAGATATTGATTTAAGTAATATATACACATATATTGCAAGTAAATAGACGCTGACCACAGCTGGGATACCCGACTGGCCTTAAATAAATAATATTGAGTGGAAAAGTTTTCTGCTTTCGGCATATAATTGATTGATTTTCGTTGTGCTTTTAAGCATAAAAACGTAGACAATGTATCGAAGGCGTTGCTAATACTGTTCGAATGGCATAAAATGTGTCAGCTTTTATGATATTCTTCTTGTTCAGCCAATCGTGCAGAGGGGACGAATTCGTTTCCGCGTTGCCAGGCAACAGCAACGACGGCGACAATATTTCAATTGACGACCCAAGCAATGCAAATATATACACTTAAAGTATATATTTATGTATATCGACGGTGCACATGCTTGGAATTTGAATGTGTCTCGGTCCCAAGTTAGACTCTCTTTTCTTTGTGCTTTGGCCCAAAAGGTTGGCACAATCACAAACGCGTCCTAATGGACCGAACGAGAACAAATACAGAAAATATTTTATTGATATGGAAATATACATACATATATGTGTATAAAGCAGAAATCCAGCCAACAAGTGAAGCATGTAGACAGAGTCGAGTCGAGTATGGAACAGGAATTAAACTACAGAATTATGTATAAGTATAATCAGCTCTTCTAGTCCGCTCACAGTCTATGAGCTAAGTATGACTAATAACACATTTAAGTAGATTACATGACTTATTCGTTCGATATCAGTGTAAATGTCTTGCGAGCTCATATTCATATCCATTTTCATGTAAATGATCCAATATGTGTGGCGCATGACTTGGGCTCAGTTCATGATTTATGGCACTCGTCCATAAATTTAGAGGAAGCGGACAAGTAAACTGGTTGGTTGGTTGGGCCAGCTCAGTAATTCATTCACGCGATATTTCAATTTGCATTTGGTGTGAAGTGGGGCAGCGATTTGCGGCTGGTGTGTGCCAATCTGTCGCTTAAAATGAATTATAAGCAGATCAAAAGAGCACTGAATTGCCAAATTGAATAAGCACACGCAGCCGACGAGGCACAAGCCAAGCATGATTGATTGACAAGAGAGAGAGCAGCAGCTCTTAAGCCTAATTCTATTGGCAAATGAGAGTGAAATGAAAGTGAATAAAGTGTTACAATGCATGCCACACGCATGAGCTCTAAAAAAAAGAAAAATACACATATGAGAATATTATTTATAATCAATAATTTCACAAAATATATATTGCTAATTTGCATCAACTTGATGCCAATAATAAATTAATGTAAGGTTGCAGTTTTGTAAGTTAGAATCAAAGAGACTACATGCAACAGCTAATTAGATTGGAATACATACACTTAAAAATATATTATTTTCAAATACATATATAAATAATATTATTTACATTTTCGGCAATAATTTGGTATAAATTTTAATTGGTCAAACAGTGAAAAGCCCCAAAATCGCAGCTAAATCTATTTTGTGGCCTTTTACGCTTCATTCAAATCTAATAATTTGAAATTTTGTTTAGTTTTTGATTTAATTTAGTTACATTACATTTTTTGTATCATGATATATTTATCATATTTGCATTTGCTTTTCGCCTTTATTGAGCTCACAGCAAACAGCAGATATGATACATAAATTTATAATACATAATTAATAAAAACAAATAAAATGAGTTTTTAATTAAAGCCGCAATAATTTTATCAAATAAACGCAGAGTCAAATGCAAATGAAAACCTCATTAAGTATTTATTTAGACTAAATGCAAATAATAATTAGCAAATATTGATTAACTCAGAGTGAGTGATTAAAAAAAAAAAACTCAAACTCATGCCAAATATTTTTATATAATTCAATTTCTAAACAATTTTTAAAATCTTTTTCTTTAGTAAATATTTTAATGAATTTAATTTCTCATTATCTTCCGTTAAACTCAAGGTATTTCGCCATTAGCCAAGCTTTGCTTAACAAGTAGGCAGCAGCAGGCCTAAAACGCGCACGTGGAAATATAATTAATTTGCCGCAAACAAAGCCTGAGATTAGCGGAAATCGCATAAAACCGATGTTGCCAAGCTCAAGGGAACAGGCAAAATATTTCCGCCTTCATATGCTCGAATTATGTAACGCAAAATTAAGCGAATTCCATTTTTATGGTAATCCCTTCGGCATACTTGCTCAAATCTTTAACACATTTATTAGTTGTATGTGTGAGGCGAACATAATCTATCAGCCTTCTCTGTGAGGATAGTTCGCAAACAAAAAATATATATATATATATATATTAATACATAGGCAAAGAATTGACTTGTTTAATATTACGCATACGCAGAGTTGAATAATATATTGTAATGCATTTAACTATTTATTAATATAAATTATTTTCTATATTAATATTTATAATTATTCAATTTTGTTATTAGTTGTTATACTTTAAACCCTTAAAAGCAATAAATAAAATTAATATTTATAACAAATAAACTAAATACAATAAATTGTGAATCTCTTAAAAATATATATAAAATATAACGTCTATATTTAATGTTTTATCTTTTATCTTTCATTATATTTGCAATCCAGCTGCAACGTTCACACTTAATCAGGCACAATCAATGTCATTTATTTTCCCAGCGAGCGCATTCATTTGTTCAATGATTTTCAATTCCGCATTGGATTTGAAATGAAACGATCCGTGTGCATAAATTTGTATTTCAATGCGCGAATCAAACGCAGAATGCAGGCGCTGATTTTAATTGCGCCGCATAGAGACGGGCACTTTGCATCAAATTGTTGTAGCTGGGAATACTTTATTAGTCTGGACAGACAATGTTCACAATTGTCTGTCGATGGCTTTGCGCAAATGTTTTTACCCCTTCTGCTGCGCAATGTGAACTAGTTTACAATTGCTTGCATTCCAATTACGGTCAGTGGAGATGGCCATGCGCCATTCAGCGGGGAGTGCTACTATTTATTCGCTCATTATACAGTGAGATACACAAGTATATTGCTAATTTGCGAAAATATAAGTTAAAATTCAGTTGTACGATGCAAAGGCATAGCCAAGAAAATCCACATTTTTTTTTTTTTTTAGTATAACAATAGGGAAAATGTTTTTTTGTGTTTCGCCATAATATTTCATGATAAAATACATTTCTGAATGGACAGCAATAATAAACCTATAAAGCCAGCAAGGTAGATGCCATGCAAACACCAGCTGTCGACCGAGCTGACAGAAGAGTTGACATCGCAAAAAACATGCATAACAATTGCACTGACTGAGGGCTGTGGCTTGCGGATTGTGGCCGCGTGGAACTGTCAGTCGAATCGCCTGTTTAACCACAAGAAACACATTTCAGATCTGCCAATTAATGTCAAATGAGAGAAGGATTTCAAAGTGGGCACAAGTAGTTTGGGAGGCAGTACACAGCTGTCAGATACCCAGCCGGCAGTGGCAAGCTAATGGAAAAAAATGGATAAAAAAAGGTATCACAAAAAATTAAAATTAAAAATAAAATGGAGATAAAATAATAAAGAAAACAAAACAAGAAAAAAACAAAATTAAAATAATTTTAAGAAAATATATGTCAAAAAAAATTAAATAAAATTTAAAAAATAGAAATACATAAAAAAAATAATATAATATAATATAATAATTTAAATAAAATTTGTCCTAAACACTTATCTAGCTCAAAGAGCTCTGATATACAAATTAAATATAGTCTCTTAATCAAACTATTAGCATAGTACAAGCAACTAAAACTCTCAACTATCAAGTATTTATTTTGTTAAGCTCTAATGAGTCGGAAATCTTGTTGTTAACTGTTAGATGCCAACCTTTTTATCCACTTCTGCATGGCTGCCCTGAACACGATTGACTTCGTCTAAACTGCGCCTGCAGCGCTGCCCGGGCGCTGGTAGCATATTCTCTATAATGCTATTTGTGCATTCCCTAAGCACTGCTTAATTAATTTAATTTGTTAAGCGTTTATTTTCTCTTCTATTCGAAAGAGTACACAAAAGTTTTCCGCTCGTGCCCCTTGTTGCCGTTTACATTGTTACAAGCGGATTTCCGTAAGCTCTCCGACTTACATTCCCATAAGTTTTACCTGGCATAACAAGCACGTAAACTCGACCCAAGTCGAGTGGGCTACACAATAATGCACTGTCTGCCTTCTTGTTGTTTTCAAAAAGTATTTTTATATGTTTACTATGCAAGGTTTTGTTAATACAAGCGCTTAATAAAGCGCAAGCCGCAGGAATTGTGGCTGGCTTAGCTGGCGAGAGAGAGAGAGAGAGATAGAGAGATAGAGAAAGATAATTTAATAATGGAGAGAAAGTCCGAGTTATTTTTTAATGAGAATTGATGAAATATTTACTATGAGTCTGGAATTTGTATTATTATTTATGGCCCGCTCTTAAATTGTGTCTATTGTTCAGGTAGTATGAATGCTTCATTTGAATGTTTGTTGCGCAGCTTTGGCATAACTTATCTAGAGCACATGAGCTTAGGGACTTATACCACAGATAAGCCAGACAAAAGCTGCATAAAACTTTTATCTTCCACTTTAAAATGATATTTAGAATAGTTGTGCGACTGTGAAGCAGATGCCTGCTTAAGCTAGCTGAAAGGATGCGAATGTCTGGCGTTCCATTTCACACACACACATACACCCACACTCACTTACACACAGTTACACATTCATGCTGTTGGTTAAATGTCAACCAGCAATGCCTATTGCAAATGTGCACGTCTCTGCACACATGCAGAGAGTAGACAGGAGAAATGCCAACACGCAGTCTTTGGGGGCAAACAATATGCAGGAAATGCCAATGCAAGACGAGGGTGACGAAACTCAGCAAAATAATATTTGCTTTGCATTGTCGGGAATTGAAATACTTATCTACGCCTCGCACAAATACATTTGCACACTTTCAGGCCATTTGCATTCCTCGCAGCTAGAAATATTTATTAAAGTCACAAACTCATCTTAAACATGGCTGAAAGTAGTTGAAATTTGAGTTGATCTATGGCCAGCAGCTCAATAAATGTTGGGTAATTTATAAAAAATGACTCAGCTGATAAGGCGGCCGGCCTCATCCTGTTTCGGGCGTCATTCTCCGCCACATAAATAAATCAATATCGAGCAAAAACATTTTTCTCCACTTTTTTTTCGTCAACTGCCAAACGGATGCGGGCAGCTGGAGAGGTGATTAGTGAACCTACAAATAGTAAACAGCTCCGGACAAAATATTAAAGATGCGGTTGAGTGGGCAGGAGGTTAACGTTGAGCTGCTCCGAGTGGAGTGCTTGCCAAGGTGGAATAGTTAATAAAAAAGCAAAGAAATTCAATTGAGCTGAAATGCTTTAAGGACTTCAAGCGGAAGACTTGGTGGAGCTCTGAGAATTTTACAAATTAAACTAAATTTGCTGGCAGTAAATATACTCAACGATACATTTTTGGAAACTCACTCTGATATACTCAGATATATATACAGATATATTAAATGTTTTATATCATTATTTTATTTCAGAAAAAACAGACTCAGTTGAATCGTTGAGTATAGCCAAATGAACCATCAGCTACGTAATATGTCATAAGATTTTTATAGACAAATTTATATATACATATATATATTTGTATATATGTATATTTTTGTTGTTTCTTCCTTTTAGGGCTGTCTACTTTGAACAACGATGCGTTTCGTTGCTAACGAGGCGAGTCATAAAAATATTTAGGATCCTTTTATTGTTACACAAGCTGTGTGCGAGACCTCATTGGATACAGTTGTGCTGGACAGCTGCGAGATGGCATGGTA
Source organism: Drosophila repleta (assembly GCA_018903745.1). Classification (NCBI taxonomy): domain Eukaryota; kingdom Metazoa; phylum Arthropoda; class Insecta; order Diptera; family Drosophilidae; genus Drosophila; species Drosophila repleta. The sequence continues at coordinate 8,175,882 of JAEIGN010000396.1, forward strand.
TTTACTTTTATTATGCACTAGTTTAGGATTGTCGTTGATGAGGAGTTTACGAAGAGCCTAATAATAAATATATTTTCTAAATACGCTAAGTGAATAATACAAATATATATTGTATACGAAATGTACTAAATAATTATTCAATTTCATATAGATATAATAAACTCAGTCTAATTTCCTTTTGATTTCCTGCAAGTCACTTTTATTTTTATCATAGCTCACTAATTGATTCGAATTTCATTAAAAATTGACCGATAAAATTGTAAAAAGTACTATATAGTCATATGGCGCCATGTGCAGTTTTCTCTGTAACAAGAAAATAAAAAAATAAATAACTGCCCAATGCGGGGCAGCCATAAATCGTGTCTAACAATGCTCGAGAGGCAGGCAGGGCTCCTTGGCCAGTTGGTAGATCAGATATCCTTAGTGCATATGTAGCATATTCACACACACACACACACACACAGAGAGCCGGACATATGTGTGTTGTTCGTTTCTTGGACGGGCAATTTCTCTCTCAAAGTGTTTGTGGTGCGCATTGTGGCTGCTGTTTGTGCAATCGCATTAGGGAATTTGCTGCAAAATTTATTACACGTTTGTTTACCAACTTCCAAGGTGTGAAATTTAATAAATTTTTAAATTTCGTGCAAAGAGAATGGCTGAGGAGACACTCATTTAATAATTACCAGCCAGGCGAGAGCCGAAGATTCTCTCGCAGATAAAGTGAAGTCCATATTCTAAGGAGCTTTGCGTGCGAATGCCAGCAGCAGCAGCCATTAGCACTCATTGTCATATAAAATTCATTTCCTTCAACACTCGCCCACAATTACGCGCATGTTTTTTCGGACCGGCAGCAGCAGCAGCGGCAGCTGATGTTGCCCCGGGCCTCGTGGCGAAACTTTTTGCCACCTCTTAAATTGCCATTGCCAGTGGCCAAAGAAACACTCATTAAAAGTGCCAAAACTTTTTATGCAGTTGGCTCGTCAGTTAGTCCTGGTTCTCGTTCGTGCGCTTCTGAAGGTATTTTCAGATAATTGTTTTTTATTTCGCATATTTAATAATTATGTGCGGGAAAGTTCAGTGTCGAAATAAGGTTGGGGTAAGAATTTATAATTTAAATTTTATTATTTATTTGATGTAATAATTTCTGAATTCACACAGGACTTTGAGCAAATGTAAAGATATATATTTATGCTTGTAATATGGTAATTATTTATTTAAATATTTATTTTTAATTAGTTGTTTATTATTTCTGAGTTATTTATGCTCTACTTATTTACTATTTATTTTTTATTAATTTATTTAATAATTTATTATTCAGATATATTCATATATAGATACAAATACAGCTACAGTCACAGGTCGCCGAAGATCCTTTGATATTTATATCTTGATACCAATTAATTACTCTAAGCCACGCACCCCATTAAATTTTGAAAACATATTATTATATTAATTCTTCAGCAGCTTAAAAGCTTATGTATTAAATTTACACCACGATAACAATATTCAAACTTGCTTACGGAAGTGCGACAGCTCAACTCTGTCATTTCCTTAAGTAAACAGTGAAATTGCTTAAGAGCCAAAGCTAGTAAGCGCGAGAGTGAGAGAGAAAGGTAAACAGAGAGAGAAAGAGAGAGAGAGAGAGAGAGAGAGAGAGTGAGAGAGCGAGAGGAGTGTCAGCTGTCATCGCATGTTCGAATTTAATCTCGGGCTGTAATCCCCGACATAAATTTCAATTAAAAAGCTGACAGTGTCAGACATTAATTGTTGCACTGTTGCTCCAACAACATTTCGATATTGAAATTGAGTTTGCTGTCCATAAATTGCCGTGTCTCAATCCCCAATCGTCGTCACCGCAAGCACGTACTTTCAGCTCCATTAATAAATTTTCACCATTTAAGCTGCTTGTATTTTGCAGCTATCTGAAAAACTGTCTCTCTTTTAGCCAAGTTAATGAATCCTTATTGCCATATGACAGCGCGTGTCAAACACGATTTATGTACACGGAAAATACAATTTAAGTGCACTTTAAGTACGTTCGATTATCGCCAAATGAGTGAGTGTATGTAAAACATTAATATCTGATATTTTCAATTTTGGTAACCAATTGAAATCGATTTTATTGAGCAACTGCAAGTATATATTTTATACCATGTATATTTCTATTAAATAACAAATTGCTTGGAGTTAGGCGCCAACATGTTGGCTGCCGGAGTGCAACAGGTGCGCGAGTTGTGGACGAAGCCAAACGAAAATGTTTGACATTAGGCACAACAAACACGTTTGCTGCGGACAAGTTGTAATGCGTGTGGAGGATATTTATAATTAAATAAAATTAAATATTTATGGAGTCAACAGGAAATAGTTTGTCTATATTTAAATGAAATATTATTTATATTCATAGATCAAGGTAGACCACTTATTTTCATTAAATTGTATTAATTGTTATACAAATATTTCTTTTTTAGATTTTCTTTTATATGTATATATTGACTCACCTGTCGATTATTTCTTCGTCATTCTCTTTCACCAAATTAATAGATATTTTTTTTAACATTTACGTATGTTTCTTGAACAGGCAGCACACAGACAGAATTTGCCAGCATTTGCACGATGTTGGCCGAAAGTAAATGCCGAGAATAAAACTGGCAAGCTCTCGAAGATAACTATTCGCAACTTGTAAGGCCTCGATCTAACAGAAAATACAGTCTTCCGATTTTAATAATCTTCGTGTCAGCAGATGGTCTAAAGTAGACTTAGAATATCATTTAGTAGTTGACCTTTGTGAACAAACTCCACTTAAAACTTTCACTGTTCAACATTAGACATTGTTGAAGAGGGTCGTGCACAGGTACAGCATGATCTGGAGCGCAGACTGATTGGAAATGCATTTGGATTGCAGGTACGCAGGTACGCCGCTAAGTGGAATCGACTCCTTTGTTGCGCAGACCAACATGGCCACTAAAAGTCCGAAAGCGGCTCATTCACTGCCAGCGCTGACCGACGAGGGCAAGATGACACAAAGGATGTGCTGCGTAAATGCTGCGATGCTGGTGGCTAATGGCATTATGATAGATGCGAAAGAGTTGCATCGCTGTCTGGCCATGAAGCAAAGCAGCTCTCCTCCTGTCCAATGGCAACAGCGCTGAAATGCTAAATGCAACGTACTTACAATCTGCAACGCAAACGACGAATCCGCGGCCGCAATGCTGGGTACTAATCCCAAGAGGGTAAGGAGAGCTGCGAGTGTGAGTGCGAGCATGAGCATTGGGGAGATGCTAAAGCCCCATAGAACCTCCAAATGTTGAGTGGCGTCTTCTCTTATTTATCATCTCTTATATATCATGCAATACCATATGCCCTACTGACTTCATCAATAACATATAAGTAGACACCCAAATGACCATAAACTATACTCTATTTTATTATTAATTAACACTGGACGTTTATTCCATGATTACGATGGGCGTGACCTCCTGTATATTGGTAATGAGATCGCCGTACTTGTGCTCCGAGGCCGCGGGATCGTTACTCCGCAATATGTCCGCTATATGCTGATCCAATTCGAAAAGCTGGCCGAATTGCAGATGCGGACAGGCGAGGCACGTGAAATTTGCCGTTATATTGAAGGTGCACTCGGTCTCCTTGACTGTCTTTGCCGGCGACATGTGTTCACTCTCCGGTGTCACAAAGGAGCCAAAGGAACTGTCGATAGACTCCAAATCAATTTGGCAGTTGTCCAGGAAGTCTTCGGCCAGGTCTTGGTCTGCATCGGTCACATGCAACTCGCAGGGCTCCGAGCAGTGGAAAAGGTGGGGCGAATTGATGAGTAGCTGCACGCCCTTCAAGAGTAGCTGGCGATGGTTCGGATCGACGATGCCCAATAGGATGAGGTCGCTGCTCAGTATCTGCTGGCACTGGGCAATCGAGACGTAGCCGCGTTCGATGAAGCAGCGCACATACTTCTCCATGGTGAGCAGCACCAACCACTCTCGCACCTTTCGTGTGCACATCTCGTGTGTTCGAGTGTAATACGGAAAAACAAATAATATCTGTCACTCAGAAACTAGCTCAGAGCGCGCACTTTAATTGAAGTTCTTAGAAGACAAGCGATATATCGATAGGTCGATATCTAATAAGCTTAAAAGAACTAGTTCCAGTGCTGGCCAGCGAGAGTAAGCAAAAGACAAATAAAAAATACTAAATTTAAAAAATTTAATAAAATAAATAAAAAACATAAAAAAATATGAATAATAAAAATAGTTTTGACAAATAATATATTATTTTTATGCCAATTCTATTTTATGAGCTATTTTTTAAGTATTTATAATTAAGTATTTATTTAACTTTTAATGTTTGTTTAACTACAATTCAATTTACTTAAATTTATTAATTAATAGCTGAAAATATATCAATTCGTGTTCAATTCCTTTGATACATTAGTTACGCGATAGTCGTGCAACTGACTTGGGCTTGCGTTAGTAATCGATGGTATTAAATATATCGATATTTACTGCTTGCACCACTGCCAATTGAAATCGACTTTACATTACAAATTCACTTACATTTACAAATATATTTTCCTATTGGCTTACAATTTGATTTGAGTTAGGCGCCAACATGTTGGCTGCCAGAGTGCAACAGGTGCGCGAGTTGTGGACGAAGCCAAACGAAAATGTTTGACATTAGGCACAACAAACACGTTTGCTGCGGACAAGTTGTAATGCAGAAAAACGCTTTTTAGGATATTTATAATTAAATCAAATAAAATATTAACGGATTAGACAATTGATTGGAAAACGAGTGGTATTTTTTCAATATTTAAATATATTTTGATTTATGTTTATAGATCAAGTTATATCAATTAGTTTTTCTTTGACATAATTTGGTTCACCCGTATGTTTATTTCTTCGTGATTTATTCACCAAACATCTATATTTTTTAGCATTTACGTATGTTTCGTGAACAGGCAGAACTAAGAAAATAAATGTTTATTCTCTGCTCTGTTTCCGTTTTCAGGCTGTAAATTGTCTAGAGCCTCGTTCTCGTTCCGACTCACATACATATACATAGATATATCTGCTGACAACTGCATTTGCCAGCATTTGCACGATGTCGCAAGCGCTCGAAGATAGTCACTGGCAACAGTGTAAAGGTTTGAAGTAACCGAAATTGCAGCTTTATAGGTTTAGTGTTGTCTTTCAATATTAGTAATCTTGCCAGAGTATGTGTAATAGCAGACAGTATGGTTTTATTTCCAATTTCTCTTTTCCAGACGAACTATAGGATCTGTTTTATCTTATATCAATCGACAATTCCAAGAACTTCTACTTTAAACTAAACATGCTAGCCGCAATAAATGCATAGAAGAAATTACATTTTCCTCAACGCCCCGCAGTGAATTTAAGTTAAACAATTCATTTTCGCTCTGCTGCGTTCAGCGGGGTGGCTAACTAACTGCCCTTCCGGCTCGGACCGACCAGTTGGCGAGGCTTGCCAAGAGCTAGAAGATACCCTGCGGACGCTCCAAGCCGCATAATTAAAAGCAATTCGGACGTCCTCGGCCACTTGTTGACGACGCCGTAGGACTACTTGTTGGCGACAGCAGAAAGGCTGTGCCAAGAGTGGTGGAGCCTTAATGAAATTAGTTTGGCACTAGAAGGAAAAAGAATAAATTATAAAAAAATATAAACACCTTGAAGAGTTAGAGAAGTTTAAATTAAATTGTTGAGCAAAAAATAGAAAATAGGAATATATGAGTTTACACTTGTATGAATGAGTCTGCCACTGGGTTGGCGTCATTAGCCGTAGGGGCTCAGGGGCTGAAATGAGTGCGAGAACGACACGACAGGAGCCACAATTATGCCACATGGCAACGTGAGAGTCGCTGACGTATGTGCCGTTGAGTATTTGCCCAAATGTCGCAATATCCTGCTACTGCATCCTGTTCGTATTCGAATTCGCATTCGCATTCGAACAATGCGTGCATTCAATTCCCCAAGAGATGAATTAAAAACTGCATCAGCAGCGCCTGACAACGTTTATGAGAAACAAGAAGAACAAAAAAAAAAAAACAAGCAGAAAGAATGAATATTCCAATGAAGAATGAAACACAAAAGGGCAACCCCTCGTGCCCAGTGCGGAGGGAGCGACGCTTAACCATTGTCTAAGCGCTGCCGGCTAAATAGCAGGAAGCAGTTCTAAACAGTAGAAATCAACAGAAAGCACTTGCAACGGCAACAGCAACAGAGTGGCGCCCCGAGTGTTTACAGCAATTCATTTGCGCCTCAGCTACCAGCGCTCAACAATGGCCCAACAGCGTCCGTCAAATGAATATGTTTTCCTTTCTTTCTTTCGTTATTTTTTTTTAAGTTAACCTTAAAGCCAGACCCGCAGAGATGGGCTGATGACTGTGACTGCTGTGGTCACAACCTGTAAACGAATAAGGAACAAGGACAAGTCGGACTCCATATCTATGCCCTTATTGCATTCCAGTTGTGGCCACATTTATTTAGCTTCCGCTGGCCCCAGACACTCGGCCACTGTGCAAATACGAAGTAAGGCAGAGGCAGGAAAGAAACACAAACAGAGCTGAAGACAAGCAGCCGTTGCTGCTGCTGCTGCTGCTGGCCATCATTCAACCTGTCAAGGACATTGGCATCTGGGGCTATGAAAGTAATAGTTCAGCTGCGGCTGCGGCTGCTTTGATGCGGTTCAAGCGCTGCACAAATATGTGCCCAAGGTGAGTAAATCCCTAAGTATGTGACCAGACTAAGATGATTATGAGCTCTGATAAGAAAGTACACGACAAGTACTCAAAAGGGCTTAAAGACTCTTTTAAAGCGACTCTAAATAAAATATAATTTAATTGAGTCTAGTTTGAGTTGTTGAGGCTGCTCTTAACCAAGCCAAAGCAGAAACCAAATTTATTCAGCTGTGGCTTTGCCAGCTCTGCTACAAAGGCACTGAGAGCCCACATCATTATTATGGCAGCTTCTGGAAGTGGTCTAAGATATGCACCTAAAACATCTCGCAACGATCAGCAACTGTAAAATGTGGCTTTATCTTTTGCTGTCATTCGCATGAATAACATAAATATATATATATATTTTGAGGCGACTCACTATTTGCGCGCTGAGTCAGCTCAGATGACAGCGACAATGCGTGGAAATTTTTGCATCATGCTGAGCGAGCGAGCGTTCGCGAAATTAAATCTAGTCGTGAATCCTTTGAGTTGGAAAATAAAAATGCCAGCAGCGAATAAAAATGACAGCGGGAGCAGCGCAGAGCTCTCTTGTGGCCCATATAGATAAGTATAATCGTGAGCCAGATTAGCCTGGCGTAAGCTGCGTATGAGTTATTTATGGCGAGGCAAAGAGAAGCATTGAAAACTATTTGCCTAAAGCTAATCCTGAGCTCAGTTTAATTTCATTCGCCTTTTCTCCAGCTAATCACATATTCAAGCAGTTTTTATTGTGCTCCCAGCCAAGGACATTCCGGCTCAGCTGAGTGCTTTGCACTCAACTGTTAACTCTTGCACTCGGAGTGCATTCAAGCGTTCTGCGACCCACCTTGAGCCACATAATTGCAATTACAATTGGCATTTTAAGTGGATGCGACTTCATAACTTTCTGGCATTTCTTTTGTCTTCTGCCAGGCATCAGTCGGCAGTCGCCAGCCGCTGTCAGTCCTGGGGCGCGGCTATCAGAAAAACAAAAAACTCTTTTGTGAGCTGGCTAAAAGCGTGTCTGGACGTCAGCGTCTGTGCCACATAATGATGACAAAGCATGACAAAGGCAACTGTTGCTGCTGACATTAATTTCAGCGCCTGCGACGACAGCTGAACAGAAAGCTAAGATGTCTCTAACAATCGCCAAGTGTAATGAATATATGTACACAGATAGAGAGAGAGAGAGGGAGAGAGAGAGGCGGGCGGACTTGCGCCAGTTTGTTTACCAAATTGATTAATAATCCAGGGATTATATGTATATCAATAAATATCTATGCTCTTAGCCGCCCACTCCCCGGACTCTCGCCCCATGGGCAAACAGAGCGCGCAAAACTTTCGCCATAAATATGCCCAGTCTGCCGCTCAAGCCTGGGTAAGAAGAACTCGATAAGAGGTCTCTGCCTATATTGACAATTTCAAATTGGATTATTAGATTTAGATGGCATAAAGGCTGGCCGTGCGCCGCTCATTTGATTGAGCACTCCGCGCCGCCCTGAATTATATTTGGTTTCTTTGAGCAGACTTGGCTGAAAGAGAGAAGAAAAAACCTTTTAGGACTTGCAATAGTTTGATTATTTCAGAAGACTTCAAATTCTGTTAGTCTTATAAATTCATTTCTCCCTTAACACTCTCAAAAGTCCGCTACAGACACGACCCCTAAGCAGTTGTGTGGCCTTTCAGTCGTTGGCACTTCCATTAGCAGGCTTTCGCTGGGCTGCAGCGGCGTTAATTTACTCCCATCTCGTTGGCTGTTTGCATAAATCAGCGCCGCCTCGTGCTGTGCGCACATTTTCGCCAAAGCCACAAGAATCCTGGCAGCTCGTTAAGCGGTTGCCACTTATTTTCTAGCTACAACCCTTTTCTAAGTCGGGCATTTGCACCTGGCTGAGCGTATGCTGGCTCACATACACACATAGATTACACGGCTCGGGGATTTACAGCTGCTGCTCTGCTTATGTATGGTTTAATCCTTTTAGCTCAGTAATTTTGAGTGTCAGTTTTAATGCGGGGCGCTTTGTACTCATTTGTTGAATTACGACTATAATGAGTTTCTCTTTGCCGCTCGCACTCGAAAATTAAATATTCTAGACCCAGTCAGAAGTTGCTAAATATGAAAATCTCCTAGAGCAAATGTCAATAAAAAATCTGGCTAAATTTAATTTGAAATCCTTTTTCTTCAGTCTGAATGGTAAAAGGCACGAGACAGTGAGACATCAAATCAGCAAAAGAATCTTTTCGCTTGATTAGCTGAATTAAATTAATCCTTTGTGATTTGCAAACAAAAGTGAACGAGGCAAAAGAGAAAAGAGAGAAAAAGGCAATGAAACTGAGTTTGATTGGGCATTAATTAAATTCTTAATTCAGTCTATGACTTGGCGAGATTTTAATGGGCAGCACAGCTGATAAGAGCGCGTGGCAGGACTTTGCGGCCATTGAATGCCGATCGAACTACCTAGAATAGTTTACTTTGTATTACGTTGCACGTTTTTGGCATGAATAAATAACGAAATATTACGAGCCAGCCACATAACACAGCATTCACTCAACGCTAGCAATTGGCAAAATCCCGCGTCAGATGCGCGACATATGCATAATCAATGACTAAAGCTGGCACGGATTCCGAATCTAAGCTCCATTCATGACTTTGATACATTTCTGCATCATTAAGTAGCTCAGCATGTTGAGAATATGCTAATAACTCGACTCTGCACCCTTACAAGTCGAACACACGCGCTCCACCAAAATACACAGCTGGAAGCTGGCAGGAACGTTACGTATACGCCATGCGGCGCATGCTGTGAATATTTTTATATACATATATATATGTATATATATTCCTCTTTTTTCTCATATAAGACAATAGCATAGCCCTTAATCGTGCAGCCATTTAAGTTGTATGAAAAAAACAAAGCATTTAGAGCTGCTTAGCATTCCAGGCAGCTGCTGCTAAGTTGATTTTCTACTCTATGGTCTATGAACATCTTCAGTCAGATAGACATGGGCATAGAGTAGTTCGCAGTTTTAAATATTTTAAAATATTTTCAGCTTGTATCTGCATGCAATGGCGTTCATTGTTTTAATCAGGTCGAGTGCAAACAAATGAATGAATTGCGGCATTGCGCGAACTTTTACTTATTGCAATTAAAAATTGTGCCGTGCCAGACTGTTAAGTCTGTTGTTATGCTTCCGCTGCTGCGGTGGTAATTAATATTTTTAATAATCGCTCTTTAACGAGCTGTTTGCACGCACAAAATACAAACTGGGTAGACGATCCCAACCAACTCAATAAAAAAAAAGCCAAAAAGTTGAAATCACTTTATGGCTGCAGCAACAAATTAAACAAAATTGTAAATTAACTCGAAAATAGTTTTTTTTTTATTTTAATTTAATATTTAACAAAATTTTAATTGGCTGAATAAGAGTGATTGGAAGAGTAGACTTAGTTTATCAATATATATATATTATCAGTCTGCTAAAGAGCTTTAAAGGACTACTCGTATAAGCTGCGGTCCATAAGTCTCACCTCTGTTCTAGGCATTTTTGCAGTTCCTGGATTGAAGGCACCTACTCAGTCACCTACTCATCTCATTCCTTATCCCACTTCCAAGAGTTCATATTGAGAACAATTCGTTATCGATACCCAAAACTCAGCCACCAATATTAGTTTACTACTCGGCTGCTGTTTGCCATCTCACACTTGCTTAATCCTAAAGACAAAGTATCGCGTAGTCGACTGTTAATCATTGCATTAATTTTTTCATAGCATACATTTGTGCGCAGCTGCTTTTTCTCGCTTGCCTTTGGAAAAAGCTGAAAGTTGCCTGTCAGCATTTGCTGTGAGTGCAGTTTCATGTTTTATAAAACGCTTGCCAACAATTTAAGCGCAAGCGCTGTCTGTCTGTATGTCTGGTAATAGGCTTAATTTAGTCACATTTTTGGCAACGTCTATCAAATATTTTGGCAAGCAGACGACGCCAATGGCGTGCCAAATGTCTGCACTGCTCAAGGCAAACTCGACACTAAAAACAAATGGAAAACGGAGTAGGGAAACCTATGTTAAACATTTTTAACAATTAATCTGAAGATTAGATTAAAATGCTTAGCTACAAAAGTTTTCAATTAAATTGGCATGGGTCGAGGAGAGGGAAGAGTGAGAGTAGAATCCAGCAACCGCCAGCCCAATTTGCATTTACATGCTGTTAATATTTTATTTAAAATACTAGCCATTAAGCAAATAGTAATACATTTACTACTGCTCGCCAAATAAATGAAATATGTGTAAACATTTTAGTTACATTTTAATATTTGATTTGGCGCACACAAACTCGATGTATTTATTTGTTTGAACGCAATGTTGATTGCACGACGACTGCTTGTTGACATAAAATCAAAAAAGTTTTAGATAAAATTTGTGCTGCATTCGCTCATTGCTCGAATCAACAAATAAATCAACTAGAAATTGACTTTTTAATTAATGGCACTCTGAAACTAGGCCAATTGCAGGGTATCTTGAAGTTGGTAGCTCCCCTGAAATCCTTTGATAGTTTTAGTTAAGTGCCACAGCGCTGCATCAACAATCGCAACACAGCTGTAAAATGCGATGTTTTGCCTTCACCAAGAGCTCGGCAAAAAATTGCTTGAAAGCCAACGATTCTCTCTGTTTGTTTGGTTTGATTTGGCTGCCTGCATAGCAAAAGTGGGCAGCTGTCGCATCAAACCATTCGACGAACTAACACGCGCCCAATGCCGCCGTAAGCTATGGACGGGCGCAAAAACAATGCCACAATGCAATGCCCTCATGCATGCATTTAGCAAGTGGTCCTTGCGGCAGTCTCTCGAAGTGTGTACGCAGAGCCAACAACATGTTTTTTGTAGGGACAACAATCATAACCATTGAGTGCAACTAGTGGCTGGTCAAGTAGGCGGTTGTGTATGACCAATTAGCCTGGTTTTCTGAACTGAAAACAAGTTATAAAACATTGAATAATCAACCAAACCAAACTTGATAGATCCAGTTTAAGCTATACCTCCATTATATTTATAATAAATTGTTGGCATAAAACTTTAATGTCTGCATCTCTGCTCCAACTGTTCCTTCATCACAGCCCTCATCCAATGTTACCCAAACCTCCGTTTGCGGCGTCGGTGCTTACACCTGACACGTTACAAACAACCTTTGACGCTCCGGACAGCCACACTCGAGCCGCATAAGCAAATGGTAATTGACATTTCAATAAGTGACACTTGACAGTCTGAATGCCGCACATCAGCCGTATGACAGGCCGGATGCTCAAGCATCGCTATACTAAACAATAACAGCGCTAACAGCTGAAAGCGGAGCAAATTAAATTTAAATGTCAACTGGAAAAAGTTAACTTTAAGACAGATTGGTATGAGCTGACGGGCTGAACTTGAATAGTGCTTGGGAAACTAATGAAAACATATTGAAAGCTTCATTTATGTGTAAAATTCTGTTTAAATAATCAATAAATATAATAATGCAAGGTAAGTTGAAAATTTATAAATTTTAAATAATATTAATATTGTATATAAATTTAATAATATATTTTCATATTTATTCTCAGCTCAAATTGACATCTTTAAAATTAATTAGTTATTAATGAAATATTAAAAAAAAATTCAGTTCTTGATTGTGCAAAAATATTCTTCATTGGGCTAGTCAACAAGAATTCTTTTTGATTTATTTTTATACGCAGTATATTTCATTACATTCATTAGAGAAAAATAACGAATGGTAGTCATAAATCCATATGCTAGCCTTGAGCTCTGCTGCCCACGCAACAGCTCACATCAAAGTCGCTTCCTTGCAAATTTCTAAAGCAGAAATTCATACCAATATGAAGGTTAAACGTTTACTTCAATAATTTATATAAGCTTAACATGCTTAAAAAATATTTAAATAAAAAATATTTTTTTTATATATCCAAAATAGTTAATAATAAAATATGAATAATAATTTAAAGCAAACTTAATTTTAAAAATTTTTCAATAAAAAGAAAAAAAATTTATAGAAAATTTTGAGTTTATTTTGGAAAAAATATCTTATACATTTTGATAAATTTTATATATATTAGTGCTCAATTTTAATTTAATAGAGCATTTATTAGTCACTCGCAGCTGTCATTAATTTAGCGCCTCCGCGTTTCGATTCGCCTGGCAATGTGAGCACTTCTCACGCTCGATTAATATTCAAAAATGATTGGGGAACAGCGCAAAAACTTGACAACCAAATATAAATAAAATGGGAGCAACAAAAAATGTCACTTTGTGTTCAGAATTAAAGATTTAAAAGTCAGACGCACAAAGGAATACGAAAATAAATAATAATAATAAAAATATAAAGAATTCAAAAAAATTCAACAGTTTGCCGTCATGTGCCAACATTTTCAGTGCTTCGCTTCCTTTTTTTTTTTGTATAAAAAAAAACTGCTGGTTATTATTCCGAGGCTTTTATTGTTGTGACAACGACACACTTTTTGCAAAAAATAATTATAATTGCAGTCTGCGGTTGCTCGTTATCAAAACATTTTCAATTCCAAAGAAAAACATTTCTTTTTTCGCAGTCGGAAGCGAGGAAAGTATATATATATTTTTTCTCCTCAGCAAGCATTGAAATAATTGAAGTGTTAGCTTTTAAATAATAATATAAATCATTAAATGTGATATTTCCTTAAACGTTGTGAGCGAAATTTAAGTTGGATTTTCGCAAGGGAATTCTAAGTTAGTATTTACAATATATAAATTTTGTATATATTTTTAATAACAAAAAAGTAAAAAATGTAATTAAATATTCTCATTAAAATATTATTTATTAAAAATATTTGGACGTACAAAAATATAAAATAGAATTTAAATTGCCTATATATAAAAAAAATAATTTATTTTTATTGTTGTTCCATGAAGCATAAGCGAAAAGTCAATCCGTCAACTTCAGCCCTGTTGCCACATGATATTTTTATATGGATTTATAGCGCATCATTTATCATAATGTCAAGCTCTTCTCTCTTTTTCACATAAAAACTAAAGTTTCGCAAAGCATAAACGTCAACAAAGTTTATATATATATTTTCAACTTAATCAACTAAAACAAAAATTGTTGTCTAGCTTTATGATCCGAGCCCAATTCCCAACGCGCTCGTCCACATTGGCAGCAGCCAAATGCAACACGCTCTAATCATGAAATTCGATTGCATTTTGTATGCAAATTGCATTCAAATTACAATTTGGCCATGTGGAATAGCGCCTGTAGTAATAATCAGGCAGCTGCCTGTTGTTTGCCCAATTTTGGACAGCAGAACTAACGCAACAGGAATTATAATATTGAAATGGATAATTTATAATTAAAGCTTAAATTGAATAATGCAAAAGTCAATCAAATTGCTACCCGTCAAAATTCGTATCTGATTAAGCAAATTATCCAATGAGAAAATCTCGAAATTATTTTTGAATAATTTATTTAGAATTTTTAATGAGCGCGTTAATTGCTCTGTGGCTTGAGGCGCTCTGAGTGGCTGCATTAAATATGCAATTAGCTTAACAACTTTTGACTAACCGGGCATTTGGTAATATGCACAAACCCTTCAACTATTCCCATTTCTGAAGTGGCAACGAAGCCAAAGAAAGATTTTTGAAATATGCAGAGAAAAACGCCTCTGGTCTTTGGCTGCTCGTGTCGCAGATGTCCATCTGTGGCAGAAAATTCCATTAACTAGCATGGCAGAGCACAACTCGAATCGAAGTCTTTGCTTTGGTCGACAGTCGTTGTGTGCTGTGTCTTTGCGCAGAGCAAATATCAACTAGGCACAGAGCCAAGCTGACACACACAGACAATGAACGCTACCCGACTCGGGCATAAACTCTTGTTCGGACGGGTTCGCCCAGTTGTCCATTCGACAGTTGGAAATGCTTGTGTTTATTTCTTTTTGGCATTGTGAGCTGTGGGCCGGGATCTGAGCTTTGGCAACAAAAACGTTCATTAAAATGCAATTTAGCTTTGCCATTTAGCAGGTGATTTCAATTATTTTGAAGCGCGCGCTAAAAAGTATGCTACATTTAATGGAATGACTGGGCTGGGCTGAGTTGGGCACGTGCACCCCGAAAAAATGAATGATGGCTTTGTGGGAAGCCATAAAGATTTAATATGAGTTCAAATAACGCTTTTACCCTCGCATCTTAATGACTTTGAAATTGCCAAGCGAACCACATGTGCCTGGGCTGAAGAAGCAACAAGATGCCGCCTGCAACCGGCTAGAACAAAGCGGGACGGAAGTGGCACGTCTCTCCATTTGCGACTCCACGTTGCGTTCTATTTACGTGCTGCCTGAGCCAAGCCAGCAAATGGCAAATTAATTTCCCAAAAACTCGTTTTTGCCATGTTTAAACTGTAATTGCTACCTGGGTGCTTTTGGTCAAGGTGAAGCCACAAGATGGCAGCATGGAGACAGGTTACGAAGCAATCAATAGCTTTCATGATTGAACAATATTCACTCCAGACCAGGCGTAAACCTCTTTCAATTGCTTTCGCACTCATAATGAGTTGTAATTTATCACAGAGCTTTCTTGCCACTCGCTCGTGCAGAGTTCAATAAAATTATAACGATTTGGTCTGCAGCTGCAGTCTAGACGGCAAATTGGAGGCGCAGACAGCCTTTGAGGCCTAGATAAATATTGGTTTGCTTCGTGGCTGGCGAACGTAAAAATTTAATTTGTTTTCGTCTCTGGCAAATCGAAATCCAAATGCAAATGCAAATGTGCCGACGTAAATTCCGCAAATAAATTTCAAACAAATTCCAATAAAGAAACAAACAAATTTGTGAACTGGGCAGCATTAAATTCGAATTGATTTCATTACGGCACGCCCGAAGCTGCAAATGAAAATGGAACGTATTTTCAAATTGATTGCGCTAATTTGTGGCTTGAAATGAAATGAGAGAAAAGCGCAAATAGAAACAGAAAAGGAAATGTAAATAAAATACATATAAATTTAATAGGTAAGCGAACAAAAGCCGAAAAATTACATTTGAAAACAAAGCGAAAGCGAAAGCGAAAGCCTAAAATGAACTGCAAATTGTTGGCAATGAAATTGGGTCTAGGCTCTCAGCCAACAGAAAGAAAATAAAAGCAAAAAACTGTGAAATATTTGAGCGACAGCCAAATGAATTTAATCCCAAATTTAGGCTGCACTTAGCTAAACAGCTGAGCTAGATTTAGACCCAACATAAATATAGCTAAGCAAAGGAAAACAAAGTGAAAAGCCAAGATACTTGGCAAGGACATGTAGAAGTAGCAGTAGGCGAAGAAGTTCTCTTTATTTAGTACTCAGCAGCAAAAACAGAATAGAGAATCCAAAATGAGCAGCAAACGAAGAAAGTAAATGCCAGAATATGTTCACAGATAATTAAATTATTCATGAATGTCTTTTCTGCCTCATTTAAAATTTTATTATTATATAATATAATTTTATTTATTTTATTAAATATTATATTAAGTCCCAAAGCTCTACGAAAAATAGGTTTTGTTTGAAGTCTTGTTTGGCTGCAACTGCGACCTTCTCTATAGATTGATTAAAAGTTTACCTAAAAAAAGCAGATATTATGAAATATTTTTGGTCATCTCGGAATCTCTTTATATTTTAGAAAATACTGTAGAAGTTATAAGCTTAATCAAATTAAATAATTATTATAAATATTATGTACTTAACATGAGAAGCGAGCCTTCTTCCCATTACTCACTTATCTTCTTTTTCAGCAGTTCAGCAAACTTCAACTGCGTATAAAAACTTCTCCAAATTTTTAAAAATCTATAAATTTATCTAACTCAGATGTAGTCATTAAAAACTGTCACATAAATATATTCATTGCCCACACTCGGAGACTAATCTAGAAGCAAATTTTGCAACTGTCAGCTGAATATTTCAGGAGGTAACTTTTTTGGGAAACAAGCAATCAGACTACGAGATCCGTAAGCCAACAAAAGAGACGTGTGGAAAGAAACTCCATTAAGGCCGCGAGAAGACACAATGAAGCCTGCCTTCAAAGTTCATGTCAGCACAGCACAGCGCAGCGCAGCGCCAGGGCAAGTGTGGAAAAATGTCAAAAACTTAAAACCAACGAGCGCAGTAGGTGGAATGCCAAAGTTCCACAATTGCAAAACTGTCAGTGGGGTCATGTGTGGTGCCAAATCCCCTTTCTGACTTCGCTGACAGTGAAGTGGGGCTGGGCAGGTAATTGACGTTTGATTAGCGCGATGTCAGTTAATATCTTAACTTGACGCTGAAACTAATTAATATAAAATAAAACATATTTTAGCTCAAGCCGAAAGCCAGCTCTGCTTGTTGTTGAAAACACTCAGTGTCATATCGATTGCTTAAAGCACTGCCGACGCCAGTTTGTTTATCTTCGCTCTGCTTCGCAGTGGGTGGAGAACACAAGCCACAACAGCGCCGGCAGCAAAGGATTTCGCTCTGTGGCTTACACTGGGTCAGCCGGCAAATATAGAAAAAAAAAAACGCACACAAAAATGGAAAGCAATATTTCAAAAACGGAAATGTTTTGCCAGAATCGAATTGGAAGGACCCGGCCAGACGGCCATTACTCTTGCCAAAATTGCACTGCGCGGCGTGTCTTTCGGGGGAAACTCGATATTTAATTAAAAGTTGCAATCAGTAATGCGATTTCTTGACTCTCCTTAGTAAACATTTGTAAATAGTTATAAAATAATAGAGACAAATTCATAGTTACAAATCTGTTGCCTCAGGCATAGAGAAGCAACAGAAAGTGCTGCTTTTATTTTATGGAATACTTGAGTGCAGAGCAAATCAAGTCTGAATTCAACTGAATATTCAAGCACACGGACTTTGGACCGGAAACAGTGCATGGCGAATGTATGCACACATGTATCTCCGGCCATAGGGAGCTACAAATATTTGTTTCAAAATAATTGCCAGTTAGATTGTTCGTTAATATTTACGAAGCCAAGCTGGACAAGCCGGAAATGTAAACTATGATTAAATATTCAGCATGGCCATCTGCATACTCCCTCAATCGAAGACCAATCAGGCGCAGAGAACGTGCTGAAAATTCTAGAAATGACTGTAACTAAGGTTGCAAAGTGAACTTCAAGAATTCCTATAGAAAATATATGAAGACTTGCATAGAAATTTGGCTTAATCTTGTTAAAGGTCAAATGAGTGTCGCTCAATATTTTAATATGGTATCAACGTCACTTAGATAAAGTATAATTCTTGAGTAGTTCGGTAAATGTCGCACTTTGTGCTCTTGTCATTGAATTGAAATCACTTACTTCCCCGCATATTGGGCAGCAGATGCATTATGAAAAACGCGCCGTCTCGCGGCACAGGCAGCTTGTCCAAGAACACACCGTTGTCCATTGATTGACCGTAGATAGTTGAAACGATTTTCCGGACGTCCTTAATTGATGATTTGATGTCCGAAAGCGTATTCTGAGGCGGGGGCGCAGAGAATGGCTTCACCTTGAACATTTCCAGGTGCGTTAGTCGCAGCAGATAGGAGAGAATATAATTTCGCGCAAGAGCTTCGTTCACATTGGGTGGTCGTGCCTTCAGCTTGGACATCCATTCGGTCGCTAGGCCCTTATCGGGCACCTCCAGGTTACTTATCGAGCTCTCCAGCCGCACAATATCCCGTTCGAATTGCCTATTCAGATTCTTCAATTTGCGTTGATTTTCGCCACCTTCTTGACGAGCATAGGGCACGCTGCGTTGCACCTCCCTGGTGCGCTTCACCAGGCACGTTTTGCCAGTGGCCACCATGTCGGCTTGTTTGGCTTCGTCTTTTTTACCAGACTCACAGTGCAGCATGACTAACTATACCATACCAAAATTTTGAATATTTATGAAAACAAATTTATAAAGGAGTATAAAAGTGTTTGCCTGGGGCGACTAGATTCAGATTAGTTCGCTGACAAATCAAATAATATATACATAATATAATATTCGACTTTTGAATGAAAGTGTAACACTTGATCGCGGATGATCGTTGATATCTATTTATCGAATAAAATATATATAATATATTCTAGTCTTAAGCTCCTTTTTCATAGATTATTTGAATTTGTTATATATAAATATTTAGAATTTATCAAAAACAATTTATTAACAAAATAAATAAGAATAGTTAAGCTGTAATAACAAAATAAATACAAAATATAAATTATTATCCGCAATTGATTAATTCAAATTAAAAATAAATTCCTTGTAAATTCAAAAATATTTTTAAAAATCTTTTTTAATATTTTGAGTATATTGCCATATATTAATATCTTTTTAATATATTTTAAAAACTGAATGTTTCACTCTTCAATTCTTTTCTATTTCCCATCAATTTTCAAAAATATTATAATTTATTGTTGTTTGTTTATCGATAAATATTCATGCCCCCCTCACTCCTCCCATCCACATATCTCAGCAATTCCTTTCCTTTATTTATATTTAATGGCTTTATCCAAATGGTTTTACTGCCAAGAGCAAGCAACTTTTCTTCGGCTTATTTTCTGCGCTCTTAAAATTGAACATATGAAATTTGAGTCTCATAGTTGAGGACAAAGTTTTGGGGGCAGTCGATGGGACGCAGACACAGAGCTTTGATTAAATTAAGGTGAAGGGTTCGACAGCTGGGGAAAGAATTAAAACTTTGTCCGAACTTTCGAGACTTGCGGCCACACAAAGGTAATCAAGCAACAGCAGCGACCGAGCTTGACATTTAAAATGTATTTAAATTTGGCATATAAAGTCACCATTCCACCACCAGGCATGTGTTGGCCCACATAGGGCCCAATTTGATTTGTTGACAAATTAAATTGAATTTTTATAAATTTACCTTAGACTCGGAGTGTGCTTGATGATGGTCTGGTCAAGGTAAAAGCAACCTGAGAGCCCTTTAAATATTTAATATCCAGCTCGACAACAGCGCACAACAAACAATGAAATCACTGACTCTGTGTGTGTGTGTGTGTGTGTGGGTGGGTGTGTCAACACAATCAGCATAATAACTGAGGGTCGCATGCCCCAAAGCTGCAATAAAAGTGGATTAAATGCAAACATGTGTGAGATTGTTTGGTTCGTTCGGGTTACGGGTTGCGTGCCCCAAAGATTATAGGAGTCTTTGCAGCCGATATGTGGCCATTTCCACAACGAATTGATCCCTTGAATGCCAATGCCAAAGGCCACGCCATTGGCAATGCCAAAGTAAAAGCAAAAGTCAAAGCCAAAGCCAAAGTCAATGCCTAATGACTTTGGTTACATGCCAAATTAGGCCACACACAAACGCTGGCTCGACGCAACTCAAACTCGAGCCATTTGGGTTCGAGCTTGAAGTGGGCAATTTTCTATTGTGCTCAGTTGCTTTGACGCAAATAAATTGTGGCATAGATTGTGCAAAGGGCGGGCAGTTATGTGCATCATGTGCAGATTAAAAGCGATTCAACTAAATTATTTAAAATTAATTTTACACGAGACGAGACGAGGCTCCAATAGATCTCACATGCCTGAATGCCTCACTTCATTACCCTAATGTCTGATGAAAACATCAATCGAATCATATCCGCTTAGCCACAAGGCATTATGAGGAGACAGATAAAATCCAGTAATATGTATTTGCCATCATTCGAAGCTCATCTTTTATTATCTGGTTATCTGGTTTCGATTTTCTGATTGGACTTTGGTTGCCTGGAGCACTTTATGCTTATTTAATTAGCACCTTCTCCCACTTGTTCTCTCTCTCTCTCTCCCTCTCTCTCTCTCTCTCTCACTCCCTGTCTCTTCTACTAAATGCATTTCTCTCTGTATTCCTTTGTCTATATCTCTCTCTCTTAACAAATAAAATTCGCATAAAAATACGTCTACTCTACATCCTGGTCTAAACGCATAAAATACGACTCTCAACTTTTACACATAGAGCTTTGCATAAAAAGTTATTTACTCCTACTAAACAGCAAAAGGAAATTGTTACCTGAATATATTTACATATATATAAATACATATATACACACACATATACATACACATATATTTAAAGCAGAAAGATAAAAGGCCTTCAGAGTAAAAATATGTCACTAATCTGCATAAATTAAAATGGAATTTGTTGTCCAATACTTATCTCGGCCAACTGTATTTGTTGGTCAACAGCAACTTTCATATAATTAAATACACCTGGAAACTAATGTAACACAATTTAAATTTTAAATTAATGCCCATTTGTTTGGGCAAACGAAGCAGGCATAAAAACATTAAATAAATTCCAAAACAATTTCGGCAGGCCTTAAAAGTCTTTAATACTATGCAGGGTGGAAGCATAACTCGATTCGAATCCGATTCACTCAATCTCAACTTATTAATATGCCAGAAAATTGAATGGTCACTTGAATGCTCCCGCTTGAGTGGGAAATTATCTTTAGGGTTCATTGGCGGCCATTTCGTGGAATGGTCCCGAATCCAGTTGGCCAGTTATCTGGCAGCCACTCACGCAATTATCTTTGTTTGGTCTGGCTAATTTTGATCCGAAAGCAAATGCAATATTATGTCCAACACGATGTGTTGACTCAGGCGATTTAGTGGCTGTCTGCGCATATGAGCTCATCCGGTTTGCATTATTGGCCAAGCTAATGGCAGCACTCAGGCCAGGCAAACGGCAGTCGGCCAACGCCCTTCACTCTTTGTCGTCCTCGTCGTATTTTGTCATTTGCAGCCAGGCCATGAAAATCAATGAAGCACAAGAATCACTGAGACCATATGAAATGAATCGAAATTGCATCTAGATTTTATGCTCTCTCTCTCTCTCTCTCTCTCTCTCTCTTCTCGCTCTCCTCTCAAGAGTCCATATCAGGCGTCAAATTAATTTCAATAGCCCAGCTAGCTAGCTGGCAGTAGCTCGTTCGATTCGCATTCGCATTCGCTTTGCGAAAAACTCATAACTGTCATGGTTATTGCCGCTCTCTGGCTTATATGTTGCAATACTTTCACTTCAATGAGGCGTAGGTTGCACGCCCGATAATATCCCCATTCGACATGCACACAGCGCAGAAAACAAAAAACAGAAACTGCAAAATCTACCTCCTCTCTTTATGCCTTCCCTTTTTTTTTTTTTTTGTATGTTTGTCCATTTATCAGGCAGTGTCAAGTCGCTGAATGGGCATTTTGTCGTCGAGCGCAATTTAGAGCGGAAAAAAACATTTTTTTCAATACGATTTTCTTCGGCTTTTATGAATGGTATTCTTTGGCGAAGCGTTAAAGATGGAAAATTGTGGCTATGGCTAGCAGAGAGTATATCTACTATAGTGGGCTTAAAGACAGTTATAGATACATAGATAATTTCACTTTTTAATTGAGTATTAAGATAACCTACTGAAAAATAGTATTTATAGTCTCATTCAGATCAAGTTGACCTGATCACACTCTAAGTACAGTTTCTTTCAAGCATATCTTACATCTCTGGCAACATTTACCTCTGATCAAACTCTATTCAATTTCAATTTCCTTGGAAGTCCCACAAATAGAATAACCAACTCGAGCTACTCCCAAGTCCAAAACATAGTCGCCATGAGCGCAGCTACAATTAAAGCTTTGCTTATTCAAGCAAATCAGTTGCCCAGCAACTGGTCATTCCTTGAGGTCGCCGCTCAGCTGATTTTAATGAGAAATGCAAAGTTTTCTTTTGTGGGTTCCCTTTGAACTGTCCAAGCCCTAAAAATCACAGTTTAATTACCAATCAATTTTTTGGGGTTTCCATTTTAACGCTTCACCTAAGGTCGCGAGTAATGAATAACTGCGAATAACAATAAAAAAAAATTGTATAAAATTATACGAAACAAAGCGAGCGATGCCATCGGAGTGAAGCTCTGTGTATTATGATCCTTATGATGTCCACATTATAATTAGCGCGTGTGCAGCTAATGCAGCTGTAATTACACTGCAAATACCCCATCGATTTGCATTTGCAGCTGGAATCCGATGCATATAAATCACACAGCTGATAATTAACTGTCTAATTACATGCCGGGTGTGCCAGGTAGACATCAGCCATCGTCTATAATTGAAGACTTCATTATTAACAGTTCAATAATTAGCATAATAATCTGTTGCATCTCTCCGAAGGAATGTTGCATTAGCAGCCAATGAAGCCGACAATATTTATGATTAATACGAATAGCAAGTTGATTCCTGAACTGAAGCCAGAGTCTTATATGGTAATTAGTCCCGAGCAGCGCATTATTTTACTTGATTGACTCGCGCGCAGAAACAATAATGCATTTAATTATCAGACATTTGTTATAGTGTCAATAAAATTTACAGCGTTTGCATTAATGCAAATTTATTTAATTTATTACTGCGCAAAGTACAATTTTTTCGCTCTTAATTTACGCATTACGCGAGCTGCTTTTTAATAGAAAATTAATTACACTATGTAAATTATTTGTTTACAATGGAAATTGTTGAAGTTTTAAAGGGAATGCTGTATGATTCATATCATATATATTATACATGCATGAGGTAGTCCACTCATACCGTGATAACTTCCTTTATCATACAGTTCAAGTATTTCCTTCACACATCTAAATTCGTTTACTCTCAACTCTTATATGTGCCTATAAATCCAATTAAACTTTAATTGCAATTAAAATTCAGCTGAAACAATAACAGAACAGAAGTCCAAATTAACCTCAAAGAGGGGAATTTAATAAAAAAAAGAAGAGAGCGTGAGAGAGAGAGAGAGAGAGGGAGACGGAGAACGAGATGTAGTCAAATTATAGACCGGGCCCTCACATTGCAATTCGCCATGTCGCATCGTCGCATTTCAATTGAATTAATTAAATTTTTAAATGTCCTTTTTTCAGCTTGCTGCGTGCTCCTTGCTCCTTTCTCCTTTCTGTCTCTTTGCATGCAAATTTATTGGGCGTTTGTCGCGAGTAAAAAGAATTTCCCTTTTTACAAATTGCAATTGGCATTAATTTGCAGGACAACGAAAAAATCGGCTAACGAAGAGGCAATCTATATAAAAATAATACTCAAATTAAAAACCAGATAAAATGCATTTTATTGTAGTTTTCATGCTCAACAATGCCAATGGGAAAAAACTTAATGCAAATACAGCGCGAAAAGCCTAAAAAAAGTAAAATAAAATAGTTATATTTTAAATATATATATATTTTAGCTCAAAGAAAAACTTAGTACAATTTTTCAGGTATATATGTGTATGTATGCCCAGCTCTGTCATCAGGTAAAACAAACTTAGCTAATTAGGCAAATCTTCAAGTTTGTAGGCAAAGACAAAGTTTACAACATTTTACGTTAGAGCCAAATTCATTCGTGCTTGATGAACATTTTCTTAGTCAATAAACGTAGCTCGGCTGCTTTTGGCAAGTTTCCCTGGCAACGTCAAATCTAACTCTATCCAAGACTTATTAAAAATGCTTTGATACATTTTAATTTGATATATCATTCTTAAAGACAAACTAAAAATGGAATGCGACTGGCAGAAATCTTTTGAGCTGCAGCTGCCGGTTGAAGTTTCCGTTTTAGGGTAAAAACTAATCCTTGGGCTAATTATAAAAACTTTTGTCTGCCATTTAATTTTGCAGCAAAAGCTCATTAAAACGGGCCGAGACTGTTGAACTTTGGCGAAAAGTTTTACACCTACTACTGATGTGCACTTAGGAGCCAACGGAGCCTGAGCACAGCGCTGAGCGCTGACAAATGCCACGTGACTTGAGCCGCACGGGGATGCGACAGCAGCTGGAAAAGGTTTTCGGCAGTCCGACAACTAAAGTTTGCCCAGTTTGATGTCTTTCACGGGCCACAGCTGGCGGCAGTTGTGCATTTTTCATACAAATTTAGAGGCCAGCCATATAATTATGCGAATGTGTAAGACGGCGACGGCGACGGCGACGACAGCAGCTGGAGGCGGCTTTTGAATTCTTAACAACTATGTTATAAAACTGAATTCATCAAAATTCAATTACTTGATGCGCTCGTCCATAAAAATGTGCAGCATTCTTCTTGGCACTGAAACCTGAACATTTCCGTTCCTTTAGAGCTGCAGCAGGTGACAGCGCGAGAGATGCCAGCTTTACGACTTTTGCTGCTTGTCAGGGTCTCTTGACTTGGCCATTTAGAGCGCTGATGTTTGACACTATGTTACTTCACTCAACTCTATTTAGTGGAGCCCAAGTTGGCAAACATTTAATTCATAGCACGTCCTCGCCGGCACGTGACTCTGTGGCTGCTGGTCAGCCATTTCATTGGGGCCTTGCCGCACTCGAGTGCCAAGTAACAAAATACAAGACACGAAACAAATACTCCAATGACATTCGTTGATATTTTGGGAGTAAGCTTTAAAGAACTCTGAGAATAGGCAACTTCAATTGCTCAGCTAACAATTGCTGCAGCTAATAATATATATGTATATATAATAATGCATCCAATATCTATTCAATAAATATAGGAAAATATATACATTTTTGTATATTTATTTATCACTTATATTTTATATTATCTTATAGAAATATTTATTTCTATACTGCAAATTAGAAATTTTTATAGTTGATATTTGAGTAATGATCTCTACAATTTTAACGCCTCTATCTCTGGAACTGGAATTTGCCAGAGATCCAATGCTCTTTGCCCAAAAGACCAGTATTTGCTTTTGTCAATGAGTAAAAACATTGTAAGTCCAATCAGCCACACCACACATAGCTACAAATCATAAACCTTCTTCTTTGCCATTTAAAACCATGCCCAGTGGTTTCTATGCCCTCAAAAATATGTATGTAATTTATTATGTGTTTTTAAATGTTCTGGAATCAACCTATAACTTAACTGTTATTCAAATTAAAACCTAAAATATTTCCATCACAAAGGCCACACACTTTCCCTGCCCAAAGAACAATAAAATGCAATTTCGTTCAATTATTGTGGCAGAGCCAAAGAGAAAAGAGTTCGGACTCGATTCTGCTCCCACATTGTAAATACGAATAAATACTCATACTTGGCATTCGAGGAATGTGGCCTATGGAATCTTATCGAATTTGCGAAAACTGATAAATTTTTCGTGCATATTATGATTGATCTGTGAGGCTGGCATTCAGAGCTTGGCAGCAGCTCGGGTAAAAGTTTTTCACATTAGAAATTATGTGAACCACTTTGGCATGCACAAGTTGGCTCGGCGCTTGGCGTTTTGTTGTAGATCTTCTTTGGCTGTCGATGCTTGGCAGGCGCTCCGGAAATTGCTTGCAGTTGCAACAGCTATTGCAAGATTCATTAATTTATTGGAAAACTCGTCATAGCAGGGCGCTGCCTGGCAGCTATGCCTGCTGCTGCTGCTGGTGCTGGAGCTGGTGGTGGTGGTGGTGGTGGTGCAGCTCGGCTTGAGCCGAAATACCGCACAAAATTCAAACTGGAGAACACAATCAGCAAATGTTTCCCTCTAGCCATTAGCATTAATATTTCAATGAATGGGACTGCGCTCGGTCCGGGTGCGGCTGAGCTGGGCTGGATTCAGCAACTTTTGAGCTGCGCCACGGGCTGCCGAGCGGCATAACAAGAGAAAACTCAGTACTTGTCAGCTGGTGCCAGATTTACGTGTTGTTATTGTGGCAGGGAAAAAACGAACCCATAAGCAACAACAACTAACTCGAAGCGCTCATTTTTCGCTCTCATAAACAAGTTTTTCACACTGAGCCAAACCCCAAGCAATGCCAAACTGGGGGCTGGTTATAAATTTACATGGAAAATCAGGCGAGGCAAAGGGAAATGCCAGGCAACGGGTGAGAATTGTCGACTTCGGACCCAAATGCAACTTATTGTTGCTGTAATTGTAGTTCTAGTTGTGCATGCTGAAAGTTTTACTGAATTTATTATGATTTGCTGTACTCGCTGCTGTGTATAAATTATTGTTATTAATTTATAAAACTGCTGCCCGAACTGGCACAATTGAAATACGACGAGTGTGTGCTCCGCTAGCCCACTCATCTCTGCTGGCAACATCAGCAGCTGCTTTCACAGTTTTCATGTACTTCACACTCCAGCTTATTCGCCCATTATATATGCATTCTCTGCTCCGACCTGTCTTGATTAGCATTCGCCAGCTGCTTGTTGGCCCATTGCGTCCATCTGACTGGGCATTCAGTGTGCGTTCTCTCTGTTGGCCATAAAACTTGATTTGCACACCATTTCCGCTTGCCAAATGAAGAAGACCATTAACGCTTTGTGATCTGCCAACACCAGCTTGAGTAGATACAGTAGAGCGAGCTGTTCAGCCTTGAATATGGCAGCACATGGCGTATACTTAATATTTGCTTCATATGACTTTTATAACTTTGCATATGCTATAACTACTCTAACTTTCATTTAGTGCCCAAATATATATCTCATTTCATTTGTTCTCTCGGCTTTAGTTCTCTTTTCAGTTTCAGTTTCCATTTCACACTTCGCTGCGGTTGGCATTTGTTTAGCATAATGTAGCCGATTTATAAGGGAAATCGGAGCATTTGAAATGGGCGGCAAGAACAACAGCTGCAGGCCTTGACTTTTTGTGTAGTAAAAACTTTACTGAACACATTTTTCTATATTTTATTTAGTATATTTAAATATTTATCACAAGTGATCAAATTTTCTTTTTATATTGTATATTAATCAGAAATTAAATACATTCTATATTTTTTTAAGGCTTTTTATATTTTATTTTTTTTTATATATTAATTGCAGAAAAACAATTTATTATATATATTATTAGTTGTACAATCACGTACAAATTTTCGATGATGGTAAGCAGACGAGCGTGCAACAATCCTCCGGTCCAGAACAGGGCTCGTTCTTCTTATGACACTTTTTCGCAATCGACTCGAGTTTCATCTAAAGAGTATGCAGTAGAGCAGAGTGAATTCATTAAAATTAAGCTCTTCATACCTTCTTCAGAAATAGTTCCATTCGCACTGATGTCGTTTCAATGTAATCGGAATCTTTGGCCCTTTTAACCGTATGCTTTATGGTGGGCGACGGCTCGGCTATCGTTGGCTTTGCATATTTCGCGGGCAGATGGTATTGCCTAAATTGTTTGCCATCCACTGCAAAGTTTAGCAGACACACGGCCAGATATGTAGCGCCAATGACATTCAAGTGCATTTTGCTTCAGTAAACCTCAGAATAATACTGAAAACTGAGTCGATTCAACAGCTACTTTTATACTGCCTCAGCTTTGTTGCTAGATAGGCAAATGCAGCTTGAAAATAATACTTATTTGCAGCTGATATTAGATTGCTCAAGAACCAACTGTATATATATGTTTATAGATATGTATACATAAATTTAGTTATGACTATGGGAGTGCTGTCTTCTGCCACCTGCCTCAGCTGGAGTCCTTTCCTCTTGCAATCTTAACCATAAGTTTAGTAATATTCATATGCCAAATTCATTGTTTGGGACAATGGAAATTTGGGAAAACTCGAACGACAAAGCAAAAAAGCAATTTCCACTTCGTATCGCTGGCAACGCGAGCGCCAAAGTCGTGTCCCACCTGAAAAGAAACTTCGCATTAAGGCGAAAATTCGGCGTGTTCAGATACGTCTGCTATTTGTAAACTCATCATTAGCTCTGGCTTTGCGCCAGATGACACTCGCTGTGCTAATTGAAAAAATGTTTTAAAAGCCAGCCACGCGCGCTGAAAGAGTTCGGAATTGATAAAGGTGAAAATTCACACATCCCGTCATCCGCGCTAATTAAACCGCATTGAAGCGCGCTTTGAGTATGTGTTGCGCTAGCAAAAATATTCTTAAATGCCAGCGCGCACCTTTTAATTAATTAAGGGTGACACATACCAGGCTTGCATACTGTAAATAAGCTAACCAGTGTCCTTTAAAAAAAAACCCTTTTAAGCTGAAAAGACAAAGTGTACTTAAGATAATGCAACTCAGTGGAGCACGTTCCCTCTTTTGGTCATACAATAAAAATCTGTGCACACATAAAACTTGAGTGAAGAGCAGCTCTGGTCGAACTGAAAGGGTCAACAGTGTGATTCTGTGTAAGCATCTTAGCTTCAGCTCCATTTGGCATTCTACGAGTACAACTTACTTAGCGCCCGAAACTCGATTGCAACATGATATGTTGACATATCAGAGTGCTGTGTCCGCATACGCATACATATGTATGTATGTATGTATGTATGTGTGTCTAGTTATCTGCGTAATTCAATAGCTAACTCAAGCAAATGCTCTGATGCGTTAAACTGGCCGCTGAGAGGCATCGACCCACCCACCTAGCAGCCAGTCAACCACCCGCCCGTCAGCCAGTCCATCAACCATCTTTCAACGTCGCTCGCCAGTCGCTGTCTGTCATCCCGGATTAAGCAATTGAATTTGGATTAGACACTCCGCCACGATATGCTCCGCAGACACACACATATCAATTTTATTTGCATACATTCTTTCATTACATGTCTGAGCGCCTGCTGTCCAAGGATTAGACAACTTCTTTAAACGACTGCACTTCAGAGCTAAGCTGGGCTATAAAATAAAAAAATAAATATAAAAAAATATTTATAGAAAAGTCCGAATTTATTTCTTTTTTTTTAATATTTTAAATATTTTTGAGAAATTTATGTACATAATAATCTCATCAGAGACTTCATCTTGCCTTTATTACATGTTAAGAGATATTTTTAATTAAAATATCTTCAGAGCAATCTAACTTCAGATATATATAAATTATTAAAATAATTTTTTTAATTTTATTTTTTATTTTCCACCTTGGCTTTGTATATATTTGGGCTTATATTTAACTTACCATATATTTTTAGATTCATAATGTCAACACATATCATATATAAATGAAAGCTGATATTTATATATATTTGTCATCTGCTGTGTTCAAAAACAGATTTTGAGTTTAGCGAAGCCTTTGAAAACACATTATGGCTGGCATCGCGCGTGGGTAATAAAGAAAGGCGAGACAGTTGGCTAAAAGCATAGAGACCATGAAAGACAGTTGCGTAAACAAAGATATCAGTTACACAACATGCGTAAGAGCTACGCTGCTGTCAGAGCTTACTTACTTAGCTAAGAAGCCCATGTAGGAGTTGAGATCTGAGATGTGGGCATACTAATCTGACTCATCATTGATCCATCCGAGTAACACTTGCCTCCAACAAGTCGTACAACATGTTGGCTTGCAACTTGTTGCGAAGCGTTCTCGTTCACGCTTTCCTCTGACTAAATTTCCCAGTATGGCTGCATGCAACAGAGCTGTTAAGCCATGCCCAAAGCACTTCAGCTACATAAGCTGCTTCAATACATTTGTCACTTTTAGTTCATTGTCGGTTTTCAAAGTGTGCGGTTCGATTCGGCGGGCATCTCACAGTGTTTCAGCCTCTAGAGTGAACAAATTTAATAAGAATTTAATGCATATGCAGAGCAATGCGATAAGACTTAGCACTCACACACACACACATACACACATATGAAAGCATATTAAATAAATAGAATAATTAAATAATAGCATAAAGCAGAGACTGCTCAAAATTACCTAAATAAAATCAGTGAAAGAGGTTAAAAAATAAGTTAAATATCTGAAGATAATAATACAAAAATATCCAAGGTTTTCAAGTACAATACAAAATATTTCCGCATCCTTAAAGCAGTGCCCGTTATGAATATTAATAACAGCTGCCAGCTGCAATCAAGAGTCGATTGACACAATAAAAATAAATTTATAAAAAAAAAGAAGCGAGAAATGCTCTTTCCAACCGATTGCGCCTGTAAGTATGCAACATGCGATTAACCCGCAGAGAAAAACACGCATACGCCGCATATGGCGCATGTTGCCCGCACAGATTATGTGCGAAACAAAAATACAAAAATATAAAGATGATAATATCAAGCTTCGATTAAAGTCCATTGAATCTTTAAGCAGGCGCTAGAAGAGATTTTGGGTGTGTGACAAGTGCGTGGGGTGTGTGCCTGTGCATAAATGAGGAAGATTTGATTATTTGTTTGGGCATACAACTTACTTATTTTTCTATATATGTGTGGACATCGGATAGTGAAGACAAAGAAGAATTGAAGCTAATGAAATCAAGTTGATATTGGGTAGGAGGCCAGAATGCTGAAATTTAGTCCATATCTAGTGAACATTTCAAAAGTTTATTTAGCTAAAATTGAGAAAAGAATAATTTATTCAATAATTCATTAAAAAATATATATAATAATTTATATTAAATTTCTTTATGTATTTATATATATTTTACAAATTTTAAATTATCCCAAAAATTCCAGTCCCCTATAAAGTTCTTTAAAAAGCAATAGAAATTAATTTAAGTTTAAAATTCAATTAAATTTGACCCTTGTCGCCTTCATTTCGCTGATTCAATCGACCTTTTGCTGCACATTTTTTTTTTTATATTTTTAACGACTGCCATAACTCAACGAAAATATTTTCATTTTCGTTTGCCCGTTTTTTATTTTTTTTTTTGGAAAAAAAAGTTACGACAACTTTTTCTGTGTTTTTCTGCTAATAAAATGCTGTCGGAGAGGCCTAAATGGCAGGCAGCCGCATCGCAGAAATGTGTCAGGGACAAACTGTAAAAGGTGCAATTCGCAATACGCTAACACTTTAAAGGGCCAGCATCATTAAAAGCGCTTAAATGGCGTAAGGACGACTGAGACAAAGTCAATGAAACTTCTGGAACTTTTCAACTTTTATTAGCACTCATTTGGCACCCTCGAGTGGCCGAGACAACAAAGAATATATAAAGAATGCTAATTAAATCTAATGCAAATGATGATTGTCAAGGACTTGGACAAACAAGCGAAAAGCAGAGACAAATTAAATCTTGAGGGTGACGAAATAATTTATTTAATTGTCAAAGGCATCA
The DNA here is from genome assembly GCA_018903745.1 of Drosophila repleta. Lineage (NCBI taxonomy): Eukaryota > Metazoa > Arthropoda > Insecta > Diptera > Drosophilidae > Drosophila > Drosophila repleta. The sequence continues at coordinate 8,207,529 of JAEIGN010000396.1, forward strand.
ACGCTGCGCTGCGTCTCTTATCAGCATTGTTGCTCCAGCTGGCATAAAGTGCAGCCGGTCTATGCGAAACACTAAATTGACATGAAACGAGAAAACAGTTTGTAAATATGAAAAGGCAAAAAGATCTAGAAATTTGACAATAAGTGAGCAAGAGAAATAAAATCAAGTAGAGTCGAGCGAGAACGTGCCACGTCGCAAATGCAGATAATCGACAGAGTGAAAGCATAACAAAAACAAGTACCAAAAAAAAAATAAAGAAAAAGCAAAACTGGAGGAAACCTTTCTCAAAATATATGAGCATAAAGGAAATATGTTGCCGAACTGTAAACACATTGCGCAACAACACGAGCCTCAGCTTGTTTATGTCGGCCAGACAAGAGTCAAAAGTTAACTAGAGCCCACGAGCTGATGCGAGTCTTTGAAACAATTTAAATAACAACTAATGAAACAAATTGAAAAAAAAAAAAGCCAAGAAAACTCCAAAGAAACATCGCATACTTCGTGGAGAAGAGCAACTGCATGCTGCAAGGGCTAAAAGAAAAAACACAAAATACTTTTATCTTTCACTTCTGATAAAAAGTTTTGCTTGCTGCCAAGAAAAACCACGCAATTTGTTGTTATTATCATTTGTTTACAGCAGCGCGCAGTTGGCTTGTTGTTCGCCTTGTTGACAACATCGTCAGCATAAGTTTGATTTTATCTCGAGCTTCGCTTTTTATGCTAATAGATTCGACAAATTTACAGCAGCTGCTGTCGTTCTTCTTGCCAGCCATAATGATTTCTCGTTGAACCTTGACGCAAGTTCGCCAAATACTTTTTAAATTCAGCTTATGATGGAAATTTATAAATTTTCAATCAGCATTTGGAATTTTTTATATACTTTAAGGCATTGAATTAAAGTCAATTTAGTTTGTGATATTTTTAAATAATTTCAATTTAATTTTTCAAATTATTTTAAACATTTTTAATTTTACTTTTGTTTATATAATGTTTATATTTATCTCAAAAAATAAGTCAATATATAATTTTAATTAAAATTTAATAAAAATATTTATCTAAATACTTAAATTAAAAAATTGTGAAAACAAAACAAACTCAATTTTAAATTTCATTTAGTTATAGTTTATTAAATTCCTTCAAAATTCATTACGCTTTATAAACGCACTTAATGAGATAACAAAAAAATTGTTTCTAATTAAAGCAAACATTTTGCTCTGATTATGTTTACATTCCCACATACCATAAAATATATATACTACAAAAACTGCTGCTGTTTGCCAAGTTATCAGAGCTTTAATTAATTTTATTGCCAAGCTCTAGCGAAAGAGAAACTAAATACATGAAACTGAGAAATTATAATATGATTACTTGAGAAGTAAAGCTGAAAATGCAGCATTTCATTAGAGATTTTTCAAAATATTATATTATATTATATTATATTATATTATATTATATTATATTATATTATATTATATTATATTATATTATATTATATTATATTATATTATATTATATTATATTATATTATATTATATTATATTATATTATATTATATTATATTGTAATTATCAAATTTATTTAATTTAATATAATTCGAGAAAAGTCTCCCTGAAGAGTATTTTCTCTTTTCCAAATCCTAGTCCCATTGGCCTGCGTATCAACCAGTCGGCAAGGACACGCCCATTGTCCCTCAATTACTTACGCCATAACGATTTGGGCTGGACAAATGCTGGCAGATAGATAAATACATACATACATATATATATATATATATATATATTCATATATATGTAAAGTGTATGCATACACATGTAATTGATTGATTTGATTTCCATGCTCTTGAGCATAAAAGTGGAGACAATGTGGAAGGCGTTGGCATAAAATATGTCAAGCAAATTTTATTTTTCTCTTTATGCGGCGCTGTGCGACCAATCGAGAAAATATTGAAATGAGTTGAGTTCGGGATTAGCTGCCTTAATGCCGGACAAGTGCGTTGTCAATATTCAAATTGAAAACATGCCATGTGACAGGGTCTTCCTCATATATATACATATATATATTCATATATGTATGTATTATATATTATTTTATTTTGAGCTCTCGACATGTTGAGCTCGCTGTTTGCCGTAAGCATGATTGGAATTTTAATAAGTTTCTGTCATAAGATTTATTTTATTGCCAATCTTCTGCTTCTTCATCTACTTTTTTTTTTGTTGAAAAAAAAGGGGAAAGTTTTGGCAGCGTGCCCAGCGGAACGTACACGAGCTTATGGCACATATCATATCATGAGTTATGTGCTTGCCTGAGCATCGCACTGTCCAGCCCCGCACAGTAGGCAGCACAATATGTAAATCTATATACACATATATAGTTGTAGATGTACATAAAGATAGTGCCACGCATCAACTGCTTTTTTCTATTATATTTAGGCCTACCCTTTTCGTGTCCGCTGTCAGAGCTGTTCACATGCCGCTGCTGTTGTTTGATAAACAAAATAAATAGCTGCTGCCTAAGCTAGGCTAGGCTATGCTCGACTTCTTTCCGATATCAGAGTTTGACTCTGGCGCTTTCTAATTTATCGCTGATTGTATGTCATACTTGAGCTGTCAAGTCGCATCACTGCTCAAGTGCCAACTCCTTGAGAATAAACAGATGTATTTGATTTTTTCACCCAGGCGAAGTCTCATTTGGATAAGCAGCTGGCCAGGTGTGGGCAGGTACCAAAAAAAAAAAACAAAAAAAAACAAAAAAGAACTCATACAAACACACACAAACGTTTCCATTAAGTCATAAATAAATATGTACTGCCAGTCGCACGTGTGCAGCTCGCTCTGTGTTTTTTTATGAATACACTCACGCCACAGCACATCGAATATCAAATGAATATATATTATGTCACATGACTTTTGCGCGCTGCTGAGTTTTTATAGCTGCAGGTGCAAGTTCTTTGAAGCGTTCGCTGTGTGCAGAAGTCATTTATGCGTGATTTTTTATATATTTTTATATTTTTACTGAAAGGGATTGCGTGAAAGGCAACTGTTTAGCAAATATTAATAAATAAGTTAATTCTTAGAGTACACAAATCTGCATATTTTGTTAGTGCAAAATTAACTCAATTACATACAAAAATGTTGTCATATATTTTTATTATATTTATAGTTCTTGCTTGAGGCAGAATAACAAAGCCAAATCAACTTTAAAATATATTTTTATATTTTTTTTTTTTTTTATTTAAATTTTTATTTATATTTCAAAGTGAATAGCTTAACATATCAATAACTATTTTATTTATTTATTTAAGTTATAGTAATTTCTTAAACTGGACGAATCCACATAGTTAAACAATAATCTTATAATATATTTTTATTTATTTTATTTTAAATTTACATTCATATTTAGTTCATGTTAAAAAGATTAGCTTAACTTAATATATCTACAACTATATTAAAATTAAATTTAATATTTAACAAAATAATCAACAAAGATCCTACTTTTTCGCCTCAACTTGGCCAAAGCAGCCAGGACTGAAATTCAATGATTCCCATCTAGCAAACTTGATAGGAAAACATTGAATTGAAAGGCTGTCCACCCCCAAGAGTAACGCCCTTATTGATGGCCCACACACACACACAGAGAGAGAGAGAGAGAGAGAGAAATCTGTGGCTTGATGAGTGCCAAGTGGCCCCAAAGGGATAATAGTCCAAGCCTAACGGATGTGATTTACTCAGTGCTTGCCTGCCACAAATCCCCCCTTTTCCTCCCTCTCTCTACCTCTCTCGCTCTGTGTTTTTATGGGCTGTGCGGCGTATGAGTAATGTTGCTCGATTGACCGCAACGCTGACTTGTTGCCGCGTCAGCGAGTCATAAACTGCTCGTCTAATATTCTCGTTGCCTTCAGAAACTGCAGAAATGCTCAGCTTGAAGAATTGTGCCCGGAGCCAATGAGATGTGATTGCGCACGCACCTGACGAATTTAGCTACGTGCAGCGTAAGATAGGATTGCCTGAATTTCAAATTCAAGCAGGTGAAGCTGGGCGTGCCTGTGCATTAAACTCGCGCATCACACAATCCAAGCGAGAGGAGTCAGAGACAGAGCCAGAGCCAGAGGCAGAGTCAGCCCGAGTCCAACAGCAAACACACATGACCGTGCTACGGGCGGCACCAAGAACGTGACACATGGCGATGTACTTTTATGCCAATAAGATATCGGCCATTGTCTGCGGCACGCGTTGCAAGCAAGCCGTGCTGCAAAAGTCGCGTGGATCAAGGGATCGCGATAAGGACAAATGCAGGCGACACCGACATCGCCATCGGAGCAGAAGACGCAGCAGCCGCTGCCCCGAGAGCAGCTCCGACAGCGAGACAAGCGCCGACGATGGCTGCTGTGGCCACGACGTCCTGGACGTCACAGCCCAGCCGGATGTGGGCATTTTTCTGCTCGATGCCAGCAGCTCAAACGCAGACGCCGCACAGCTCAACCTCGAGCTGGGCTTCACCAACGAGGGCATGCGTCTGCGGCGTCGCCACAGCGCAGAGCAGCTGAACGCACACGATTTGGAGCTGGGACTGCAGCAGTTTAAGGTGGCTATTGAAATTGACTTAAAATTAATTGATTTTGATTTTGACTGTGATTCACTTACAGCTCGCAGCTAGAGATGATCCCGTGCAGTATGATGTGCCCAAAAATACGCACAAGCGCAGCCAATGTGATATCAACTTTGAGGTAATTAATGATTTATTAATTAATTTTATGATTTATTCATTCTCTATTTTATTGCTGTTATTCAGAGCTCCGTTTTGGGTTCCGGCGGCATCATGTATATAAATGGTAAAATTGTTTCCGGCCCACTTGACTCATTCCCCGAGGTGCTCAATCCCAAAAATGTCATCGATTTAGATAAGGTAAGCTTAATGTAGAGATATTTCTAATTTTTATAAAAATATTTATGAAGTGAACTGAGATTTAATGAATTTTATATTTACCAAGTATTATTAAATATATTTTTATGGGCTTTAAGTTTGCCTTTAAAGTTTAAACAAAGCTTAGATATGTGCCTGAACTATCTATAAATTTATTTATTTTTTACATTTTTTTTTTACATTTTTATTAATTTTCTGCTAGCTTTTAGGCAACTTAAACTAAATAGGAATTTATTAAACATATTTTTTAATTTTTATTATATATGGCAAACTGAATAGAAAAGACATAGGTTGGGGGTAGTAAGAGTTAAAGGGCTTAAATATTATTGCTTAATTTCTATGGAATATTTGATAGATTATTGATAGAATTGAAGTCAGTCTTGAGGTTACTCTAAATAAATGAAGAGATAACATTAGAGAAGAAATAACTATTTATAAAACAAATTTCCCATATAGAGCAACTATGATATTTCAAGTCTATAGCTCATGTAGATTCCGAGGTAGACTCATACACAGCGAGAGACTAAGGAGAGAGCTTAATCTACCCAGTTATTGAACCTGCTCTATAGTAATGTAGATTTACCTTTATGCATTCAGTCCTGACTGCTTCTTCTGCTACCAATTTCGAAACCAACTTCACTTTTATAATTTCTTTAACATTTTTAATGGCTGAAACTTAGTCAGCCAAATTTACTTGACAGAAGCTGAATGCTTAAAACAAAGCGCAGAACTATCTGCTCAAATCCGTAAATTACTACAAGAAAGATAAGCAAATAATTCAATAACCTGTCAGAAGGAGAGGGATAAAAAATAGAGAGAGCCCGAATGAGTAAGAGTTCCTCTTGCCTGTGGAAAGGAAATGAGTCACTGGCAGCAAGAGCAGAAAAATAATTAGTTCATTGCAAGGAAATTGCGAACGCACAACCCTAGGAGCGGGCAGCTCAGCCACACAAGCAGTCAGGGCGATAGCCAACAAATGAAGCTAATGGAATACTTTGCTCTCTCGGCTCAATTGTTGTGGGCTGCCTCAGTTGTGGTCGCCCTATTTGAGTTACACTAATCTCGCACTTGTGTTTATCTTTTGCAGGAATTTCTGTTCTCGTTTTTATTGTCGTCACGTCTGTTTATGCGACCCCACGAGCTGCTCGGCAAACTGCTGGCCTCGGTGGCCGAGGGCAAGTGCTTGGAGACACTGGTCGCCCTGCTGGCCGAGTGGACGCAGAAGTTTCCATACGATTATCGTGACGAGCGCATGATGAATCATGTAAAACATATCGTTGCTAGGTGAGCTGGACTCGATTGCCACTGCAGCGAGAGTCTGCCTAATGGATTACTTTCTACTTTCTGTTTGTAGATGTTCCAATTCACATTTAGAAGCCATAGTCTCCCAAGTACTAAGTGCCTTACTTCAACGTTTGACTGATTTAGAGCAGCACGAGGCCGATCTGCGTGCCTGCCAGACCAACACTGACAAGGTGAGCCGAGCCGAGCCGAGCTGAAGCTTGAACCACTCTTTAGCATAGATAGTTAATGTTAACAACCACTGCCAGGTCGTTGCGCCAATCAACTGCCCAACAGCCACTCACTACGCGCAAATATTGTGCCGACTGGAAAAGAAGCTGGCCAAGCACATTGGCCCCGAGGAGTTTGTGCAGTGCAGCAGCATGGTGCTGTTGGATAAGCAGGTAAGCAATCAGGCAATCAATCAGCAATCAATCATTCAATCTGATAGTCAATTAGCCAATCGGTACATAAAGTAGTAAGTCAATTAATCATAATCAAATTGTACGTCAATCAACAAGACGGGTCAATCAGTCAACTAATCCGTAAGTCAACTAGTCAATCAATCAGCAAATGAGTACATCAGTCAACTGTTCAATCAGCCAATCAATCATTCTGGCAACCAGTACTTTAATCAACTAGACAAAGCCAATCAATCAGTCAGTCAGATAGCTAGTATATCTATATTTCAATCAATCAGTCAGTCTACGTATACATCAATCAACTAGATTACCAGTCAATCAATCAGCCAACTACTATATCAGTTAATCAATCCCCCATTCAAGTAGTGCATCAATCAACTGGTCTATCAGTCGATCTGTCAATCAGTTAGTAAAAAAAAACCCCAAACCCCAGTCAACTGGTCTATTAATCAATCAGTCAACTATTTCGCCTAGCAATAAGTATATCCATCAGATAGGCAGTTTGATCAATCATTCAACAAAATCAATCGGTAATCAATCATAATCAATCAGACAATCTATCAATCATACAGTCAACCAGTCAGAGAGTCACTCATCCCTATGTAACTCAAAGTCTTATAGCCCAAAGCAAAGTTCTCCAACTCTCTAAGTACTCAAATCCCCAAAGTTAACTACTTAACCTACTCTCCCAGCATATTCACATTAGCATAATGACACACACACTCAGCTTCACTAACTAGCCTCATTAACACGGCAAATCGTCGCCTTTGCAGAAAAAATGGGACCAACCTATCTCGTCGGGCGGACCGCCGGGTGCCCAGGATCCGAAGAAGACCTGCAATCTGGAAACCTATCTGGACTGGTCGGCACGTCTGCGTTTGTTTGTCTGCAACGAGATACTGCAGGTGAGGTATATAGCTTATAGCCGTGTCTCTCTACGGCTCGTCACGCGCCCAAGTTAATATGTTCGCCACGGGGCCTGGGGCGGGGCTGCCGTCGACCCGGCGGATTGAATTAAAATCCCATGCGCTGTCAAATATGCACAAGTCCACACAGACGTGTCCCGTGATGGACCGACGCATGTGCCGCATCAGTGTGCATAGCGAAGCAGGACGAGGATGAGGATGAGGCCGAGGCCGAGGCTGAGGCATATAATTTATGCCACTCGTAACTTGGCCATCGACAGTTTGTCAGTTGGCCGTGTAAGTGACTCGTTAAAGTTTTAGTGGAGTCACGTGGTCTGCATATGCCATTGTGATGCCAGCCAGCCATCCGACCATGTCCATGTCCGACCTTCCCAAACTTGCCCCAAACAAACAACAATATCTGACCTAACTTGATTTGCAGTGCACCGGAATTGAGGACCGCAGCCGAACGGTTGAGCTCTGGAGCGGCGTCGCCCAGTACTGTCTGCTCGTGGGCAACTACAACAGCGCCACGGCCATCTTGGAGTCACTCGAATCACCTGCCATAGCGAGACTTAAAATAACGGTGAGTGTGCAAATGCTGATGTTAAATAAATTATATTGCTGTGGGGTTTTTAGTGTGCGATGCGATGCGAGTAAATAGAAATAGAGTAAATAGAAAAAATTCGGGTTGAATTTTTAGGGTTTTTTTATGGGTGATGTTGGAGCAATGAAAATAAATAATTATTAAATATAAAATTAAAAAATAAAATGTAGTTTTAACAAATGTTAAAGAACCAATATTTATTTATTTTTTTTTCTTATTTTTTTCTTATTAAATATAATATAAATAAATTTGAAGTAAAAAATATACAATATAAATTAATGTAAACAATTTTTTAAATATTTTTTAATATTATTAAAAATTTTTCATTTATTTATAAATACAACAAAATATAAGTTTGTTTTTGGCAATTATGTAAAATATTTTAAATTTGTAATTTATTTATTTTTAAATTAATTTTAAATTATATTTTATTTTCTACTCAATATCTTAATATTTGACAATTTTACATTTTTATTTTCTATTTCTATTATTTTCTATTTTCTATTTTATTTTCTAAAAAAAAAAGTGAAAAATATATTTGTAATTTCCATTTGCTTTTCTCAAGCCTGCCAAACCGAAAGCCGAAAACCAAATAAATATGAAAAGGATAAATTTTGAGCACGCCCACGTAACCGCATTACCAGCCCATGCCCACGCCCACGCCCACGTTGGCACATTTTTTTTTATCAAAATTGCACATTTCTCTAGTTTTTCATTTTATTTTGCTATTCAGTTGGCATGTCGCCCGCCCGCGACTGCTTCAAATGCGGCTGAGCGTTCGCTAAATGAAGCCAGTTTTCATAACAATTTTTTGTAATTAGTTAATGGATCTGCGCGCCCCTTTGACACTCTGCGCCCAACAGCCAAAATTTCTGAGAACTCACTTGCCTCTGCTTTAGATACTTTAAATGCCATTTTCATTGTATTCATTATACAATTCAGGTTGAGAATTCTTTTCATTTAACTTCTACTCCCTCACTCTCTCTCTCTCTCTCTCTCTCTCTTTGCCTTTTTGCATTTTTGGTTTGTCTGCGTGAAAAGAGTAAATTGCACAATGCACAAAGGACGCACAAAAAATGGATGGTTGAAAGGCAAAAAAAGAAGAAGAAAAATTCAAGCGAATTGCATAAATTCAGAGACCTATGGAATAACTTGTGCAACGCAGCGCGGCATTGTATGGCAATATTTTTACTTTATTTTTTTACAGGCTAGTGAAATGTTTATAACTAGGAATGCAGGCTGGCGATAGCCATAAATATGTCAGCATAGAAAATAAAAATTATAACAAAAACTTTAAGTCCTGTATTAAAGAATACAAATGATATACATATATCTATGTGTATCTGTATCCGTGCCTTAAGTTTAGAGATTTGTGTGTAATTATTGTCCCATTTAAGAATATCCAAATTAAAATCTTATCTAGAGCCAAATGTCGCACCATAAAACGCGATAGAAAGCTTAAGCGCAAATTACAGACATAAAACGCGCGACGCACAAACAAAACCATAAACTTTTACAGCGCCCCGAAACAAGGCACGAATAACACAAATAAAACGAATTAAAGATATTTTCCATTTGGATGAAGCACAGCAAACACACACACACATACACACATGAGCACATATATCCGTATATGAGTAGAGTCTCTCTCTCTCTCTCTGTTCATTTCTGTACGTATTTCCATTTTATTACAGTGGAGCAAATTGCAAGTGACATGTCAACAATTGGATTGCATGCAGCGGCATGCCGAAGGACACGGGCATTTATGGCAGAAGCAGGCAATCGTTCTAAATGAGCAGCAGCAAAGTCTAAAGACTGATAAGCAGCCTAGGGCCGCACCATCATCATCATCGTCATCATCGATAACGAAAAACTCATCGTCAACATCAACGGCAGCAGCAGCAGCAGCAGCAGTAGAAGTAGCAGCAGCAGCAGCAACAACAACAATAAACTCCTCCGCCTCCACGCCGGCCGGTGCTCTAGAAGATTTGGTTGAGCAGCCATCGACAAGTGCCAGTGGGCAGCCAGTTGGCATAACAGGCATTTCCGGTTTCAATGCAATGCCAGCGTCATTGGAGCAGGCAGCGCTAGAGGTGCCTTCGGCTGGCGGCAGCAGCAATGTGGAAGCAGCCACAGCCATAGCCACAGTAACACCAATACCAACACCAATACCAACACCAACACCAACAACTACAACAACAACTACAGCGACAACAACACCAACTATTTGTGGCAAGCCCAATGATTGGGTTGTTATTCCAGTGTTTGCGGATATTGTTAAATTGGCGCTGGCCGAGCGGGAAAACTGTTTGCAATGGTGAGTTTTTTTTCAAAATAAATGAATAAATTCTCTTTACATGATTAATAGTTCGCATACGTCACGTTGCCTGCACACATTTTTGACGGATTCTGTCCGCGTGTCTGTGTTTTATTTAATTAACCACAGAGTGTCAAAATAAACAATAAACATTTGCAACATTTGCAAGTGCCAATGACATGGCTGCAACCATGTCCATATCATGTCAGGCCAGACGCACATCCTCTGCCCATTTCAATTATTCATTGTTTTACAAGCATTAAAAATTAACGTCGAGTACATTGGCAAACGTCATTGGTGAGGCGAAACATTCAAAATGCTAAACAAATGAAGGTTTGTTCTATGAAAATAATACAGGAAGTAAGGCTGGGGGTTAAATAAGTTTATAAATAATATACAAATTTTAAATAGAATAAAATTTAGTATGTAAAACAAAAGGGTTGAGGAAGGTTAGGCAAATATGATATATTCTTCAGGTAATATTTTATATTTCTGATAGTTGCGATATTTTTAAAAATTAAAAACAAAATACAGGCTTAGAAAAGTTAAATAGCTGAAACAACTGAGATTCATTAAAATATTACAAAATTTATTGTCGCAAGTCTCAAGAGTTTGTTTAATATCTTTAATGATTTTTATTGCTGCACAAAATAAAATCAATTCATAAAAAATACATTTCCATTAACATAAATCATAAAAGTTACCAAACAAATCTCATTACAATTAAACACCTTTTTTTATCAACTTATAATTATGTTCATCCCACTCGTATAAGGATCTAAATCTCTGCTATTTTCTTAATTTAATTTATTAAGCTTTACAGCAAACCCCCAGTTCTAAATCTCATTTCGTTCAGCTCACTCTGAGCTCCCGCTTAAGCTCATATCTCAAATCGCCTGTTCTGCAATTCACAGCGCAGCATGCGATTTGAAAGCAATTGATGTGTGCACATAAATCGGCTGGTGGAAACGCTAATCAAACCCACAATTACCGAGCAGTCGCTGATTTTAATAGCACTTTGCATAGACGACTGAAATATGCATTAAATTGCAGCTTTGGCATATTTTATCGGCCACGGCACACATTATGCATATGGCCCCATTCCCCTCCCTCTCTCCATCTCTCTCAATATATCGCTAACAGTTTTGCATACTTTAGTAGCAAATGTGATTTCCCCCTCTCACTCTCTCGCTCTCTCTCTCTCTCTCTCTCTCTCTGCCCTTTGCAGCTTACCAAATGGCCACATCAATGTGATTGCCTTCGATCGAATGGCGGCCATTGTCGGCGCCTTCACCAAGCACATGCAGGCGATGAAATCGACACAGCCGCCATCTAGCGGCGAGTACGAGCACTTCTGCACCCATATGCAGCGAACTACGAAACTTAGCGAAGCGGGTAAGTAATATTGTAAATCAAACCTTGCACCAGGCAACATTTTTCCCTCCGTTTTATTTTCATTTAGGTTGTTTTTCTTTTTTGTTCTCTGCGCATTTTATTCTTTGCACTTTCCACGTGCTTTAGCGCATTTTTCACATTTTCCACTGGCTCAAGTCGGCATTTTAGTTTGTTTGTTTGGTGGAAACTTTAAGTGCACCTCGGCCAACTGGCAATGACTTCAAGTGGCCTGGAAAAGTGCCTCTATGAATGAGCATATGTGTGCGGGGAGTGAGTGGCGGAGTGTGTATGTGTAGGTATGTGTATGTGTATGTGTACTACTTACATTTTTTAAATGCAAAAACTAAATGCACTGCAGCTGGCCCAGTGCACATTGAGCGTAATTCCACAAGCGGGGCAATTAAAATGTAAACGAGAGAGAAAGACCAAAGCTCGCACGTGAGAAATTGAAAATGATGTGAAATTACGCGCACGACTAGTGAAATCGTATTCATAAAAATGATGTGATTATAGTTGGAATTATGAATGAATGAGCTTAATTGCATTTCTAAGCTGTTTCAGTGCTAAATATAATGTGAAGAGATTTTCATTAGAAATACATTTAATTCACATATATATTTTGTGTCTATATTAATGTCGGCTAGTGTCAACTTAATTCCCTTCCATTAAATATACTTTTACAAATGCGTTCATTAACGAAGTACTTATGCAGTATGGGAATTTCCCGTCGTCTTCTATTCGTCCACTGCCAATCACAACGATCCTCTCCGCGTAGCCTGTATTGCCATCTCGCTCTCACTCAGCAATAATTGGGAGTATGTAGCGTACTCTGATTTCAGCAACAGCTATGTTTGTCTCTTTCTCTCTCTCTCTCTCTTATGCATATTAGCGAATGCAAACTACCAATGTGAAGCATGTAGCGGAGACACAAACTCCAAGGCTACTCTACTCAAGCTATCAGTCCAATTAGAATTTTCTCTTTGACTTCCTCTACCTCTGCTGCCTGCTCGTGTCACGACTAACTTGACCGAAAATCTCGCACATCTCTAGCAGCAATTGCATTCGTAAATTCATTTCTTTCCACCTACTTAGTGCAAGTGGCTAAGAACTATTATAATTAATTGTCAGGAAATGGGGGAAAGCGCATTTTCAAACTCTTTAAGCTTGCGCAGAGTTGTGGCAAAAGCATTATAAAATCCTAGGCAATAATTCGCTATCCCTCAGGAGCAGCCGCACAGCAATTTGTTGCTAATTAATTTGAATGAATAACCGCAATAAAATGCCGGAAATAAACTTTATGACCACAAAAGGGTACCGTTATTCACAGCCAGTTTTAACTCTCTTCGCGTGGCCCCTGCCCAGCCCCAAAAACATTTCTTTCCAGTTTTTTTTTAACAACAATTCATTTTCGCCTCGTTACGCCACAAACAAATTTTCAGCAAAAGGATTTTCCTTAATGTTTGTTTAGCTAAGCGGCTTATGAATTTATGGCCTTGATATAAAACATATAATTTAAATGGGACAACGGGAAATTAATAAATTAGTGCAAGATAAACCATCATCAATTCATGTTCCTCCTGCACTTAAAGCTTTAAACACTCGAAATGCCTTTCAACTCTGCAGCAGGACATGGGAATCAGCAGCAACAACAACAACAACAATAACAGCTACAAGCAGTGACACCCACGTGCAGTGCAGCCGAGGCACAAGCAAAAAAAAGTTTTTAAATCCTTCTTTGAACTGTCAGCATGCCCAGCACGTTAAGATATTTTTCACGGCTTGTGCACACACACACACACACATACAAACAGGTCGTTGCAAGACGACATCAAAAGTGAGAGAAAAAGAAAACAGGAGAAGAAGAAATAGACCCATAGTGCTGAAATGAAAGGTCCATATAGACCGAACTCATTATAAACCCAGGAAGCGTAAGATACTTTGAAGGCTTTTGCCACAGGCGACAAACAACAAAGTCGTTCACAAAAATACAAAAAAAAAGAAATCTGAAAAAAACACACAAAAAAAAGTTGTCTTCGTTGCAAAAACGCATCCTGCCGACGTCAAGCGAAAGAATGAAAAGTTATGGCTCAGTTTGGATTTTTCTCATGATTTTTTTCGCTCTCTTTCACTCACTCTCTCTCTCTCACTCTCTCTCTCTCTCTATCTATCTTTCAAATAGCGAAGCCTCAGCTGCAACTCAGACTTAACATGTCGCCCAAAAGTTTATTAAAACGCTTGATGTGCAGCTTAATGTGAGGTGAATGCAATTTACGAACTTCTTTCAGTTCACGCGGCGAAGATATAAAACTTTGCCAAAGCAGTCGAACAATGCGCCTCGAATGATAATGGGGGAAAGGAGCAGAGCAGCAAAGTATTCACAAGCTGTTGTATGGCAAAGCTTATTTCAAACGATTGCCTCGCTTTGAGTGGGAGAAGAATTAAAAATAAATCTATTCTGATTTCTGATGAAAAGGAATCTGCAGCTCTAAATGCAAGTCAAAAGAATTGCAGCTGGGTGTAGCTGACTAGGAGATGCACTGCAGACTGTACTGGACTTTATGAAAGCTTGGAAGGTTTAGATTGAGTTAAAAGAAAACGGTTTATTGAGGAATCAAAGCACATCTCGAATAGAAATATCTGCAATAGCAGTCTTATAAGCAGGCCGAGCTTCTATGTCAAGGCTCTATGTCCTTAAGCTCACAGACAGGCAGACAGATAGGTGGACAGTGCTACGTCTGCTGACTGTTCCTGAATATATAATATATATTTATATATAATTTATGCTTTATTAGATTGCTCAATAAATCACTTAAAAATAATAATGAAGAGTAGAAAAATATCGACAACTCTTTTGTAAGAAATATACTTCTTAATATAAATATATAAATCCAAAGAAGTATGTGTCATCCTCGGATATCAAAATTCGTTTTACTGTCTTAAGCACACCTCGTGCACCACATTTATATATTATCTTCATATATAAGAAGTTATCGGGAAACATGTTTTTTTGTTGACGCCAGCCAAAATGTTTTTGTCTCTCGCCACAAGCCATTAATTTTGCTATAGTTCAGTTTTTGCTTGGTCCAGCTAGCGCAGGAACTTCTAAATCAGTTTCGTTCGAGCCACAAGATCCAAAAGTGTCCTTTAACTTGAAAGTTGTGCCAAATACTTGAAGTCAACGTCAGCAACGTGAAATGCAAAAGGCGTCTTAAAAACTTTCCTGTCACGTTTAGAGCGCACTTTTTTGTGCCATCCTGCTCCTGCTGCTGCTGCTCGCTATAAATAAATATTTTTGCAGTCAAGTCATTTTCGTTGTTATCTAAGTAATTTGCACAGCTCTGGAATTTGGAAAATGCACTTTAGCTTCAAGCATTCGCCTGGGCATTATTGACAGGCCGTAAGTGGCTGAAGGTAGACCAGCCAAGTGCATTCCACGCGAAAGCCGCACAACTCCAGGCATTTTATTATACTTTATTAAGATTTCTTCTTCTGCATTTTTGGCTGCCAAAAATTTCTATGCAATAAGAAAAAGACATATTGTGATTAACTAAATTATACTAAATTTATAGAATTTTTTTGAAGGCTGTTTAAAGTTGGTGCTTTGAAGGCTTTATTTGGATTAATACGAGTGTTTTAGCTGCAATATTTTGTGTATCACGTCCATCACGTCAAGAGCGACGCCTTTAGGTATTCTATATCTCTTGCCAAGTTTTCTCACAACGTTTAATTATAGCTTAGGGCAGAAGTGTTCCACTTATGTTCCTAATTTCGATGGTTTGATGTTGAGTGTCGTCGTAAGTCCCTCAATGCTCTTACGC
Source organism: Drosophila repleta (assembly GCA_018903745.1). Lineage (NCBI taxonomy): Eukaryota > Metazoa > Arthropoda > Insecta > Diptera > Drosophilidae > Drosophila > Drosophila repleta. The sequence goes on from JAEIGN010000396.1 coordinate 8,223,194, forward strand.
AGTCCACTTCAAGGCATCAGAATGTGGCCGGCAACCAGCAACGTGGATAGCCTCGATAGCCTCTTACGTATCTAATCCGTCTCTGCAATTCGCTGTGTGATTAGCTGTAACTCTATATCGATATATATATAAATATATCTATATTGATTATGAATAGCAAATAAATATTGAAGAAGTTCCACAGCTCACAGATGACCCTCTGCTTGAGCCAAATGTACTTCAGAAATTACATCGGGCGAATGCAGAAGTTGTAATAAAATAATTAACAGATAATAAAAGAAATTTGCATTATTATTTTATTAAATTTTCTTTATTTTATGAAATATTTTTATATTTTTTTTTTGAATATAGAAGACAACACTATCTTATTGCCAATTTTCATTTCATTTTGCTTTGCTTTTTAGCAGCGCTGCTTCAACTCCTTGCAGCTTTGACTGTGATTTAAGCGGATTACCTGAAGTTTTTGCCACTTTTATTCCGCAAAGCTTAGCCATCACACACACACGCGCGCATAATCCAAACAGCAGCTGAGCTGAGAGTTATATGCAGCTTTTGCTGTCTATTTATAAAAACTGTCTCTGCAGATGCTAGGAAACTCAAAGTGAAGAAATATATGTAGACAAAGTACCAAAATTGCGATTGAAAAATATTTATTAGACATATATTTTAATGGATTTTCTCAGGCCATAAATAAAAATGCAATATGCTGATAACAAATTACACAGAAACATATTCAAAGTGTTCATATTGCCTTCGAGTAAACAACGAAACGAAAACTTTATCTGTGTGTCATGTTGAGCGCTTACAAATTTAATTACTGTCTTCAAAAAACTATATACATATATATATGTGGCCTACAATTTAAGGCTGTACATCAACTGGGCCCAAAATGAAAAAAAATGAATCTTCAGCTGCCGCATGAAAGCAATCTAGAGGCTTCCTTTGGTCAGAGCCAGGCGATGCTGGCTGTAAGGCTGTCTGTTGTAACAACTGTCAGTCTGAAGGGCGTTAACGTCGGACGTGCCGGCACATATCCTCCTCCTCACACACACACATGCACCTAATGTCAAGCAGCCTTAAGGTTATCCATGGGACAGCACAAGGTCTAAATGAATTTAGCAAATACCAAAGCTGAGCAAAATGAATCAGCAAAACGTTGCCGAGCGAGAGAAATGAATAATGTGTATTTACTTTAACGTCGCCAAGGAATTTCAAATTGAAATATTCGAGTATTGTAACTGCACTTATGAAATGTTGGCTGGCGACTGTTAGCCCTGTTAAATGCTCAGAATTTAATGCCAATTTGTATGACAATTTTATGCGCACACACACATAAAATGTCAGGGCAGAAGCCATTTAACACTCGGCCCGGAAAGGTCAGCCACGTTGAACTTTCATTGCAATCAGCCCAATCAATTGTTGGCCAAATATGAAAGACATTATTCATGCAGCCTACAAAAGCCACAGACCAGTCCCCGTCCCCACACAACAACAACAACAAATTGCCTACTCGCTCAGCAAAAAGGCAGAGAAAACTAGATTCCAGTTAAATTCAACTAATTTATACAGTTCCATAGAGGAATGTGTGGGTTATGTCATTAGACAACGTGGCCCAAAGCAAGGTATAAGTGCTGTTAGGTGTGTGTGTGTGTGTGTGTGTGTAAGGAAGTGTGTATGCAGATATGTGTATGTGTATATGCTTATTTACTTCAATATGTATGTCCCGATGTATATGTACAAGTATGGGTATACGTATGTATGTCCAAATGAGAGCATACACTGCGGCTCATCAGTACAGTGCAGCCTTCATGTTCGCCTTTAATATTAAATATTTTCTATATTAATCAAGCTAAAGCTCTACAATGTTTTTTTCGATTGAACTATATTTTCTTCTGCTTAAAATAAAATAAAAGTGAACATCGTATCATTGCAGCAAATATTTTTTTAAATTTATGAAATAAGTCTAACAAATTAAAGTTGATCAAGAATCGCACCCAAATTGATATTTTTCATATCTCACTCAATTTGTCAAGCAGAGCTACCAATTCTTTTTCGTATGCCTCAAAATGAAGCTACTTTAAGAAAAAAAATTATAAAGTAGAATATATGTGGCAATTTCTTTGCTAGAAAAATCCACGATTGAGGCTTTTGTTATGTTAGTTTTTGGCTCAGCTGAATGAATGGTTTTCGATACTACAAATAATTATAAAAAAAATTATAGAACAAAATTCAAGGCACTAGGCAGTTCAAGCAATCAGAGACAGTCTTTTATATAATATTATTTAATACTTATAATACTTATACTACTTATATGTTTGTGCATAAGTGTATAAGTATGTCTGCATGCATCGCTACATGCATATGTACACATAAGCTTGCTTGGCTATGTCTCTAAGTGTGTCCATGCCTGCGAGCCACTCATTAATCTGTTATTTATGATAAGCTTCGCCTGGAATCTGGCTAATTAAGTCTTGGCAGACGTTAAGTCATATGAGAGCAGTCAAGTAAAGTTACTCCAACACCAAACTAAATTTAATATATGCAAAATAAATGGAAAAACACTTTATTTATGCAAATTTATATCTGCAAATTAAAGCAAATTCAACAGAAAATATCCGAATTGATTCGGCAACTCAAATCATTGGCCAGTCAATCAGTAGCAGCATATATTGTGACAATTCCTAATCAGAAATGGTTTTATTCGCATCTCTAGTGCAATCAAGCTGTGGTCTACACTACTCAGCCAAGACTGGGTGCTGAATGAAAAAAATTGTGTTACTTTTTGTTGAGCATTCGGAGAGCCGCTTGTTAGGCCCGACACTCAAAATATTCGTCAAGAGGATGAGGATGTGGCTGTGTGTACAATGTGCAAAAACCAGAGCGGCAACAATACAAAACGCTTCACAAATCCTCGGCGCTCGAAGGAGGTGCACAAATATTTACCCACACGACTCTATTAAAACTGAACAAGGAAAAAGTAGTAGATAGCATAACCAACGCTTTAATCCCTTCACAAACAAGGGCAACCCTTTTTGCTCCCCTTTCAGGTCTTCTTTTTTTGGTTTTTTTGTATTGTTCGTAGCATGTGCGTATTGTGCTAAAATGCGGGCTCAAAACGTACAGGCTAGAGAGGAGGGGTGTAGTTGGGGGTGGGGCAGGGCACTGGCATTCTGTGGCAAGTCAAGAACACATCTGTTGACCAACGCTGACCAACAAGCAGGCGCTTTGCATCATTCTAGAATTTTAATGGTCTCATGGTGTGAATTGGACATGGCTGCCACATTTTGCCGCATAACACTCAGCACACACAGAGACTCGCTCACACACACACACACTCACTCAGCACACACATACATACATGTATCTTTCAATCTTTCATCGTTTTCTTTCTCTTTCTTCTTTCTTCTTTTTTTATATATTTTGGCCCGTGGCCAGTTTGTTGTAACTTTATTAAACCATGTTTTTTTGCATTCCTTTGTTTTTCTATTAAAATGTTACAAGCCCGGTTTCTTTGGCCACTCTGCTCTAAAACACTTGACCGCAAGTCAACAAGGCATCGGGCGTCCAAAAACTAAAGCTCGGGTCGGGTCAAGCTGCGCATGTTGGCCGTTTAATAAAACTAAATACATATATTTGGGACGATTAGACGAGCTCTGAAGTGTATATGAAATTTCTTTGTATATCCTGCATGCGCAGGGAAATGGGTTGTTAGAGTGAGAATATGCTTGAAAGCTGAAGAAAGAGGAAAGAAGAAAATGAAAGAAGAAATTAATATAGCATTAGCATGATGGAGCCTTGAACTTGAACAATTTACTATTATTAGCCAGAGTAAGCAAAAGTATCTTTACTCCTTATCGGACTGGGGCATACAGAGCTATCTATACTTAATATCACACTGGAGTATCTTGAGCTCTTCTTCTATTGTGTTAACGTACCGGATACTTCTACTCGAAGTAGTATACCCAACAGCTGGTCTGGAGTATATTTTATTATTATTAAGCCTTGACCCAACTGGGAAAATATCAAAAATATCTTTGGCAACAAATCTGAATTTTCTTTAAATAATTTTAATTTAATTTTATTAATTTTATTTTATTTGTTTTTTTGGTTCATTTAAATCTTTAACTTTTAAAGCAAAGCAAATTTTAAAAAATATTATTCTCTATATTTTATATTTATAAATATTAAAAAAAAAAATAATTCCATTTCTCTTTTCCTTTTTTCCAGAACTGATGATGGCATCATTTGACTGCGAGGAGCCAAACAATGCGGAGAAGCTCATGTATGATTTAAATTAAAAAATGAAACCGAAAATAAATAGCTAAATAACGCAATAACATCGCATGGAGGCCATGGAGGCGTACCTCATAGGGCACAGCTGCTGACTGCTTCTACAGGGTATACCCAGCGCGATCCTTATTGTTCAGGCGTCTCAAGTCGACTCACTTCCTCCCCGTGGAGGCCTCCGGTAACGTTTTGACGAGCATCCCTCATGCCTCCAAAGCGGCCAAAGTGAGCGGCGATCAGATCTGCACAGATGTTGATGTCGGTGTCCTGGAATAAGAGGCATTCATCTAAATTATAATTTGACTACAGCTCAATGTGAATCAAATTTAAAATAAATAAATCAATTTTAGTATATATGTATATATTAGTTCTCTGGATTGTTATAGGTCGCGATTACTGTTAAGTTTCTATATATATGTTTGAATATATTATAAATAAATATATTTTCAATTCTGACAATCGACGAACTCTCTAGTTTCTCACTGCAAACTTAAAGGCGGAATTCAGATTCCCCCCACACACTTTTAGCTGTGCCAAGAAGCCAGCCACATGTTTTATGTGTGTGTGTGTGTGTGTGAATTTAGGGCCAAAACTAAAAGCCAAGCGCATATCGCAACAAAGCACCAAGTGTCGAAGATTCTGCCAGCAAAAAGATAGCAGCGCACAAAATCAGCCAAGGACTCCAATGGCTCTGTCTCCCTGTCTCTCTCCCTCTCTCTCTCTCCCTGCGTGTTCGTGTGTGGCAGTAATGTCTTTTGCCAGGCTTTGAATTATGTTACAGTCAGCAGATATTTATGCAGCCTAATGCATTCCATGTAATAGGTTTTAAAGATTTAGAGCTCTGCCAGCCACGTGAACAAATGTGCCAAAGATGAGCTGCGTTGCGCCGCACTTAGTCAAAGCGCGCAGCAAATTGAATGCATTAGGCGCTTAAATTAAAATGGAAAAGCCAAAATAGTCAAGCTTAATGAAGTTTTTTTTAAGTTTTCAGTGAACCATGTTGTTAAACTAACATAAATAAGCTTGGAAAAGTTTCCTTCCTTAAGACAGCAAAAAAAATTAATTTTTTTTTAATTTTCAGTAAGTTTGCCTTTAACAAGTTTTTTAAATTTCTTAAAATTATTTTAAAATATTTGTCAAGCAAACTACTCAATAAAATAAGTTCACAAAAGTAAATTTTTGGGAAATAGAATAATATTCGAGTAGTAAATGAATCGTCAATTGAACTATGAAGCTACACATATACTTTTGGTTATGTGTGAATTATTTTCTCAATTCAAAGTCAGGATATAGTTTCTATTTTTTTGTGAACATGTTACTGGCAAAGGAAACATTAATAACTTCGTAGTCAATGGATTACTTCGAAGGGAACAAAGTAAGTGTTTCAGAAATACAAATGAAGCCTAACAACAATTTGCTCTTTCACTTCAAAATACCACGAATATTTGAATAGATTTGTTAAAATTGAAGTATGTTAACTCTGCTATAGTCTATTCCCTTTTTTGTTGTATTTCATATGTTGCTTACCTACATTGCTCTGTTACCCTGTGCTGCAGCGTATTTACATATGTGTTAGTCAGTCTTTAGTAAACCTCTGAATCAAATAAGATTAAAATTATTTATTTTTTAGTCGAAATTCACAAAAAAAAACCTGCAAAAAATCCTAAGTTTTGCCAAATTGTATTATCTTTCTTAATCGAAATAAAAACTCTTTAAAAAGTCTTTATTTATCCACCTGTAAATAAATTCGAATTGTCAGTTACAGCCGATTTTAATTATCCATTTAAGTATTTTGGTTCTCTCCCTTCCTGGTGACATAGTGAAAACAAACACGTGCTGTTGATCAAATTGAAGTGCATTCACCTGCCTGGGCACAAGGGGATCAATAAATTATGTGAAAGGTCCTGATTGTGCAGCCCGGGATGTGGCACTCTGAAAGCAAACGATTTGTCTTCAACTCCGCGCACACGTTCCGCATGTCGTGTGTGTGTAACAAGTGTGGCAAGTGCTTGCAACAGTAGCAGCTGTAGCAAGTGTGGCAAGTGTTGCGAGTGTTGCACATAAATTCGGTAGCCGGCTGCAACACTTGCCAACCGCAAACTAAATAAAACGCCGAAGTTTCAGCTGTAAAGTTTCGTCCGCTTTTAGCAGCAGCAGCCGCCGCCGCAGCGACGGGTTTATTTTAGTTGTCCGCCTCGACTAGAGGCACTTGACCAACAAATTTAAAGCAATTTGTTGGCCGAACATAAACATTTAACTCGAACACAGATAACGAATAATGCATTTGCCTTAGATAGCCCAGTCGGAGAAATGTGTATTTATGTTCAACTTGCCTTTGTGCTGCTGCAGTGTGAATGTTGGTGAAATAGTTTCGAAATTTGTGTTCAGAAATTTTGCTATTCAAATTTATTAAATTAAAAAAAAATATACCAAACAAAAGTAAATTAATTATAATTTTAAAAAATATTTATTTATTTAATTTGTAATGTATATTTATTAGTTTTTTATTTATTAATTTATTAAATTTAAAAAATATAACAAAAAATAAATTTATAATATATAAAATATGTAATGTATATTTATTAGTTTTATACTCATTACATTATATTTACTTAAATTTTAAATATTTTAATATAAATATTTAATGTATATTTATTAATAATTTTTTAAACCTTTATTATAATAGATTTTACTTTGAGTTTGATTTCTTAAAAATTCTTCTGTTTTATTTTGTATTTTATTTAATTTTTTATATTTAATATAATATATTTTTATATTTATTTCATATTCCATTGCTCAATATTTAACTGAACAGTTTCGGCTCCCATATAAAAGTATCTTTATATCTTTTGTACTACATAGTATACAAAACTTAGTCCCATATTACGCAGCTGTCTTTTCTTGCATTTAGCTATATTGACATAATCACGCAGTGACTTCCATATGCAAAAGTTTGCATTCAAGTTTTCTGTGGCTTTGTTCTGCATTTGACGGAACTGTCGTGCGCTATCGTTTAGGCAAAGTTTTTAGTATGATAAAAGTCTTAAGTTAACTTTTGTTCTTTTTACAGAAACACAAGAACTGCATAAGAGAACGCCCAAGAGTGCAGTTGTGCAAAAAAAAAAATCTTTAAACATGCAAAAAAATATATAAGAGTGAACAGCTTAGCTAGAAAATAAAATGAGGTTTAGTTGTTTAGGTAAAAATATCGACGACTGCTAGATTCCTTTGTCTTGTCAAATTTTAATTCACAGCTAAAAATTCGCAAAAATTTTGAAAATACTTTAAAAAAAATTTAATTATATGTTAATAAATTATAGAAAAAAATATTTATATGCTTAAAATATGATCTCTTGTAATATCTTTGCGCTCTCGTAGCCAGCACTAAATATGCATTTTGTGTGCACATATTTTTAAGCTTGTCTAATGCACAATAATTTCAGAGCATTTCCCAGCGCTCTAATTCAGATAAACATTTTTTTTATTATATGTATATGTGTATATGTATATACTTATATATATAGTCAAATAAACGTGGGGCCAAAAGCCATAAAAACGTTTATGCCCCTTTTATGAACACACAAGCTGTGGAATTTCGCGCAGTTATACAGTTATCGTGGACGGACGACGCGTTGTGGACAGTGTTTAGTTTCATTGTATTTACTTTTATTGCGCTCTAGCTCAAGGCCCTCGTAGAGGGTTATATGTATTATGTTAATACGAGAGAGGGCAGTTGGCATAAGAAAATGTCTGCAGGGCAGGACAAAGTTCTCTCTGTGTGCGGCTGTGTGTGTGTGTGGGAAGTACACACACGCACAACACGTATTCCCACACATATCCCAATTGCAGAGTGGAATTGCAGCCACTGGAAATGTTAAGTGGATAGTTTGCTCAAAACTAAAACAACCAAAGATTGTGCTCGCATCCGCCATGCAAATGGCCGACTCAGTATGCACGAGAGCAAGTCCAGGCATATCTCTAAATAGGTATGGGGCGAGAGGGTCTTTGGCAATCCAATTAAAGTAGCTCAACTCAGGGCAGCTGTCCACTTCACGTTATTCCATTTCTTTACTTTTTTTAAACTTATTCATCAATCAAGAGCTGAGCTAAGCGCTACTTGCAAAACTTTTCTAATTAGCGTTGGGTGAGCAGCGAAAAGGAAAAAGTTCTTTATAATATGCCTAGCATAATGTCAACTGGGAGCAAAACAAAAATGATCTCAAGGTAACACATAAATAAATATAAACTCTCTAAATCTGCTTTGTCTGCGACTTAATTAAGACTTATGCTATAATTGTGTGTGCCACTAAGCACTTGAGCTGTCGGCCGGTTGCTCTGGTTTTTTAGCCCATCAAAAGCGTTGACCAAATTTTAAGCTGGGGACTTATTTTATTTATAGCACTTGACAGTAAAAAAGTATTTTTGGATGCATTTATGACCTTTTAACTATTTGTTGATTTTATAAAAATTATTTTATTAAAACTTAACATGATTTTAATGTATATATTTTCTTTAAATGTATTATTAAGTCATGAAAAACATATTAATTAAATTTAAATTTATAAAAAAAAATGTTTACAATTTTATTAAATATAATATTGAAAATTAAAATATATAAATATTTTTTAAATATATTTTCAGTTTTTTTTTTTTTTTAATTATTTTTATTTATTTTTTCACAACTATTCTATAAAATATATAATATATGATAAAATTTTTAATTTACTTTTTATAAAATTATGTCAACACCTAAATAATTTTTTTAAAATTATAATTATATAAATATGTATTTTAAAATTAATTTTAATGCGTTTTTAAACACATGGAGTACCTTATAATTTATAAATTCATTGAGACAATTTTTTGATTGCATTACGTCTGCTGGCACCGCTACGCCTTCAGCTGAGAGCTGCGTGGCCGCATCATTAGTACTTGCTTTGTTTATTTACTTTTTGCTACTTGCCAGAGTTGACAAAGATATATTGCGGAGCAGAGCTACCCACGAGGCGTCTCCGGGCCGGGCACATCATCAATATTAATAAAAATAATTGCTGCTACAATGCTTTCGAATGGCATTTCCACATGTGCTGCGAGTTCTCATTCGACTTTCGACTCGTTCAATTTTAAAGCATTTTCCGCATTTGCCACAAATATTTATTTGCTAATAGAATAAATTCCAGATTTATGTGAAATATGATGCTGCAATATAAATAGATTTTTGATTAAATATTTCGATTGGAATATGATTGAAAACTAATCGATTTTCGGCTTTTATTGCTCGAGAGCTCTCTTCGGGGGCTGATGGCAATTAACAACAGTTGCAAAACAATTGCACAACTTATCAATAATGGTCATCAAAGGAAATCAAGCAAATAGAGCAGAAAAATAGCAAATCGAAACGAGAACATAAGAAGAAGAAGAAGAAGCAGCAGCAGAGCAACAAAAAAAAACCAAGAAAAACAATTAAACTAATTGACAGCAATTTATACGCAACAAAGAGAAGAACGCGACGGAAAAGTTTTTCTGCACAAAATTGGCACCGGCCAAGTTTTTCCAGTGCAGTGCTAAAAGAAAACCGCTAAAAACGAAGATTGAAAATGAAAAAAAAGAAGAAGAAGAAGAAGCACACACACAGTTCTCTCTCGATCCATTTAGTTAGCCACTAATGAAACCGCATTGAAAGGGTTGCCAAGAGCAGCGAAACTTTTAACCGACTAATTGATGGCCAAAATGCGAACCAAACCACCACATGGCAAACAATCTATTTGTAAGCAGAAGGCATTACTCGCAACATATGCTTGGCTTATGTGTGAATCGGTATCAGATTCTAGTTATATGTATATCAATTTAATGCAGAAATATTCCATTCTATTTGCATTGCCGCCTTGCATCATCTTTAAGGCACATTAGCTTGGCCTAAAACTTGACTTTCATGTGCACGCTTGCCTCTTGGCACAGCTACTACTACTCACTGTGTGGTTTAAACTGACTTGTGTCAACTAATTAGCATGCACACTAACTAAGTTGCCATAACTTCTTGATTCCCATGCATCGCTGACTATTTACTATTTTCCCTTTAGATCGTTTTCCATGCGTGCATCAAGATTGTTAAGGCGAGTTGGCAGCCAAGAATATGCATTCAACTTGTCTTCTTCGTGCCATGAAACATAAATTCAACGAGAAACTCTTGTTTGTTGTTTTTGCTATTTTAACTTCTCTGTCTAATTTAATATTGAAAGCAAGTGAAAAGTTATGGCAGCCGAAAGCCTCAATTTTTGAGTTTTTTACGTATTTATAGTTGAAAATAAAATGCAAATTTATAAAATAATTCTTTTATATGAACAGAATATATAATAATAATTTGAAAAACAAAAAAGTTTTACATTCCTCCCCGACGGGGAATTGAACCCCGGTCTCCCGCGTGACAGGCGGGGATACTAACCACTATACTATCGAGGATGCTATGTTCTGTTTGCCAAATACAATGTTTGTCAGTCAGCATGTTAGAATTCTGTTAACTTTAACATACCCACCCTTAACAACTAAACGAATAGAAACTCTGTTCTATATCATTTTCAGAGTTGTGGCTACATCAAAATGTTTTGTTTGCTTTAATCGCACACTTCAGCTCGAAATAAAATAAAAACTCCAAAAATATGTTTCACTACCATATATCAGGGTAACTAGTTAGCCGCCGAATATGATCAACAAGAAGTATGTATAATATTATTTTTTTGTTTTGCTCAAACAAAATTAATGGCTCGATCTAATACAATTTTTACTAACTAGCATTATACTGAATGAGAAGTAATATATTTGACAGCCACCTATCAACATCCTCGATAGTATAGTGGTTAGTATCCCCGCCTGTCACGCGGGAGACCGGGGTTCAATTCCCCGTCGGGGAGATGTTCTAATTTTTTTATACTTGCAATAATATTTGCAACAACAAAAGTCAATAGTGAAATACATATATGTAGTAACCTCTAAAAACTCAAAACGAATATCACAGTAAGCAATGTATGGTTTTATTTATAATATATTGTAAAGAAACCATGAATGAAATGGAAATAAAAGGTCAAGAAATATATTTGACATTTATATTTACAAAATTTATTTTAAAAATGTATGTTATATATAAAAATAATATTTAAAAAAAATTTGTACATTCCTCCCCGACGGGGAATTGAACCCCGGTCTCCCGCGTGACAGGCGGGGATACTAACCACTATACTATCGAGGATGTTGAGCACTGATTGCCAAATGCTTTTTATTAGAGTGGGTACAATATTAACATTGACCTCTTAACTCGACACAATAAATGCTTATTTTATTTAAAAGATGTTAAGTAAAAATGACAATGAATAAAATATTTAATTACAATTTTGGTGTCATATCTACAAAGTATGAGCATTAAATTATAAAAATAATGCAAAAAAAAAAAGAGTTTACATCTCTCCCCGACGGGGAATTGAACCCCGGTCTCCCGCGTGACAGGCGGGGATACTAACCACTATACTATCGAGGATGTTGGTCTTCGTTTGACAAAAACTAAATTTGAGAGTACGCTAATGAGAATTCTTATAATGTGCTGAACTAAAATGCATAAGAATGTATACTATGTATACATTTGTTATCTTTTGCATTTGTTGATAATATTTAATTTTATGAAAATAATTATTTTTTTGCTACTGATAGCGCTGCAAAGTCTGAAATAATTGCCTATTAATTTGTTTTCATTGTCATATAAACGTTAACAAGAGGCATGGGCATGTGATAAACGGCGCCTGCTGTTTTCACCGAGTGCAATATAATAATTCAGCACATTATTCGAGGGCTTCGTCGTAGCACTTTGAAATTCGTGAAGCATAGTTAGCATCAGAACCCTGGTTCGAAACTTAGCTTATGCTGCCGAATTTTATTTTGTAGTTAATATAATATATACATATATGTAAAACAGCTCTATTCTTAGCAGAAAATCACTTTATCACTTTGTCTATATATATTATAGCATCATCTCAGCGCTGCTCGCTCTTAATTTAAATTATACAGCAAATTGCGAAGTATTTATGCCGAGCACTTTGCAAGCGAGCGAACAAACAATTGACTTAGCTCCTGTTGAGCCAACCACTTTAACAATAAAAAACAAACCCTACTTGGCATTAAAATCAAGCCCTGCGTCGGCTCAGCTAGACCACTTTGGTTAGGCATCGTTTCGTTTGCCTTGACTTTGGCTAAAAGTTGGCTTGCGCAACGCCTGAATGCATTTCGAGTAAAATTCAAATGCGAGTGCAACGTGTTCAACTGAATGCATCGGCAAGTGCAGCGGGCGGCTTGGAGGTCAAACCGAATGAGAGCGAGCAGAGCAGAGCTCAAGTGATGAGCTCAAGTGCCTCGAACACTCTAAAAGGCCAAGTTCTGGCAGGCAGGCTGCAAGCCATTGTCCTTGGTGAATTGATACCAAGTGGACATGGATATGTATTATGTATATACGTATATATATTTAACTCGATATATATGTGTATAGATTTGTTGTCCTTTCCAGCCGAATTCAATTAGCTCGTCTGACGCTCTACGGCGTCTGCTGAAAGTAAAACCTCAGACCGAGCGAACTAACTAGTTGGCTACTAGCTGTGGTCAGCTGCCAGTAAATGCAGCGAAATTTCGAAGTTAACTGATGGGCTTGAAATACCCTGTAGAATATAGAGAATTTAGGCCAAGAGTGTGGAGCATATCTGAATGGCTTTGGCTCATTGCAGATGTATAAATATGTATATAAAACTCTTAAGTTAAATGATGAACTTAATATACCCTGTAAAGAGAGGGTATATACTAAGTTTATCTGAAGTCAAAGGCTTTGTCTCACTCAAGACATATTTATATCACTCAAGACATATTTATATTGAATGTCTTGCCTAGGGTATACTCTCGTCTAGCATCAATCACTCTTTGCTGCCCTGCTCCAGGGCATCTCAGCTATTTGCTTCTATTTAACGATAGAGAAACCACCCAAAGTTCTGAATGCAATTAATGCAACTAATTTGCGATGCCATTTTAGCTTCAGCCATTTGAATTTTTCCTCTGCAATTTGTTGCGAATTTGTCGTCACTCACACACACACACACACCCTCACACACACACACTTACACTCACACACTCGCACAAGTTCAAACAGTTTCACACCATTCATTAGGATGCAAATTGGGATACTTTGTAGCTGGGAGGACGGAGGTCGCGTTTGCTGCAGCTCCGTCTACGTCTCCGTCTCCGTCGTCTCCTTGGCACAGAAGCCCGCATAACAAAGTTTATGCATCACATGCTCGGAGCACTTGGCTCGCTGCTGTTGCTGCTCTTGTTTCTATTTGCTGTTGCCAGCATATGCTATTATAAGCATTTATCGCTTTGACCCAGAAATATTTTGAATTGCGGTGGATACAAGCTGGGCTGCGACGAGCGTTGCCTAATAATTTGATTTTATTTTTGACAAAGTGAACAAGTTTTTTAAAAAAATATATTTTTGCTGTATTTTGTGTAATTAATATATATAAAGATAATTTAATTAAATTTATGTGACTAGATATGCTTAGACTCGCTCTACAGCTAACTGCAGCTGCAGCTGCTGTCCGCTAGATGGCGCACAATGCGGACAGCACTCTGTAGCAGCAGGCATGCCCTTATCAGCTGGGAAGGCGAAGAGTCACGCCTTCTTTTGCCTGCAATTTTCATATTTTCAATGTGCTTACAGAATTAATTTTAAAATATTGATTAAAATATATATTATACAAAATATAATTTTAGTTTTTTTCATTACATTAATATTGCTTCAATAATTATTTTAGATTATTATATATATATATTTTTTTACTACTTTCTTAATCTAAATTATATTTTCAATACTCTGCCGCAACTTTTGCCTTCAACTTCCACAAAATCTTTAACAATTCCATCAAACCGTGCTCATATCCCGCTGCTGCTTTTATGACCGACATAAATATGGATATATATACATATATATATTTATATGTTTTTATGAATTGCGACTATTTGATGCTGCTGCCATTTGATGGCCACGGCAAGTCAACTTTTGGCAGCCAATTGTTGCCAATTACTTATACGCCGCTTGCTGCAGAGTTGCTGTTCCTCTCTGCCTCTTCCCTCCACCCACCACCCACCACCCTCTACCCTCTCGCCAGTCGTCTGATTGCTTGAAATATTATGCATGCATGCGTAATACCTGCGGGAATAGTTGGAATGCAATCGCTTTCTCATCAATATACAATAGAGTACAAAGCATTTATGGATTTATGTGAATGGCTGATAAAGTTATGGTCGAGCCCTGTTTGGGGACTAACAAGCGAAGTTCTGATGGTTAAGCAATATGCTAGAGAGAGTTTCCAAAAGAGAGTGGAGCAGTGATATAGAAAAATATTTAGAAATTTAATTAAATAAAATATTTAATTAATGTTTAACAAATTCTTCATTAATTTTAAAAATATATTTAATAAATAACACAATAAAAATTTTATAAAAAAATATTTTTGTATGTATTAATTTATGTTATTTTTATTTTTTGCATTTTTAGTTCATTTTAAAAATATATTAAATTAATTTTTAATTTTTCAAAAAATATTCAAAAAATAAAAAAATTAGATTTATTTTACAAATATATATTTTATTTAATAAAAGAGTATATTTAATTTATTTTTATAAAAGTATATTTATTTTTTATTTTTTAATATTGAGTTAATTTTTAAAATATTTTAAGTTCATTATTAAATAAATTTTAAAATTCTATTTTACTTTTTAAAATAAAATCAGCTTTTATTTAAATTATGTTTTAATTTTTGGTAAACATTTCAGCCAGTCAAAATGTCATTCTGAGATGTAAATCCTTTTCTCGTCTTTCTTCTTGTTTTTAGTATTTATTCCATAAACTTGCTTTTCGCTTAGTTTGTGTTTCACATAAGTTTTTGCAAATCTCTGTCCAGAGAACGAAAAGTTCGAATTGAACGTCGTCAGCACTGCAAGTGCATAGAGAAGTAACAAAAAGTTTAGCTAAAAACTTCTGCTCAGATTTTCCATTAGGAGTAGCTGCGTTCCATTGACGTTTTTTTGACTGAATAAATTCCTGACATTTTTCTACTTCTTCTTCGTATTTTTGGCCATCTTTTGCCTAGCTGATATTGTCACAAAGTTTTAAGTCTAAGTCGTGTGGGTTTAGTTAACAAAAATAAAATAAACTAGTGAATAAGCAGACAGATTCCATTACAAGTGCAGTTAGAGGTGTGTGGGTGGCGGCGGTGGGAGTGTATGCTTTTGCGTAGGTGTGCGAGTGTGTGTGTAGATAATATCACGAGAGAAAACTTAAGCAGAATATCAAAATAAAATAGAATTTGAATAAGTTTTTAGGCTGCTTTCTGCTAGTTTATTGAAAGGCAAAGGTATATATATATATATATATATATATATATATATCGCATTGCTATGAAATGATGTGATATTTTAAGATTCATATCAACTTTTATTTGCTAGCTTTCCCCTGTTTCAGTTGCATTAGTGTTAAGCTGAGCGCTTGCACAGAGCTGTGGCAGTATTATCCGAGTGAGTTTGTGTCTTAGCTAAACGCTTCTCCTTTTATCCGCTCCTTCTTGTTCATTCTGAAAGAGTGAAAGAGACAACTGCATAGCTGTTGCTGCATGTAATGAGAGCGAGATGGCTACTTATTATATGTATATAGAAAGGATCGTTGTGATTGCCTGTGGATGCAGGTAGGTCGTCTGGAAATTGTTATGCTGGATATCAAATTCTATAAATTATATGAAGTATATTTTTATTTATTTTTCGGATTAATATAAATGTATTACATATAATATAATAAAAATATATATTTAAAATATTTGAAAATATATTTAAACTATAATAATAACTAATAGAAGAACTCAAAGTAAAATCTTTATTCGTTTTACAAAAAATAAATAAATCGATTTCCTTATCTTCATTCGTTATAGTAATTGAATGAACATGAATAACAAAAATTCTATGCTTAAACCTAAAAGAAATGCTTTGCCTTTGGGAGAACAAATTTGATTTGCATAACAAGGAAATAAACAGCAATTATATGATTAATGATTTGTTTGATATGAATCAAATTAGTCATGGTAACATTATATATAAATAAATATAATCCAATTTTATATATACACCAATAAAGCTTAAAGCAATTGAGAAGTGACTGACTGTGCAATACCCTATCCTGCTCAATAAAATCGAAAATAATTTCTATAATTCAGCTCTTGAAATGAGGGAGCTATCTATATGGATCTATGATTTCGTTTGCTAGCAATTCATATAAGCTTCTTGCTCTCTTCAGCCTACAGCTCTCTAGCAGCACTGAATATATGCACAAAAGTCAACTCATAGCTCTCAAGATTTATTATTATATGTTTGTGTACCACACCTATGACTTACACTTAAAAATAAAAGTTCAATTAGCTTGTGAGTCTGCTGCAGCTGGCCGCTGGTCGCTGGTTGCTCTCAGTTCGTTGCTTTAGCTTCAATCGATCGCTTGTAGCTCGAGATGTATTCGCAGAGCGTCGCTTTGTTGGCTTCTAGCCTAGTCGCGGGCATCGCGGCGTTGTCCTATTGTCCACCCATCGAGTTCACGCACTTCTACGAGAGCCAGAACGAGAATGGGTTGATAACCCGGACGAAGTTCATCAATTCCTTCCCGCTGACGCCCGTCAATGAGTTCGCGTTGACGCGCGAGCTGTGCGTGCTGAGCAGCGGGCTGCCGCTGGTGCGCAACTGCCTGGCGAACCAGCAGTGGGCCGAGCTGGAGGGCAACATCAGCTGTAGCGCGACCCGGGCCACTGGCGAGCAGAGCCAGACTCTGAACGAGTGGCAGTACGAGCTGAGCATGGGCATAGTGCAGCGTTCGTCTTTCGTGGCTTATCCCCTGAATGTTCTGAGAAACGTGAGCGATGCGATCGCTCACATGGGTGGCGGAGTTCAGGCAGTCGATGTCCTGGTGATCAAGAAGATAGTCGGCGAGGTGGTCAAGGAGCCGAGCGACGTGGCTGGCTGCTCCGAAATGATTGGCCTCTACGACGGGCTCATGGCCGTGGAAAGGTCTACCCTGGAGCTCTCCGCTCACCTGAATGCCACCAACGATCTGGTCTCCAAGTTCGAGGACTACACGAACAGTCTCGCGGCCCAGCTGACGAACTGCACCGCGCCCACAGCGGTGCACCACGCCCACCGGGATGACATCGACGTCAAGGCACACAATGGAGCCGAGGCCCTGATTGGTGACATGCTCAGCGTCTTCTATCTGTTTCCCGAGTGCCACGCCCATACAGGCATAGCCATCTACACGGAGTCGGGGTCCGGGCGCGAGGGCTGCCAACACCACGGCTTCTGGTACCGCCTGCTCTACGCCAATCAGAGTCTGAGTGCGCTCAAGCAGGAGCCCGCCCTGCTCACGGCCAGCTACCTGACGAGCGAGCTGTGGACAGCGCTCCATGCTGCCGGAGCCACCTACCTGATCTTCAAGGTCTATGCGAACAACGCCCTCTTTGTTGACATATCCGCAGATGCGAAAGGCCCAAAGCCAGCCAGCCACGTACTCTCCATAAATATACCGCAAGTTTCCTGTGAGTCCTATACAGCCGATCATATGAAGGACAGACGAAAGAAGAGGAGAAAGGGCGGACAGACAGACGTAGGCATGGACGGATGAAGGGACGTATTGATGGACGGGCGGACAGAGGAGAGAGGGACAGGCAAACAGGTGGAATAATGGACGAAAGAGTAGAGGGAGTAACAGACGGACGGACGAATAGACAGGCAGAGAGATAAAAAGAAAGTCATACAGAGAGACAGACTGAGAGAGAGAGACGGCGGAACGGATGAAAGCCTAAAGAAGGTAGCACAGGCGTAGGGATAGACGAACGAATGGACGTACTGATGAAGAGAAACGAATACAAAAGAAGATAGACGAAGCAAATGAGGAAAGTGCAGACTGAGAGACGGAGAGACAGACAAACATAGAGACAGACGGAGGAACGGGCGACAGAGTGGAGAATGTGGGTTAGATAAAAATACGAAAGTTTAGATGACGGACGGACTGATAGACGGACAGACATACAGACAGCTAGATGAGAGGCAACATAGAAACGGGCGAAAGAGTAGAGAAGGTACGATAGACACAAATGCGAGCGTACAGATGGATGAGGAATAGACGGGATGACAGACAGACAGACAGAGCGACAGACGGAGAGAAAGGCAGATAGAGAAACATACAAAGAGACAGGCGGAGGAACGAACAATGAAATATAGACAAAGAGACAGGCGGAGGAACGGGTGAAAGAGTGGGGGAGAAGGTAGGATGGATGAAACAGACGGACGAGGAACAGATGGACGGACAGACGAAAGGACGATACAAAGGGATCGATAGAAAGACAGAGGGACAGGCAGGCAGACAGACAGGCAGATATGTAGATAGAGCGGAAGACGGACGGGCAGGCATGGAGAAAAGTTGCCCGTCCACTGAACGAACGGACGATGCAAAGGAACAGACAGAACATTCTCAACGACAACGAGACAGACGTTGCACAAGGCCAAGAAATCCTTTTCGCTTTTTAACTTTTTCCGTGATATCCAGATATTGAGAGATTGCCAACAATTCAGATACCCTAGCTGGGAGTCATAGCCCTTTCATTCCCTTTCTCTCGTCCGCTTTCATTGCAGCCAAGTTGCCCTTTCCCTTGGTGTTTCTGCTGCGCAACGATGACTTCGACGAGGCGTACAGCAGGAGGAAGGACTTGAACAGCTACTGCGGCTACTGGAACTACGGCAAGTGGATGCAGAACGGCGTGACGACCGAGACGAGCAGCTTGTCCTACGATCCGATCATAGTTTGCCACACGACTCACTCGACGCAGTTCGCCTTCCTGGTGGGCGCCAGCTACAAGCGCCGGACCTGCATCTACGGGCTGACCGATCCGGCGTATGCGGACCGCCTGGAGTGCCTGCTCGACACGACCACGGCCGTCGGCTGTGGCTTGTCGCTGTTCGGGCTGCTGATCGTCTGGCTGACGGCGGCCATCTCGCGGCGATGGCGCTCGATGCCCTCGACCAAGCTGCTGCTCAACATGTGCGTGGCGCTGACGCTGCTCTTCGCGCTGATGCTGCTGCTGTACCTGAACGAGTGGTCGCTGCACTACTCCTTCGACCAGGGCACCTGGGCGTGCGTCGCCCTGGGCGCCCTCTTCCAGTACGCCGTGCTGTTCCTCTTCAGCTGGATGCTGCTCGTCGGCTACCTGCAGTACCGCAAGCACGTGACGGTGCTCTTCGCTCGCACGGAGCACGTGGTGCTGCGCGTGGCGGCCATTGCCTGGCTGACGCCTCTGCTGCCCACGCTGACGCTGATCCTCGTTGCCCCGGACTCGTATACGCCCGTCATGGCGGGCCAGTTCGCGTCGGTTTGCTATCCGGCCGGAGCGGGCCTGGTCTACGGCGTGCTGCTGCCCATCGGCCTGGTGCTCAGTGGCAACGTCTTCACCTTCGTCTGCATCTTCTACCGGATATCCCAGCTGCGGCATCGCAACGGCCAGCTCGTCTGGCAGCAGTTCCGGCTCTTCCTGCTGCTCTTCTTCCTACTCGGCCTGACGTGGATCTTCGGCCTCTGCGCCTACTTCGACCTGGGCTACTCGACCACATTCATCTTCTGCCTTCTGGCGACCGCTCACGGCTTCGTCATCTTCGTCTACTTCGTGCTATTCGACAGGTCCGCGCGAGCCGCTTGGCTGCAGCTGCTGCTGGGCAATCGGACGGTTGACTTCAGATACAACTGAAGGCAATCTAGATGAATCTTAGATAAAGGGTAACCAAATAGATGATATAAGCTGCTTAGAGGAGACATCATTTCACAGATCTAGATATATATTTATATATATATTACTTAGAATATACTTTTTAGATAGAGAAGCTTCGCCATAGCTGGAAGATCATTGAAAAGTTAGAGACAAATATTTTTAAATATTTTATTTAATATTTAATATTACTTTTTCTCTTTCTTAATTAATCTCTTTTTATTATTTATCTATTTTTCGCCCATTTAAACATTTTTGGCTTAGTTAATTAAATACTAAATGAAATTTTTCGAAAACTTTTCTCACGCCTTCTCCTCGCCCCACTCTCGGTGCAAGTTTGCAAAAGAAAGTATTGTTGGAATGTTTTGCTATTGATTATACATTATCAGCATGCACGAAGGAACAAATAAAAGTTTTTTGTAAACAACATTTAAATATCATTAATGTCAATGGAGCAGAAAAATAAGTAGAAAAATGAAGCGGGCAAAGAGACCAAAATTAAAGAGAGGGAGGAATCTGAATTTTTATGAAATAATAAATATAAATTAAAATTTTATATGTGGCCTAAAATTTTGTATTCATATAAAATTAATTTTATATTAAATTATTATTGCTACAAAGTCTAATAAGAACTACGTAAACATTCAAGTTAGAAATAAGGTTTGTGTACTGACTATTTATGCACACAACAGACCAAAGTCAAGTACTCATAAGGTCAATTCATAAGGCTTATGTACTGGCTTTTCGTTAGTCATGCAGCTGCCAGCAAATATTTTCGTTTAGTTTGTGGTCTACTTAAAATTTGATGGCTCGTGTGCTGGCTATTTATTTTTTCTTAATCCGCTGCCCCAGCTAGCATCTTCGTTAAGCTTGTACTCGGAAGCATTGAGCATGGTTTGTGTACTGGCTTTTTCTTAGGCGACGCTACAGGCTCTCTGCCCAGTCAGCAAATACAGAGCGTGGTTTGTGTACTGGTTATTTATTCAGCAAAAGCCAGCCCTGTCAGCTTGTGCACCGAGGTTGTTGCACACACTAATCGTTAGCATACCAAACTTAACGAATGTGTGCTTGCACAAGCTAAAGTGCACGTACAGATTTTAGCCAAGTTCCCTTCAGCCGTCAGATGGCGGTAGCTAAAGCCAGCTTCTGCCTGCCCACACTAGATGGCTATAAGAGACGCGCGCAGTTTCAAATAATTGAAAATAAATAAAAGCTATTATACAATTATTAATAATGGTTTATATTTTATTTTATTTTATTCTCAGTAAATCTAACAAAAACTATGAGTACATGCATAAACGGATATCCAGAAATTCGCTTAGTTTACAAAATAGAGAAAACGTGGCGATTCCACACTGCTTGTTGACTGGCTACCATTTGGCTTCGATGGGCGCTGCCCTGCCCAGTTAGTGCAGGCAGTAGGCCACGAGCACCGTCAGCAGGGCGGAGAGCGTGCTCAGCTGGGACATTCGCTGCTCGCCGTTGCGCGCATCGTGGAGGCCGGACTCCGCCGACAGACGAGCCGAGGTCAGGCCGGGCATGCGCATCACGTCCGGATGGCCGCCGGGCGACAAGGGCGCAAGTGGCACAGATCCCTCCGGCACGGTCAGGGGCGTGGTCGTCTGGAAGGGCGCAAGGAGCGCCCCATCGGCGCCAGCAACGGGTGCGGCGGCGGAAGCTCCGGCGGGAGCCACAGCGGCGGGAGCCACAGCGGCGGGTGATACGGGAGCAGCGGGTGCCGTGCCATTGGCTGGTGCTGGTGGTGCAGCCGCCTCTGGTGGTGGTGCCGGATAGCAAGCAATCTTCTCCACCTCAATCGTCTTGGTGGCGTCCTTCGGATCCGGCTCGGGCACGCGCACGGGCACACAGATGATGCCGCCCGGAGCGGGTGGTGCAGCGTTCGGATCAGCTGCAGCTGGTGCAGCCGGAGCCGGAGCCACACCTGGTGCTGGTGCAGCATTGGCAACGGCGGCGCCCACAGCTGGCGGCACGGCCTCAGCAGCCGGTGGTGTCAGTGGTGCAAGTGGTGTCTGGCCTGGAGCAGGAGCCACTGGAGCCGGAGCCGGAGCTGCAGCTGGAGCCACGCCTGGCTGCATGGGCAGCGGTGCGACGGCAGCAGGTGCCACGGCGGGCTGAGCGGCGCCCGTGTTGATGACGGTGGTGCCGGATCCGGCATCCGCTGTGGTCACCGAGCCTGGAGGTCCGTTGTTAATGATGATGATCTTGTCGTCGCCACCACCGTTGCCGCCGCCGCCACCGCCGCCGCCGTAGCCGCCCACCGGCGCATGCTCAACGACGCGCGTTTGGGTGGGCGTCAGGGCGTGGCCCAAGATGGCACCACCCAGAGCGCCAGCAATGAGACCAGTGCCTGTCGAGGAAGAGAGTCAGATTTAAAGGAAACTCCACCCGAATCTTAACGGAACTTACCCAAGCCGAGGCCGGACGAGGACTTGGGCGCCTGCGGGTAGTAGGTGGCGCCTGGCGGCAGACCAGCGCCAGCTGGCAAGAAGGTGGCACCCGCAGGCATGGCAGCCACTGGCGCCTGCGGGTAGTAGGTGGCGCCGTGGGGCACGCCTCCGCTCGGGTAATAGCTAGCGCCAGCCGGAATCTGACCCGCCGGATGATAGCTTGCGCCAGGTGGTGCATAGCCGCCAGGATGATAGCTGGCTCCGGCGGGCAGAGCACCCGGACTGTGGTAGGTGGCTCCGGCGGGCAAAGTACCCGGACTGTGGTAGGTGGCTCCGGCCGGCAAGGCTCCAGGACTGTGATAGGTGGCTCCGGCGGGCAGGTGGCCGGATGGATGATAGGTGGCTCCGGCGGGCAAGTGTCCCGGGCTGTGGTAGGTGGCGCCCGGATAGCTCGACTGCACGCCGTGGGTGTTGGTGGCCGTAATGGGCGTATGATAGCCACCGCCACCACCACCGCCAGTGGCGTTCGCGCGTGGCCTGTAGACGCTGGCGGGCGTGTAGTGCGGGTGGCTGCTGGCGGAGCTGCCGCCGGCTGCGGGTCGAG
Organism: Drosophila repleta; assembly: GCA_018903745.1. NCBI lineage: Eukaryota > Metazoa > Arthropoda > Insecta > Diptera > Drosophilidae > Drosophila > Drosophila repleta. Next base: position 8,246,365 of record JAEIGN010000396.1, read on the forward strand.
CAGCGCTGTTGGCCGCCGAGTAGCTCGGCGGTGGTGCGCTGGCCTTGTACGACGGGTTGTAGGCCGGCGGCGGTTCGTGTACGTTGGTGCGAGCACCACCAGCTGGATTGTGGGCGCTGTAGGCGGGCGGCGGACCCTGCGCCTTGGGCGGCACGTTCCAGCCTATGGGCGAGGCCGTGGCGGGCCGGGAGACCGTGTGGCTGGGCTGCGAGTGGGTGCCTCCGCCGTAGCTGAGGCGCGTGTTATCCGCATGGCCGTAGCCGGCGTGCGACGACGAGGAGGAGGACGAGGACGAAGGTCGTCGCGCCGAGTAGCTGCTCGAGCTGGAGGAGCGACTCTTGCTGCCGCCGCCGCCAAACCAGCGCTTGGCCTGGGCATCCGGGCTGACCAGCAACAGGATCAGCAGACCCAACAGAAGGGTCCAGCCGCTGCGTCGCCAGGGAGGATTCTGCGACATGCTAGAGAGAGAGCGAGAGAGAGAGAGAGAGAGAGAATCTGTAAGAGTTTGTTTTTCTCTATGTGCTGCTGGGCCGCTTGGCTTTGACTAAGCTGCCGCCGCCTGCCTGGAACGCTTAAATAACCCCACAGACTATCAACGGATTCAAGTGGACTGTACAACGAGAGCGAAACACGTATAATCAAAATACCCCACTAAAACACACACTGAACTGCCCTGAGCGCACGACTGAATGCGCAGAGATCTGCGATAAGGAATCTAGGGATGGCAAAAAAGAATACATACATACATACATATACATACGTATGCCATGTGTAGAAGAATCAGGGATTCATTCAATTAACGTTTAAACTATTAAAGAGAACCCTAAGGACTACAAATAAATGGTTTAAATACCTAATTTTTATATTAAAATTATTTAAAGAGAGAAATAACTTTTTAAATCATTTTAAAAAGGCTCCGAAACACTTACAAAAAAATATGAATAAATAAAATAATTTAGTGATAATAATAAATTTAAAAAAATATAATAATTACATAATATTTCTTTAAATATTGTATATTAAAATACAAATTAAAAAAAATATATATATTATCATACAGCAACAAAATATTTAAATATTAAAGTTGTTTGTTAAAAATTAAAGACAGCTAAAGTATATACAAAATATTTCAAAATTACCAAAAAAAAAAATATATATATATATATATTTAAATATAAAGTTATTTAAATTAAAAACTTAAATCCAATATTTAATTTCAATAAATTAAAAATATAAATGTGTAATAATGTATAAGAAAATAATATAGTGAACATTTTAAAACATAAAAATAAAAGTAAAAAAAAAAAAAATATAAATAAAATTTAAGCAATGCTTCAAAATATGTTTTTTACTTAAATTAAAATTATGCAATTTCTAGCTAACATTATAGATTTGAGGAAGGACAAAAATATCGATACGTATGAAACGTTTAGACATAAACTATATTTTGCTTGATAAATGATAAAAACGGAAATCAAAGAGCAGTGTGTATTTGATTAATTAATAATATATTTATAAAATATTAATTTAATTTTTAAAATATGTTAGATAACTTTAAAATATGTTTGCACACCCAGAAACCATGAATATATGTTATCGATAAGTTCAAACTGAAGTTGACACTAATATATCATCTTTAATAATTTTTGAAAGATTTATACAACTATTGTTCAGTCATATTTAATTATGTTCATATAAATATTTAATTATGTGTATATTCCCAGGTCGAATCGTATTTATTTATTCACTATTCAATCGATAATTGCTCATCGAGTGTTAGCTCGCTCGCTCGCCCGCCCATCTCTATTTACATATGAGTTACAGAAACATTGCCCATCACGATCAGCCCCGTGTTGTTGTCATTCTTCATTTGTTCCCGTGCGCCTTAATTTGTTGTTTGCATAAACAATTGATTCAATTTGCGCTTATGATAGCCCCACTAGTTGCCCCTCGTGGGCTAAATGGAGGTACTACGACCCAATACCTCCGACACTCTCGCCACTCACGCCTGGCTCACATTGGGGCATTATTGTCAGAGCCAAGAGCTGTTTGTGTTTGTTCTATATATATACTCAGCTATATATATGTTTCTGGATGTATTTGCGTCATTGTTGTGGGGCACAGCTCGGCGCATTATTTGACGCTGACGCAATGTGACGCCCTGGACTGCCACTTTTGGGTGTCTGCCCCAATTCGGGGCGCGTTATCCGTAACAATAATTAACGAACTTGCCGATTTGCTTGGCTTGTCGCGTGGCTACACTCCATTGGCTCTCTTGGCCTTTAAGCACAGCCCACAGCCTGAGGTCAAACGTTAGCCTGCACACTTAAGAGCGAATATGGGCACGCAGTGCTTGGGTTTTTACCGAAAACACACGCCCTAGCATTAGGGGACGTTACACGTGCCCAAGTTTTCAGCTATTAGATAGACCAAATCGGGCAGAAACCTCATAAAATGCTCTAATTATGGATCATGCTCTAAATCCATATAATTTAATATATAGATATTCTTATTAAATTATAAAAAAATTTCTAAATATTTAATCGCATAAATTTCAATTAATTAAAATTTCTATAATCAAAACTACAAAATTCCTAATTGAAAGCGCAGAAATAAATTTAAACATTTCCAGAAATAAATTGATTGAAATTTAATTGATTGCTAAAGGCACGCAGAAGCGTTGCATTCCCAAGTTTTATGATCTTTTCTTTTCGTATATAAATAGAGAATATATATAAGTATATATATATCGAACAGTTGAAAGATAAAACTTAAAATATATGAGATATTTTTAAGATCTAAAGTCCTCATTGAGTTGAGTTGAAGTCACTTCTGGCTTCTATATATGGATATACTATGTTATTATAAATGGATATACGAACTTATGTTGTTAATAATAATAGTTTTGTCATTCTCCCAATTTGGCATAAACTTAAGCATATGAAGCATCAATACTCCATATATATATACCTGAAGGATTTGTCATAGTCTCGTTTTATACAAAATTAATATAATAAACAAAGAAAACAAATCTATGGCAAGCCGAGCTCATGTGGTTTTGGTGTAATTCATATGATTAGAAAAACATATATAAATATGATATATATAAACAGTATCGATCCCATCTGGAATGCACGCAAAAGACCAGTTTGCATTCTATACTCGAGCCACAACAGATAATTGCTTACAGTGAATCGCATTTGTTTACTGCAGCTTGCACGAGCTAAGCAAAAAATAATGTATATTATTATAGTGACTCATTCAGCTACAGATATTGGACCGAAAAGCTGTTTTGTGATGTCAGCGAAAAATCTGGCAATTATCATTTTCAGTTTTCAGTTTTACGTTTCAATTTGTTTGCATAGAATTCTTGGAAATGGGCAATCTCGCCGCTCAATAGGTATATTGTTCTATATACGCCACTTGATTCCATAGAAAATGGCAAATGTGTTTGAGCTTATCATTGCTGGGAGTTCAACAGAGTCAAGCATGGCTTCATGTGCTGTATCAATACGTCTGGCTGGCCTAATCGTAAATATTCTGAATCAAAATATATATTTTAACAATATTTTTCAAATAATTTTTAAGGCCTTTTTTTAGTGGAACTTGGGGAATTTCATTATTATTTATATAAGATTGTCTAACTTTCAAACATAAAAAATCAACAACAAAAGAAAGAAAGAGACGTAAAATTAATTGGGCTGCCAAAAGTGGATTACTAACCGGTTCGTAATGCGCGGGCGAGCTAAAAGAAACTGTTTCTGCAGCTTGTTTAGTCAGCTGTTGAGCGGCATATGGAACGGGTATGCATGACTATGAATTAGCAGTCTGAATTGCTAACAGCTGTGACCAGATTAATATGATATATATAATACATAAAGACTAATTGTAATTATATATACATTTTTAAATTAATTTATATATTTTTTTAAATATTTTTTTATCTGCCTAAAATCTCTCAAAACTTGTTTACCATTTTGTTATATAAAGCCATTAAAATAATGGACCCAAATCCATTAGATGGATCGTTTGTTACACTGCCTCGAATTCCCCCTAGGCTAAAAAATCAAATTTAGAATTGTCTAAATTTAGACAAACCTGTTGAATGCACAAAATATATAGATATATAAACAACTTTTGAGTGCACAAAAATATTATCATAAAAGAAAATACCAAAAAAATAAATATTTGTTTTAGCTGCTGACATTTTTATATGAATGACTGGAAGATTAATAGAAAATATTCTATTTAAAAAACAGTTTTTTAGGGCTGGAAATATATCACATATTAATATATCAACGATCAGATATATATATATATATATTTAAATTGTATTTTGCCCACTTTGTAATCCCCTTGCATAGAGGAGTTTTAGTGGCACGTCTTATACACATCTTCTAAAGCTTGTAAAGCTATTTAGATTTATTCTAAAAAGTTTTGTAAGTGTTAAAAAAATTAACGCTTTCAACTGTCGTTTTAAAGCTATAAATACTAACTTAGATAAATGCTATCTAAAATGATAAAAAATTAAAAAAAAGAGAGATAAATGATAACAAGCAAACGCATGAGTGAATCGAATTGACGTATTCTCTAAGTATTTCAATATCAAATAATGCTTCTTCAAATATTTTTGAGCATATGCTTAAGCTCATTGTACATAGGGTGTGATGAATGTACATACATTTCTATATATGTATATATATATATACATATATATAATGCTAAAAAGCTTCAATTGATTTGGAATTGCGTTTGTGTTTTTGTTTAATTGGCTCGCTTCAGCTTTTGCTTTGTCTGGACTGACAAGTCCTAATATGCATATAGAAGTATATATATGTATTTATGTATGTATGCGTGAACGGTTTATGTATGTACATACGTATATATCTTCAAACAATTTTGCATAAATTTGGCATTGTTTCTATATGCTTGACCTTGAATATAACTTTTGTTTATAGCTAAGTAAAGCCTAAAAGAACCAACTGTAGTTTAAGCGATGCACTTGCTGACTAGTATGTATGTACCTATGTACACATATATGTACATATACTTATATATAGGTAAGTTCGCATGATTCACTGAACTGGTTTCTGCCCACTGCTGTGCACTTTCAAGACTCATTCATATTGAACTTCTAGCAGTTGTTTACTTATGTGTATACTTATGGTAGTATATATATATTTTATATAGTTAAAGTCTTATTAAAATTCCGCATATTTACTTGATCGTTAATATTGTTTAATTCTTTAGTTTGGCTGCCGCGCTCGAGCTTAGTTCCGTGCAAAGTTTCTCAAACAACTGAAATGCGGTTGAGCGTTTTTTATTTGACGTGTGTTTTGCGTTGTTCAGCTCGCCGCGGACCGCGAGCGTAGCGCGGCGACTGCGACGGCGACCGCAACTTGTTGGTGTCCTCTCGTTGCTGTTGTTGTTGTTGTTGTTGTTGCGGCTGTTGCTGCTGCTACTGTTGGTTGTTGTTTTTGTCATTTTTATTACGTTGGCTGTATTTGTCATCTCTGGGTGCTCTCATGCCCGCTCTCCCGCTCTCGCGCTCTCTGTTGTGCTTTATGTCCCATGGGAGTTGCTTAGTTTTACCGTTTTTATTTAATTTTAGTCTTTAGCTTGAAGCTCGTTGGAGTGAGCGAGATAGATAGCTGTCGGACAGCTCTGCCGCTGGCAGTGCATTCGCGCTCTGCTATGATATCATTCACGCACTTTAGTTAAGCAACCTACGCAGTTACATATGTATGTATATACATAGGTATATGTATTTGCTAGCCTCGCGTGATTAAGCTTCATTGATAAGAATCTTAAATGCTAAACACACACGTATGAGAGTGTGCATGCACTTATATGATTAAAAAATAAACTGTTTAGTATTAAAAACTATGCGAAATTGCAAATATAAAGTTGAGCTAAAAATATATTTTTAAAGAAATAAAAAAATGCCATTAAATTATTTAAATAAAATATCATTTTATTTTATTTTAACATTTTTAATAATATTTTAATAAAATTTAATATGTATTATTCAAATAATTAAAAAACATTTTGTGAAATCTTTAAAAATATATTTTTTTGCTCTAAATAAAATGTTTATATATATTTTTAAATATGTAGTAAAATAAATGAATAAATTTTATATTATACTTTTAGCATATTATATTATATTAATTTTTAAATATTAAAAAAAATATTTGTTACATTATTTTTTTTAGAATATATATCTAAATATGGCAAATATATGTATTATAGATTTTTTTCATAATATAATTACGTAAATATAAAAAGTGTATATTTTATATTGTATTTCAAATATAATAAAATTTATTTTCCTAAATATTTCATAAATAAGTGTTTTATATTATATTTTAAATATAATATAAATAAAATTTTTATTTTCATATTTTATTTTTAAATATTTTTAAAATAAATGTTTTATATTATATTTTAAATATAATAAAAATTAAATTTCGTTTTTTTTCTTTTAATATTTTTTTTAAATACATATGTATATTCCTTAAATTTTCTAAGTATTTTAAAGTTTTATTCTAATTATTTTGAAATTCTTAAAAGTGTGAATGATTAGCCAAATTGTGTCCAGCCGCTGGTGCTCAGTCAGCGCGACGTAACTTTGTTTATTACAGTTCCCCCTTGTTATTGCGGGATTAATGAACGCAAGTGAGCTTTATTCGTGTTCTTGGATCATCACCCACATCCACATCCACAAGCACACACACACACACACACATGCAGTGTGTAATTGCTATTGTATTGGTGGTTTATGACTGCGGTCGACGTCGCGACGTCTGTCGTAGCTGACGTCGCTGTCGCTGTCGCTGCCTTTCAGTTTGTGCGCTGAGCCTTCGCATTTGTTGTTTTTGCAATCGTTACAATTGTGTGCGGCCTTGCTGCTGCTGCTGTTGTTGTTGTTGTTGTTGTTGTTGTGGCTACTGGTGTTGCTGTTGTTGGCGTGACTCCAGGAACAACTGTCATCATTTATAATGCCGCCGCGCCAACTACTTTGAAGCTAGTTTCCGCTATGGCAAAAACATTGTATTTTATAGCTTTTAAAGCTTGCCAGCGCTTTTTCCAGCAAGCTTTTGTGGCTGCTAATGAAAGCTTTTAGCTTAAAGTGCTTCAGAAATGCATTCGAAATATTTTATATTATTTTTAAATATTTATATTTTATTAAAATTAATTCCAAAGATAACAAGAAATGAATATTTATCTCGAGCTTAGCTTAAAGCTTAATTTACAGACTAATCGATTGGAGTCTCCAGATCCGCTGAGGGCGTGGATGCTTCCACGGAATCACTGGCCTCGGCTGCACCACCAATATCGCCCGCGACAATTGGTGGCACGGTGCTGGTGGCGCTGCCGCCATACTGAAGCACGCAGAGGGGATCGTTCTGGCAATCGGCGGAATGTGGATCTGCGGTGGGTGCTGGGAAGCAAACCACGCGCTCCACCTCGGTCACCAGCTCCGCATTCTGTGGATCCGTTTCGTTCAGCATGATGGGAAAGCAGATGATCCCGCCGGGCGGTGTCTCGGGCAGAGCAGTGGCATTCGCTGCCTCCTCACTGGAGTCCACGCCTCCCTCCTCCTCTGCAGCCTCTCCAGAGAGCGGATTCTCCGGCGAGGCAACGCCGTCTTCTGGGCTGAGCGACTCATTGGGCGGCAGCTCCGTTTCGCCCTCGGCCTGCTGCTGTCCGTTGTTGATAATTATGATCTCACGCCCATTGCCGGAAGCTGATTGATCCGGCTGATTCTGGTGGTAGACGTGCGACACATGCTGGCGATGGCCGAAGAGCACGTTGTCCATGAGTCGGCCAGCCAGCAGGCCAGTCAGAAAACCTGAGCCTGGAGTCAGACGAACAGACGGAGCTGTGAGCAATTGCCATTAAAGAGCTGCATCAGGCACTCACCTGGACCCATGCCCATGGAGCTGGGCGGCTGGGCGTGGTAGAAGGCGCCGGCGGGCATGGCCTCCGCGTTGGCGTAGTACGTGACCTGTCCGGCGCCAGGAGCATAGCCATAGCCCGGCGGTGGCGGCGCCTGCTGACGCGGATAGCTGGCCACATGTGGTTTAACCTTGGTCGACAGCGGCGGCGGCGGCGGTGGCGGCAGCTTGGGCACCGTCATCGCCGTGTGCACTGGCGAGCCGCTGACCACGCGCCGTCCGCCGCCGGACGACGACGACTTGCTGCCGTACTTGCTGCGCCAGCCGCCGAAGAGGCCACCGAACGAGCCACCGCCGCGACCACGGCCGCCACGTGCCGCACTGGGCACCGCCAGGCAGGCCGTCAAGAGCACCACACAGAGCAGAGTGTACGCCTGCTTCATACTTTTCCGAGATTCGCAACTGCACCTGGCAATAAGCACAATCAAACTGGAGGCATGGAGGCACCAGCTAGCCACCTATATCCCAGGCAAGGCGTCAAATGCGTGGGCGGATGCCCTACATGCTTAAGTCTACGGCATATAAATAGATGGGAATTTGAGGATACTGATGGACAACTGAACAATATATATGGTCTTAAAACTCTTTTATTACGTCTAGATACTCCAGAGAATTTCAAGAGATTTTGTTGTGATATAAGAAGCTTGAGATTTATGCTATATAAAAATGTCTAATTTTGATTGATAGACTTGAGCTTATCAACTTCATATATACTAAAAACTTCGATCTTGAGATGCATAAGATATCAGCATAAACATGTGGATTATTCATATATTCAATAATACTTGGGCATATCAGAAGAAAATATATATGCAAGAGCGTAACGCAATGGAGTTCCATAAAAGGGGGAAGCCAAATTCTTGAATAAAAAAAAATAATAAAATAATAAATAAATATTATATGGTATAAATTACATTTTAAAATACATAAAAATATATACACTCATTATGAAAATAATAAATATACCTTTTTTTTTTTTAATTTGTTTGTCGCTTGTTGTCAGAGACAATAAATATACCAAAATAATTTAGGATATTTTGTCATAACTAATTGATTTTGTTTTTATTTTTGGAAAAAAATTATATGGTAACGCAATCTGGCAATGGGATGCATGCCAGAAAAATTTTATATTTTGGATATTTTGTCATAATTTATAGTAGTCACAATTGTACTTTTTATTCTACATATTACTAATTATTTTTAAATATAATAAGCTAAGAATTATTTATGCAAATTATATTAAAAAAAGAATTATATTAAATAAATTAATTAAATTTAATATCAGCAAAAAATTATTTATAAATATTAGATATTTTTATATTTATTCCATATGTATATTTTTAGAAATGAGATTAAAATTTTTTAAATTAGACAACAAATATTTACATATAATGCATATTTTTCTATATATGTGTATAATTTTTATATTTTTATATAACTTAAAATTTGTAATATTAGAAAAAAAATGATTTATATATATATTACATATTTTTAAAATTTATTTTATATACTTTCCAAAATATACATTTGTTATATTTACATATAATTTAAAAAAAATTGATAAAATATGCATAAAAGACATAGAACATTTTATATTTTATTAATGTAACCAAATACGTAAACATCTTTCGGCAAACTTGATCCATTTCAAATCGAACGCGATTGGAGGTAAATAAAATTGACACTCTGAGTAGGGCATCAGGTGAAGCGCTGCAGTCATGTCAAATGTCAGACCATTTTACGTGTCACACAATTTGCGATTTGACTGAAATACACACATGTGTGCACACGTATAGTATGTACTAGCTCGGCCCGGCCACACCCCCCTCCCGCCCCCCTGTGTGCCTGGTCCATATCAGAGAAAATTGAATGAGTGTCGTCGTGTAATAATTCAATTGCCGCCAATTGAGTCGCACTCAAATTCTCGGATTTTCTCGAGCCCAGGCAGCATAAACAACAGGAGCAAAATACATATATACATATCATTATATATACATATGCAATATGTATATTCCCCATGTATCTCGGAGGCAATTTGCCAAATGTGTCGCATCAAATTTCATCTGCCCCGCACGACTAACTAAATTTATAGAAAAGAAAAAACAATTTCTAGAATACGCGATCTCTGCTCGACTTACTATATATGTATATACTATATATAGGCATAGTCACGTACAACATGATCCACAGATCTGCCTAAAGATGCGAATGTGCTGACCCATTTGCCGGGCCTCGAATCAACTATTCGAATGCATTGCCAGCGCCGCCTTGAGAAGGAAAACGACAACAACAAGAGAGAATAACAAACTCGAGGCGTCATTACACACATTCAATAGAAATTGCTTAGATAAAAGCATGGGATGATTGTTCTGCTTGTCGCTAGGCTCTGATATAGCACGTAGGTGAAAGCATTACGCTAGAGCTGATTACGGTCTACGATTTCAAGATCAAGTGTAAGGCGCAAGAGGTGGCTATCGAAAGGAAAGAGAAGAATAGACATTTCATGTAATACAATAATAAATAAAATATAATAGTTACATGGTATATAAGTTTCTTTGCAGCTGTCAAGCCAGCAAGTGAAGTTTTCAATGCCTTAAGTAGGTGCAATTTAGCTGTTACGCCAGCTCAAAATATTCCATTTCATTTATGGTTGAATAATTCGAGGTAGACATGCCTCATGATTCATCTGCCCAAAGACAGCATGGGAACATAGATTGCATTTAGAACTGGATTTCACTAGAATGTAAGACGATTCCATGGCAGATTCAGAGCTGTTGCTTGGGTTCTCTTGTGCATGTGCTTCAGCTGACCTCACCTTCTCACTTTCATTTCGTAGATAACGAAGTCAATCTGTTTATGCTGAAATTCAGTGTCGACCTTCCCACTCCTGGCCAATCGTTTATATATATAATAATTTAGGGAATTTACAGGAAAATACATTTCAACTTTGAAGTCTCCAGCTTTTGTAGTTTACGAGATTCAGATGAAGCGACGGACCGATTCCTCCTCCGATTCATCCCACACACATTGCCCCAGAACCAATACACCCCAGATTCACATTTTCAATAGGTACAAAAAATATATATCATTTGAATACAATTCTTAGTTCTATGCCACTTTTCTGTGTAATAAATAATTCACAAAAGCGAAAAGTTTGCTTAGAGGCCCAAGTTCAAGTGCCTTTGACCTCTCAACTTGTGTACGCTCGCTACACCTGTATGGCCATAATGCGCGACCTTCACCTTGACCTTTGAGGGACTTATCTTATTGAAGCATTTCCATTTTTCTTGCCGACAATAATTAATAGGACATAAAATTTGGGTGAGGCGAAATCATAGCGAGAACTCTGACTTCAAAGCATTTTTGTGTTATTGAGAGATATAAATTTTGATTGACTTGAGCTGGCTGTTATGAAGGATCTATTTATGCATAAGGAAAAATAATGAATCTATTTATGAATAGGGAAACATAATTTGATGATGAAAAGATGCCCATAAATAAGGGCATTACTATGCACATCAGTTTGATAGTAAACAACAGATAGACTCAGAGACTTATTAAGATACATTTATCTATAAAGATATATTAACATATTATGGGAATGTATAGATTCGTTAGGCAGCTGCCTTATTTACTCATTATGCGGCAACTTAATTCCCATAAATTTGCAACGGTTTATTAATTGCCGCCCAAGTGGCATCATCATTAAAATCGACTGCTTGGGTGGTGGTGCGCTAGCCACACGCAGTTACTTCATTTAGAACGTTTAGGCCATTTTGAAAGTCATTTATAATGAAATGTAGATGTTGAACCTGCACCCGAATAAGTCGTACGTCATCTATAAAAGCAAAAATTAGTTAGCTGGGAGACAAGAAGTAGAGAGAGAACGAGAGAGAAAGAGAGAGAGAGAGAGAGAGAGAGACAGAGTAACCCTCCGGCGCAATGAAGAACTTGTAAAATATTTACGAGCTGAAGTGACCAAAGCTATTGCAAAAACAATGGCCGAAAGCGGAAAGCATAAAAAGTAACTACTTTGTGGCTTACGTGTGATGCTTGTGTGCGTGTGTGTGTGTGTGAGTGAGTGTCTCTCTCTGTGTGTGTGAAAAACTCAAGCATACTTTTAGGCGCTCATAGAAAATGCTGTGCTGGGGATGTCTGTGTACGGGTGCGGGTGTCTGTGTGTGTCTCTGTGTGTGTGTGTGTTGTGATTGTGTAATAAAAAATATCCAGCTGACATTTTGTGTCAAGCACCTTTTTCATTTTGGCACTCAGGAAAGCGTGGCCAAGTCCAACTGAGGGCCCATTCTACATGCCGCCACGCTCGCCTGGCTGCAGCCTGAGTGATGACAAATTACATTTGTCAGATTTATGACCAATTATGAGCGTGTTATATATCACAGCCGTAGCAGCTAGAGCAGAGTAACCGCATCAGAGCCACCTTAATGGCAAGCGCAATGAATAAGTCGCCATCGTTTGTTTGTGGGCGTCGAGCTGCGGGCAATACATGGCCAACCAGCTACTTGATGGGTGTGGCAAGTGCCACGCACGCACATACACAAACACATATATACATATATATATCTACATATATATATATCTGCAGTGTAGCAATTGGTAATGCTTTGCGCCTTTGCCTATATCGCACTGCGGCCACTTTCGCTGCTTTCGCTGAGAGAAATGGCCAGCCATATAGCGTGTCTTTATGTCGCACATTCGCATTCGACTTGTATTATTTATGCCGCTAATGCGTTGAAAATAGCTAAAATTGCCTTTATTACATGCGCAGTTAAACTTCAATTATAGCTCTAATAAAAATACATATGCCCAAAGGTCCCACACAGAGAAATCGAGAGAGAGAGAGAGAGAGAGAGAGTGGGCTTCTGCGACACACCAACACAAAGCCCAATCATATATTACCGCCCAGAGCATATATTACGTACATATGTCAGCGCTTAATGTGCTGCATCCACAGCTTAGACAAATAAATCAATAAACTCCAGCGAGGCTAAAGTGCAAAGCCAGAGATTTAAGCTTTGCATGAATTCAAATTTCCTAAATTAAAGCATACATTTTTAATGTGAATGAGCAATTTTGAGAGATTCCATAATCTGGCTTACATATTCTCTGAGAGATATTATAATTTTGGCAAGTAATATATATGTGTATGTAAATATTGCTTTAAAGCTACATTTTATAGACACATTTATTTCATATTATATTATGCTGTATACATATTTATTTTATAATTTTTTTTATTAGTTTTATTAATTTTTTATTTAAATAAATATATTAAAAAATTAGATATATTACTCAAACTAATTATATTTAAAAGTAAAAAAATTGTTGAAATGACGTTAAATGAAAAGAAAAAATAGAATTTAAAATTTTGTTAATAATTTTATTATTTTATTCTTAATTTTTAAATTCAGAAAGTTGACTTAATTTAGCTTGCGGAATCAGCTTGAAAATTCCGCTGTCTCTCTCTCTCTCTCTCTCTTTCTCTCTCTCTCTCTATTCCTCTCTCTCTCTCTCTCTGTCACACTGATCATATTTTCTCGTACTCTCTCCCAGTCTACCTTTTTCTCTGAGTCACTTCCTCAAGCTATTTATCTCTAGCTATTACTTGAACTCTTACAGAATTTTTCTCTGTTTTGCTCAGCCTTTAACTCTGTCTTTTTTGGCTCGTTTTTGTCTGTCTTTCTCAGCATTCCCATCTCTGTCTTTCACTCTCCCTCTCTGCCTCTCTCTCTCTCTTTCTATCTGTATTTCTGTCTCTCACTGTCCATCTCTATCTATCTATATATTTCTGCTAATATCCCTCTCTCTCTATATATACATATGTATATATCTCTCACTCACTTTCCGCCTTTGTTTATCTCTCTCTCTCTCTCTCTTCATCTCTCTCTCTCTCTCTCTCTCTGTCTCTCACTCCCTTAGTCAATTTTTTGCTGTCCTAAATCAATTCGTTTTTCGCTCTCGTTTAAATTATGTTACTTTAATTGCCAACCAAAATAAGACCAAGCACGCGATTTTCATCTCGTTTTCTTGCCTCTCTCTCTCTCTCTCTCTCTCTCTTTCTCGCTCTTTCACTCGCCCACAACTGGGTCGCCGTAGAGTGGCAACAACACCCACACACAGAGAGAAAGTGTGGCTTTTTATTAAAATCTAAAAACATAAATCTTAAAACTGAAAACCAAACGCAATGGCAGCGCGCAGGCAGACAACAGATGAGAGCAGTTCGCGGTTCCAAGTGCTGGGATCGTGGCTTGGCAAGGCAAGGCGAGGCGAGGCTGGCCGCCAAGCCACCAAGCCACCAGGCCTAATTGAATTTTGAAATTCAAGTCGAAATTAAAAAATTACGAGCAGCAGCAGCACCAGCAGCCGATGCCGTTGCCGTTGCCTTGGCCGGCCCCTAAATAAACAGTAAAACGGAAATGTATTCGACAGGTGGAAATTGAAACTGATTGAATTGTAAAACGTAGCATAAAATGTTGTTGCGCTTATTAATGTTTGTGCGGCGCAGCTGCCGACACGCCCACACACAAAAAAGGGCCCCTCGCAACAGCAAAAGCAACTGTAAACAAAGTCGAAGCCAATGGCACTGTCAACGCCAACGCCGACGCATTCAGATAATTTATGCTTTTCGATTTTAATTGGCGCCATTTTGGAGCGTGTTTTATGATCCGCTTTTTTGCATAATTCTTTGCCTTTGCCTTTGCCTTTGCATTGTTTTTGTCACTAAAAAGGCGAAAATTATTGCTCGCGCTTGGCGAGGGGTGTTTGACAAATATTGTGGTTACATACATTGTAGAGAAAATATAAAAAGAAATTGAATTAAATGCAAGAAATCATGATTTATGCGTGAGAAGATATATAATTAATTTATTATTATTATGGCCAAGCGAGGGTTGATTGAGTACTACTGTAAAGGGGAGAATAAAATTAAATAAATTGAAAATTATTATTTTGAATTATTTGTTAAATTATTGTAAATAATTAGCGTATCAGCCAGCGAGTATTGCTTTCAAATTGTTATGTAGGGATATTGAATATCACATAAATAAACGTATAAAATGCATTATTAGATCTTTATTTTATTTTTAATTTTAATTTTAAAAGCCATAAATTTGATAAAAAAAATTAATATTTAAAATATATATATATATAGTAATTTAAATAAATTTATTAAATGCATTTCAAGATTTGTATTTTATTTCTTAACTTTACTATTATTTTAGCAGATTAACAATATATAATAAATTTAAAAAAATACATATATATGTATATATAAATTCATATTAATTAAATGATATTTTTGTAGTTTTTTTGCTTATAATTTAATTTAAAACTTGAAGAAAAATATTATATAGTAAAAATATATACATATATACTTATATATAAAGATATAATAGCTTAAATGAATATGTATTAAATTCCTTGATTTTTTATATAATTTTTTATATTACATATATTATTTGTTTTATATTTTTATATAAAAACATATATAATAATTTAAATAAATATATATAATATGTTTTATTACATACAATATAATATATATAATAAAATAAGTAGAGCATAATCTATGATAACTTCGCATATAAACTCCTCAGCATGAGCTCTTTATCCTTCGTTAAACTGCCACTGCTCTCTTAGCTCTCATTATAGACTGCATATTATCTCGCATTGAGTACATACAGCTAGTTAAAAAGAAATGAAAAGAATTTGAGCAGCGTATGCTGCCAAATGAATTGAATGAGCTGAGCTGCTTTGTTGCTGCAGTTGCAATGCAATTGACTTGCTGCCAATTAGGTGGGAAATTGAAAACTCGTGCAGCAGCTGCCGCTCGCTGTGTGCGATGTCCCCTTCGGCAGCAGCTGTCGCTGTCTGCGGCCTGTACACATGTCCATCAATTTTTCACACGCAACAGCAGCTACAACAGCAACGGCAACAATGACAGCAACAGTTGCTGTTGCCAGCAGCAACAGCAATGAAAACGCGTAAGCGGCTCTCGAGGCGGGCACCAAACGGTAGATAAACAGACAACGATAAGCCCAAAGGGCTCACAAAAACTGTTGCCTACAACTATGCGCTCCAGCGAGCTGCCGTTGCTGCTGCCGTTGCTGCTGCTGTTGGTGTCACTGTTGGTGTTGCTTTTGAGCTGCATGGCAACGGCACATTACCATTTCGTAGTTTTTCATGCATTCATTTTGATGGTCGCCCCGTCGGCAGTTCATGCAAAATATTGCCAGCATCGGCTGCTGCGCCAGCTTCTGCTTCAGCTCCTGCTGCTGGTGCTGCTGCTGCTGTTGTGTTCGTCTACCTCGGGCCACGGCATGGGCTTAACTGATAAACAAGCACGCACGGGCGCTGTGTCTCCTGTCCGCTACGCATGTCTCCGTTTACAGCGCTGCTGCAACTTGACCTCGGGTCAAATGCAACAAGATGGGTCAACATGCTCGCACCCGTCGTGGTCCGTGTTGCTGCCGTTGCCGTTGCCGTTGCTGTTGCTGTTGCCTGCTGCTGCAGCTGCAAATGAAATTTTTCTTCAATTAGTTTATTTTCACACCAATGATTTTGATTTCAGCCCCAGTTGCAGCAGCTGACGACCGAACAGGTCACTTGCTGCTGCTGCTGCTGCTGCTGCCACCCCGCCAGCTTGTTAACGGCCTCTGGGTGTGTGTGTGTGTGTGTCTGGCAATTAAGGCAACGCGTAATTGTTGCCAGTTGCAGATGATATTGATGCTCTATCGCATGCACAACAATACAATGGCAGAGCAGCAGAAAAAAAGAGAAGAGAAGCAGCAACAACATCAGCATCCGCATCAGAGCCCTCGTTGTTTGTGGGGGGCCTTTTCACTGAGCAGTTTGTTGTGAAGCGCAAATTTTTGATTGGCTTTCACTTGAGCGCGGCATGGAAACGGCCATAAAAAATGATTGAATTGCGCCTCAATTTCTAGGCAGGCTCGCTACTCGCTACTCGATCTCGGCGCTCATTATGCGCGGAAATCAGCGCACACGATGGCCAGGTAGGCACGCCATGCCTGGCCGTGCCCATTAGCTTTAGTTGAGACACATTACGCATACGCCACGTAAGCCAGCTGCGAAATGAATTGGATTTGTCATCGCGACAAACGGCAACTACACGGACAGCCAACATAAAAGAGAGCCAAAAAAATACAAGTAAAGAAAATATCAGAGAAGCATAGCGAAATAAGCATGCGATACACGTGCTCGGGCAATTTGTCACATGAGCCTCTAAAATATGCCCCTGGGTGTTTGGCCAAAAACTTGACACACAGCCTCCGGTCCAAAGTGAAAAAGCATTAGCTCTACACGCCATCGCCCACATGCACGTGCTCTACAAATATCATTCGCCTCGATAACGTCACAATATGATACCGAAGATGGCTACAAGAAATTCAAATATATGCTGAAAAACATTATAGAAAAATATTATGTTAAAGTAGCAAGTAGAACGAATATATTTGAATATTTTAAGTTAAAATTATGGACACATAAATTTTCTTCTTTTTTTTACAATTTATGTAATTTTAGTGAACGATTTGAGAAATAATTTCTGTAGCTAATTTGTTTTAGAATTATAATTTATTTTTATATATTATATACGTATATAATTTTTAAATATTTATGTATAGGAAATTATTGAAAAATTCATAAATTTGTTGTATTTAAGTAAAATTAAAAGAAAATTTTTTACATAATATATTTATATGTAAACTATAAAATATTCATATTATTTTTTTATCAATTAATATAAATGTTTAAAATAACTTAATTAATTTTAAATATATTAAGAAATTAAAAGACAACAAATAAGATCTTAAATTTGTTAATATAATATTTATGATATTATTTGTTGTCTTTTAAAAAAGGATAATAATAAAATCCATTTTTTATTGGGAATAAAAAAAATACAAATTTGTCAATATTTGTTTATTATGTATATTTATTGTTTATAAATATTATTTACTGTTTTTATTTATTTTTTTTAAATTAAATTAATTGATTAATATAAATATATTAAATTCAATATTTCCAAGAATACTTTTTAATAATATTGTCCATAAAATTTGTTTTCTTTTCTGAGATATTATATATTGATACATTTCTGAGCTTCATTTCCCTCAAGTGTCGAATTACAGGAGATATTCTATGCAGGAATGCCCTCAATACAATACATATTCATATGGCAGGCAGCTTAGCAACAAGAAAAATATGAAGTCTAGCTCAGATTAGATGATTTTTCAGGATAAACGCGGCAAGTTGTGCGGCACTTTGCTTGGCAGCACACACACACACACACACACACACACACTGACACACACACCCATGCATGCCGCAAACTGAGCACGTAATTCTCAGTGTGTGCGTTTGTCTGGATGTGTATTTGTGCCTTTGCCATGCAAATGAAGCCATCAATAAAAATTTTGAATTTAATTTAGACGGTCGCCAAGCAACCGTTCAAGTTTTGCAGTTTGTTTGGCTGCATTTGTTGCCATTTGCTAGACTTTTGCCATTTCTCGTATTTATTTTTCATTTCAACAGCTGTTTTTTTTACTTTTCCATACACAAACAAACAAACGCACACACACACACACACGCACATACAGATACATAAGGCTATAATTTAATTTCACATGCGTTGCCGGCGCTAAACTTTGCCCTCTCGTCCTCTGTTCGCATTTTAAGTTATGTAGATTATAATTAGAAAAGTTCCTTTCTGCTGGGGAATGGTGGCAAAACAACAACAGCAACAGCAACAACAACAACAACAGAAAAAGTTTGTTTACCAGCAATGCCGTCGCTCAGAAAGTCATAAAATTATAGGTAAACGTTTACGTGCATTGGCACGCGATGCCAGTGGGCGGGCGAGGATCGCGGGCCTGGATCTGGGCGCCCGCAAACGGATTTGCATAGCCGGGCAACTAATTAGCAGGGAACTTAAAAGGTTTTGCTCGGTTTAGCCGTCGCGGTGCTTCGGCTTCGCATTACTCTCCAGTTCGCAATAAGGAACAAGAATTATATAAATAGCGCAATATGAACCTAATCACTTTTAATTGGTGCACAAAGCAAATTATGGAAATGAAAAAGCGACCGACTCCGAAACCTTTTCCCGTTTTTTTTTTTTTATTTTGGCTGCTTGGCGCCCAACCCACTTGGGCAATTTATACATATTCCAATTCTTTCTTTTTTTTTTGTGCGCTCGTCCCAGCTGCCTTGGAATTATGTCAGCTATTAAAATATAAAATTTTGTTGCAAAAGTGGCGCCACGAAGTTTTGGTAAGTGCGTAATTTATAAGCGCCAAAATGAATTTAAGAATATTCCATAAAAATGCAATAAAACAGAGCACAATGAATGTACAGTATGAAGAATATTAGGCAAGGTTTAAATAAGAAATTAAATATTATAATTGTCAACGATTTAAGAATGTTTGATTCATAAAAGTGTAAGTAAATTAATATATAAATAATTTAAATATAATTTAACAAAAATATACAAATAAAATAAAATTAATAATTAAAAATAAATATTAAATAAATTATGAATGTATAGTAAATAAACAATATTTAAAAATAAATTACAAATCAAGCGATCAAGCGTCGCAGCACTTACCCGATCAACAACTCAGCATCAACTGAAGCTGAGCATCAATATGCAGCTCTATTTATACTGCTCGCTCTCCTTCCTCAGGTTCTGCAGCTTTGCATGCTCACTCAGCGACCAATCAGAAAGAAGCACCATGCCAAAAACAGTAGACGTTCAGCTCTATTCACATGAGTTGCTATCTCTTTCACTCCTAATGCACCTCTCGGTTGCAATTGTAAGCAGCTCAGTCAGCACTCATTGCATTTAGCTGATCTATGAGAAACTGCTGCAAATTGCCCGATCGTTCTTCTTCTTTCAATCGTGAGCACTGAGCTCGCCCTTCTTTATACTCTGCTTCTTTGCATGCCCACTCCACGACCAATCAAAAGCATGCGCCATGCAGCAATCTTGAGCTGTATTTAGTTGACTTTCTCTCTCTTTCCCTCTTAAGGCAACTCTTGATTGCAACTTCCACAGGCAAATAAATGTGTACACTAGCGTTCTTCTTCTTTCAATCGTGAGGACAGCATTGCTCACTGCTTCTGCACTGCTTGATCACTCTTCTTCTTTCAATCGTTGGCTCTCATTGTATTGTGTTTGTGTGTGCAGCTGCTGCACTGCTCTTGCATTTGCACTTGGCTCGCTTGCTCACAGAGTGTGTTCCTCTGTGCTCATTTGCTTGAATTTTAATGCATGTGATGGATCATGTCTACATAGAAGTATTATGTTAGCTAATAATATCTAAAGCTCTAGAATTTTCTTTATTAAATTCACTTTGAGACTTCATAAGATCAAAATGCATTACACTTTTCCGACTTTTCTTATTTTCAACATCAAATTCCCCACTTTACTGACTCCAAACGCTTTTCTTTTCGAAAAAAAGACTATAACATTTATTGTGAATGATTCGGAATCGCAACCGCTTTGCTGCTCGCTCAATGGTATTCAGTAAAGGACTCTGTAGACTATCCGGCTATCGGAATAACGTAAAGCACTGCTTGATTAATCGATATATGAAGTGCTGCGCATGCCAATCGCTGTTTTTATGCATTCTATTTTGTTTTGTTTTTATTTGCGTTCACTTTGCTCTTGTTGTTGCAATTTTCACACTTTGGGAAAAAACCGCAAAACATTCAAGCAAAAACAAAAAATACGAAAAATATATTACGTATACGCCACGACTGATGCCCGGTGCAGCAGCTATTGTTGTTGTTGTAGTTGTTCGCTTTGTTGTAGATGCTGTTCTTTCACTGCGCTGATTTACACAGTGTGTTTTTTCTGCAGATTCCATGTTTTTATTTCTTTTTGTATTTTTGTATTTTTTACACCTCGCGTTTGTTGGTTTTTTACGACTAAAATAGCGCAGTTTGCGCTACAAGCATCGTGTCATATTCCAGTGTGCGTGTGTGTGTGTGCTTGGGCGTGGGTGTGGGTATCGCTGTGCAGACACTCGCTAGCTGTTAATTATGCTTTTAAGCAAATTAGCAGCTGCATTGATATACGCAAATATTGCGAAATCGATTTGCGCCGTGCAAGCCAATAAATTCCGTGCAAACACAGCGTCGGCCATCAAAAACATGCGAAAACACACGAGCAGCGAGCACACAGAAGAACTTGGCAACATCCGTGCAAAAAATACTTTTTGTATAACTATGGAAAGTGGAAAGTGGGAAATTAGGGTATATTGTTTAGTTGGGAGTGTATGTAAGAGATGTAGGCGTGACAGACGCCTTAAAGTACATATGCACATTCTAGCTCATGAGCTGAGTCGATATAGCTACGAACGTCTGCGCGTCTGAGTGTATTTCTGACTGCCCATCGATATCTCGTAAAGTACTTAAGCTATAGAGCTAAAATTTTGATTCTTTACTCGTGTATATCATATGTAGTACAAGTTTATCTTCTTTATTCAATAACTCAACTCGTTTTCTTAATATCGATAAATATCGATCAATTGACTGTGTTTTTAAGGCTGTCTTGCATACCATAAATGCTAGAGATTTCAGCTTTGCTGTGTAGTTTTATGTATGTATATAATGAACAAATTACATCATTTTTTGTTACCCTTCATCAACA
The DNA here is from genome assembly GCA_018903745.1 of Drosophila repleta. Lineage (NCBI taxonomy): Eukaryota > Metazoa > Arthropoda > Insecta > Diptera > Drosophilidae > Drosophila > Drosophila repleta. Next base: position 8,268,013 of record JAEIGN010000396.1, read on the forward strand.
AAAACTTGACAAAAAGGTATTTGAAATCAAAAGTCAATGCAAAATGAAGGCAGAAATTAGAAGTATGTAAATTCATGCATATGCATATATGCATATACATAATCATCATAGTTTATATAAAGTATGTAAAACTTATTAGACCCATCGAACTAATTACTTTTCTATACCATAAGAGAACCGCTGGAGAACACAGCGCGTATGCTGGCGTACCCTGGACTGCTCTGCAACCTCTAGACGGCTCAGAGGCTGATCACTCGTTAGCCGTAGTGCTCCTCACGGCACCTACGATCTTGTGTGAGTAGATGTGCTCAGCCATAGCCTAAGCCCTAAGGCTTGTACTATTCTGGATTTAGACTCAATAATAAACCAGCAAAATATTATTTATAGCCAGGAGTTCAACATATAAATTTGTTGGCACGAATCCTGAGTATTTCTCCACTTCTAAAGGATTTTCATATCAACTCATTGCATGCTTCCGGGTATCTTCCAGTCTGTCATTCTCACCTCACATATTTATATAAATTGCTACCAGGCTCAGACACTTAAAGCAAATGTGTGTCAAATCTTTAATTTAATTCGATTATTTATATATTTTGTATTCGCCGCATCGTTTGAGGGAGTTTTCAACTTTGGCAATTTGATAATTACAAACGAAATCCTATTAGGCCCGTTTATTTATGCAAATTTCGTTATTTTCGTATAATTCTTAAAACATGAATGCCTGTTATCGCTGCTCCGCTGCGCAGCAGCTGCCGTTAATTTAATTTCCCATAGAAAAAAAGTTAACACAGAGAGAGAGATAGAGATACATAGAGACACACACGTATTTTGAATGCGTACATTATAATCTTCTATTGGATGGGCGGGCAGACAGCAAAAGTTAAACGTGCACCTGACTCGACCTCACACCCAGCCCCACTCCCAGCCCCATCTCCATCCCCAGCTGTTGGCATTGCTACATGGCAGCAGCCATGTCGCTTTCAATTATGTCACATGCGTGCGGCATCTTCATCTTCATCTTCAGCTGCTGCTCCGATGCCTGGCATAACAATCACGACGCGCCAAACAAAAGGTCTTTTGAATTTTTAGCTTTTACCTTTATCACTTTATGACAAAATGTTGTGACATGCATGAAAAAGCGGCTCCGAGTGCCCGCTCCACTAATTGACAATGCTTATTAATTATTAATTAGTCAACTCTCACATCACATTACGCCAGCCTAGACAACTCGCAGTTACCTATCATTAGCAGCGATTGCTAATTAACATACTCTCACCTGCCGCAGCTCGCATTACACCAGTCAGATTTTAATAATTAAACTTGCCTAATTTATAAGAGTTGAAAAGTTTCTGTGAATCCAAAAACTGAGGCTGAAAAACGAGTTAGAATGTTGTGGATGGATGTGACTGACTGCAGAATACTCTCTTTGCGTATGCATATCAATTTTGATCAATAATCAAGTCAATAGAAAGAACATTGCCGACTGAAGAATACCTTATTTGCGTGTATATATCATTTTTGGCGAATCAAGAGGTCGTATCGGGAAAATCTTAATACTCTCAGACGTGGATATATAGAGTATAAAATCCAAATTACAAGTCTCTAGATGCAATAGCTTAGAAATGGTTTGCGTTCATAGGGACATCCGGACGGATAGACGGACTGATAGACGGATGGATAGACAGACGGTTAGACGGACGGATAGAGGGACGGATTGACAGATATATAGACGGATAGATAGACGAACGGACAGACAGTCGGTCGAAAATATGGATGGACAGACGGATAGATTAACGATCGGGCGCTTGGACATACGGACGGACATAAGGACGGACATCAGGTCGGACGGTTGAATAGCCAGACGAAAGGACACAAAACCAATATGCCCACATCACTTTGATGAATGGGTATCAGTAAAATGATTAAGAAAAGCTTATGCCAGGCTCAAGTTTACTTTTTAAAGCCACGCTCACCTGGGCACAGGTAAATTTGGCTACCCAGCCCAGGAGTATTCTGATTCCTACGGCTACAAATTCGCATCGTAAAATTAATTAAATCCAGTGTTTGGGCCATTGGCATTGTCTAGCTGCGATTTCATATGCCGTTAGAGGTTTTATTGCCAGCTATAAAGCTGACTCGAAAGATCAACAATTCGGCTTCATTGATTCAATTTCTTATTAACTTTTATGCCATGAAAACGGAAACGGCAACTGGAACTTTATTTACCAATAAATGTGCTCTCTCTCTCTCTCTCTCTCTCTGCTTCTCTGTTTGGCATTTTTATGGCATTTTAAGCCAATATCCGTTAACGCCCCGCTTGTTGCCATTCTCGACAGATTGTCCGGCAGTCGAAGGTCATTAAAATGTCTGCTCGTCTGCTCCTGTTTGTGGAGTTTAGAGAGCGAGCGAGCCTTGGCTTAAGCAAATGCTGAGAGCTCTGTTAGCTCTGCTAATTGGCCAGGCCAAGTCGTCGTCTCAGCTGCCTGCTGCAGACATCAGTTTCTGGCTGCGCTTAAACTACAACTTCATATTTCATGCTTCAGTTGCCTTAGTTTTATTGGCCACATTTTGATGTTGCTGTTGTTGCTGTTGTTATTGCCAGCCAAATACTTGACATTTTATTACGGAAAAGGGAATGCACAAGCTGCTCACATGTAGCTCGCTACGATTTTGTCATCCCAGCCGGGGGCGCTGAAATAAAAATGAGCTAGCGAACTGTGAAAGGTAAGCCCCAGCCCTTAGCCCAGCCCACAGCCCACAACCCCAACCCAACCCCCAACCCATTCTAACTAAAACCTCAGGAAGTTGAGCTACACAGCATTGAGCTCTACGCTCGGAACTTTGCAAAAAATTACTAGCATAATAACGCAAATATTTTACGATACTCACACACACACCCACTCTCTTATAGAGGGTAACAAACGACAAGCCAAAAACTTAACTAGCCGCGGGCCAAGAGCAGAAACAACGTAAATAAAATTTCATTTCATTTTTCTGCTGTTGATATAGGGTGTCCCAAAACTAACGCAAGATTTTAATTTTACGGCAAAAGAATATGTGACCATTCAGGCTTATTAAAAATGAAACGCTATACAAATAGACAACGTATACTGTATAAATCAATAAGAAATATATAATTTTACAGTTTAAAGCTGTATTTTCTAACAAAATTACTTCTTGCATGACTTTTGGGACACCCTATACATATATTTTTTCTTCTCTGTTTCTTCCTTATATATATATATGTATATATATGTATAGCATACTTTTAGGTAGCGCTACGCATTGCTTGCATTGAGGTTAATTTCTGTTGGCTTCGTTTTTGGCATTTTGGCCAACAACTGATTGTGTATGCCGGCGGCGCAGACGCAATCAGCTGCAATCGGCCCCGGGCCGATGATGCTTCATTTAAAAAGCAAATAAAATTAAAATACGCGCATATATATTTTTTCAGCAGATCAAACAACAGTCGAATTATGGGCAAATACTCGCTCACTCGCTCACTCTCTCTCTCTCTCTTGCTCTCTCTTTCGCTCTCTCTCTATATATAAAGGCAGGCCCGCAACGCCAGCTGAGACGCCAATCGAAGCGAATTGTCTGTGTGTGTGTGTGTGTGTGGTGTGTGTTGGCAAATTAAAAGCAAATAACAGAGCGCACAAAGAGCTGCAAAAAAAAAAATCAATTAAAATCAAATAAAGCTTTGTGCAAATATGTAGCTGATTTAAATTTATTTTTATGCCCTGACTCGGCTCAGCTCAGCTCAGCGCCCTTCCCCTTCCTCTCCTCCCCGTCGATCCACAACTCATTAAAGCACACAAATTATTGAAGCCCCAACGACAGCGATATCGACAGTGTTTCAATGGGCTGGCCACTCGTCTGGGCAGCCGCATCCACATCCGCATCCGCATCAGTTGCTTCGAGCCCATTGTCGGCGCCTTCGACATGGGCATCAGTGAAGTGCCACTGCAGTTGCCAGTTGCATTGAATGGGTCTCACTCTCTCCTCTACCCCTCCCTCCCCACCCTCCTCTCCCACTCAGCTTCAAAGAAAGCGCACAATTAATAAAAAATGGAATTCATTTCCATCTCTCACGCTTGCAATGTCAACAGGGCTCAATAGCAGCGTTTTCATGTCGGCAAATTATGCGACAGCCTTCAGCCTTTTTCATCCATTTTATTATTAATTTGATAATTGAGGGTCGAGAGCAGAAGCAAGCAGTGGAGTAAATCATGAAGAACTGAAGGGAGATGATAAAGTGTATAATAGACGAAGTGCTTAATGATGTGTTAAATGGTAATATTACTACTGTTACTGTTATATAAGAGTATTTACATTATTAAATTTGTCTATAGGTTGTATCTTTATCATAATATGTTCATTTAATTGCAAGATCTGTTAAAAGTTTGCTCTTTCTGTTAAATATTGCTGTAATTGTCTGCTATTGGTGCAGTTGGCTAAGTGTGCGACTGAGAGCTTGTCACGATTGGGCAATCAGTGCTCTGTTAACTTAACAGTGTAATGTTAGTGTCTTAACATTGAGAGCTAGTACTGAGTTGCTGCAAAAATATAAACCACGCGAGTTTGCGTTATGCGCGCTGCGAGAGAGAGAGGGACAAGCATAGTCGAGTTCCTCTTACTGCTGAGTGAGAGCGAGATGGCTACATAGGCCCTGCGTACTTCATTCAGATTGTTTGTGGACGAAGAGAATAAAGTGCATGCTGCAAGAGAGATTCTGCCGAAGCATACACACACACATATGCTTTGCTCTGCAAGCACTATACTTCTCCTACTCTAACACATTATCACGCAGAGCTCTGGCAGATTTGCAGAAATAAAAGAGCATTTTACAGCCAATAATATGCAAGCTAAAGATGAAATGCTTATAAAACTCAATAGTTAATGCTCTTACAAGCGCATAACTGAGACTTACTCAGCTCATATGCCGCAACATACACTGTGAATGGGATCAGCTTTCTGCTGAAATTTCTGAAAATTACCCAAATTATTTAAAATCCCCGCCAACAATTGCCGTTTCTTAATGTTTTGAGGCCGCAACTAGACTCTTTGTTCAAGTGAAAACCGCGTAATAACAAAATGTTTATCTCTGAGTACAGTCGGCCACCCCCTTTTGTGGTGGTCAGCGAAATGTGGTTGGCCACAACGAACTAAAAATTAAAATTAAAAATTATTACACGCAATTCAAGTGCAAAAGTTTTTGCATTTCTTTTTGTTTATTTGCTTTGTGTGTTTCCATTTGTTGGCCGAGCGCTGCGAAATAGCAGCGACAAGGTATTGCGATGGGCCCAGCGTCGTTAAACAAAAGGGCAAAGGCAACCCTTGAGCAAATAATGCTTAAACCCTCATTAAAGTAACTGAAAAGGGAGGAGGAGAGGGGGGTAAAAAAGTGTCACCCTTGCTCAGTTAATATAAACAAAGCACGGCAAATACAAAATACAAACACGCCAGCAAGTCAAGAAAATTTGGCCAATTTGTTTCTACGTTGACCCTGCCCCTCCTTCCCCTCCTCCTCCCGCCACTACTCTGCAGACCCAGAACTTCAGGCAAGTAATTAAGTTTTGTTTGAAATTTTTCTTACGCCTTTTGTGCGAGGACCCGACCGAGGACAGGACACTATTCGGTGGGTTTTACATTTCCGCCATTTGCCGGAGATTCTTGTAAATTATTTGCACCGAAAAAAGAAAAAAAGCAAATAAAAGAACGTTAATAGTTCGCCCCGCGCCTGGGCGCCTTAATGAGCTCCACTCTTTAACGCATTAGCTGCAGCCGGAGCACAAATGCGCTTAACGTCCACTCGGACTGGCCACAAGGCGCCGCAAATCAGCCAATAATGTCGCGCACACAAAGAGGCGCGAAAATGCCACAAGAAGGCAGAGTCAATGGTTCCATTGTCATCGTTGTCGATGTCGCTGTGCTATAAATAATTCCCATATTTCTCTCCTCTCCCTCCCCCTCTCTCTCTCTCTCTCTCTCTCTCTGTGCTTTATCAGTGCTTGCTTACATACATATATATATATATATTTGTTTGTTCTTTAAATAAATAAATTTCGGCTTTTACTCGCTTATTCGCTGCGTATCTCTGCGCATATTTATCTTCCAGTTTATGTCTGTGTGCGACTCTCTCTCTCTCTCTCTCTCTCTCTCTATCCCTCTGTATGTGTGTGCATCAGTTTGTGTTTTTCCATACTTTTGTCATCATGTATTTAATTACTCAGACAGTTTTCATTAAACGCTGAACTGCTCTGCGCCTTCTCCCTCCCTCTCTCCCTCTCTTTCCCACTCTCTCTCTGTCAGTCCTTGACCGACCATAAAGCAAGCAAAAATATCTTGCAATTATATTTGCATGTGCGCTCAAAGTGTTTGCCAATGGGGAAACGCGCAAAAGACAAATACAGCGCGCATGCACACACAGAGTCCGAGCATGCTGCAGGCACAGATGCTACGTAAGCGGCGTACGTAATACGTAAGGCATGGTTGCAGTGACCCAGCAAGAGCATTGCCAATAGCCTAACTAATATTTGAGACATTTGACTGGGCATGGATTTATCTTGAAGCTTAATTCATGCCATTTTGTGTGAAATATATGAAATTAGTTAAATAGTTATCGTAATTGGGCATGTGCCTTGATATTTGGGTAATTAGAATACTTTCTGAGCCCACTATAAGCTCATCCCACTTTATCTTTCTTATAATTTCTCTTTTTCTCATTTTCTTTTCTATCCTAGTTCTATTCTCTTCGTTTCTTTTGCTCCTCTTCTCTCATTGTCTTGTTCTCATCTTTTCTTTTCTTCTTCTTTTCTCCTCTTCTCTTCTGCACATCCTCTCTCATCATCTCTTCTCTTCATCTCTTCTTCTCTTCATCTCTCCTTCTGTTCATCTCTCCTTCTGTTCTTCTGTTCTTCTATTCTTGCTATTCTGTTATTCTCCTCTTCTCTTCCTCTCTTCTATTCTTCTCTCCATCTCCTTTTCTCTTCTACTCTTCTTCTCTTCTACTATTCTCTTCTCTTCTTCTCTTCATCTCTTCATCTCTTCTTGCCATCTTCTCTTATCATCTCCTCTTCTTTTTCCAACCTCTTTCTCTCCACTTTCTCTTTAGTTTCCAATGCCCGCTTCCACTTCACATCACATCCTTGCGCGCACAGTATATCCTCCCGTCCAGGGTATTTGCAGAATCGACCGGATGGCGTGGCTGGGAATCAACGGAGCGCATTGTGAACGACCCACTGCACCACCTGCCGCTGTAAAATTCGAGCTGAAAATGCATTTTTCATGCGTTAATTTTTCATTTTTAATTATTCGATTATAAAGACCTTACATAATTGAAAGGCTGGCAGGCAGCACGTGCCGCTGGCCAAACAGCTTCGAGATGCTTTAAAAATGTTTTTTTTTTTTTTTTTTTTTTTTTTTTTTTTTACAAAAATCAACAATAATTGCTGTCCTTATGCGAAATGTAAGGCATTTAAATTATACATTGTATGAAATTTGTTGCTCACGTTTTCATTAATCCATCACGATTTCAATGAAGCCGAAATCTGAAAATGAAAAGTTAATGCAGTGAGTGGCCCAGCAAGAGTGATGGTACTTGCAATAATTATATTTTGGCACCTGTCTGAGTTATTGGTAAGAAATCTTTTTTAAAATATTGATTATGATTCGCTATTTAATTGTAAATTATTTTAAGTCTGTCAAATATTTGGAAATAATTTTTAAAATGTTTATTAAAATCCCAATTGTAGATTTTTAGTTCAGCTTTCGTAGAGCTCTCGTCTTGGGCATCTTGATTATGTGATCTGGGGCAATGTCAATATTAATATCAACATCCTAAGCTTATACAAACAAACGTCCCTTACTTTGGCTCAGCTTAAGGCCAAAAAAGGAGACGCCTGAAGCTTTCTCATCGGCCTGAATGTGACTTCAGTGTGAAGCCAAAAGCAATCATCAAATTTTAATTTGAGTTGTATATTTTCTTCTATTCCCCCCTCTTTCTGCATATTTCTAAACAAAAATGTTCCTAAAACTTAAATATCTATTATATTTAAATTTAAATTTAACTTCTATTATTAATTTTTTGTACAATTTATTTTGGCAGCCAAAGTCAAAGAGCTGAAAATGTGAAAATATTTGGGCAAAGTCGCAGCCACGCGCGCTGGCTGGCCGAACTTAGTAACGAACTAACTAACTATTTATAACTATTTGCTGGGTAAATAAGTTTGTTTAAATATGGCAGCTATTTGTTAACGTTTATAAACTAAACTAAACTTCATATTTAACTAAAGCCAAGCGAAAGCAAAGCGCAATGCTAACAAAAATGTAGTTGTAAACATTATTTTTATAAAAATGTTGCTAAAAATGCAACGCAAAGCACACACAGAGTGTGTGTGTGTGTGTCGTGTGTGTGTGTGTGTGTGTTGTTGAGCTAAACTATGCTGCAGCCGTGGGCGTTCGCCTTGAATATGGACTGGCTGCTGCCTGGGCCGCTCACATGAAAATAGATGTCAGGGGAAATCTTGCGCCAATAACTTGCAACTGCTTATGACTCGAGCACGAGTCGCATCGACTTGATCCAGCGGTGCGACAAGCGCTGAGCACAAACAAATATATATATATAAATACACACACACATATATATATATATATATATATATATATATATATATATATATATATATATATATATATGGAATGTCGACGAGTTTTAACCGAATTTTTGTTCTTTTTTTTTTGGTGCTCTGTGCATTGTCCTGGGCGTTGTTTCGGCTGCCAGCGCAACTGTGCAAGTTTTTTATGCGCATTTTTATGCTACGTCGCGCTGCATTCATAAGCCAAGCGGCAAAGCCAGTCCGATTGCCCAGCAGCACAGGAAGCTCTACAACTGCTGTGCCAATTGGCCAAACGCTGATGCAGCTCAGCTGTCAGTCTGGCTGACCAAACATTGCACTGAAAGCTAACTGACAAAGCGCCGCAGGCGGTGAGCAGCTGGAAAGTGGGTGAAATGAATTTTGTATACACTTACCCGATGCTAGACGAGTGTAATTATTATTAGAAATAAAAGTAAGTGCTTGTTTAAGCAGCATTTAGATATTTTATAGATATTTTATAGATATATTCGATTGCTTATAAGGCATATAAAATTAGATAAGAAATAAAAAAATAAATAAATAAATAAAATAAATATAATAATAAAACAATAATGAATAAAACTTTTTAAAACTAATTAAATTAAATAAAATACATAAATAAATATAACAATAAATAATAAATGTAAAATAAATTAAACAATAATAGAAATAGTTAAAAAAAACTATATATTAAAATAAATAAAAATATAATAATAAATTATATGAATAAATCTAAATAAAACTTAATAAAATAAAATAAAATACGTAAGCAAATTAGATTAAATAAATATTAAAATAAATAATAAATATAATATAAATTAAATAATAATAGAAATAACTAATAAAAAATATATTTAATAATAAAAAATGGAATGAATAATAATAAATTATATATAAAATAAATATAAAATAAATATTAAAATAAATGATAAATATAATATAAATTAAATAATAGAAATAACTAATAAAAAATATATCTAATAATAAAAAATGGAATGAATAATAATAAATTATATATAACAAATCTAAATATGTAAAACTAAATAGTGTCAATAATTTTATATAATATTGTCTATATATAATAGCAAATATGCCTCAGCGAAACGTGTTTTTATTTGGCATGCAAACTTTTACTTTTTAGACAAACTTAAAAGTATTTGTAGTGTTATCTCAGCTTATGTTATATATATATATATATATATATATATATATATATATATATATCTCTTTTTTTGTTTGTTATCCTTTGGCATGGCAGAGCGCCTTGAAAGTTGCAGCTTCTTGCCATAATTGCCTAGGGCCTGGCTGAAATTCCCTGGGCTTGGGCTTGGGTTGGCTGCAGCCGCAAAGCATTTTGTTGCCAAGCAAAAGTACATTCTCTTCTGGCATTGCCGGGAAACTTAACTGAAAAAAAAAGAAAAACGAAAAAGAAATAATAAAAATTGTATGTCAAGTGAACATGGGAGAACTTTTGTGGAGAAATCAAAGAAAATCTAAGCATTTCATTAACATTTCATTGGCGCTGACTAAATGCGCGTTGATTGATTGTTTCGTGTACTTAATTTAATGAATTATTTAAGCAAATCTAAGGCAGCTAGCGCACGCTGATAACTTTTTGTTTGCCTCTGAATTTTTTAAGTATTTTTCGGGCAAAGTTTTGCTGGGCGAGCGAGACGGCGACTCGAGTCGAGTCGAGTTGGGCATTAAAAGAAATATACCATTAATAAAATGTTTCATTCATTTATTTTGTGCTCCAGCCCCCTTTTATCTCAAGTTGCGTGTCTCCGTTTTTTTGCTTGATTAACATAATCCACCATTTATTATAAGTTTTACGCTGCTTACCAATGTCTCTCTCTCTGTGTGTGTGTGTGTGTGAGCTTCTGTGATTTAATTATGTAATAGTTTGATTGAAGTGGACTTAATGCGGACTTTGGCCTAAGCCTAAGCTGCCATCTACTCTGTGTGTATGGCATTTTAATTGATTTGTTTTGCTCAGCGCCTTGTTTGGCCTTGGCTCGAATCGGGCAAGTTCAACGACGCCTCGCCTTGGAGTGCAGACAGCTTAGTTGACTGATTCGGCCGCAGACGAATGGCATAATGAATGCTCCTTTAATAGGCTATGGCGGCGGCTCTGCCCTGCTTAAGATGTCGATGATATGTGTATATATACCTATTAGTAACGAGGCGAATAAGCCAATGCTAATGAAGAGATATAGCGGACAGAGTAATTATATATCAAGTTATATAAGAGTTTTCTGATGTTTCTGGCTTTCAATTATAAATATTATTATTTTTTTTTAATATTTTAATAATATATATATCAATTTTAATTTAACAAAATAATTTTTAAAAATTGTTCAAGCTTTTAATTAAATAAAATTTTTTTCAAATCTTTTAGTTTTGCTTAGAAATATAATAAAAAAAGTAGTAAATATTTATAAAAATATTTAATCAATTGAAATATATTAAAAATCTCTCAGTTTTGCCAAGAAATATAAGAATTTATTTATATTGCAAGCTTATAAAAATCTTAAAAATAATATATAAATATATAAATTTTCTGGCGATAAAAAACCTTTCAAAATCTTTCAGTTCTGGCCAGAGAGGAACCCTTTTTGTCTATTATTAATGCGGGAGATGCCTTAAAATGCAGCTCAACGGGAAACAATATATTTAAAAAGTTTTTGCTTTACAATATTTCATTTGACAGTTGTGGCAAGCGCTTTTCCGCTGCCTCTCCGGCGATGTCCTTGCGCAAAGTATAAATGAAAGTCACGCAGATTTCGAGCGAGTCCGAGGAGGGCCAACTGTCCAGACTCTCTAAATACTTTCGGCTGGTGCTTTCAGCAGAACAACAAAAGAAACGTAAGGCAAAGAATAAACAATAAATAGAATAAATATGTAAAGCATTCACAGAAATTAGCATATTGCGCTCGGGCAGCGGCGAGCCAGAGTTCAAGTTTCTAACCTGATGTCCAAGTACTTGCCGGGACTTTAATGTCCGGTGTTTGAATTGCGCTCAAAACTTTTTTACTTGTCAGAGAACACACACACATATTTTTATGTATGTGTGTGTGTCTTTGGTGTTGGCCAAAGTTTAAAGTTTGCGTATGGCCCTGGCGCATAAGTCAAACACGTGCCCAAAGCGCACAGACAGACGGCCAAAAGTTGCTGCAGATGGAACACCTGCTAACCGGGCTCGGTCAATTTGAATTCAACGCCTGCAACAGCGTCCAATGGGTGTAACAATTCACTTCCTATACACACACACTCACACATATACACACTCACTCACATACTGACAGCCAATTTGAGTCGAAGTCTCAGTGCTGTGCTTGCTCTGGTTACAGTGAAATGAATAGCTAATCTTTAGAATAAATGAAATGAATTTTTCTTTGGCTCGTGCTATTGGCAGTAGGGTTTACCCCACTTCAGCCCCAGCCCCTAGAGCCACGCCCACCTTGCCGACGCCCACTGGCCTGCTGTGCGTGCAGTAAATCGCATTAATTTGGTATGCTGACCACAAAACTGGGATTTATTAAATAGTCAACTGAAACTCGCACCAACAAAGGCGCCGCGGCGTGAGGCGAAGTGAAACGTGCGTGACACACACACAAATGCGATCGACTCACACAGCCATAGAGTTGTACATTTATATTCTCTTACGGGCCAAATCAGGCATTCGAAAAAGTTAAGAACTCACACCACACAGACACACATATGGCCAACAACTACTATTCGACTGCGACACTCCTGACCCTCTCTCTGCCTTCTACTTGGCTCAGTTGGCTCAAAGGCCGGGGCGGGGTCTGGTGTACATCCGCATCTGTGCTCACTTTTCCGCTTGCCATTCAATTTTACAATGACACTGTGTAATTCAAACAGTGGTAATCATTTCAAATATCTATTTACAAAAATAAAATGCTGCAGGAGTGTATATAGACGATAAAATAAGAAAAATACGTTGATATCAAAGTAGAGCTAGTTACTCAGACGCAATGTGGGTGGATTCATATTGATTTTAAGTGTTAAAGAACTGTAGAGGAGAGAAGGGAAGAGAAGAGAAGGAGAAGGGAAGGAACACGAGAGAAAGCAGACAAAATATGATAACAAATGAGAGGAGTATAGAATAGTTACTCATACGCACTGTTGCTCGACTCAAATTAAAAGCAGACAAAAAGTAGAGAAGAGAAAAGATGGGAGACCAGGAGAGTTATGAGCAGAGAAGAGATACTAAGCAAAGAGACGAGAAGAGAAGACACTCGTATTAAGGCCAGCCATGTTATTCCTTCAGTGAGCAGAGTTACTCATACGCACTGTTATCGGAGTGATATTCAGATGATGTGTTAAAGTAGTACATGAGGATAAAGGAAAGTAATGAGAGGCGGAAATATGGGTAGAGAAGAGAGTGACAAAGGAAATTATAAGTGAAGAGACTGGATAAGATTAGAACAGATGAAACAACACTCATACGCACTGTTGGCATATTCATGATTATATTCGAATATAAAGTTTTATAGTATCCATCTATCTTTTACCTAAAATGAAATATATAAACTTTATCTATCTGATTAATATTTATATTTTTTATATTATTATATATATTTATTTATATACCTTAAAGCCTACTCAAATGTTCTATGAACATTTCAGATTATCTCGAGTTCTACTCTCCCATTGACAGTCCCATTTCATTTACGACTCATTAAAATCTTAGCATTTTGTCCACTGTGTCTATGGGAATAATGCCTGAATGCTGGCTGGCTGCACTTGCCTTTCATTATGCAGGCTGAAGGCAAGTGCTTACACATCCGCTGCTGCTGCTGCTGCTGTCGTTGCTGCTGTCGTTGCTGCTGCTGCAAGGCAGTGAGTCAAAAATCTCTCAACTGGAATGCAAATGCCGCCCCGGCAAGTCAATAAATAAATTCAAACAATTTGACAACTTGCTCAATGGTGTCCCAAATTGTATTGGCACCCAGGGATTGCGGGCTGCTTGGTCTTCGTCTGGGTGCTGGGGGCTGTGATTGCAGGGGGTTGCGGGGGCTTCAACAGTTGCTCAGTTCCTTTGATTGTCAACCATGGGAAGGGGTCTGGGTCCGGGCTAGTGTGCGTGCCCAGCAATTGCGTTTGAGCGAATTTAAATTAAAGTGTCATTGAAATTGGCATCCCTTCAAACGAAATAAAATTTATAGTTTCGGCTATGCTTTGGCCGAGCTGTTTATTTCAGCATCTTACGGCAAGGACTACACTCGCATGTCCTTTTCATTTTCATTTCTCGGTTTTCGCATTTCAATTTCTATAAGTGTTGAGTGCCGGCTCTCTCTCACACACACCCACACACACACACACATTCACACGTCCAGTTTAGATTTATCACTTTTGATTTTGGGGCAAACCAACTCGCACTCCCCCTCTTGCAGCCACCCCTCTCATGTCCTATTGATTTAATACATTTATTTGCTTTCGACCCGCCCGACTTTATGCGAATTCAATGTCTGTTTCGGCATTTGTTTGTGCCAAAAAAGTTTTAATTCAATTTTGGCCATTGCCGCTTTATCACATTAAAAACTTGTTCGCCCGACCGACCGACCGACCGCCCGCCCTCATTGCCAATGGCCTCAAGTAAACCGCGCGCTCGGTTCACGTGTCAAAGCCAAAAATATTCGCAGTATGATTTATGCAGAGTGGCGAAAGTTTTCATGGCTCACGTGGCTCAGAGAGAACCAATGAGAGAGTGATAGAGAGAAGGAGATTGAGAGAGACAGAGAGAGAGAGAGATAGTGCGAGAGAAAATAACAGAGAGAGAGAGAGAAAGAGGGAAAGATAAAGAGTGTGATACAGAGAAAGAGTGAGAAAGAGGAAGACAGAGAGAGAGAGAGAGAGAGAGAGAGAGAGAGAGAGTTAGAGTGAGAGTGAGACAGAGACAGAGGGAAAGAGAGAGACAGAGACAGATAGAGATAGAGAGAGAGATAGAGAGAGAGAGAGAGAGAGAGAGAGAGAGAGAGAGAGAGAGAGGAGAAAGAGAGAGAGAGGAGGTAGGGGAGGGAGGGTAGGGGGAGAGAAACAGAGGGAAATACGGATATAGAGAGAGAAAGAGGGAGAGACAAAGAATGTGAGAGATAAAAAGTGAGAGAGAGAGAGAGGTGGAGAGGTAGGCAAAGACGGATATAGGAAGAGATAGCTACAGTGAGAAATATAACATAATGAGAGACAGAGAATCGCCGAAAATGAGAAAGAGAGAGAGATGGAGAGTGAGAAAGGGGGGAGAGTGGGAAAGAGTCAAACCACGAGGTTAGAGACAGAGAGAGAGAGAGAGCTCACTTCAAACGTATTTGAAGGACAGCTCTTCTATCCGATTCTCATGAATTTCAGTGCTCTGAGTCTGTTTCCATAAACTATTTGTAATATTTATATAAATATAATAGAAAAGTATATATGTTTTATATAAAATATTATTATTTAATGTTGCATAAGAAAATCTTACATATCTAAAAAACTAAATTAAATTATATATAAATATTTCTTAATATATCTTTGTTTTTCTGTATCTTATACAGTCTGATATCCTTACATCTTAGCCAACTAAAATATATTATAAATCAATATTGTCTAACTGATTCCACAGTTTTATAGCAAATGGAAGTCGTGTACATTGCTCTCATTTCTTGACCACTGAAACTCTTATTTTGAGATTGCGAGTTCTAAATGCAGTCCATATTAATACCCGATAATCACACTTAGCTTAGCTTCTCAGCTTTATGAGCCATCAAACAAATCACTTGCACTAAAAAAAAGCTATCGAAGCGTATCTCATTACGGGTATGAAGTGAGTGAACCATGCGAGTTGTTCCCTTTGACCAGCATTGCCAATGCCAAAGCCAATACCAATACCAATACCAATACCAATACCAATACCAATACCAATACCAATACCAATACCAATACCAATACCAATACCAATACCAATACCAATACCAATACCAATACCAATACCAATACCAATACCAATACGAATGCCGTTCAACTCGTTGCTGTCCTCTCGCCATGCACTTAATTCCATAAACCTTTCACACTCAACCTTATGATTTGAAAGCAGAGCAGAGCAAAGCCAAGTACTTGAGAGAGTCAACAGTTTGGAAAATGAACGCAGACAATGGAAGAAAACAAAGCAGAAACTATTCCGCAAATGCTTCAATACGAACGCACTTTGCGTAATATTTACGACTAATCCAAAATGATGTGTCTGACTTCTAGCCAAGGGAGAGGTATTTGTTGTTGTTGTTGTAGTCGATGCAATGACCGTTCACACAGGTCGTCGTCGTCGCCGTTGTCCACTTTCATTTCACCTTCAAAATGAAAAGTTTTCGCACGTTTTTTCGTCGTTTGTAAATCAAAAAAAAAAAATCTTCCATTTTCTAAAGCGGAAGTCGTATATTTCATTTATGAGCTACAATAGCGGAAATGAAAATATTAAACCATAGAAATGGGCGCCGACCGGCTAACAAAAAACTAGACCAGAGCCCTGCTGCTGGCGCACCTTTCCCAGATCCTTGTGGCGCTCGTATTTGTATAGCACTTGATGGCCCAAGCGAGTGAGGCGACCAAAAAAATAGAACCAGAAGAGGAAAATAAACAAGTTAGGGTGCTAGAGTCGGGGTGATCGAATAGGAGATGCCCTGAAATATAAACACAGATGAGATCTGCGTTTATACATACTACTTTATACATATTACACATATCACACGATGGCGTATTTAAGAAGAAACCCTCAACATCTCTCAAGATCTCTACCTATACCACTACTTCAACAGCTTACCTTCGTGAATTAAGATCCGATATCCAAAATGTAACAAAAATCAAAATTGTAGAAATTATGTACAGATCTAAGTACAAAATATGGTTACTCTAGCTCGAAAGATGTATGAGATATAGCTAAATAGCTTAAGTTCGATGAGGATCTTAATCGATAACAATAAAATGGGAATAGTCATAGATTATTTGCAATAATATGAATCTACAAAAATAAATGCCAGTCTTTAGCTCTTATAGGTTTCGAGATAGAAGCGTTTTGAATAGAGCGAGATCTACTCAGATCGGCGTCCTGGTCAAGAACATAACCACATACCTTAGAGGATTTATACCGACTCCTCCTGCCTGTCACCTCTACCTATGAGCTACTCAGATTGCCTTGTTTCTTCTTCATCTTCTTCCATTAACTTTATGGCGTCTGCCTCATCCCCTTCCGCCTGTTACATAAACATTAACAAAATCTTGATACCTTGATTTCCCGTTTTCAATTGATTCAGGGTATCGTAATATATATAGAGAAACACAAAGCAGCACACAGAGGGACACTCACATGACCAGCCGTAATGTTTTTTCCTCTTTTTCTGCCTTTGCCCGTCTCTAGTCTGCTTGAATGGGTTTCAATGAGTTGTTGTAGCTGCTTTTGTTGCAATTGTTGCTCTCGTGCTGTGTGCCTGCAATTTTCTTATAAAATTATAATGTCCAGCAAGAGACTTTTTCATCGTTCTCTCTGCTTTTTTAATGCAACAAAAATTGAATAAGTCTCAGCTGTTGTCAATGTTGATTTTGTTCTTGTCTTCGTGCTGTTATTGTTGTGTTGCTCTCGGTCTAATGTGAAACGTAAACGTGATTTGCCAGCGCGCTCTACCTGACGTCCTAGCATCCTTTCATAGAGAGGAACACACACACACACATGGTCAACAGGCCGGCGGGCATCTTGGCAAAATTAAAATACCCATTTCGACCCTCCGCCTTCGACCACATACTTTGTATGCATGCCAATCAATGGTAATTTGCTCTATTGCCTTACAGTTTCTCTCTCTCTCTCTCTCCCTCTTTCTCCTGCTCTCTGTCTCTTTGAGCAGTTCCTTCCCTTAATTTGTTTGCTTATTAAATTATGGCTTTTTATTACATTGACCATCGATGTGAACCTTGTCCGAGGCATTCCATAATTACTTCAACTCATCTAATTGCACTGCTCCGCATGCCAGCCATCGGTCATTGTGCTCTAAACAGCTTTATGGGCGCTCAATCAATGCGCAACTAACATTTAAATTAATATAATATAATCAATAGGAAATTATTTAATAATAGCCAACAATTTGCCTTGGGCAAGTTTCCGGGGCGTGACCCATTTAAAGCAATAGGCAAAGAGATTGTAAAGGGAGCTGTATTAATTTGAGATATTGAGATATTGTTGTAGACTTTATTTTGCAGTTTGAACTATGCCATT
Source organism: Drosophila repleta (assembly GCA_018903745.1). Taxonomy (NCBI): domain Eukaryota; kingdom Metazoa; phylum Arthropoda; class Insecta; order Diptera; family Drosophilidae; genus Drosophila; species Drosophila repleta. Next base: position 8,285,908 of record JAEIGN010000396.1, read on the forward strand.
TCATGTGGAGTAGCTAAACTGTGCAATAACTGAAGAGGCTTTGCTGGAAGTGCTGTCCTCTTAAGATCTAATAGCAATTCGAATGAACTTTTCTACCTCTTCTTCAATACTAGTTGCTACGGCAACTATATATACTTCAGTGTCCATCTGGATGTGGGTTTAAGGCTTAAGAGAGTCCACTCATGCTCAAAATATTATATTGCATCACAAATTGCATGCGTACTGGAGCTGGGATAACCTTCGGCTAGAAAGTGCATAGTATAAATGAATAATTTAGTTTACATTTCAATAAAGTGCACATATTTTTAAATATGTTGCTTGTGTTATTGAATTTATTTGTTGAAAAATTCATCTCTCTTATTACTTCTAAATAGATAAATAAGTAGATAATAGATAAATAAGTAAAGAAAAATTTAATAAAAATATTTAAGTGCAGCTTAAGATAAAATTTAGTCAGATACGCCATATGCATACATATAATAGTATTTAAAATGTATATATTGATAATTGTAAACATTTAAAAATATTAAAAATATCATAAACAATAAAAAAATATATATATATAAAAAAATTAAAATAAATATATATTTAAAATGTATATTATTTAAAATGTATATATTGATAATTGGAAACATTTAAAAATAATAAATATATAATAAATAATAAAAAATAAATATATCTATAAAAAAATAAATATTAAATTAAATATATATTTAAAATGTATATATTGATAATTGTAAACATTTAAAAATAATAAAAATATAATAAATAATGAAAAATAAATATATATAAAATAAATAAATATTAAAATAAATATATTTTAATTTTTAATATATTTTATATAGAAATAATATTAATATATTTAATCTGATTTTAATATATTTTATAAAAAATATTTTTAATAATAATAATATTTTTATCAAAATTATGTCTATAAATATTTAAATATAATAATATATCTGATTTTAATATATATATTTTTTTTATATTTTTACAACAATAATAATAATAGTTTTTATCAAAATTGTGTCTATAAATACTTAAATATTTATCTCTGCCCATTACGTATACGCTCTGGCTATCGATAAACGTTCCGGCCGACAGCTAACTTAACGGCGAACAAGCTGCTAGCTGTAATTATTATTTTGGACAACTATATTTCGGTTAGCAGCTGGAGCATGGGCAGGGAAACGTCTCTGTGGACTGCCGGCTGGGAGTGCGCAGACATTTGCAATATTTCGGGCAGGCAGAAGGCTAGGAACAAAAGCAATACACAAAACAGCGCCACAGACAACAGCAACTGAGCTCGGGTTCAGGGCAAACACACAAACGCCATTAGCTAGTTGGTAGCGACAACTTTTCACATTGTAGCCGCTGGGCGCACAGACACGGCTCGTAGGAGGCAGCTTCTGCAGGTCCGGCAGGTCGCGGCGAGCACACCTCAACGACGCGTCGTAACGAGCGAAGCCGCAGCCACAACATAATAAACACCAAGCTGGGCATTCCCATCACCATCAACATCAGTGGCAGCAGCAGCAGCAGCAGTGGCTGTGGCAGGAACTCGAACAGGAGCAACGTGCTATTATCAACATCATCAGCTATTGTCAAAGTTTGGCGCATTTATTTGGTTGCTCAATCAGCGCCCAAAGCGCTTTCGCTTTCGCATTCGTTTTTGCTTTTGCTTTTGGCTGCCGCTGCCTCATTTTTATCAAAGCGGCGAAACTCCACCTGCGCCACAGCCGCCATTTACAATAATTACCATCAAATGTACAAACAAACTTTTGTGCCGCTTGTCCGGGACTAGCAAAGTGCTGAGCCCACCGACCCCGGCAAAATATGCTCACTCTTAACCTCCGACTCGTGCCAAGCCAGAAACACCAGCCAACAACGAGTGGGAACTAGCTAATAGTAGTAAATATGTTAAAGTAATAGAAATCAGAGAGAAAATAATGGAAATGAATACAATAAAAATTTAGTATTAGCTGATACAGCAAGAGTGATAGGATTTGCAATGGCTATATTTTGAAAAAATTATCAAGTTATAGATAATATAAAAATTTAAAATATTGCTTATAACTTGCCATATAATAATAATAAAATCTTTTAAAATATTTTTAAAAATTTAAGCAAATTTCAGCTCAGCTTAATGTGAGTTTCATATGGAAGCTGCCTGACACTATGGCTACAGTAGCAGGCAATGCTTCACACAGCTGATAAGTTGGACTGGCATCTGGCATCTGGCTGGCATCTGAAGGCAAGGTTTAAATATAGGTTGGTATGAAGGGAAGATAGTATAGCTGCCGTGGCAACTGGAATTGAAGAAGGCTCAGAAAAGCTGCTGCAAGTTGCTCTTGCATGCCAAACTTAAGTCACTTTGAATAATTCTAATAATTTAATTTAATTTAACTGTAATAATTTTTTTGTTATTCATATAAGATAATGACATAAACTGAACTACAAAATAAAACTAAATTCAATATAATATCCCATATCATTTTATATTCCATAACAATTCGAATTCCTATTGCTCTTACTGTGTCAGCCCACATATTCAATACCTTCTGCTTCTGTTACTCATCCCCATTTACCATTTGCTTGCCCAACTCTTGCTGTTCAGTGTAAAATGTAAAGAGGCAATGTCAAAGGCAACACAAAAGTAAAAAAAGCACAGACGGCGCTTTGGGAGTTAGAGCGCTCATAGCTGGAGCGCTTATCGCGCAGCGAGCATCACTCAAAAGTTTCCTTTTTATATTTCTTGCCGCACTACCGCAGCCCGAGCCGCCGTGCCGCCCGGCTGTCGGCTCAATTTTCCAACATTTGAACATTAGGCCGCTGAGGATTAACAATATAAGTGGGCTGGAGTAGGAGTAGGAGTAGGAGTTGGAGTTGGAGCTGGTTGCTGCGCCTTTTGGCCGTAGGCTAAGTGAAGTTAATGAGGTTGGGCGGGAGGGGAGGGCAGGAGGGCAGGAGGGGAGGAGGGCAGCAGGGAGCAGTCGTGGGAGTCGGAAATGTTGCAGCTTGTCAACGTTGAGCCATTGAGAGGGCACTTGGAAGTATTGCAGCCATTCGGAGGCAACTCGAAAGCCGCTCAAAAGCCGCAACACTAGTGGAAGCAGAACAAACGAAATGCAAACTAATTAAATAATTGATGCATAAATAACTGTGAAATATGGTCACACGCCGTTGGGGAATTTAAGTCAAGCCGCAAATTAATTAATAAATGCAAAAATCTTGGCGAATTCCAAGTGCAAGGAGGCTGGGTAGAGCCACGCCCACCCACATACACATCCGTCGACTGCAATTAAAAACCACAACAAAGTCGATGTGTGTGTGTGTGTCTGTGTGACTTTTGCCTTCTTAATTACATCTTAAGCTGCTGCGACTCGAAATAGACAGCGAGCAGCGAACTCAGTGCAATTAAAGCAGGCCCAATGCCGTTAAGTACAAGTACCGTTCGTAGCTGGCAGTGCTACCTGATGCTGTCAAGGTAACAACTTGTTTAATTAACGCGATTAGACCCGATGATAACTCATGTTGAAATTAAAAGCTCAAAGGGGACACATAACGCCCACTCTCCTACTGCTGCACTGCTGTAACACACATATGTGTGTGTGTGTGTGTTTTATGTGCCTTGTAAATATTTATGCAGCCGTTAATGACGAGGCGAGAAAGCGCTACTCCAAGCAGGTGCTAACTACCAACGAACTGCAACCTGCCAGCTGCCAACCGCCAAGAGGCTGTTTGAAGGTCGAAATTATACGAAGCGATGCGAATTGCAGTCTACTTAAAGGCGTTCCACCATATGCCGGGGTGTGTGCGTGTGTGTATGTATGTATGTATGTGTGTGTGTGTGGGTTTATTTAAGATCTAAAGTCGTTAACTCTGCTGTAAAGTTTACGACTGAGAAATACATTTCAAAGTAGTTGCAAAAGATCTTGTTGCATAGTTCAGCAGGTAAGGGAGCTTTAAGACTTTAATAAGCAACTAAGATGAACAGGAATTTTAAATAAATTTAACAATTTATTATTAATTGATGTAGAGTTAAAAATTAAAAAAATATATAAAATATCAATTAAGATTATTAAATATATAATATTTATATATATTAAAATATATTAAATTGTTTATTCATTAATATTGCCAGTCCCATTTTTATTAAAACTCAAAACTAGCCATTGTATGGAGAGGAAGCGAGCTAGCCTTGCCACGTGAGAGCGAGAGTTGAACATTATACAAGTAAAAGTAAAGCAAAGCCTGTTGTCATATGAGAGAGGGAGAGCAATATAGCAGAGCAGAAGTCTTACACTCAAGCGCATTGATTGAAATGAGAAGGAGAGAAGAGCGACAAGTACCAAAAGAACTGCCTGCAGCAGTTGAGCATCATCGTGCCTGCGTGCAGTCGTAAGTGTTCGTGTGCGAGATCGTGAACGCAACAGTAACAAAAGCGCTGACCAATCAGAATCTAGCAGAGCCATTTCTGCTTTGAGCATGGATCCGGCTGGTTGGTTGTTGAGTGAGCATGAAGCAGATACAGATTCTGTATGAAGAGAGCTAAGTATTGAAGTTTTTTCTACATACCCACATACAATCCACTCAGAGCTCACGAAGGAAAGAAGAAGAACGATCAAGCAGCTGGCTGACTGAGCTGCTTGCAGAAGCTCGGCTGCAATTGTAACGGAGAGGAGCATTAAGAGTGAAAGAGAAAGCAACTCATGTGGATAGAGCTGAACGTCTGCAGCTGTTGGCATAGTGCTTCTTGCTGATTGGTCACTTAGTGAGCATGCATAGCAGCCGAACCTGAAAAAGGAGAGCAAACAGTATAAATAGAGCTGCATATTGATGCTCAGCTTCAGTTGATGCGGAGTTGTTGAAGGGGTAAGTCTAATGCTAAGCGAATTTAACGTCAAATTAAATAATATTAAGAACTACAGCCAAATATGTAATATATTTAATACTTATAATTCCATATTTCCTCATACTTGGCTAATATAATGTAAAATATATATAGATATGTGTGTAAAAAGACGTAAACAAACAGTTATTGATTGTTATTTATCAATTGGTCTAATTGCCCAAGCTTATTTCATTTTAATTGTTTGCTAAGCTCTACTTTCAATTGAATTGGCACTTGTGTTATTTAGTTTCTATCGAAGTGAAGCACCAAAAAGTATCAAATTCAAACAACGTTTTATTAACAAGTGGTCAATTAGGCAGACTGTTGCCTGGCAGAGCGTCAAAGCGGATGTCTACACAGGAGCATACATACGTATTAATGCTGAGAGAATGGCACTACACAGGTAATTGAAACTCATAATCTGAAGTTGGCTTGTTTGCCAGAGCCAAAACAACTTACAACAAAATAAAAGACGAGAAAAGCGAATGGAAAGCTGCCAGCCAGAGCTGGCGAGAAACATAAATTTGGCCGTAAAAGAGCATTTAAGATAAGCTTGCATTTATGGTCGTTAAAATTCAAAATGGCATTTAAAAAACAGCACGACGCAATCCCGATCCCGTCTCTATGCAAACTGCATGTGAAAGCTACGCTCCGACTACGACTGCGACTACGGCTACGACTCCGGCTCCGGTTGCAGCGGATGCGCCAAGTAAAAAGCGCGCCATTTGGCTAATACGCTAAATATTCAAAATCACATTGCCAACGAGGTGTGGAGGAGAGGGGCGGCGACTGACTGCACAGCGACAAGCGGACATTAAGCAAAATTTTATGTTGGCAACAGACAGCAAGTGGAGGGATTTGGCTCAGCTTCGGCAGCAATATTCTATACCAACCCACACACACACATACACCTGCACGCATACCTGTGCAGTTTATGCGCTCTGCGATAGCAGTTTAACGTCGTTGACGTTAATTTGTGCCACCAGGCGGAGGCTGGCTGGCAAAAAAAAAGTATGTTCGGCATGTGACATTGAAGCGAACATCGTCTTAACATCATAACGCTGCACATCATCAGAGCCAACCTCAATTTCAGTTGACTCTCGCTCTCTCTCCCAATCTCTCCCTATCTCTCTCTCTCTCTCTCTCTCTCTCTCTCTGTCTCTGTGTCTGTCTCCCACTCTCCCATCGTTACGCACCATTGAGTGCACAATTTCATTAAGCGCTCATGCCTTGACAGGGAGCCCAGTCGGGTCACAGTGACTGTGAATCTGACTGTGAATGTGAATATGAAAACGAATAACCCAAACGAATACTCAAGCAATGCTCTGGCATCAAATGCAGTTGTTGACTTAGGCAGCAGCAACAGCTGCAGCTCTTCGTGTTGACAACTTTTGTGTTCCGTCTGTCTCGCTGTTCATATTGTTGGCTTAACTGTTAATGCTCTGGAAATGACTGCGTAAATGAGGTATATTGATGTCTTGTCTGTTGGTCATATTGTTGGCTTAAGTGTAAATGATCTGGAAATGGTTGTATAGTTGGGGTATATTGATGATCTGAGTTGCTTTAAACTTAATTTAAAACTAATATTTAAAAAATAATAATTTCTGTTGGCTTTTGGGTGACTGAAAAGCTTTTTATACATCAAATTATAAAAGCATTTATTCTTATATATGTATATTTTGCATATATTTTGTATATATTTTTTTATATATTTTTTATATATTTTTTATATATTTTTTATATTTCTTTTATATAATTTTTTAAATATAATTTTCATATATTTTATATAAATATATATTTGTATATTTGTATTTTTCCATATATATTTTGATATTTTTTTTATATATATATTATATATATATATATATATATATATATATATATATATATATATATATATATATTTTAATATAGATTTTTTTATATATTTCTAACTTTTTTCCTTTTCATATTTTTTTTCTAAATATTTAATTTTTTTTATATTATTTTTTAATATTGAGAGATTTGTCTTCTGATACCTTTCAGGCAATTGAATGTCTGCAGAAATCAGAAAAAATCATTTTAGGATGGCAAGAATCACAGATTTAAATGCTAAAGGTGAGCGATAGATAGATAAAGATATAGATTGATTGTACAGTCAGGTTTTTTGTACAGATTTGAGATGTTTTAAGTCAAGAGAGGGTCAGCTCTGGAGTGGGGTATCGTCTAAGTCTTCTCCTAGCTTCAGCTCGTGGATTGGTAGATCTTTGTGCTGAACTACTTTAGGCCTGGCCAAGCTAGTCTGTTTGGCTGACAATCTAAACTGTCTAGATACGTCGTGACCATCTCCATGATTTGATCTGCAATTTATCGCACCTTGAGCTGATGTTGCTTGGTTCTCATATATCTCAGCTCTCAGTGCAGAAGGCGGCAGTCAGGACTATCTTGTATGTCCTAACTTTGTTCTGTATAAATTGCCTTCAAGCTATGCTTATGCAGCTTTGCCTTTTCTAGGGCATTTTGAAGGCAGTTAGCCTTTGATAGGCCATGATTTTCCAACTATTTTTCAATTGCTCAAAAGCCTAATGATAAAACTGATCAATTTTTCTTTGGCATTTGTGACCACAAAGGTCAGTTATGGAAGTTTCTTTTTAATTAGTTTTGGTGAGGTTCAATGCACCCAGCTCAGGCAAGCAAATGCATAGAAGTATATGTGGTATATATGTCTGTATATGTGTGTGTGTGAGTGTTGCTCTGTCACTCACTTAGCACACAAGTGCGAGAAGTCTAAAGCCGCCTGTTGGCGCCGCCAATGGCCATTTCGATTTTTTTTTGCGTCTTTCGATTGCGCTCGAAAGTATGCCACACATAAAGCTATAAAATGCCTTTGAAGTGTTGGTGAGTAAGTGTGTGTGTGTGTGTCTATATGTGTTATTCATGACAGCAATGCTTTTGCTTTTTGCGGCTTTTGGCATGCCGCAAAAGTTATGCACTAACCGATGCCACCACTTTACAAATTTATGTTATGGACCAACACTCTCCGTCCGTCCGTCCGTCTGTCCGTCCGTTTGTCTGCCTGTAAGTTCAACTGTCTGACTGGGCAACTCTTTTGCTAGCATTTTTGGCAAGCAATTGAAAAGTTGTTTCAACCAGCGCCACTTGGCCAATAACTTTTTAAACGCTCTGGCAAACGCAATGGCAACAAATTTACGGCGACTCCAAGTGGAAATTCAAAATACATGTGTCCAAAATAAATAATCACCGACTCGTATGTGTGTGTATGTCTGTGTGTGTGTGTGCGTTCTGGTCTACATCAACACCATTTGTCCTTTGTCAAGTAACAATTGAATGCAATGACTTTTGCCAAATTGATTCTCAACAGCAGCAGCCGCAGCAGCAGCCGGAGTCGAAGACGATGACAATGGAGGCAACTATCAAATGGCAAACAAATGCAAGGCGCTTGCCAGTCTGCAAAGTTTTACAGTCTATAAGGCACACATACATATATATAACCTACAGAAATGTATCTGTAGTTTGTTCCGTGTGTAAGTACTTAGGTGTGTGCGCGTCGCATGTGCTCGAAGCCATTGCGTTTGCTTAGCCTTGGCTTGGGCCAAATATAAATGGCATATTAAGTATACGCTCAGCGGCCCCTGTGACTGCGCAGCGCAGCAAGGCTACCAAATTGAATTCTATCTTAGATATATATACTATCTGTATTATATACTTATATATATATATATATATATATATATATATATATATATATATATATATATATGTATGTTTAAGCTATACACATATGTTTCATATTAAATTTCATTGTCGATTGAGTTTAACTTAAACAGATTATGCGATGCTTTTCGCCTGCTTGAGTGATTCAAGTGGGATTAAAAATTGTAGAAAAATATATATGTACGTATGTAGTATGTAGGATACACTTATATAAGATATACTTGTATTTTTGATTTATTATACACAAAATGAAATTTCTGGGTGTGTTACTGTCGGCAGGAGGCGCCGCCAATGCCATTAACTCTTTATTTTTTATAACTTAAGAACGAAACATATTTTTTACAATTTAAAAACTTTGTTTTTAATTCATAAATACTTTCAAAATTATAAAAAATAAATTTTATTTCAAAACAAAAAATTTAAAATTATAAAAAATAAAATAAAATATAAAAAATATATTTTATTTATAAAAAAATAAAATAAAATGATGAGAAATATATTTTATTTATAAAAAAAAATTATAAAAAATATATTTTATTTGTAAAAAATATAGTTTAAATATTTAAAAATAAATATTTTTATAAAAGTCTTAAGATATATAGAAAAATTAATATTAAAAATTATAAAAAATATATTTAATTTATAAAAAATAAAATAAAATTATAAAAAATATATTTTATTTGTAAAAAATAAAATAAAATAAAATTATAAAAAATATATTTTATTTGTAAAAAATATAGTTAAAATATTTTAAAAATAAATATTTAAAAAAAGTCTTAAGATATATAAAAAAATTAACATTAAAAATTATAAAATATATATAACTAAAAAATAAAAAAATTAAATAAAATATATTTTTAAATAATAATAATTATAATATGTTAAGGTTTTCTTATTGCTTATTATTTTACAATTTTGTTTTTCAAATTTCAACGAAATTAAATGATAATTTTAATCACATTTGTTATTATTTTATATTATATATTTTATAAATTTTCAATTTAATGAGCTCAAATATTTTTTATAATTTTTCAGACATATGTTTTATAATTAAAACATATTTAAAGAAATTTTGTTATAATATATTTTTAAAGTGGAAAACTTGAAATGCTTAGACTTATAACTATAAGATACACATGTGTGTGCATGTATGGGTGTGTGTGTGTGTGTGCTGTTGTCTATGTAGTAGAGTATACATTTGTATATGGCAGATCAACCTGCCCGACTCCAACTCACTTCATTTGAATTGAAATAAACTCCAGCAGACAAGCCATAAATTAAAGCCACTTCATATTCACCTTCAAATCGTATGCAGATTTGTGATATTAATGTCCGATATATGAGTGTTTCGTTACGCTTAAAGGCTAAGTGCAGCATTGGCCGTGGAGTGGGCGCAATAATTCCCATAAATTTATCAAGTCATAATTTTCGTTGGTAATTTTTCATCGAAGTGTCAGAGACAGCGCGCTCAGCAATCGACAATCCATGAAGAGTTATGAAAGTGTTTACCTTGAGGCAAACAGGCTACGCTATCTATCGCTATCTTTGGCTGTCTTTATCTCAGCCTGAGTCGTCTGGCCGTTCGGGTTGGATGACAAATGGCATTGCCTCAGTCTATTATTAATAGGAATGTATTAGCTCGGCGCCTGTGCCATTTATCGCACATGTTAAATGCTTCAAACGGCACTCGGGGGAACTATATAGAAAAATGTAGACACATAGAAAGAGAGAGAAAGACAGAGAGATATATATAGCTATAGATATAGATATAGAAATGGTGCCTCTCTATCAAGGACACGTGCATTCTGTCGTCGGCACTTTGGCTTTATTAATTACTGAACATGGCCCATAGCCGCTCGAATTGATGGCCCGCAACATGCATTTGTCTATTAGCACATATTATTAGGCAGTTTGTTGGCTCAGTGCGGTAATTTGTGTCGCGTGGCGCTCGAGCAACTTTTCCAAAATGGCCTCAGCATTTCCTGTACACGCGCTTTCCAATTAAATTCATTACACCTTCTTCTTCAGCCCCCTCTCTCTCTCTCTCTCTCTCTCTCTCTGTGTTAGCTGTCCCGTTTAATTTCCAGCAAACACTAAGTCATTTCCGGGCAAACGGCCCAGTCCGGCTCGCCTCGACTCGGCTCGGCTCGGTCTGTCCATTACACAGATTATCATTTGAATTTCGCCGGCCATGGAAATTTGTGTCGCTGCGGCACGTGCAGGTGCTGGAAATTTCTTTTCTTCACTCATTTTATTTTGACTTGTGGACCACAACAGAAGTTGACAAAAAAACGCGACAAGGGGCCGTGGCGAGGATCTGAAAGGTGAATTTCCACACGGGACGCACAGGAAGTCGCCGTCGTAGGAGGCTGGACGTAGGCGGAGGACCAGCTGCTGCGCCCAGTGAATTATTTTTCACGTAAATTGGGTGTGTTTTCTATTATTGCCAAAGACTTCCGGCGTGCCATGACGCAGCGGCTGTCAGTGTGGCAACTACAACAACAACAACCAGCAACAACCAGTACCAGTCGCAAGTCACTTGCTTCAAGTCTTTTAAGTTATTTTAAATTTGAGACGTGGGTCACGGACAAAGTGCCATTTTTTGTTCCAGTCTTAACGTTTTTTGTTTTTCTTATATATATATTTTTAGCTGTTGTTTTATATACATATATATTTTTTTTTTATTTGCTTTATGTGCTGGTGTCCTGTGCCAAAGTTCGCTGGCAGCGCGCAGCATTGGCATGCAAAATATGACAGACAGGAGCGAAAGAGACAGCAAGAGAGGGAGAGAGAGGGAGAGGGAGGGCGACTGTCCAGCGTGATATGAGCGAAGGATGTGCGGTTAGGTGCAGGATGTTGTCACGGAAATTAAGCGCATTGTAACAGCCGCTTAAGTTGCCTCTTCCTTCACGGCTCAGGCCAACGCGACGATGATGAGATTTTTAGCTGTTGGAAATTTCGGCAAGTTTGTGGCTTAGTCCTTGCATACTTGCGGCGGGCAAGCAACTATTTTAATGTCCTTTTGTGTTTGCTGAAATTTGTTGACTTGCTGTAGAGTGACCAAGCAGGAGTCTGACTATTTTCGAGAGGTATTTTTGAGAAGATGTTGCAGTTATCTATATTATTGTCAGATATAAATTAAATATAAGACAATCCATTTGAATAAGAATCATCTTGAGCTTAAGGAACGTTTAATATTATATAGTAACTGTTCAAGCACGAACATAAAAATACATAACAATTGAAAGAGAAACCCGACGCGCTAAGAATAGAAACCAATTAAAACTGCCTCCGTCTGGCTCATCGACTGGAAGAGAGTGCAACATACATAAACAAGGGCCACATGAGGGGACATTAAATATAAGTACATGCACGCAGAGGCTTACAAACTCAGCAATAGGCTAAGATTACATAATTTAAGCTATGATTTAAGCATGAGTCAGGGTATAAAGTCCCTGCCTCTGAAGTATAAAGACTCAGTACGAAACTAACCATCACCGCAGTGTAAGTGTATTCATTTTGGTCCTTCGAGCCGGATATACTGATCCATTTCAGTATATTCAGTTACAGCTTTGTTATTAACACTCAATTATTATAGAGTTGGCAGAGTCAATTGGAATTGCTGTGAACCTCTGCTGAGGATCTACTCCATTTTGATACAAGACTCATGCTATATGTTAAAGCAATGCTTAACACAAAATGGGATGCAAGGATGTTAGAACACATATATTGGGAATAGGCACACTGGACAGGAAGCAGCTCATAATGGATTTAAAGAAAGCCATAAGGTTCAATTAGGCTCAGAAGCTCAGTGCTAGCTGAATTTTAATTATATATTATTTATGCTGCTTTTATTAATAGCGATTATAATTGCACGTGAAAACACTCTTAACATACACTCATGATGAAAATAATAAGTGCACCAAAATAATTGTGGATATTTTGTCATAACTAATTAATTTTTTTGAATTTTTCGATGGTAACTTAAAGAACGCAATCTGGCCATGGGATGCATGCCAAGAACATTAGCATATTTCTGCCCAAATTTATAATAGTCACAATTCATTTTGGTGTACTTATTATTTTCAATTTAAATTTAATTTTTATTTTATTTAAATTTAATTTTGATTGGTTTATTTAACAATTATTTTATTTATATATTAATTTTTTATTTATTCACATATATTTTTTATTATTTTTTATTTAATTTAATTTTTATTTTATTTAAATTTAATTTTTATTGGTTTATATAACTATTTATTTAAATATTTTTTTAATTTATTATTTATTCACATATATTTTTTTATTATTTTATATTTGACTTAATTTTTATTTTATTTAAATTTAATTTTTATTGATTTATATAACAATTATTTTATTTATATATTAATTTTTTATTTATTCACATATATTTTTTTTTATTATTTTTTATTTTATTTAATTTTTTCTTTTATTTAAATTTAATTTTTATTGGTTTATATAACTATTTATTTATTTATTTATTTTTTAAATTTTTTATTTATTCACATTAATTTTTTTATTATTTTTAATTTTATTATTTATTTATGTATTTATTGACTTACGTACGTATATATTTATTTCTTTTTTTACTAGTCTTCTTTTTTTAATTTCTTTGATTTATTATTAAATATAATTAGCTAAACTAGAGTCAATTTAAATGTCTATTTATTATTGTATTTTTTATATATATTTTTTTATATTTATTTATTATTTTATTTACTTATATTTTTTTATTTATTTTATTGTTTATTTATTTTTTTTTTATCTATTAACTAATTGAATAATAAATTTAATTAATTTAACTTTAAGATCCTTTCCTTTCTTTCAGCATGTTTTTCGCCTTTCACATTCATTTTCAATTTCAATTCAATTTCTGCTCAAATTGCACATAATCTCTTAGCCTTCATCATTTTTGGCCCATAAATCTTCAATTACTGTCCACATTTGCTTTGATCCAACATTTTCCATCTTGTTTATGAGAGTCGAGTCGATTGGCACATTTGACAGTTCATAAATTAAGATGAAACCGAGAGATGGCAGCAGCATCGTCTTGATGATTCTGCAAATTGACAAAGTGCGGAAAAAATGGTGTTGCAGCTCGTTGCCGTTGCCCATTGCAATCGGATGAGTCGCGGCTGGAGGATGAGGCTGCGCTTGCTGCCAACTGGAGGTGGCTGGGTCGGCGAGGGCGCAGCAGCAATATCCATAGTCATGGCAATTTTGTTTAGAAACTTTTAATTAGTGTTGGCAAAAGTTTTTCAATTAACACCACCTGCACAACTATTTGTTTAGCTGGCAGTCGCTGCCGAGCGGAGGCGAGCAGCGCCATAGCCAGCTTCTTGGGCAACATTTTCGAAATTGTGTCCCCTGTCGCATTGTTGTAGCTGTCAACTGTAAATTATAAAAATATTCCAGCTTTGCTTTGTTTCCTACAAAGTCGAAAATAATTTAGTTAATGCCCAATGCCAAGCCTAAGTCCAATAAATACCAAAATTGTGCTGTGGCCAGCCGCTTTATGGAAAATGTTTTCTTTTCTTTTTTTCTAATTGATTTTATTTCACTTGAAGTCGAAGCGGGCAACGAGTTTCGCTCGTAATTAAATATAAATTGCACAACTTTCTGACAGCTCCGGCAGCAGTTGGCAGTTGTTTTTAATATAAATTAGCGACACTCGATATAATGCATAACGAGGCTAATGGAAATCACAAATGGAAAAGCTCAGAGTCTGGGAGTCATCAAAATGACAATCAACTCTCTCTCTCTCTCTGACAATTTCTCGATTAAAACACGGCCTGCGGCCAATCCATAATTAACCTGGTCAAAGGGCTGGCCAGGGGCGAGGACGACGCTACACTATATAACAGTACTTATATATATACATATATATTTAATGAAAGAATGCGACAGCTGTCCGCAATTGAGTGACGTATAATTATCATCATTAACTCAACTGATTTAAAGCGAACACAAATAAAATTGGCTTAAATATTTGCAAAAAAAAATCGTTTGTTAACTAATTGCAAAGCAGGAAAATTTCCGTTGGCAAAATAATTAATTAAACTTAAATAAGCAATTCTCTATGGGCATATTGAAAGTGCTTGAAGTTTCCTCAATCTGATTGGCTCTGACTGTTGCAGCTGTTTTGGCGAGAGATTGAGTGCTTGTGTGTAGTTGTTGTTGCAAAGTTATCCGAGTGAGTTTGCGTTTTAGATGCACGCATAAGAGAGAGAGAGAGACAAACATAGCTGCAGTTGAATGTACTCGCCTGGGTTGCTAAGTGAGAGTGAGATGGCAGCTTTTGCCTGCACTCGTTATGATTTGATGAAAGTAATTTCTGCTGTAGCTAAGTAAGAGCGAGATGGCTACATAGGCCTTGCGATCGTGATGATTTGAGAGTATTCTGTGTGGCTAAGAGAGAGAGAGGGAGAGGAAGCTACTTATGTTCATTCTTCGCTATGATTTGACTGAGCGAAGAGAACGCGAATAGAAATGGGCTGTCTGCAAAGGCGAATAGCGCCAGACATTCAGGAGTGAAATTGTATTTTATATAAATATTTATATCCCTCATGACTCCCACATAACTTTATGCTCCACAAATCAAGCTCTTCACTGTAAAAACCTACTTCGCCTTCACAGTTTTAATGCTGCCTTGCTAAATGCTTTGCAGTTCTATGCTGCAAATTGCGTCCACTTCACTTGAAGACATAAATATTATGTTGCATGAGCTGCATCAAGTGCCGCCACCCACACATGTGTGCATATGGATGCACTTTAAGAATCTAAGCTTGTTGCTGATCTCGCTTTCGCTCTCGCTCTTGACTTGAAGTGTGCAATTAGCAGACCCATTTGGGTGTGTTCTCTTTTTTTTGTATTTCTTTCAAGAACAAAACTAGAAAGTTAACTGGCTGAGCCAGAAATAAAATTGCAGCTAATTGCGAGCAATTGAGAAACTGCCACAGCCCAAGTGCAACTTGCGAGGACTTCAAACTTTATGCTGTTGGCGTGGCAACAATAAATGCAGCAAAAACATTTAGCAATGGCCATAGTCAGTTATATATATATATGTGTCTATATATAAACAGATACTTGAGCAGATATAGAAAATTTGAAGATGTTCACAAGTGGCCCACAACTGCCAAAAAGACATGAAGGTTAATTGCGTTGCTCTATAGCCAAAAGCAGACAATTTTCCTATCTGCATCTGCATTTGAGTAGCTATCTCAGTGTGTGTATGTGTGTGTGTGTGTGTGTGTGTTGTGTGTGTTTGCGTTGCTAAATAAATTACATTTGTGCTGGCTGCCAAGAAAATTGAAAAATTCTGCATGGCTTGCAAACGTTTGTCCTGCAGTCGCACTCAGAGTCACAGTCGCAGTTGCAGTCACGGCCACAGTCACAGTTTCATCTATGCATACACTACTTAAAAATACACACACTAACACATAATAAATATGCAATTTCTTTAAAGCAACAGGACGTCTCAGCTCTCTCTCTCTCTCTCTCTCTCTCAAAATTGACAAATTTCGTGAATTTCGAAATGAATGAAATTTCAGCTGGAAAAACGAAAATAGAAAAGGCAAATTCAATTGGAAAAAGTAATTGAGATCTGTCGATGCAAAAGGAAACTTTCTTCAATTTATTTAAATGCATCAATTGAGCAGCTTTCGTGCATATTTATTTCAAAATACTCTCGTATACTATATAAGTATTTATTGCAAAAGTATTTAGCCTGATGGCAAACGGCTTTTCTATGAATATCTTTCCAGTTTTGTTTGTGGTTTGACATATTCATTTATAGCTCTCAAAATATGATGTCCATTGATAAAGCAGTGACGTCGTCCACTGTTTCGGCATTTGCCATGCGAGACGTGCGCAACAATTCAATAATTGTTTGACATCAATTTGTAAATACTTTCGGCAATGAAACCGCATTCGCATGCGAAATGCCATAAATTTGATTATAAACAAGTTTTGTGGTTACTTTTCATAAGTAATTTTTGTGGAGCACGCTGAAAGCCTGCTAGCTGTAAAGGGTTTTCAATTTGATTACATTTAATTTTTTTATTGGTTATTCAATTTATTTGCTGCTTTCTTGTCAGAGAGACTCTATAGCGCATTTATCACTTAATTTACTTTAACTCATTTTTGGGGCAGGCATACGCATTCAACGGGATTCCAACCGGAGCTCTCACAGTTTCCAGGCCGCCTGCTTACTCACTGGGCCACACCCGGCCTAACTTAATTTATGAATAGAAATTTATGTTAAACTTTTTATAGCATACTTTTTAGCGCAAGCAGTTTTTGTGCACATTTTGTTATATGTTATTAAATATTAATTAAATAAACATAAAAAAACACGACAATAGATATAATTAAGATATAATAACATATATATTATAAATAAAATTAATAAATAATAAAAATAATATATATAAAATATTTAAATATTTATTTACCTTCTATAACAAATTTGATTTATATTAAAAAATAAGCTTAAAAGACTTACTCTTCCCTCTGCCAATCGAAGCTTATATTAAGAATTTATTAAGAAAATAGTTTTTTCTTGGTATTTGATTCAATATCAGACCAAAGCATGCTGCCAGAGTGATTGCAGTCAGATGTCAACTGCATGCCAAGAGGACTCTTTCCAATCATTTCACTCCGCAGCTGCTTCTCGGCATAAGCTGAGCATTTGCTGGCAGTCAGATGCTGAATGTGTTTCGTGTCACTGAGGGATCATTGCTAACAGAGAGAGAGAGAGAGAGAGAGAGAGAGAGAGGGAGAACTACTTCAGTTACATATTGTGAATGTTGTTGGTGCATTATGTGTTTTGGGCAAAATGAAATGCATTGTTTTTTAAGACCCCATTCACATGCCACACATAAATTATACTTAACAGATACTTTTTGGGGTTGTTTGGTAGTCGAAGCTACTTGCGGGCTGGTCCGCGTTGCAGGTTACATGTTGCACGTGCCACGTCGCTTTGCCGGCCATTGTGGGCGGGGGCGAGGGCGGGGGCGAGGCCAACTATTCTGCACTTTGCACTTTGCACTGGGCGCCAAAGTTTTATGCCACTTTTATCTAGCAACGCGTAAATATTCGTTAAAAGTTGAAATTTAATTTTATACCCCAGAGCAAGTTGCAACGTTGCTGCTGCTGCTGCTGCCGTCGCTGCAGCAACTGTGGCTGCTGCCATTTCGTCAAGTGGAGCATCAAACAGAAGGAGCTGAGAAGGCGAAGGAGCAGATAAAGATGCTGCAGCCAAATAAATTTCACGCGCACCTTGACGCTCTTTTTGGCCAGGACTCGGGGTGCAGCTGCTTCACGACTCGCTTGTTAGCATTAAATTTATGTCTTAACATAAATAAAGCTTTTGCTAAATAGTTCGCCCTCTACGTGTACTGAGTTACATATAAGCTGCGTTAGCGGGATTAGTTTGTCCGAGCGAAGCAGCTTCATTTGCCTGGCCAAGGCCCGACTTGACTCGGCAAAGCGGAAAGCGCAAGGATTCATTTCGGGACACGCAATTGAATTCGAGATGATGTCGTTTAGATAATTTCGGCCGCTGTAATGGCATTTAATATTTATTATTATTATTAATCCGCATGCGCCAGCATTGCCTATTACAAATTCCAACTTCCTGCCAGTCCTTTGTTTAGGCCAAGGAAGTCCCTTTAGCCCTCTCCGCCTGGCAGTTCAATGACTTCATCTGCGGCCTCTGGCCAGACTGTGGCAAAATAACATTTTATTATTGATGTCTTTATGTTGTTTATGTGTCAACAACAAGCGAATTCGCATAAGCACAAATTTCATTAAGTACACAATAAAAATTGCTAAGCACTGTAATGGGCCCGGCCCAATATTAACAAAGGCCCCAACAACAACTGCCTGAAACTTTAGTTCGAATGTGGCTTTAATGCCATGAGCAACTTGGCATATTTCCTACGCAGTCGAAGCGTCGTTTGTACAGTTCCTCAAACTACTCAGTAGTTGTGTGGGTGCGTGTGTGGGTGTGGAAAGCCAACAAGAATTTTTCTGTATTCAAGAGATGAAAGTTTTTATCGCAATTCATGAGATACTTGTGCAACCAGAGCAACACCAGCAACCAAAAGCCAACAAAAGTTTAACTTAAATATATGAAACGAGCGAAGAAGCTCAAATATCATCTTATATACTAGTTATGTGGGCTGTATGTATATAGATTTTGTTATATACTTATATATCTTGTTTAGATTAAAGCTGTTAAGATTTGTGTATTTAGCTGAGATCCAAATCTTATTATCTGATATATAAAATAAAATCAAAACAGTTTCTATACGAGGTCTTCGTATTTGGATTTACTACGCAAAGCAAATTTCTTTCATATTAAATGTTTGTTTTTAAATTGTAAATGCCAAACAAATCAAGTTAGTAAAAATAATCTGAAATAAAATTTATATATTTAATAATATCAATAAAAAATTAAAAATAAATAAAAAAATGTATATACTATATATACATAATTATTAATAAACAATGAATTGACTAAATATAAAAAAAAAAATAAAATTATTATTAAAAACTAATTTTAAAAAATTAAATAAAAGAAAAAAGTATTTAATAAAATTTGGCATTATATTTAGTAAATAACACTAACAAAAAACTATATATATACAAACAAATAAAAAAATAGTTTACAAAATACATAAAAACAATACAAATAATAATACAAATAATTTATAAAAATTTTGGCTAAAAAAATATTATATATTATAAAATTAGTATTTTTAGTAAATTACCCTAACATAAAAACATAAATATAAAAATTTAAAAATTAATATACAAAATATATTAAAACAATGAAAATATAAAAAAAAAATAAATATAAAAATTTAAATAAAAAAAAAATAATATTTAGTAACATTAATGTGTTTAGCAAATAACACTAATAAAAAAATATAGTTAAATAAATTAGAAAATCAATATATAAAATGCATATATAAAACAATACAAATATTAATAAAAAATAATTACAAAAATTTTAACTATAAAAAAATTATATCTTAGAAAATTAATATATTTAGTAAATTACCCAAATGTAAAAGTATATACAAATAAATTACAAATTAATATAAAAACTATATATAAAACAATGCAATTTTTATACAGAATAATTATAACAATTTTAATTAATTTCTTTACTTTAACTCAATTATCTCTGAAAATTATAAATTTCTATAATTTAAATTTTATAAATTTTGTTTATATTAAAAATGGTTATATATAAAATCTATTTTTAATTTATAAAAATTAATGAATTTATAAAATAACATTTACATTCGATTCTGTGTGTTAAATTGTTCGTGAAGCTGAAATGAGTTCGCAAAAATATACAAAAAAAAAAAGATTATTTCATGCATTTTGAATTTTAAAATTGGTTTATTATTATATGGCAAAAATAAATAAATACATGAAAAACTAAATCTTTTATCTAATATATACATCTGCTGAGCTAAAGTTATTAAAAATAATATCAGTCTTGTGTGGTCAGCCTACTTTTAGTTCTCATATATAATTTTCTCGCTTTTCTTACTCTACAAATATATGTATCTTAAATTGAAAATTTGCCTAAAGAACTATCTAGCTATTAATATCAGCCTGTACGACAAATCCATTGAATAGATCCTTTATGTCCTTTAACTCCGCCCATTTGACATGCGAACGTTGCCAAGAAATCGCAGTTTTTGTTTTTGTCATTTTGGCTGCAGTCAGACAAATCTCAGGCTCAGGCTCAGGCTGAGTTTCTGGCTGAAAAGGAAATGAGACATGGAAATGCGCTAACTAAGAAGTTTATTTAAATAAGTAATTTAAATAAACTTTTTACTTATTTAAATAAATTTTTCCCAAGAATTTAAAGCCTTAAATTTGCTTGTAAATATTTGTATCTCCTTTAGTTTTCCGACTGCCCCAGCCCGAATCGTAGCGCATTGAAAGTTTTGGTAATCGAAAACTAAAATTGCGAATACCAAAACAAAAGCCTTAAATAAATGTGGGCTTTAGGCCATGGCTGGCTGCCAATAGCACCAAAAAAAGGGGCGTGAAATTCTCTTACTCTCTCTCTCTCTCTCTCTCTCTGTATCCCTCTCTATGTATATGTTCATAGATTTC
Organism: Drosophila repleta; assembly: GCA_018903745.1. Lineage (NCBI taxonomy): Eukaryota > Metazoa > Arthropoda > Insecta > Diptera > Drosophilidae > Drosophila > Drosophila repleta. The sequence continues at coordinate 8,306,681 of JAEIGN010000396.1, forward strand.
ACATAAAAAGTTGTTAACAACTGGAACAGAGCGTCGGAGCAAACAAATATTTGTGCAGAAATATTTCAAGTGTTTTTCGAAAAGTTTTCTTTTGTTTTAGTTGGAGCGAAACAAGCGGATTGTGTGGGGCAAGGTCGAAGCTGGTGTGAGCTTTGACGAGGCTTTCAATTAGTGTTGCGGCATAGGTAATTACAGGTGCCACGCCTACACACACAGACATAGACACACATGGCTGTAAATGCAAAATAGCAACGCCTTTACCTGCCTCTCTCTCTCTCTCTCTGTCTCTGTTTCCATCTCTCTCGCTCTAGTTTACACATAGACAGTGTCTGACAAATTCTCAGTTAACTTCCTTGGCATGTTGGCCACGTGCGGAAATTAAAATTCCAGCTGCGTCAAAAGACTAAAAAGCAACAAGAAACAAGAGACAGACAGAGTGAGAGAGAGCCTGATAAAAAACAAGAAGTAGGAAGACTTTTGGCTCAGCTTCTTCTTCGCCTTCATCTTTGCTTTGCAATTGTCTAGACTTGAGTCAAAGGACTGCGTCAAATTGTATGCTACGCCTTGTTACACGTGCACAAAACTGAGGCAATCAACAGCCCCTCTTCAAGTAGATCATAGTTACAGCTGTGCACATATACACTCCATCTCGCTATATATATTTGGCAACTAAAGGTATCCATGACTTCAATTAGCTTGTTTTCATTTCGTTCATCGTTCATCGTTGTCAGGCATGTTGGGTTGAACCCAGTCGCCAGTTGGCAGTCGCCAGTTGCCAGTCGCCGCCCACAGCTCGCCTAATTAAAGTCCACGAAAAGTTCGTGTATTTGAACAAGCGCCGTTGATACGAAGGGTCAAGCAACTTGGCCAACGGAAAAACTTTTCGCCCAAAAAAAGGAAAAAATTTATTTTTGTTGACTTAGCAAATCAACGTTTCAAGGCATACAAAATTATTTAAAGGGTTATTCGATCTTGTTTAAGTCTTTAACTGTTTTAAATTCAAGGCAAATTCAGAAAAATCTTGAATGGCAAGTTTAAAATTTTATTGAAGTGGCTTTTAAGGCAAATAATATTGGAAAAATATGGAAAAAAAAGTTATCAAAGCGCAAAATAATTAAAAAAAATAAATAAAAGGCAGTAATTTAAGAAAAATAAATAAAATAAAAATAATTAAAAGTTTATTAATATTAAAATATTCAGAATTAGTAAATACCGAATTACAAGACAGGAAAAAATTGATTATAAATAAAATATAAATTATAAAAGTCGCTTTAAGCCCAGCTCTCGCTATGGCTGGCCTATATCTCTTATCTTTTACTGCCAATGAAGTATTTTTCAGCACAATATGTCATCTTCAGCTAAATAAATATTAGTTTTCCTCTGTCTGTCAGCTTGTGTAGCAATTTTTACTGCAGCTGGACGAGAGCCTAAGATTGAAGTTAAATCTTTGATATTTCTTAAAAAAAATTAAGTTATAAACATGCCTTGAGTAATTCTTGATTGATTTCTTGAAGGAGATCAACATTGGGGATGGCATACAATATTTAGTAAAGCCAAATTGAAATTTGGCTGCGATCCTGCCTTCTGGCCAACTTTTGGCAAGCGTTTTTCAAGCTTTTCTTCCAAAAATTATTCAAAAATATTTCCAGAAATCAATCAATGCCCAATTTTATTTCTTTTTAAGCAGCATAAAGCAGAGTCAAATATAAAATAAATTATAGAACCCTAGCTGGCATGATATATGTAGTAAATCAGCAAGATCTTAAAGGTTCATATTAGAAACTTCCTTTGCTTGCCTTTCCCTATTTGCCTTTAACATTTAGTTGTTATCAATGCAATTGGAGGTGGTCGCATATTTCCTGCTGTATTTAGCAGCTGGTTAGTGCTCCACTTAGCCAAGGACTGGCGCATACGTGAGTCGCTCAAGGACTACACGCTGAGCACAGCTGAGGCGCTGGCTCTGGGCAATCCATTTAAGTCTGGCAAATGTTTATCAACATTTCACAGTTGCGTCGAGATATGCAGGGGCCAAAATCATTTCTCAGCCACGTTAGCATTGCACACATACCTCTCACTCTCTCTCTCTCTCTCTCTCTCTCTCTCGCTCTCTCTTTGGCTAAAACAAAAGAGCTTTTAACATAGCTGCGTGTGTGCGCGCAACCTTTGGCCGATTAAACATAAATCCCTATAAAGCAACAAAGTAAAAAATTGCCAACGAGCCAAGCTAAAAACTTTGCCAAAGTGCTCAACGTCTTTTCCAACCGATACAGCTCGGGCACGCCCCTCTGTCCCACTCGCTCCCTCCCCTGTCCAGTGCACGTTCGTTCTTATCCTCAGCCTTGTCGCGCTGTCGCTGTCGTCGTTGACAACGACGTGCGAGGCCTTTGAAGTTCTGTTGCGATTTGGCTGCTTCTCCTGGCGTGGCTGGGGGCGTGGCGCGTAATTTATATGCCATGCACAAGATCATTGCTGTTGGGGCATTAAAAACTTAAATAGTTTTAATTCGCCTCAAATATGCAGCAAGCCAAAAGCCGCCTGCACTATGCGCTAGTTGACATAACACTGCGTATACTTAATGCCAACCACAAGAGCGGTGATTAGCTGAGGGAGGCTGGGTGGAGGGCTAGAGTGGGTGTGGGTAAGGGAGCCTGGCGTGGGTGGTAGTGCTGCCTACGCTTCAAAAAAAAGCTGAAAGTAGCTAAGGAAATTTTAAAATTAAAAAATCCAGAAAATATTGAAAATTCTAGCCAAAAAAAAAATCAGAAAAAGCTAAAGAAAAATTAAAAAAAAAAAAACTTTTGTAATTTTAAGGAATTTTTTGTTTAGCTTTATATGAACTGCTTGATCAGGCATATCAACAAGCCAAAAAAAGAGGCAGAAATAGCTAAACAGCTAGATCAGCCAGTCAAAATAGCCAGAAATAAAAAATAAGAAGTTTAGGGAATTTTATGTTGGACTTTTTATAACAATATAATATATGCTTTATATGATTATAATAATAATAATAATAATAATAATAATAATAATAATAATAATAATAATAACTAATAATAATAATAATAATAATAATAATAGTAATAATAATAATAATAATAGTAATAATAATAATAGTAATAATAATAATAGTAATAATAATAATAATAATAATAATAATAGTAATAATAATAATAATAATAATAATAGTAATACTAATAATATCAATAATACTAATTTTAATAATAATATTAATAATAATAAAAATAATAATAATAATACAATATTATATTAATAATAATAGTAATAATAATAATAATAATAGTAATAAAATAAAGCCAGATTTACTATAGTTTTGATTGCCGTTAGCCACAGTTTCTAACTGAAGTGAAAATAGCTAAACTACCAACATTGACACTGTGTTTGAAAAAGGCTAGAGTTAGCCGTAAAGTAGCTAAATTGGCTACACTGATTGAATCTCTGTACAACACAAGATCTAGCGTGAAAATAGCTAAATTGCCAACACTGCCTGGCTTGTCTCCTACATTAATAATATGCAATGCTTGGCTCGTCCTTCTGGCTGGCAAAAAAAAACAAAAAAATTTAAATAAGGCTAAGACAGAGGCTGCGGCAGCTCTGCGCGCGCGGCCAACGAATTGATTTGAATGGCCGCGGGGCCAACTGCCAAGAATAACAATAAACATTACTATCTGCTTCATTTGGTATTTGCTCTTGTTGTTGTTGTTGTTGTCGCAACAAGAACATTTTAAAAGGCAACCGCAAAGGGCAGGCGCAGACAGACGCTCTTTATAAAGCAATATATATATATACGTATCAGCCGGCGGGAGGGAGAAGGTAACCAAAAGCCAAGTCAACAGCAACCCCAGCCCCAACCGCAGTCCAATTCGAATCGAATTGTATTGAATCAATATCTTTGGCCTGCAAGCCCAAGTTCTGGCTGGCTGCAGCCACAGTTCTGCATTTGTGGTGAGTTTGTGCTCTACAGTCAGCTGTGTGGTGAGTTTGCCGCATTCAAACAGAGCGCCGACTCGCGCTGCGCGAGAGCATTTAACCCGTTTCGCACAGCTTTGGAGCTGTTATATACAGCGACAGGCAGCGGCATACTGGGAACAGTAAGCTCTTATAATTTCCGTTAACAGTTCAATTTGTGCGAGTGTCTGTGTGTGTTTGGGGAAGCGGAAACAAAATACGTAAACAAAAAGCCATTGATAGTGCTTATCAAGACAGCAGCTGTGCCAAAATACACACGCGCCGAGTGGTAAGTGAGCAGCCAGTGATAACTGGGTGTTAGCTGCTCGTATAAGACGAGCAGCACTTGAGTGATGGCAGAGTTGAAAAATAATTAACTGTTATGTGAAGCAGTTAGAAATTGTGGAAATAAGATTGAAGATTTGAGCATAGAATATTTAATAATAATCTATATTTAATAAATCTTTTTATTTAATTAATAATAACTTCATAAATTATTTAAAATATATTTTTAATAATAAATATAAGAAATCATGTTTAAATTAATTTTATAATTTACAAAATAGTTTTTAGTTGTTTGTTGACCCATATTAATGGGAGTTTTACTGCTAGTAAAATTTATAAAAATAGTTATTAAAAATAAAATATTAGAATGTATTTTAAAATTAAATTTACAATGCATAAAACAACTTTTACATTTTTATAAAATTTATGCTGAGTTATATATTTTATTAAAAAAAATATATATTTTTATATTTTAATATTTAAAATATTTATTTATTTTATATTTAATTTAAATTTATTGAAAATAAATTCTGAGAGAAAATTTGAGCGTGTTTTGTTTTAAATACTACAATATTCATTTATTTTTATTACTATATTATATTTATTATACATAAAAAAATTAATTATGTATAAAAATATAACTTTATATTTTTTTTTACAAATTGTATTCAATATCTTAAATATATTTGCTAAATTAATTTTTTTAATATACTCAAAATTCTTAAACAAAAATTAATTAATATACTTTACTCTACTTTATTTAATTTTGGTATTTATCTCAGCCGTGTCGCTGGCTTCTTTATTTAGTTGCTTAATTTTAATTTTTAGGGCGACATATAAATCATATACCGCAAGGCACTAAGAATAAAAATCAAAATCAAAATCCAAATAGAAATAAAAATAAAAATAAAAGCCAAGCCGAAAACTCGAACTCTTTTCCCATTCGCTCTCCCTTGCGCTCTCGCTGAAATTTCACTCTCTCTGGCGCTCTCGGGCAGCGCTGCAGCGCCCAGCCAGTGGATGCGCCTGCACGTATAACAGTTTTCGAAAAGACGAAGACACGAAGGCACGCAACGAAGGCGCAGCCGAGCGCACGGCCGATGGTAGCGACGACGACGCCGCTGACGCTGTAGCGCTGCCCGGCAGGCAGGCAGACGAACGCCTGCTGAAAGTCGTCGGAGCGTTGCGGCCAAGCAGTCTCATAGCGTACGCCGTTAACGACAGACACAGCAGACACAGCGTGAGCCCCCATACACGCAGACGACGGACGGGGTGTTGGCGTCGTGCGTGGCGCAGTTCTTGTTCACACTTACAGTTATCGCATCGCCGTTGCAATTTCAGCCGTTACAAAACAAGCGAAAAATCCCAAAAAAGAAACTAAGCAAAGTGCACAGTGTTGAGTTGGCGAATTTGCCTCTTAAAGTGGTTCAGAGAAAATATTAAAAAAAAAAAAAAAAAAAAAGTAGCGCAAGCCACGTGCTAACTGTTAAGCGGGTACGGTGAACGCGCGTTTAGCCGGGCAGACAGCGCGAAAGCCGTAAATTTCGGCGTGGGGAATGCATTTAGCACGTGAATCGAGCTAAGGAGGACGAGAACGACGTCGACGTCGACGACAAGATGAAACATGTGTAAATGCTAACGAGCGAGTAGAGTGGGCAAAGTGGGCAAGGCGCTTGACAAGTGTAACGGAATTTGATTGATTTTGATTGACATGGCACTCAGCAGCTGCGGCCACCCAGAAGTGAAATTCGAGTGAAACCCAAACACAAATTTAAAAGCAAACAGAAAATACGAAAACAAAAATACACAAAAACAAAACTGAAACTGAGAAAAACTTTAGTCAGCAAATGGAAATGCTATATACATACATATTTACCGTAATAAGTGCGAACAACGGAAACCAATAAAAGCTCAGCTCTCGCATAAAGTAAGATTGCAATAAAATATCTATATACATATATATATATATATATAGCTACTCTGTATATGAAGCTGGGCGCCGGCTAATCAACTGCTGCGCACAATAAAATCGTCGAGCTAAGCAACTTTTTTCTTCAGTTTGCTCCCTTTGGCCACGTTTTTTTCATTGCCTGCCATCAGTTGTGTGCGTGTGTGTGTGCGTGTGTGTGTGTGTGTGTGTCTGCCAGTCAGTCATATAAAAAGGATAAAATATTTGCGCATTGATTTTCGACCAACGCAAATGTGACAGCAACAAAGTGGATCAAGCAACAACAACGAAAACCAGTTGACTAAGGGTACGTTATTTCTAATATCTGCTCGACATTAATACTAAATAGTCCTAGCCTGTCTGTCCAGCTGCCCTCTCTCTCTCTCCCTCTCGATCGAACAATATTGCCAGAGTTTTGAACTTTTTATGCAGCAGCTCCCGGGCTAATGCTTCTAGGTTTCTTCTCAAACTACAACTGACTATATATATCTATATATACGCTCACATTAGTCTAATTATTGCGACTGGCATTTGGCTTCATTGAAAACATATTTTTAGTTTATTCAACTTTGAGCTGTTGTGGCAAAAGTTTGGCTATGGCAAATCAACTTTCATTGGCCATAAATCGCTGCTGCTTATAGACTTGGCTAATCAAATGCGGTAATTGATTTGTCATGGAAATATATTTCCGTGAGCAAACATACTAGAATCCTCTATATTTAAAGATGTTCTTTTACTAGAGATAAAGAGCATTTATAGTGTATACAATATTTTGGTATCATTTTTAATTAAAATTTTAAAAATTAAATAAAATTTGAGTTAAATAAAATAAAACTCTAATATTCAATTTTGTTCTTTCAAATATTCAATATGCAACATTCATTTTTAAATATTTGTTGAATATTAAACTCAACATCAACATTCAACATTCAATATTCAATATTCATAATTCATTTATATTATTATTCAATATTCATTTCACAACAAAAAAGCTATTGAACTTTGCAATATATTTATTCTTAAATTTTTTATTATTTGTTTTTATTATTATTATTTTTTGTAAATGAAAGCAGAAAAATGTAATTTTCTTTTGGAAAATATTGAATATTTGACTACATTATTTTAATGAATGAATGAATTTAAGTGAGTCGCAAAAGGGTTTAGAATACATTTTTACTTTAGCATGAAAACCGGATTTATTATTTATTTATTAACAAATTTAATTGACAAAATACAAACTGAACAATTATGTTTATAGCCTAAAACAAACAGATAAAATATTTCAAAATATTATGGGTAATATTTTGATAGCTTAAATCGTAACTTAGATCATGAATATCTTCTCATCTTTCTCTTCTTGACTTTTTCCCGAATTGCTGTTTTTAATCCACTTAAACTTCTAAAGATCCAATAAACAACTCAAATAAAACTATAAATATTTTATTTTATTTTATTTATAAATATTGCGAGCAACGCGAGATTGTGGAGTTGTAGATCAACAATTTAAGCTAAGATTTCTCGGGAGAGATCTTAGCTTAAATTGTTGATCTACAACTCCACAGTCTCGCTTCGCTCGCAATATGCAGACTCATTTGATATAATATAAACATATAAATACACTTATATTTAACTTTATATTTATGCCAATATTAACGCCCAAAGTCAACTTAATTTTCAACTAATCCAAATATCAATTATTAAAAATATTCAGCCAAACATAAACTCTTGAGTGACCCTCGACCCCTCTCAAAATTTACATATTCAATTAAAGTTCATTTTTGGTTAGAGCCATTCACATTCACGGCGATTAATTAAGTTTAGTATAAACGTATTTTTAACGCTTATCTCTAATTGATAGTTTTGGCCGAATACCGTTTCCGGGTCGGTCGGGGCACAAACAAAACCTTTGCCCAGTTGACTGTGAATGTTTTGGGCCCCTTTTCGTGCGCATTCCGACAAATTAAAATTCGGCCAATAAAAAGGCAAACAAAACCCTTTTCATAGTAATTTTAATTAACAACAAGCCAAACATACATTAAAAAAAATACCCGGAAAACAACAGAAAAACGAAAAGAAAAACAAAAACAAAAAAAGAAAATGAAAATGAAAATAAGTTTTAAATGTTTGCGTTGCGGCTCGGGAAATTCGAAGGTGGAGCGAAACCACAACAAAAGCGGGTGGTTGCGGGGCGGTTCACCTGCTGGCCTGAAGTGCCTTCGCCACCTGTAAATATTTGGATGGCCACGGAAAACTTATACGCCTAACAAGAAAAGCGGCTGGCGGCTTTCCCGGGGCATTGGCTTGTCGGCATCGGCATTGGCTGGCGTGTAAATGAGAAAATTCATTATTTAACATTAATTAAGGCTTATTATGCACATTATCAACACACAGCGCAGCCAACACACACACACAGAGACAGGAAAGCCGCATTAAATGTCAGCGTGAGACAGGCGTAGTGAAAATGTGTGGGTGGACGACAACTATCACCCATGAAAACTCACAGCAATGCGAGAGGCAAAAAAGCAAACGTTCATAATTCAACGCGGCGAGGCAAAACGCAAACAGGAAGTGTAATAGCAACAACAACAACAACAACAACAGGAACAGGAGCCAGAGCAAGGCAGCCTATTTAAATTATTCAGTAAATTGTTAAGTAAATAACATGAGAGAGCCACGTTAAAAAGGCAACGCAAACAGCAACAGCAACGGAACAAAGCCAAAATGGGTTCTCATTCCTGCCGCCTCGTCTATATGGGGGTAGACAGTTAGTTCCCATATGAAAACACACGTTGCTGATGGGCGTTGATGATGATACTAATGCTGACGATAATGACGTTGTACGCTCACAGCTCAGTGGGTGCTGCTCTTAAATGTACTTCGTACAATAAAATCAACACAGAATGGGTCTAAAAAGACACAGCAGCCCCAAGGTGTATGTGTGTGTGTGCGCGCAGGTAACTGAGTGTGTGAGTAACCGAGCAGCTGCGTCCACACATAGTCAAAATGTTGTCAGATATTCTTCCAGCGAACACTCTGCATATTTATGCCGAAAACTATGCCCGGGCCGAGACCACAGCTCCGTGGCACATGTAAACAGCAAGCAAACATTTTGCAATGCTAAGTGTGCATCAATAGTCAGCGAAGCTGTTGAAGAATTGCGGCAGATATGATAGAGGTGATACATTTTTAGTATATCAATTATAAATCGATTGTTACGAGAGCTGCGGCTATAATTTAAAAATTATGCTAAGTATTTTATTTATTACTATTAATTTATTTTATATTATTTTAATTTTAATATTTATAATTTTTTTTTATTTTTTCAAATATTGATGATTTTTTTCAAATATTTTATATTTATTGTTATTATTTTTTTATTATTTATTCATTTTTTACTTTTTTTTTTTTTAGTATTCATAATATTTTTTATTATTTTAAATTTTTAAAATATTTTATATTTATTGTTATCATTTTTTTTTTATAATTTATAAATTTTTTATTTTTTTATTTTTTTTTAATATTCATAATATTTTTTATTATTTTAAATTTTTTAAATATTTTATATTTATTGTTATCATTTTTTTTATAATTTATTTATTTTTTACTTTTATTATTTTTAAATTATTTACTAACATGATTTTTAAAATTTATTACGGTTATTATTTATTTATTTAAAATTAATAATGGTTAATAAAAATAAAATTAATTAATTAATAAAATAATTTAAACAGATAATACAAATTAAATATTTATGACAATAATATAAATAATTTATTTGTATTATTTAGTTAAAATTTAAATTTATTTTATTTTGCTTTACCGTTATTCATTTTCTATATAATATAATTTATAATTAATGATGTTTTAAATTTATATTTATTTATTATGAATTTTTTATTTGTGTGTTTTTTAATATTGTTATGATATTTTTTATATTTTTTAGTTTTTGACTTATCACATATGATTATTTATTTATTTTATTTGATTTTCCATAGTCACATATTTGTTATTATTTTGATTGAATTCCATTTTGGGTTTTCTCTATTAAGTCGATTCAGCGCTATCAGCGCTTCCCTTTTTCATTCGATATCCTTTTCATATGCCTGCAGAAAATGTCGCCCACTAAAGCCGAGCATAAAGCGACCTGCATATATTTCACTCAAAACAAAACTTTTATTTACTCAATAAACTCAAATATTTTGTTAACAAAATACCAGAAAATATTTGTCCTGCTCTTTGTATATTTTTTGTTGTTTTGCTTTCCAGAATTTGTTGAGAGTTTCCGGGGCTGTTCAAATCCCGCAGGGTATCAAATCACACAAATAAAAATAAACAAAGTGAAACTATTATTTAAAGCTTGCAAAAACATGGAACTGCGCAACCCAAAGTAAAGTTTCATTTATATTCATTGATTTAAGAGTGAACAAATATAATGAATGAACATAGGAATATCTGGGCAACATCTGAACTGAGCTCAAAATGAAAGATGTTTCTTGCATTATCTCAGGAAAAGGGATAATCAAACTCCTAGAGTTAAATTTCTGAGTATTAATTAATATTTATGCAATTTTCAATCGCTTTATATCATATTTTGCTACACATAAACCCATATATATCTACTATATATACTGTATAAACATATACTTAGTAGTACTTATGGAAATCTATTTGCATATGGGCACATCCATCCACGTTCATTGGAGTGTCTCAGGCAGCTCTTTGCCACACACAGACAGACAGACAGACAGACACAAATGACATGCAGAATAAACAGCGATTGTTGGGCCACTTTTGTGGGCCACACCCTTTTATATACGGTCTAATTTTATGGCCGAGCCAGTGTTCGGCAGCAGTGTTGCAAAGTGTTGAGAAACGCCATAATTTATGCGGGCGGGTAAAAATGTTTGCATAAACTACACACACACATACATATATGCAAAAATATGCCAGAGGAGTCGGAGTCGGAGTCGGAGTAGAAGCTGTAGCAGGAGTTGCCGCCAACGCATTCAGATTTGCCAAGTTAGATTTTTGGGCGAAGGCGTAGCTGGCACATGTGTGCGTGCCACAGGCTGTGCTGCCCCCGGGCAGCCGGCAGCCAGCAGCAAACAGAAAACAGAAAACAGCAAACTTGCCCGGGCACATTAACCAAAATTGATTTTCGATTTTTTTTCTTCTCTTTTTTTTTTTTTTTTTGGCTGGTTGTCCTGCCTCGTCGCAAGTTTTCTGGGTTAATATTCTAAAATATCAGGGAAGCGGCAGGCAGCAGCAGCAAATAGATGAGAAGCAGCATTAGAAAATAAAGCAATTTGTTACGAGTTGTTGGCGTTGTTGTTGCTGCCAGTTTGGTTGCCGGCCAAAGTTTGATTAGTTTGTTTTTGCCCAGGCTAATGTTATTAATGTTTTTATACAAGCTTGCCCGAGCCGAGTAAGTTGATCGATGCCAATGGCCACATGGCCGTTGTCAACGTTCGTTGAGTTTTTCCACTGCTAACTTTTCGGGGCCACAACTTTTGGCCTAGCGGATGCAAGCGAACAGCTAATGGAGCAGCCATAATTCCCAGCCACTCGCTGGCTCTTTTCAAGCACTGCAGCGGCAGCTGCACTTTGGCTGCTGCCAAGGACAAAGGTTGACTGCTTAATAGGCCAAAAGTGGTCGCAAAGTGCTTTGGCTTAACCTTCGCAGCTCTCCTAATTGGCCACTGCAAGTCTCTCAATAATGTGGCCAAGTATTTGGCTCGAATCGTTATAGTAATGGGCTCAGCACGCAATTGCCGCAGTTAATTATATGTATATATATATATATATATATATATATGTATATATATATATTTTTATTTTTTCTTATAAATAATGCAAGCATCAATATTTTACAGCTGGCTCATTAAGTTCGAGTGGCATATTGGTGCAGCTCGCATACAATTAAGGCCCATATGCAAATGGCCATGGACTAAATGCCTCACACATAATGAGTTGTTTAAAGCGCGTTCACAAATTGATGGAATAATGATTAAAATTGCAATTTTTTAATTTTTATGCTACGGAATTTGTAAGGGACTTATTTTTTAGTATTTAAAAATTTTCCGAATTTTTTAAAGTTATTTATTTCTTGATTATTTTAAGCGTGATCAACAAGAACTGGAGTTTTTATGTGTTCCGTTTCTGTATGAATTGCTTTACTTTTTTCTAAAAATACTCTGTATTCCCTACTCTATGTGGCTATGAAAATTAGGATATTCAGCTTGCATTGTATGGTAAAATATTATTTTTAGCTAAGGACAGGTCTGAAAATAATAAAAAATATATTTTTAAAAATAAACAAGGCTCACTTAAGTATTATCTGCTAAGAAGATATTTTTAAAAATAATTTAAAAAATTTTAATAAAAATATTTTTTTTTTTTATTGCCTCTTACGTAATTCCCCATCAGATAATGTAGCTTTGATGTATAGTTTTTAAATAATTTATAGAATATATCTTATTCAAATTATAAAAAAATATTTCAAAAAAATATTAAATATATTCGAATAATATATAATATATTAAAATAGTAAACTCTTAAAGTAAACCTAACTTTTGATAGGCATTGTTAAATTTAATAACAAATTCTAAGTTTTTTCTTTTCATTTGCCTTATTTTCTGAAGAACAAATTTGATATTTAAGTCACCTTAATTAGTTTGACATAATTAAATACAATTACAATTGTCGAGCGCTGATAGGGAAATACCTGTCCCATTTCAGGGAATTTTAAGTATTTGACTTGAAAAGGGAATTAGAAATAGACGAATATATATTCGTAGAAGTTGCGAGACGGCAGCTTGTCAAACTTGTGTGCAGTTCCATTTCCATTTTCCTTTGGCACTGCCTTTGCCCATGCTAAACTCCCAATGGGCTCAATCAACGCGCTGCCTGTCTGCCTGGCCACATCCTGGCTGGTGAGCCTCAAGCTGACCATGACGAAAATAAATGGCCGTGCAAAATGCCAAACAAATCAGTCGCAATTACGCGCCCGCGTGGCCCCAGCAGAGGAGAGAGAGAGAGAGAGAGGGAGATTAGGAGAGAGAGAGAGTGAAAAATAAAAAGTAATGCTAAAAAAATGAGGCCAAGGGTGAAGATATTGTGTGGTGCTGGTGATGGCGGTGGTGGCTGGGTGGGTGGGTGCCAGCCCATCGAACAAATGTAAAACATTAAATAATTTCATTTTCCTTGACGTAATGCGCCGCAATGAGCCACCAGCTCAATCAGAAAGTTAAGCAAACAAATTGCAAAATGAAAACAAGCAGCAAAAAGCTGAATTTAAATACACAATTTTTGTGTTTTGTTTTTCTGTTTTTGCGCAACTTTCGCTGTTGCTCTACGCCTTTGCTCCAACAACAATGGGAAAACATGAGAGATTGGGTGGGGGAGAGGCTGAGAGGCTGAGAGAAAGCGGGAACAATACAGCAGCGAGAGCTGCTTTGACTCCATTCTGAGGCAGCGAAAGCAATTTCCGTTCGTTAAACCTACATTTCGAAATTAAATTTCTTACACTTGAAAAGTTCGGAGCTTCAATATTGCGAGGCGTTTTTCATTTGCCTCGGCGGCAGCGCAATTATGCTCTGTGTGCCCGGACCCCATCCACGCCCCCCACACAAGCGGAGGTGGCATTTAAGCCACACACACCGAAACCACAGCGCACGAGCCACCCGAGCGCCTCGCAAGTTGAGTTGTAATACGGCGTTGCCTTTAAAACTTTGCCAAAGCAGGCCCACAAAAAAAAAGTGAAGAAGCAGACGAAGACGAAGAGAAAGAGGAAGGCGCAGCAGAAGAAAATCATTAAAAAATATGTACAAGCTGCAAAATATACATGAAAATATTATGTAAACAGCGCAACACAGCAACTGCCCAAACGCACGCACGCCCACAGAGACATATATATGTATAAATGTCTATATATATGTATGCGTCTGTATATATAGAGCCACTCATTACGACCTTCGATCCGCAGCAGCAGCAGCAGCAGCAAGAAAAGTTCGACGCGCTGTTTGTAAACGCGGCCGCTGCTGCGGTCTTTCCCATAATTTTTTTTCTTTCTGCTGATACCCTGAACCCATTGAAATTGAGAGTTTGGGGTATAAAGGTTATGCGAGAGGGTATGTGACAGGCAGCAGAAGGCGTAGGATAGCCTATAAATGATATATGTATATATGATTGGGATGATAAGCTGAGCCGATCTAGCCAAGTGCGTCTGAGAGGCTGATGATGTCATTGATAGATAAATAGATTGATAGATTGATAGATTGATAGATATATAGATAGATAGATAGATAGATAGATAGATAGATAGATAGATAGATAGATAGATAGATAGATAGATAGATATATAGATAGATAGATAGATAGATAGATAGATAGATAGATAGATAGATAGATAGATAGATAGATATATAGATAGATAGATATATAGATAGATAGATAGATAGATAGATAGATAGATAGATAGATAGATAGATAGATATATAGATAGATAGATAGATAGATAGATAGATAGATAGATAGATAGATAGATAGATAGATAGATAGATAGATAGATAGATAGATAGATAGATAGATAGATAGATAGATAGGTATATAGATAGATAGATAGATAGATAGATAGATAGATAGATAGATAGATAGATAGATAGATAGATAGATAGATAGATAGATAGATAGATAGATAGATAGATAGATAGATAGATAGATAGATAGATAGATAGATAGATAGATAGATAGATAGATAGATAGATAGATAGATAGATAGATAGATAGATAGATAGATAGATAGATAGATAGATAGATAGATAGATAGATAGATAGATAGATAGATAGATAGATAGATAGATAGATAGATAGATAGATAGATAGATAGATAGATAGATAGATAGATAGATAGATAGATAGATAGATAGATAGATAGATAGATAGATAGATAGATAGATAGATAGATAGATAGATAGATAGATAGATAGATAGATAGATGATAGATAGATAGATAGATAGATAGATAGATAGATAGATAGATAGATAGATAGATAGATAGATAGATAGATAGATAGATAGATAGATAGATAGATAGATAGATAGATAGATAGATAGATAGATAGATAGATAGATAGATAGATAGATAGATAGATAGATAGATAGATAGATAGATCAGATTGTAGTTCTAGATTGATAGATAGATAGATAGATAGATAGATAGATAGATAGATACATAGATAGATATATAGATAGATTATAGACACCCGATAGCAAAGATAGATAGATAGGTAATAGATACAGTCCAAGAGTCCAAGTATGAGGGGTGGTATGCATGCATAACTGCATACATGTTTATGTATCTTTTTTCTTATACAACATCTGACAGTCCTACATCTCAGAGTATCTCCCAGTCGAGCTCACCTCACCCTCTTTTCTGCAGAAATTTCTGAGTATTAAATATCTATTGAGTCGAATATTGTGGCATAAATTGAGGCGCACTGAAAATACTCGACAAAATGTTGCTTGTTTTCCATTATGTTTTGCGCTCTACACAATTTTCGAATTGTGCTGCCCAAGCGTAATTTCTTCTTTGCTTTACTTTTCTCATTTCCATTTTATTTTTTTTTTTTTTTGCTGGGGCTTAATTGAGGTATTATTTGTGTCATCGATTGAGGCGTCTTCTCAACGACCCGTGTGCTCCGCTGAGTGCCTTTTAAAGTTACTTTCTTGATTTTGCAATCTGGTTGGGCTACGCAGAGCGAGATAGGACTATCAGCCTCCATATAATCTGCTTAATTTATATGAAACAAAGGAAGAATGGAAAAAAAAAATTGCGTTTCCCTTGCGTTCAGCATGTGGAGAGCGGAGATAAGCCCCAACAACAAGCCGGGCCACGAAATTAGAATAAAAAGGGCAACCGCTGCCGGACTCGAGACCGTCAATAAAATCTCGTTTTTTATACATTTTATTTGCATGCTCTCGGCGAGGACATGAGAATTATAGCCGGGGCCGGCAATAAAATTGATATAATGTGAATGCAATTTGCTCGACTCTGCCCTACTCACTCTCCCCTTCTCTCCCTCTCTGTGTCTATGCGTATATCAAAGATATTGCGTGTTAAATTTAATACCTGCCGAAGGAGGCGGACAGTCAGGCTGGCAGGGCCGGCAGCCTAGTTCCATGAAGCCAATAGATGGACTCGGTGTGAAACAAAAGTTACTTTTAAGACTTCAATTTCAAAAGGCAGAATATTTGCACGAGTCGTGTCTACATGAGTCCTTTAGCGCCGAGTAGTTGGCTGGCGTCTGGCATACAGCAAATGCCATTAAATAGAATATTTAATTTTATTGTTTTTATTTTTTTTTTTTTTTTGTGCTGTGTCCTTTGCCCGAAATACGTCATGCGAAGGGTCAGCCTGGACAGAGCGACGCGCATATTTCGGGGCTTAGCTCAAAATTTAAATTCCGTAAGCATCCCGAGCACATATTTGCATATTGTTCACTTTACATTTCCAAAAATACAGAAAGAAAAAAATAATATAGCTTAACGACAATTTTTTTTTTGTTCGCTTTCCGCTTTTGTCTCTTATAAAGCTGTGAATAAGGAAAAGTTATAAACATTTCTAACATGAAACCCCTTTTTTGTGCCTGGCATTTTTTTATTGCAGGCTACGAGTGGAGCTCTAAGCCGACTCTGATTAAAGCGATAAAGGTACGTACCAACAATTGAGCAGTCTGAATGAAGGCTTTAAATGATCAAAAGTGAGATATCCTGTAAAAGTGTGGAATAAATATTCGATATGTTCTATTTAAAATGTAACAAAAAATATTAATTTTATTTAAAAATTTTTGTTTGCTGTAAAAATGATTTTTTAATTACTTTTGAAAGGCTATTAAAAAATATTATTATTTATTTTTTTTTATTGATAATAAATAAATATTATTTTGCTCAAATACCTTAAAATTTAATTTACAATATTTTATTAATGTATTATTTACTTGGGAGTGTTTTTAAAATATTAATTTTTTAATATTTTTTGTTGGATTTTTTTTTATAAAAATTAAAATTTTACATAAATATTTTTTTTATATAATTAAGATATGAATAAAAATATAAAAGAAAATATTTCGTACCAGTAAATTTTTAAAAAATTTTCATTTTATTTTATTTTTTAAATAATATTTTATTTAAAAAATTTTTGTATTAGTATATATTATATAGAAAACATGAATTTAGTTCAGTAATTTAAATATATATATATTTCTTAAAAACAATATTATTTCGGATAAATGTGAATTGTTGCTAAAAGAAAAAATAAATAGTGCATTAAAAAAATATTTATGGAATGTATTTAAATTTATTAATGTTATTTTAAAACTCTATATTATGTATTTTATTCCTTATTTATATTTTCTAGTAATTATATTTTATGATAATTATACTTCATATTTATTTCTATAATTCCCCAATCTCTGCTTATTTTATCTAAAAAAAATCATAATTTTATGTTAATTTATTTTGCCTTTTAAAGCGTCTTGATCGAAACCTTTTAGTATTCCCATTCGCTTTGGAAGGTGGCCAGGTGGGTTAGGTGTGTGGGGAACGTTTGTTATTCTTGCTTTATGCAAATGGCATTAAATATGCAAATCAGAAGCTGCGTCGTCTGTTGCTTTGAAGTGACTTTTAATTTTTCGTTGTTGTTTTTTGCATTCATTCCATGACGGGTTTGGTCTGTCTGTTCGTGTTGGTTGGCTTTCGTTTGGGCCCGTCATAAATGGCCGTGTGTCTATTTGGCTTGCACCTGGCCCCGCCTGCTCAGCTCTTGGTATTTGGGCATTTAATTCATTTATTTATTTATGAACAGTTTGCATGCATATGCGCTGAGGGCGTGCGCATAACCAGCCATTCGTCAAAGCTGTGTCTGCCCATATTTCATTGAGATTTACGAAAATAATATTTATGTACTTGCGCCTCGGCGGCGGCGGCGGCGGCGGCACAAACAGAATTTCGATTTTGGTTTATTTAATCAACGGCAATGGAAATTGCGACCGAAAAGCGTTGACCATGTAAAAGGTGCGCTGACAAATGGCCAGCGCGATAAAAACCAATTTGATTTATGAACAGCTTAAACATGGCTGCCATGTTAACGCCGCAATTGTGGCCATATAAAAATGAAGTACACTTTTTGTCAACGCTCCTGACAACTGCCAGCCAGCCAGTCAGACAGACAGACAGACAGACACTGGCTATGAGCCCAGCTGCCTAACAAGAACAGCAAAACCATATCCAAGTGCGTGCGGGCACAGCAGGTGCTCAGCTGCGGCCACATTTTATTAAAGCCCGGACGGCGGCAATAAAAAGCAACTTAAAATGATTTGCAACCAAGTTGTTTCGCCTTGATACACTTTGGCCTTAGCTGGCCTAGAAACACGCACTGACAGCTGTAAACGGTTTGTGGCACAACAATTTACAATGATTTGACTTTAATGTCGATTTGATACAATCTATAGTTGTCTAAGTGTTGAGAGTGCATTTAATATGCGTATTTTTCATATTATTTGTATTTTATGAGTACCTTAAATTGTGGCTAGGTTTGTATATGTTTATGCCTTAGCCTTTCCGATGCTGTAAGATGTTGTACAAAATTTGTTTTGTTTTATCTAGTATATGGATAATATTGCTTTACATCATATGCTTGCATGGGATCCCAATTTGAGCTCTACTTTATAAAGAAATATTCTAAATATTTATTATGTTTAAAAATATTTAAAATTTTGACTATATTAATCAACTACTCAAGCAAAAAAGACAACACTTTTGTACGATTAATTATGCTTAAAAATATCATGAATATGTATATAAAAATATTTGTTTACATAAAATAATTTTCATTTATTCATTTTTTATAATCATTTTTATATTAAATGTAAATATAATTATTTCTTATAATTTGAAATTTGGTGATAATAATATGGTAATAAACAAAAAAAAAAAAAAAAAACAAAGAATAGGATATTTTTACTTGAAGCATTTTCCTGGAAATCCTTATCTATTGTCAAGTCCCATTTTTTCGGCATGCAAAACTCTGCTGCATTAAAATATAATAAAATTGTTTTTTAATATTAAATAATTTCCAAGAAATCGTAGCTAATTTATATGATAATTTTATAAGAGATTTATAACAAAGAAAGAAAAGAAAGAAATTTAAAAATTATTTTAAACAGCAACAATTTAAAAGCCATTGAAGCTAGACAAAATATGTGGCATTAAGTACTTGAGAGTAATTTGGCAAAGTCTGTGTTGAGGCGGGCGCCAAAGACAAGAGCGGCACACAGTAAGCTGGTTGCCAAGGTTCAAGGATGTATGTCGCAGAAATAAGTAAATAGAAACATTCTAATTTATTTTTAATGAATAAAAAACTGAAGGTCTTAACTTGGGCGCAAGCGGGCCAAAAAATTAATTATCGTTGGCAAACAGTGCGAGAGAAAAATCATTGCAAGTTCGTCCCATATAAGAAAGATATATATGTATATATACATGTATATATATAGTATATATATATGTGTATATGTTTGTAAGCTGTCTGCTTAGGCCCGCCCGCGTATTTCATTACAGGCGGCGGCACTTGAGCGTTGTTAAGCTAAAAGTAAATTGCTTATTAAAAAGCAGCCTAAGCGTTTACACACACCATAGATAGAGACTGGGGGCTATGGCTGGGGAGGGCGGAGGGTGGATGGTAGTGAGCCACTCATTTACACTTCAAGTGGCAGCAAAAGCGAGAATTAAGTGAGTGGGAGCTGCAGACAACACATGAGGCGAAGTCGCAGGCGGAGGGTTTTGTCTGCCAGAGGTAATGACAAAGCGCCAAGCAGGAGCAGGAGCTGGAGCTGGTGCTGGCAGGATCTCTGTGTGTGAGTATGAGAGAGAGTGGAGCGCGTTAAGGTCCTTGAAGCAATCGACTTAATGCTCAGCCTGTTGTGTATTTAGTTTGCATTTACATTACACACACTAGCACACACGCACATAGAGACACAGATACATAGAGAGCTCGAAGGACAACCGCACACATGACTTGCTGCCCCGCTGCGGAGGGGCGTACTTTTAATTTTCTACACATTGTGCCATGTCCTGATAGATTAACTGGGTATCGGCTTTGCCTGTGAGTGTGTGTGTGTGTGTGTGGCAAAATAAGTTGTGTCCTTGTCACACGCACACACACACGTACACACGCATAGAGAGCAGCGTGACTCTATGCTGCTTGATTGGATGGCTGAGACACAGTTCGAAAGTCAAGGTAGCTCCAATTGGGCAGTGGGTGTGCCGTGTGCCGTGTGCCTCTCGAGCACGCTTCAATGAATTTTTGTCAACGTGATTCGCATTAGAATGTGTGTATTCAAATGAGTACATAATTTGTTTGTTTGTCTGTGTGCAGTTAGATATGCATAAATATCGAGGCGCTGAGCTGTTCGCATTTTATGAGTGCAATTATGAGAGCAGGGGCAGAGTCCCCATGCGTGTGTGTGAGTGTGGGCGTGTGTCTGTGAATGCCTTTGATATAAATTTCAAACAAATTGCAAATAAATTGGAGTTGTCTTGGCGTCGCCATTGTCAACCCCGGAGTCGCCTCAGTGTGCCCCACAAGTTATTTAAAATATGTAAATTTCCTGTGGCTCCATAGTCGAGCCACCCTCGCTCTCGCAGCACTTATATCCTTATCCCCACACACACACATACAGGCAATCGTAACAACCCCACAGCTTTTATTGCTGTTTAGCTTTGTGTCGCCAGTTTAAAGACAATTTTCATCGCTTCTGGGGCTGCGTTAAGTCGCTTAAGAGCACCAGCACGACATATTTCCTGGCATTTCATTTACTTAAGTTGACTAAGCCCAACCCGAAACCCAACCAGAACCCATCATTAAGCATCGCCTGTCACTTTTTAATTAAATTCGATAGAAGTTGCTGCCATCCATATGCACATCCGGCTGAACTTTGGGCTTTTTTCTTTTTCTGTGTGATCTGCCCAGCGGCCAGCGCAAGTCAAACTGAATTGATTTAAATGTTAAAAATGCAATTTGTTACTTATTTTATTTACACATATGCACATGCACTGCCTGCTGCTGCTGCTGTTGCTGCTGACGCTGATGGACAGCTGGCGGACATGCGCTTATTGCATTCAGTTCAGCTGCCAAGCGGAAACAATAAATATAAATCGCTTCGAGTGTTTATGAATGTCTCGCAGCGTATGCAAATAAGAAATCAACAATGATACAGCGCAAGCCATTTTATTTAATTAAATTACACAGATATATACATTTATATATTTTTATATGTGTATCTGAGCATTATTAGTTATTCATCAATCATTTCAATGAATAAATTTTCCAGCAAAAACCTATTTTTCCTTTACTATCATAAATTAAAGTTTACTTTAATTGTTTTCAAATTTTTTTGTTCGATTGGTAAAATATTTGTTTGCATTTTCTATTTGTTTATGAACGTGCCAATAAAACATTATTTAATTA
This sequence comes from Drosophila repleta, assembly GCA_018903745.1. Classification (NCBI taxonomy): domain Eukaryota; kingdom Metazoa; phylum Arthropoda; class Insecta; order Diptera; family Drosophilidae; genus Drosophila; species Drosophila repleta. Next base: position 8,328,400 of record JAEIGN010000396.1, read on the forward strand.
ATATTCATATCAAATATTTGCAGTCGTTGCATAAAAATTTTAAAGAAAATTCTGCATATATTTTAAACAATTTATATTTATATTTTATGCAAACCAAAATACATTCTATACATTTTTATAATATTTTTTCATAGAACAAAATTCAGAATATATTTTAAAAAAATTTTTAAGTTATTTTTTTGATAAATTAGACTCTACATAAATAAATTTTAGCTGCAGTAAAATCATATTTTGGTTTGCCAAGCCTTCGTCAAGGTTGGCCAAATATTTTGGCCAGCACTGTAAGCTGCTTGCCTTTATTTATATAAATTTGCTCTTTTATTTTTTTGTGAATTCTTTAAACTGTTTTCTCGCATGTGTTGTTTTGTATAATGATGCCTGATTTCAGCGGGAGACAGAACACTCAGCCGAGTCGAGCCGAGCTGAGCTGAGCTGAAGCTTTTACACGATTTATGGTATGGGCTCCATCATCAGGCAGCCGCGCCTACTTTGGCCTGCTCCAGCGATGGCAGCCAGGGAGTCTGCTTTATTTTCGCGCATTTGCTGTTTATATAAAACAATATTAATAAATTTTGTGGCAATTTAGAAGAGGGCGAGCCTTTTGTTGCCAGCGCCGCTTTGACTTTCGACTATTGTCAGACGAGGCAGCCCAGGGGGGGAGGGCGGCGGTCTCAGTTTTGTTTAGCCTGCGGCTTCACTTGCTGCGCATTGTAAACTTTGTTGTTGTTGCTGACTCTTCTTGTAACTGTTTGTGTTTGTGGCAAAGTTTTTGCTCTTTTTCGTACAATTTATTTGTTTGTTTTTGTTCGCGCTGCTGGCGAATTATTTTAAGCCCATTGAACCGGGTTGCCAAGCAGCGCTAATTATGTATATATATATAGCTGATATGTATATATATACACATATATACGCATTTAACGCACTATTCAATTGAGTTTGCCATAAAACCGTGCTTGCTTTAATATATGCTTAAACAGCATGATATGTCGCTTTTCTTTTACGCAGCCTTAATCCTCTCTCGCTCTCTCTCTCTCTCTCTCTCTCTCTCTCTCTCTCTCTCGCTGTCTCGCTGTCTCGCTGAGCTGTTCAGGCTTTGCATTGATGGCCATTCGAGACGTTTGAGATTGAGGCAAAAGATGCTGAGGCAAAGGCAAAAAGGACTCTGGCGCCATTTTGTATGCCAAGCATACACACACACACACGAGAGTATATGTCTGTGTGCGTAAGTGTGTGGCAAAGTGACGATAAAACATTTGCTCCGATTGCTTAAGTATGCCATACCAGTTAGTCTGAGGCACGCAGGCAGCATTCGAATTTTTATACCCTGGCGATAAAGGGTACTCGCCTTCAATGGCTCTGTTTCCATTACATAACAGCTGCATAAAGCTGGGCGCTCTCCGAGCATATTTTGTACACTTTGCATACTTTATAAATAACAAATCAGGGCCAGAGCATTGCCAATTGCTTTATTTGGCTATAGCCGAGAGCCGAAAGCGGGCTGGCTGCATTTGCCTTTCTCCTATCATAGTTGAGCATGAAATCGAATTGATTGCCGTCGATTCAATGGCAAACGAAATATTTTTTTTGGCTAGATTTTAATCACATTTAGCAGGAAGGTAAACAGCTGCGCTTGCCATTAACTGATTTGTTTTTAGTGAATCGAAAGCCAGCTGGGCAATGAGAATTTGTGTAAAGATGAGCTGAATAGATGAGCTAGAGGGCTGTTTTTAAAGTGGACTGGCTGATAGCTATTCAGGAATTGAATTTAAGAAAGTTTTGGGAATTTTCACTCATGGTAGATCTTTAGTATGAAAGAGCTGCTTAAGGAGAATTATTTACGATTTCAACTGCTGAAAAACTTATTAAAATTGTTTTATTTCTTATGATTTATTTTTATTTTTAACATTTAAATACTCAGAAGAGATGGAAAACTCACAATTTTGGACAGACTTTAAGCATAGTAAAAAAGGCGTGATAACAGTGTTGATAAATGTTCGTTTGTATACCATATAATTATATATGTATATATATAAAAATTATATATGATAACTATATATATTATATATATGTGTGACTTGATGCTCGCCAGACTTTCTCTTTGTTTCTCTGTCTATCTCTATCTCTTCCCTTCACTGTCTCTCTCTCTCTCTCTCTCTCACTAAGTTTCCCTGTCTCCGTTCTTCTCTATCACTATATCACTCTCACTGTAGAGATCCCTGTCTCACTAACTCTCTCCCTCTCCCTCTCTCTCTCTCTCTCTCTCTTTCCCTCTCTCACTCTCTTTCTTTCCTTCTCTTTCACTCTCTTTCCCTCTCTCTCACTCTTTCTCTCTCTCTCACTCTCTTCCTCTCTCTCTCTCTCTCATTCGCACTCTCTATCTCTCTCTCTTTCGCTCTATCTTTCCTTCTCTTTTTCTCTTTCTTTCTCTTTCTTTCTTTTTCTTTCTCTCTCTTACTCTTTCTTTCTCTTTCTTTCTCTCTCTTTCTCTTTCTTTCTTTCTCTCTCTCTCTCTCTCTCTTTCTCTCTCTCTCTCTTTCTCTTATTCTCATTCTCTATCTCTTTCTCATATCTTTCTTTCCCTTTTTCTCTTTCTTTCTCTTTCTTTCTTTTTCTTTCTCTCTCTCTCTTTCTCTCTCTTATTCATTCTCTCTCTCTCTTTCTCTCTCATTCTCTCTCTCTCTCTCTCTCATTCTCTCTTTCTCTCTCTCTCTCTCTCCCATTCTCTCTCTCACTCTCTCTCTTTCTCTCTCATCACTTTTCATCCTCTGCAGCCTCTTCTTTTTATTCCGCGTCTTATCGCTAAGCCTGCAAGAGCATATCAATTTCGATTTGCCTTCTTTTTGTGGCATCTCGTTTATTTACTTGCTTGTATTTCATTGATTTTGCGCTTGGCGTTTTGTCCGTTCAATACGTGAGTTTTTCAGGCTAAGTCTGCACACACAAACACAGGAACACACACACACAGGCACACTCACACACACACCCATACTTAAGTTAATGACTTGGCGTTAGTTGTGAGCCCAAAATCGTAGCAAGCTGTTCAGTGTTGTTAATTTAAGTAAAAAGCATTTTAGCTGATGTGTTTATTTGCCACGCCTAACACACACACACATACTCTCTCTCTCTCTCCCTCTCTGTCTCTCTATCTCTCTGTCTCACAGTTAAGGTTATCCTTAGCCACCGTAGCCGCTTCATATTAGTGATAATTTAGTTGGTCTCTAATGCTAGCAGCATACATTTATTGTATGCCACATAGCAGCAAGTTTTTGCCCAAACACATATGTGTGTGTGTGTCCTCTGTGTGTGTGTGTGTTTGTTAGCTGCTCTCATTTTTGGCATTTTGCCAGCGCGCCACATTGGCGTCCTTTAATGTGAAAATGAGTTGATGCTGAAGGCAAATGTGTTTGGTTGCCAGACACACATACATGCACACAGCTATTTTGCACCATTATGAAACGCTTCAATGAGCATGTTAATATAAAAACACGTACACACACACACACACATACACAGATACACGTCTATCTATAACTGAATTATGAATGGAAACGTGCGCTTAAATTGCTGCCAAAAAGTGAAACATTTCTAGTGCCCTCTCGCATCGGCATGCGAAAAGGTTTTGGAGAGTGGCTTAAATGGTTCGAGAGGCTTTTGATATCACAAACAAATGCCCGTCTAAAAAGTTGATGTGTGTCTGTGTGTGTGTTTTTTTTTGTGTGTGTCTGTTTGCAGCGAATGCAACTGGGTTTGAGTTCAAAAATGTATGCGGCATAAATAAATGAGCAGACAAAGTCTGCAATTGAGCAGCTGCATAAATTAAACAAGGCTCGAGTGGTGCACATCAGGCATAAATAAATTATGGCCACGCGAAACTCGCGTCAGTTGCTAATGCCAAATATTAAATGCCAATTGCGCGACTAACACACATGTGTCGGTGGGTGTGTGGCATATGTAAATGTAGACATGTGAATAAATGCTGTGCATGTGGCATGTGGCGCGGCGCAAACATTTTTCTAAAACAAGAGAATTACAACTTTGAAGGCAAATAGAACAACAACAACAAAAATAGCAGCACATAAATTATGGGCAAGCATGCGCCGACAAACGTTTGCTGCTCTACGACAATTGCCAAACGAACAGTGGGAAATGTTTGCAGCTGACCTAGAAAAATTCCCATAGCATACTTTTCAGGGCGCGCCCACACAAATTGCAGGCCATTAATTAGCGGCACGCGCCGCACTAATGTCATTTAAAGCCCACGCTGTTACTTTAAGAATGCCTTTATTTAAAGCTGTAAATAATAAAAAATAAATATATATACCATATATATTCATATATTTGTCTGTAAAGTCGCATTTAACATATATTTCATATGCAGCGTTGTTCGCGCTGCGGTTAACTGCTTTCTGTGTCAATTGAGTTGCGCTGCAATTAACCGGCATTGCACGGCCGTATTTACACTCATAAATAACTGTAAATAATGCTTAACTCTATAAGTTACAGTATTGTTATGAGGCAAACGCAAGTTATTCAATTACTGCAAATTGTTTTTTATTCAGTTTGTTATGAAAATCAGTTCGCAAATTTCTTTTTACAGTGTATCAAAGATATATATATATCAGATATATATATATATTTGCTTCGTTTGTATCTGCGCTTTTATGGTAGCCATCTGTCATGACATTTAAGTGACAATAAACTCAATTTGTTGCCAACAACATGCGATTCAATTGGCCTGATTAATCGATCTGTAGCTGGCGATGGCAATTTTCATACATATGATTTGTATACAACAAATATTATGATTAAACAATTCGGCTGGCAACTTATTATAATTGCTGCGAGGCAGGCGAAAGTCGTTTGTCTGGCAGCTATTCGATTACAAGATATAGGGTGACCCAGAGGCAGTTATAGTATTATGAATTTGTATAACTCTGACAGAGTTTCAGTTATTGATGAGATTTAGTTTTATGAATATTCTAATAAGTTTGCCATTTACTCTAAAATTATTTAAGAGTTTTACTTGAGTTTTAGCTAATTTATTAATTTCTAAATAAATTTATAAAGTCGAAAGCAAAAGTGATGCAGTTATAGATAGTTATATATTTATATACTATATATTTATGTAGCTATTACTAATATTTTGCTGTTATTTGCTGTTTCAGTATACATTATTTTCTACCTGATAAGATCTGCCAAATATTTTTATAGATTTAGTGAAATGGAACTTCAATTGCCAAGAGACTAGAAATTTGCTGTAAAGTCGCTGAGCTTCATAGCTTTCCTCGAAATCTAAAGCCAACATTCAGATATAAAGTAAATCAAAGTACAGGTAATATATAGCCGCTTTAGCTTACAGTCAAGCAGTCAGCAACACTTGACTTGCCTTTGCTCCTTCAGCTTAGAGCACTTGCACTGCCGTCAGGGTGGGCATTTGAAGTATGCATAAAGAGGCATATATCTAGCTTTACACAAAAGCCAGAAAAAATATAATATTCCTTTATTTGATATCAATTTCTTTGGCCATAGCTCTCATTTGGACACCCTATATATAGGTTTCATTTCAGCTCTGCCATTAGCTCATCTAGAGCACATACTGCCAGCCAGTCAGCCAGCCGGCTAGCTACATATAATCAAAGCAGAAAGTCTCTCCGACTCCAAATGATTAGCTAAATGTGTGCTCATTTTGCAGCTTTTGGCAAAGTAAAAAAAGAGAGAAAATAAAAGCTTAAATTATTTATTTTTCGCTTTTATTTCGTTGTTTTATGCGCGCATTTTCCACATTAAATTGCCAAGCAGTGATGACAGAGCGGGAGAGAGGGAGACGTGGGGTCGTGCTGAAATTACCGCAAATCCAAATCCCCCTGCCACACTCTGACATTTAATCAAGGTACAGCGTAAAGGTAAACAAACGGAAATAAGCGCAACTTCCTGTTGCTGTTGCTGTCGCTGTCGCCGTCGCTGTTGTTGTGTTCGCATACGAAACGGAAATACAATCAAAATTTTGTAATGTTTGCCTGCCAACAGGCAGCGTGTGTTGGCGTGGTGGGGTGGTGCGGTGGCTTGTGTATTTGTGTATTAGTTTTCCAGCCGGCTGTCAGGCATTTCGGCAGCTCTGTCGGTCTGCGGGCTGCTCAGCTCTGAGGTTGCCGTTTTTTACTCCACTGACAGCGACAGCCTGTGACAGTTGGCCGGGGGTAACGTGCTGCTAATGAATTTTGCGCCCAATAAATGATTAGCATTATGCCATTGAATATTTAACGCGTCCATTCGCACAAGCGCATTTATTGCCAATATTTGTACAAATTCAATATGCAGCAGCCAGCAGCCAGCAGGCAGAGGCCAGAGGCGGCAGGTGGAAGAAGTGGCGCTGCGCCTGTGGTTAAACGTAACAGGCAACTTACATTTCGGCTTATTGCCTCGCTTTGTAAATGCAAATGGCTGTAGCTGGGGCAGAAGCAGGCTCTGCAACTGGAACTGGAACTGGAGCTGGAGCTGTCAGTTATAATTGATGCTCTGACAAGTCAATTGTCAGTCAATTGAGCGGGCGCGCGCATATGGGGCTGGGCAAATTAATGCGAAACATGCGCCAAAGTGCGAAATTGAAATCAACACGATGGCTCCTCCTGCTCCTACTCAGGCTGATGCTGCTGCTGCTGCTGCTCCTGTTGGGTAATGTGATTTCAAGGCAATCTTATTTAATAATTTAAGCATTTGCCAGAGCTGAAAGCATAGCGGGGGCAGAGTCTCTTTAGCTTAAGCTGAAATAATATATTTGTAATTAATATCAAAAGCATTTTTCAGTCGTGGCATGCGTAACCAACTTCAAGCTGTTTTTTGACTGTAGAGAAATTTTATTAAGCATGAGCTCTGAGTATTGTTCAGGAAACTCATTTTCATAGTCAAAGTAAATTTATTCTGAAATTTTAACTATTTTCAACACATTTTGAAGTTTGAAATATATAAAAATTTATTTTCTAGCCCAATCTATAACCTTTTCAATATGTTTCGCTTCGAGCGTAAAATAATAAAATAAAAAATTACAAATAATTATAAAAAAATGATTAAAAATTATAAAAAAATGCATGTTTAAAGTCTTCTTCAAGTTCATTCATGCCTTTCCCTTCAAGTCCTCCATCGTCACTTCAAATTTATAGACTTCAAAAGAGAGCACATCACATTTACTCTATCTACAATCAAATCCAACTAAACTATAATCTATTTCGACTAACATTAGCCCAGTCTCGCCCCATGCAGTCGTTGCATTTGTTACATTGGGCTTACAAATCGTCTATGATTTGTATATGGACACTGCAATCACAAGAATTTCACATCCATCAACACATTTTCGCAAGTGGTCTTCATCGCTCATGTCACATAAGTGGCAGAGGGCGCGCGCTGGAGGGGGCGGTGCACAATTGTCCACATTGTCCATGTGGATGGCGACGGGGGCCAACGCCTTTTTATATGCTGCAAAACAATTTTCAAAGTCATATTTTATGCCATCAAAGGCATTTGTCATTTATGCGCAAAATGTTTGGCAATTTCGGCCCCGGCCAGAGCTGTTCATGCTCAAGCCAAACAAACTATGTGAGGAACGTTTGAAAACATGATGTGAGTGCTTGTCATAAAAGCATAGGCAAAGGGTAAAGCATGCTCGTAAAGTGTTGGATATATATATATATATATATATATGCTTCATATGTAATATATGGCATATATGAGTGGCAAAACGAGGCCAGCGGCAGATGACAATTTAGCAAACTTCTGTTATTTGTCTCGGCTATGCAAAATAAAATAAAAAGAAATTGTTACGCAAAAAACTTGACAGGACAGGAGCAATTTGATTTTGGCATTAGCTGCCTGACTGGCCGACTATCCGGAGAGTCGGACTGCCGGGGAGGCCAGGCTGGCGGGCTGACAAATTTTTGTTTTTGCCTTGGCTAATAATAAAAAAAATATGCACGCGTCAACTTCGACGCAGTCTGTGACAGCTTTCCAGATTGCTATGAATATATAAAATTCTGCATATGTATATATGATTCTATATATCTACATATGTTTGTGCGTCGTTTGATGCTGGGCAATGGCAGAAATACTAAAATGACAATTCATATTTACTGCATGCCCTGTAAACGTCGCGAATATTGCTGTAGACGGAGATAAATGTATGCAGATTTAATTTGTTTATGATTTATTGATTATTTGGAATTGTTGGACAATATAAAAAAGAAGTAAAGGGCAACAGATTGCTAAAAAAATAAAACAAGAATTATTTTGCTACCAAATTGAGCATGAATGTTATTTAAAATCTATATATTCATATTAAAATTAAATAATCAATAAATATAAATTTAAAAAAAAATTAAATATATATTCTAATTAATAAATATAAAAAAAGATCAAATATATTTTATAATTCATAAATATATTTATTAAAATTAAATTGCTTGAAAATCGAAATATCTGTTCAATAAAATATGCCGAAAATGTAAAAGAATTTTAAATTTATAACATATTTTTTAGCAATTAATAATAGTAAAGATATAATATATTTTTAACACATTTTTTAAATTTATAATAATTTTATATAATTTATAATTTTTAAAATTTATTTATTTAATTTTTTTCCTCAAAATGAATTTAAGCAATTTCAAATTTCCATTAAAATATTCTGTCTCTAAGCTGTTCGTCTAACAACATTTACTAGCCTGATTACAGGGTATAAGCAAGTCAAGCGTTTTATTACAAAAATATGTGCCATATTTTGTATTTTTTCGCCAACTTCCTCTCCCTCTCTCTCTCTCTCTCTCTCTCTCTTTCTCTTTCATTCCCTATGTGTCTCCTACTCCTACTCCCTTTTGCCCTTTCTGTTTTTATCAGCTTCTGTGTTGTTTGTTGGGTTTTCTGTTCGTTGTCATTGAGGGCCGTCAAAATGGCTGTCATTGTAAATGTTGTTGTTGAACTGTTGTTGTTGTTGTTGCTGTTGGTTGTACTGGTTGTTGGTACAGCGCCAAGCATGGTCGCACAGCTACAGCTAGCCAGCTTGCCAGGCAGCCCCGGCATCGAGGCAAAGATACTCGCACTCGCATGCACTTCGCGTTTATTGTTTGGCAATAAATTTGCTGGATAATAATTTCAGGCTGGCGTCATAGCAATGATAAACTGTAGATGATATATTATTGCGTTCTTAGTCGAGTCGACTCGAGTCGAGTTGAGTAAATACAGCAAGACAGCCAGCCAGGCTGCCTGGCTCAAGTCTGTGAGCTCTTGCTGCTCGACTCTTTCCTTCGCTCTTTATGTTTGTGTAGGCAGCCGGAAGAACAGCGCTCAAGTGCGTGGTCGGATTTGTGAGCCACCCGTTGTTAACCGCCAAGCCGGCTTAAGCATCCCAGCTGAAGACCTTAACCGTCTATACAATATTGCCACGCCCCCCCCTCCTGCCCCTGAACGCTCATTGCCTAAATCCTTTCCGCATGCAAAGCGTCGTTGTCTTGTGTTCTCCTGATCCAAAATGCTGCTTTATAGATGTCATTTTTATGAGTTAGTGCGACGAGTGCTCATAAATTTGATGACTCAACGAGCGCCTCGAGCTTTCCACACATATTTAGGTGAAATTCCCTCAAAAATTTATAAGAATTCAGCTCGCTTGCTCATGAATTGGTCGCACGAAGGTCTGCGACTGCACGAAATGATAGATGGAACCCAAACTCTTTCACTCTGCGAGTCGGCGTAATGGAGTAGGCCAGCGGGCAGCGTTTGATGAATGAGCTGTGAAGTGTGTGAGCATTTGGACGTGCTGTAAATATAACAGGCATAAATCATGTCCAATCTTTTATTTATAATTAAAGAATTGCTTAGGACAGACAGAAGAGAGAAATACTGTAAAGGACATTTATTTCTTATAATTTGTATAAGATGCGTAAGTAAATTGTTGGTTTGTAATGATGAGCTTCCTTATCTCTTTATCGCTCATTTTATTTGGTGCAAAATAAATGCAGAATCAGAAGTCTTAAAAATGTTTTAAAGTGGGGCAAAGTACTTTGGCTACTTTGGATATATTAAACTCGTGGTGGGGCAGTAAAAGCAGCTGGTGCCAAATTGTTTTATATTTTGCTCTTAAAAATCGTGAAATCATCAAATTTAATGTAAAATGTAAAGCTCTTCAGATTGCTCAACAGCGCTATACCCTGTGCACTTTTATCTTATAAGATGTATTAGACCTATGAGCTGTTGCGAGTAAGCTGTGGGCTTAGGGTTCATATAGAGTAGAGAAATATAGAATATATCAAATATAAGCAAAGTAAAAATATATATTTAATATTTATTATTATAGTTTATATAATATAAACTATTTTATTTTTGTATAAGTTTTTAATTTATTACAATCCAATATATAAAGATATTGTATATTAAATATATATTTTATTTTATTTTAATATTATAATTTAAATATGTTATAATTAGGAATCATATACATTTTTAATAAGTAAATATATTTAATCAATTATTAATTATTACTCAAACATCTCTTACATATAATTTATTTCCATAAAAAATATTTTTATATTTAAATACTTTTTGGTATAAAATATTTTTCGCATTTCTAAATATTTTTTTATATTTTTATACTCCTCTAAATATGCTCTACAGCTTCTAAAAATAAATACAGGATATGCACCTACAGCAAATTCCAATATTTGCACCAAATCCGTTAGCACCCGCTGATATTTTGATCAATTTCTCAAGTCCTTTCATGCCACACATATACCAATATATATATAGACATATGTATATACATATATACACTCTTTTTTTTGTATTTGTGTACACAAGTGCATTTAAAACAGCAACTCAAAGAGCTGTCTGAAAAATCATTCTGTGGCAACAACAAAGGATATAATTTCTTGGTCCTTTGAACGCATCTCAAAGGGGAGCTCATGTGGGTATTTTCACCTATGCCACACACACACTCGCAAATACTCAGAGGAAAAAAGAGGAAGAAAACGGCAAGGGAAACCGCAATACAATGCAAAAACCATCGAAAGACGCACAAGGCATGAGCCTGACAGCGAAATTTGCTGGCTGTCAATTTCAGCAGCGCCAAAAAAATAAAAAAGAAACGAATATATTTCGTTGAATATGCATTACGCAATAAGGCGGGAGGGTAGAGGTAGAGGTGGATCCTGGGTGGTGGGACGAGGGCGGGTGTTCAATATGCGTGGGCTATTGATTTTCGCTGCGGGGCGGCCGCACCCTTTCAGCGTGGCAATCGCGTGAGACACGCGTGTGTCTTAAGGATGCGAGAGCTCTGTGATTTCCTTTCGCCGTTGTCTCAGATTGCCTCCTTAAGCAGTGTGTGCGGTCCACTCAGACAGAGAGCGAGCGAGAGAGCGAGAGGGAGTAGGTCGTATGCCCGCAACGTAAAAAATTAAAAAGCCCAGCGCTGTAAATAAGGAGCATTTTGGCCGCAGTTGGAGTTCTCGCTGGTCAATGGACCGTTCAGGCCGTGTGCCTGTGACTTATCCGACTGGGCGTTGCTTCCACCAATGCCGTAACGTGAAATGAAAGCACGTAGCATTTTCATTTCGGCCAGCGTGCGGAATGCCAATTACAAGTTCTGGCGGTCACACGCCCAGCGAGACGAAACAACAAACAGAGCAAGAATGCTTAAGGGATAAAGGGATCGACAGAGAGAGAGAGAGAAAGAGAGAGCGAGGGACAGAGACAGAGGGACAAGGAAAGGAAAAGACGAAACTCATTGAAATGAGTCGCGCACTGTCTACGCGGGTTCGCCTCATAACTGATAGATGCCTTTTGGCGAAATTTTTAATAAACTTGTGTGGCTCCTTGCAGCACACACACACACTCACACACACAATCACACTCACACAGGTCTGGCTGGCTGGCAAAAATGTCGGAGCCTGGCGCCTACAACGCATTGGCGACGTTGGCCTCGTCGCTACCTTTTTTTCTTTGTGTTCTTTTTTGTTTTTTTTTTTTTTTTTTTTTTGCAGCTCAGGCCCAGGCTATGTCTGCGGCAGCGACGGCACTTAAAAGTGTTTTATTATTGAGGTTTGCAATTGGAATTTTAATTTTTATTTTATAAGTTATGCGTGCTGAATCTTAAACATGCCACATAGAGATCTCTCTCTCTCTCTCTCTCTGCTTCTGGTCTAGATGCCCTCTTAGCTTTGAGCCTCTTGATTTCCTAAGCTGACATCGAGTTGCTGTTGTTGTTGTTACTTTTGCTGGTTATTTATTATGTTTGTACGTGTGTGTGCCGAGTGTGCGTGTGTGTGTGTGTGGGTGTGTGTCTGTGCTCGTATTTTGGCTGCTGCTAATAGCATGCCCCAAAACACAACCCACACACACACAGCCGAGTAGAGAGCGTCACATGTGGCGGCTACTTAATATGCGCACCTGAGCAAACAGAGCGCCCGGTCCGAGCTTTAAGACCCACCACGCACTCGAGGTGCACTGGGTAACCAAAGTAAAAATAAGCTAGCTATAGAAAGCAGATGAAGCATAACACTGAATTTTGATGCTCTTCTGATGCATCTTCTGATGAGCCAATCAAGAGTTGCATACGTTAGTTAAATAAAAATAATAAAATATGTAATTTAAATAATTTAATTTAATGAAAATATATTTTGATAATATTATTATATAGTGTGTAAAGCATAATTAAATTTTTTTTTAACATTTAAAATAAAAATTGAATTTATTTTAATATTTATTTAGAATATTTCATATATGTAGAGAATATATAAATATATTAGATATTTTTAAAACAAAAAGTAGATTAAAATAAAAGTATGTACAAAAGTATGTTAAGCATAGAAACATTATTGAATGTTTTTAGATTAGTTTAAAAATAAAAATATAATATTTTATTTATTTTATTTGATCAAAATATACTTATATATATATTTTAAAACTTAATTTATTTTATTATTTCTTTTGATTTTATTAAACTCTATATAAATCTTCTTGCTGCCTTAAAAGCCTTAACTTTTTCATGTTTTATAAGAAAACAGAAGTTTTTAGCATCGCAGCATCCACTTGATATAGTTTTCTTGGCAACTGACTGGCTCTTAGTCAGGCTTGTTTAGCTGGTGTTGCTGCTCAAGCGGAGAGGGTAGAAAAAACTATATATCACAATGTCAGCGCACTTAACATAGTTTATATGTGCGTGTCGCTGGTTTAGAGCGCTCTCGCTGCCACGCCCACTCTGAGGAGCGCCCAGCCGCTGCTCTCAGCCATTATGCACACGTCGCGCATAACCATAACGATTATGCTAATGCTCCGCGCGGTAGTCGGGGCGGATGATGCAGGTGTTGGGTCTGATAATAAGAATGGGGTTAGCTGGCAGCTACTCGCGGGCTGCTTATGATTTGCCTTGGCTTATTTTGAGCGCCCGCGTTATTAACATACCTTAAGTAGTTGTAATGGGCTGATGCTGATGCTGCTGCTGCTGGTGCTGGTGCTGGTGCCGCTTCTGTTTTTAGCCCCAAATGCGCGACAAAGTGTTGGCAATGAAGGCGGCTCACAGCTCGTCCTTGGCTGAAAGACGAATATGCGAGTTGTCTCTGCGCTCAGAGTGGCCATAGAAAATGTGAATCTGAGTCTGAATGCGAATGTGAATGCGAATGTGAATGAGATGAGCTAGTTTTCATTATGAGCACATTTGGTCTTGGCTTACTTTTGCAGTCTTTCATCTAAGGCGCGGATTACTTGGATCAGCGCAAGCACTACTTGGCTTTGGCCATATAAATCTGAGAATTTAAGTGGCATTTGCAGCTGCTTCAGGCGGCTCCATGTGCTATTTATATATAGACTCAACTTTTGAGCCCGTCTAGTCCAGCCCCAGTTATTAATAAGTTCAGTTCACTGCTGTGGGCTACCAAATCGTAGACGATACACAATATCAATGCGTTCGTTGACCCACGTTGGCTGCCCCAAAAACTTTTGGCATATTAGTTTGTAAACATTGACAAGTCAATGGCCCAGTGGCGCCAGGCGGCTCGTGCTGAATTTTCAGCGTGTTTTTATTCATTTTTATGCAAAATACGATTCAGCAGAGCGCAGCTGTTGCCCCGAACTTGCCGCCGATATTAAACTCAAATTTGTCTTCATCAAAAGTTGGGCCAGGACTTTGATTAGTTATGGCCAGCATTAGCTTACGCCTGCATATGATTAGGGAAAGGAAAAATTGCATTAATTAAATATTATTATGTTAGTTTTTGAGTACTGCTCAAATAAACCAATTTTAGAGGCAAAAGGCTGAAGAGCCTCAGCCACAGCCAAGACAACGTTGAGCGGAAGACAAATCAAATCAAATGCAGACATCGTTGAGCTAAAACCAACGAGAAGAAAGAAGAGAGAGAGAGAGAGAGAGAGAGAGAGAGAGAGAGAAAGCAGCAAACAACACAAATAACAAAAGCAAATTAATAGAAAACAATAACAATTCCCTTTATTATTATTACTGCAGAGAGACTGGGGAGCACAGAGACAAAAAGCGAACCGAACACACAGATCCAAAAACAGTTTCCAAGTGCCCAAGTTTTTGTGCTTTATTTTATTTGACTGTGTTTGGCAGCAAGTGTGCCTGAGTGTGTATGTGTGTGTGTGTGTGTGTGTGTGTGTGTGTGTCTGCATGTAATTTACACAACAAAATGCAAGTAAAACACAGAAGAAGGCGCTGGCAGGGCCTAAAAGTATGCCACACTTCGACGCCTGCTCAAGGGACTTTTGGGGCCAGATGCTGAGCTCGAACACAGATGACACTATACACTAGGCAGAGACAGCAAATGTGTGGGTGTATATGATTAATATATATATAGCTAATCTGGAGTGAACTTCTGTCTGGCTAAACTTCAAGCTAGGACTGACTCAGAAAGTCATCGCCACGCAAGGGCATTTAATATTCGTTTTCTACCAAACTTTTTTCGCTTGTTATTTTTTTTTTTTGCAACTTCTGCTAAACATTTCCCACAACAACGAATCGCTCAAAGCGCGAACAAACTGTGTGCAGCAGCTCAAGAAATCAGGCCAGGTATAAAAAGAAAAAAGAGAAAACCAAAAATAAGATAAGAGCAAGAAACAAGCGCATTGAATGCGTCTATCACAGCCAACTTTAGCCAGGTGTAGGTCCGGGTACGGGTGCGGCTACGGATCCGGGTCCGGGTGAGTGTGTTGAACCGTGTACGTGCATTGCATGTCGAATATGTTTGCTAAAAACAAACCAACAGCAGCAGCAGCGGGAGCAACAGCAGCAACAGCAGCAACTTTATCTAAAGTACAACTTTTTGGCTCCGAGTCGGCAAAGCGTTTTCCTGTTTTTTGCCTGATCTGTTGCCACGCCCCATGGCGGGGGAGGGGCGAGCGCACGGCTTTGCTGTTTGGTAAATTTTGTGTTGTTTTGGCAAGTTTTTACCCGCTTTAAACTGAAAATGAAACTGTTGTTGTTTATTTTACGTTCCTCGTAGTTTCTTTGCTCACCTCACGCCTTTGGCTCTGCCGCCGCCTCCGACTCTGCCTCCGCCTCTGCAGCATGTGCCAATGATTTTTAATGCGATTTAAGAATATCGCAAAAAAACAGCCATTGCACGTTGATGCCTGTATTTTTCTACTGTTTTTTTTTTTTTATTTATTTTTTCCCCTCTTATTTCGTCCTGACTCTGGCCAGAGGCTTAAGTCTGGCAGCGCAACCTTTTTTTGTAAGTGGCCAAGCAATGAAAATGTTTTCAAAGGTGAAAGCGAGTAGCATAATGTTTTGTAGGGCCCGCCGATAGTGTCTGTGTGCGTGTGACTTTATTTAATGCCATTAACGCAAATTGAATGTTATACGCACTTAAGCCCTTTGAGCCATTGCATGCGCAATTGAGTTTTCGTACGGGTCTCGCATGCCCCAGCGCGCCCAAAGAGAGAGAGAGAGAGAGAGAGCGAGAGATTGGCTGAGAATTATAAATTCTATAAATTGTAGCTAATACCTAGAGTGAATCCAGTTCAGTGTAGGAAACTATTTGATGGCCATGATAGCTACATTAAACTCTCGGGCGAATCGTTCCATCATCCGAGCTAAGCAAGCAGCTGCTGAGCCAGTTGAATAACAATAAACACACAACTTCTTAGCCATTGGCATGGTAGAGTGCAGCGGGTGGGCGTTGTCGTGGTTGAATGCTTAGCATAAGCTCGTTTCGGCCTGGCCTATTTCAATAATAATAAAAGCAAAATGCTGCTGCTTGTGCAGCAATTGCGAAATATTTCTCATCAAATTCCGCGCTTACATAAATTTTTAAACTGGAGCATTGGCACGAAAAGCATTTTACCAAGACTCTCTCTCTCTCTCTCTCTCTCTCTCTCTCTCTCTCTTTCTGTCTGAGAGGAGATGGAAAATAAAAGCCCTGCCAGCTGCCAGAGGCCATGATGAAAGTCTCAATTTAAGCCAACTTCTCTGCATATTGCACAGACGAGTAGCTGGCGAAACTAAACAGCTGTCGAACGACTGAATGAATGTTAGTGCGTGAGTGAGTGAGTGAGTGAGTGTTGTGAGTGTCCTTGGGCCAGAAAAGCGCTTTTCAATATACATCTATATATAAGTATATGTATGTGGAGGACCCACAACTATGGCGAACTTCAGAGCAGTTTAAATGGGGCTCATCCACACCTCTGGCAGCGCATACTTTCACGACAGACTGTCATTTGTTGTTTACTCGTTGTTTGCCAGCTTTAGTTCCCCACAGCTGGAAAATAGAGCCATAAGCTGAGTATATATCTTGCATCTTGTTGCTGTCATTTCAGGCTAATGTCTTCGCTCCAGTTTCCTTTTTCGTGTTCAATGTCTGGCTGTTGTCATTGCGCGCAGTCCCCATCACTCAAGCCACCCACGCAACCCACTCAACCACTCACGCTATTCGCCTGATACGAGACTCTTGTCTTGTCGTTCCGCATCCGCATTCACATCAGCCTCGCTGAAGCCTGCTTAATGTGCTGTATTTTTTGCTCCTTCTCTATCAACTTTTCTTGCCACTGAAACTATTACTATTCGAGTTTATTTAGTTCTTTCTTCACACAAATCAAAGTCGTCATATTAATTGAATTTATATAAACATTTGCCGAGTTATCTAATGGTATTTTCCTTTATTTACAGCTTTTCCATATAAAACACGCATATCGAACAGGTAAATACAGAAAATAAAATTAATTTGTTTACTGAAAATCTATTTTGAGTTCATACGATTATTAAATAAAATAAAAACAAAATATTTAAAAATTATTTTTAAGTACAAACAGCTTGTTATCTCTGAGATGGTTATAGAAACTACAGCAAAACAATTTATTTAGGCTTTTTGGGCATAAGATTTTGATATGCGCAGACAAAGCCTTATTTATATCTGACTTTGTGTGGGCGCAGTGTAACGTTTTCATGCACAGCTCCACACAAAGAGCAGCTAATTTGTACATGACCAATACTAGGAATTGCCAAGCGGCTTTAGGGTGCCACCTTCAATGCCTCCCTCCCTCTCTCTCTCTCTCACTCTAAGCAACGGCCCAGAGATAAGCGGCTTATGCTGTTCGCTTGAAGTGCCAACGAGCTGTGAGTCATAAATACACAACAACAACAACTGCAATCGAACGACTAGGCTCAAGTCTGCCTCTTCGAAATTCCTTTGCCTATCTGCAGCCAATTCGAGTCCATTAAGACTACACCTATGCAGCAGCCGAGCTGCAATTAAAAAATCTTAATTGCTTATTAATGCGCAACTTCCAGCTAGCGGCGTGAAAAAATAAATTAATTTGCTGCCGTTTTAAATATGGCGCAGACGATTTAGCATGTCGCGCCTGGTCTGGCCTGGCCTGGCCTGGCCTGGCACTGGCTGCGTCTGTGGCTGATAAAAATAAATACCCTCGCCGGCGGCGCGTGAGACTTTGCCTAATCGATGCGTGTCCCCGACGGGTGGCTCCCAGACGCAGCTCTTTGATTTATGCGCTCTGCACTTGTTCCCAAAAAGGGGGGACGTAACTGCCACTGCTGCTGCTGTTGCTTCTGTTGCTGCTGCATCCAATTTAATTGCCTGCTGGATTTTGGATTTTCACACTAAGTTCATGTTTCCTGCGCCAGCATCAAAATATAATATAAAAATAACATGAGCGACATGTAGCCCGATGATAAATGCGACAAGTTTTGTGAAATAAGCACAGTGGATAAATTATTAATGCCGCTCATAAAACATTCAAGTTTATGCATAAAGAATTTTAGTTAATGGCTAAAGTTTTTTTTTTTTATTTTATTTCATTTTAATTTTAGAACATTTTTATAATTCCCTCTTAGAATTTCATAGTGAAGCATGATTTCATTTATTTTTCTTGTTCGGATTTTTATTTTATTAATACAAAATTCGAATCCGCAGCACTAAAAATTAAAATTTAATTTCTTTAAATATATTTTTTGGTTGAAGTTGAACGTTCTTAAGACTTTTATTTTATTTAAAAAAAAAATAAATAAAAAATTTATGTATATATTTTTTTAAACACTTTAAATCCACTTCTCATAAATCACATAAATATTTACTTCTCTAACAAATATATTTTCTAATGTATATATATGAATAAATATCTATTGTTTTTTATTTCTACATTTCCATTTCAAAAAAGTTATCCTTTGCGCTTTTAAAAAAATATATTTGTTATCAAACTAATTATATTTATATATATTTTAGTTCTTAAAATATATTTACTCTCAAGTAAAATATTTAGAAATTTTAATATGCCTCATTCAGTTTTGTAGACCTCTGCAAACAATTGGTTTAGTCTCGCCCCACTGTGCAGAGCAGTCAACGCGCTGAGTATGAGAAAGATTTGGTCTTGTCGCGAGCGCGTGAATAACACGAATTGCGTTATGAAAAATGCATAACAGACATGGAATTGGATTGGGGTTGGGGTTGCCGCTGAGGGTGCGTGGCAAGCAGATGGGATTATTGTGGGGGCTGCCGTGGTGGCTGCTGGAGCTGCTGCAATCATTACAAAGATGAGCGATAAGCGACGTTGCATGCGGTGACACAACTGACGATTGCAATATGATGTGTGCCCGCTATATGTCATATTCTGTATCTTAGCATTTGCATGGAGTGCAGACGGCAATGCGTGTGTGCTCTATGTGTGTGTGTGTGTTGTGGCTGACAAGCACGCGAATTGATGTGCCACTTGGGCGAAATGCTGTTGACTTTTGAGGGATTTATGCGGCGCACTGCTGACAGCTGCCAAAAATTAGCTGCCATTCGAACCCAGCTCCCAACTAACTAACTGTCTGGCAAGCTAACCGAGTTTCAGGTCCGCACGGCATAATTAGCATTGGAAGGCAAACTTTTGTTCCAGGCGCCAACAGCAGAGCACAAAACAAAGCAGAACAAAACACAACCTAAGCTGACTTAGCAGCTGTGCTCCGTTCGGGTGGTTGGTGGTGCTGCTGCTGATGCTGCTACAACTATTGTGGCTGCTGTAAGCTGCAACTGCATGCTTAAACTAAAACTCAAATTTGCGCACAAAATCCCAAAATGTCAGTGACCAAAAACAGAGCCAGCGCAGCGGCAGCTGTGGCAGCCCCAGGCTGCTTGCCAAGGGACAATGCTGCGCTCCAGACTCATTATTCAAATGTGTTTTGCTGCCGTTTGTAATATGCAAAACTGGGCGTGGCATGCTGGGCAGAGTGGGCTGATACACATTTGTGTGTTGCCTGCTTTCATTCCTATTACTTTTTTTCCTATTCCATATACCATTGCCCACAGTTAGTATCTGCTTCGCAATGCTGGCATTCTTTTGGTTCTATCGTTAAGTTATTTGTTTTCAGTCACTTTTTCTATACGAAATAAATAAATTATATATTCATAAAATTATACACCAACAGGGTAACATACAGGCAATTTCTACATCTCACATGATTAGTTTTCGCTTTTCATTTTCTCTTTTGCACGATCAATTCGTTTCACTCGCAATTGCAAGTGAAACCAGGAATTTGTATTAACAAACCGAATTCATTTGGTCTGTCCTGCATGACAGCTACAGTCCCCCAAGACGGGGCACACAATGCTTTGATCTCAGCGCGACGCGTGTAATATGATTTCGAATGAAAAGGCGAAGCGTATGTGCAAAAGGTCGCTGAAAACTGTTGCTCGCCAGGGACCGGCGAACGGACAGGCCGTGCATCTAGGGGAACTCAGGGACAAGCAAAAAATTTGCAAAGCGTTTGATCTGTGCCCCAGGCGATTGTCACGCATGTTCGCGGACCTGGTCGCCGACACTAATTAGCGACAGATTGTATTAAAAAGCCAGCGAGCCAACGACGGGCTTTGCACTGCACATGCGTTTAATTAGACTCGCGAATTGCAATTGGTTTGCATGGAAATTTGATTTGATTTGATTGAATTTAATGCCTCTCCGATTCGTTAAACAAAACTCACAATTCCCTAATTTCCGCGTGCTGTAAAAGTATTTCAGTCGCTGCTCCGCTTGATTTTGTTTGCCCAAAAATGTATTTCCGCTGCTGTCGCTGTCGCTTGTCGCTTGTCGCTTCTGTTTCGCTGTCGTTGTCGTTGCGTGGCTTGTTTACATGGCAGCCAGCAAGTTTCATTCTGCGGTCTGAGCTCTAATTGCGACTTGGCAATATATCAACGTGTACCTAAATGTGTGTATATATAGATGATGTGTGTATGTGTGTGCACAAGTACTTAGATACGCGTGCATGTGTGCGCTTATGCAGGTATCTTTGGGTGGAGCCTTGCTCTAGCCAGCAGCCGTTTTGACATTTGCTTACGCGTTAAAGCTGACAGGCAAAATGGATTTGTTACGGCAATAGAACAAGCAAAAACGCGTTGCTTTTAGTGCAGGCAGCAGCTGAAGGCGTGTGAAAGGGGCCCGAGTGAGAGAGGAGGGGATACTTATGCGTGTGTGTGTGACATGTGAGCAGATAACACCCAGCTGGCGGCAAGGTAAACTCCTCTTTTATATCACAAAAAATACTTGGAAAGGAAGCTGCTGCTGAGGCTGAGGCAGTTCCATCTAACTACGGCAAATTATTTATTTATAAAGCAGGAATATTTCAGTAATTATCTTTAAGTCAATATCAATTAACGTAATTGCTTGGAATAAAAAGAATAAAAAGAAGTGAGTGCCTGCATTTAAGTCAGAAAGAAAATATATATATATATTCTCTTTTTCCTCTTTACCTTTGGGTTAACGATTGTATTAATCTGCTGCCTGCTATTCAAGTTCTTTAATTTACAATTTCTGTGAATTTTCCTTTACCTATCGAAGCAAAGAAATGAAAAGGTTCCCGTCCGAGGCAGCACTTGAGAATCGATTTAAAAGAAACTCGCCAGCAGATTGGCCATTGTAGTTGAGTCAGCGGGCTAAATGGCATTTCATAATAGAGTGGAGCGCAGAGTGGAGCAAGAGTGAATCCATTAAAAGGATATTGCAGCAGAGAGCCAACAGTAATTATCAATGGCAAAATAATTGAGCGAACACTTATCATGCGCAGGCAGCAATAAAAAATGCGAGAAGCATAACACAAAGGGCGAGGGAGACGTTGGCTCAAAGGCCAGGCCAGAGGACTTAATTGCGTTGACGGTAAATCCGTATTAAAAGCACTTTAAATGCTAAGCAGACGGGCTGCATAAGCCTATGCGTAGCACTTGCCTTGACCTTAAAGACATGCTTGAAAAGACATGCTTGAAAATTTCATAATATACTGGCAAATGAAATTTGCAAAAACTCAGCCTAATTTAATTAGTTGCACAATCCATCTTGGAGCCGGGTGCCTCGGCGGTCTAGCAAGCAGAAAATTAAGTTATATGCCGAAAGGTCAAAGGCCAAATGGCAATTCAGCTGAACAGCCAAAAGGTAAGCGAAGAGCAGTCGAAAAATTTACTTCATGAGGCGCTTGCAATACAAAGGCGCAAAGCCTCAGGGGTCCGTGACACAAACGTCAATTCACAGTTTATATGCCAGGCTTTATATTTTATTTTGCTTTCTCCAAGTTTACGCACTAAGCAGCTGCCCAGCTCATTGACGTAAGCCGACAAAAGAAAGCGGCGGGCAGACAGCAGCACTTCAAAGGCCCACACAAAGCCACTTCAGTCTGCGCCGGCAAATGTTATTTTAATCAACATTTCTTCAAGCGCACGAATTTCAATACAATGCTAATTTTATATGGGAGCAAAATTGATGCAGTTTGAATGGAAGCAAAATGGATTTGCATAAAAAAAAAAGTATTGATGGTGTATAAGAAATATATGGAAATACAAATAAAATAGGTAAAAAAAATAAAAAAAAAAAAAAATAAAATAAAAATAAAAGATAAAAATATATAATGAATAAACAAATCAATCATTCATAAAAGAATATTATAAAATATATAAAAAAATTAAATAAAATAGTTATAATAGATAAAAATATGTAATAAATAAATAAATCCATAATGCATAAAAGAATATTATAAAATATATAAAAAAAAAATTAAATAAAATAATTATGATAGATACAAATATGTAATAAATAAATAAATTCATAATTCATAAAAGAATATTATAAAATATATAAAAAAAATTAAATAAAATAATTATAATAGATAAAAATATGTATTAAATAAATAAATCCATAATGCATAAAAGAATATTATAAAACATATAGAAAAAATTAAATTAAATAATTATAATAGATAAAAATATGTTATAAATAAATAAGTCCATAATGCATAAAAAAAATTATAAAATATATAAAAAAAAAAATAAATAAAATAATTATAATAGATAAAAAATATGTAATAAATAAATCCATAATGCATAAAAGAATATTATAAAATATATAAAAAAAATTAAATAAAATAATTATAATAGATAAAAATATGTTATAAATAAATAAGTCCATAATGCATAAAAGAATAGTATAAAAAATATAAAAAATTAAATAAGATAATTTTAATAGATAAAAAATGTAATAAATAAATAAATTCATTATCCAAAAAAGAATTTTTTGAAATATATATGTATATTCAGGTTAATAAATAATATGATCAAAAAATTATTGACACAAATCTTTGTAAAGGTTTTCCTTAAGAAAAATGTTTGAAATATGATATTTATATATATTTAGGATAACGAAAAATATATTTGATATTAAAACAATTTTTGGTCAATAATGCGTATAAGAACAAAAAATTTCTATAAAAACAAATATTGAATTTTATTTTTTTTTTGCTTAAAACACAAAAGTTTTGGTAACGAATTCCATACAAACTTTTATGTATTTTTCATGTTATTAGCTTAAAATCAATTTCATTTATATTTTTTTTTTACTTTACAAATTATAATTAAATTAGTTTGAAGTTGAAATTTAGTTTTTTAATGTAGTTAAGTTATGTCTAGGAAAATATAACAAAAATTTTACATTTGCCCACACTTAAAATTCGAACAAAATAACTGAAGCAATATTTTAAAATGAATTTAACACAAACAGAATTCTCGTGAGTCTGTTACACAATTAAATGCATATGTATGCGTATATCGCAACTTGGCGCGCTTTAAGGTAAACAATATTTATTTTAAGCTTTTATTCGCTTCATGCTAACGTGAAGTCTGTGCGCACAGACACGAAGGAATTCATTTTTAATGCTGCCCTTACGACAGATCAGCGTCGAACTGAGAATTCGCCCTGCCCCCAGGGGCAACGAGCAAACGAGTGCAACTGGCACTGCTAATTGCACTCATTCACACGACGAGCGGCAACAAAGGCGGCCAGAAGTGGCCTCTAACAACAACAGCGACGGCAGCAACAATAACAAGTGCAACAACAAGCAGCAAAAGTCGAAGAGTTGTCGCCTTGGCGGCACGGAAACGGAAGCGTTAGTTGCAAGGATATGTTGCACTAAAGCACAATAGTCAACCCACCCACTTCCATCTCCTCCTCCGCTTCCACTCAACCATTCAGCATACACAGTTCAGACAGCTCTGTTCTCTCTCTCTCTCTCTCTATCTGTGTGCACAGCAATTATGTGTCATTGAAGTTTCATTGTCAGCGTTGCAGATTGCACGTGGAGTCCGTGCGGAACCGGAGGGAGCATGCTCCGTCTTCTTCTATACAAAGCGCCGACATTTTGTCCGTTTCCGACGTAATTGTTATGCCAGTTTTTAAGAGCGCTGCGTCGCCTGCTTGCCAAATTAAATGAAAATCAAATAGAGCCCGACATCCAAAATACATAAATGCGGTTAAATTTGTAGCGTTAAATGTTAACAGTCGATTCTGCAACTCACACACACCCACACACACACACATACAGCCACCCACACATGGCCATAAAAATATCAGCGCGTATTTGCGTGCCAGAGCTAGAGCTCTCTCCGGCTCTGCCTCTACGAGCGATGTCGTTTGGCTTAGACTTACGAGCTTGGGGCGCAAATTGACAATTTCTCTGAAATTGCACAAATACTTATGAGGCTGTGCTCCATTTTTTTATGGCAAATTACACAGCCGCATACGAGTGTCGATGTGTCTACGTGTGTGTGTGTGTGTCTGTGTGGCGTCATATAATAAAAACGTTTGGCAGCCTGCTTTGGCAGAGGGTTTTATGATTGGTTTTCAGCAAAAGGGGCAAAAGGACGCAAGAAAAAAACGAAAGTAACATAAAATAAATAAAATATAAACTGCGTTATGTTTATGCGTCAAAGAGGGAGTGGGCGGGAGAGCAAGGGCGAGTGAGAGGGGGGCAAAAAGAAAACCCATCAGACATCATCAGCCCGCGCATAATTAAACATTAGACGACGATAATAAAATTGAAATCATTGAAGATTATTGCCAAGAATGAGCCAAACCGAGTTTAAGGCTGCCATTATCCAAGAGCTTCGGAAACTTTTCTTAATGCTTTTCGGGCATTTGCTTGAGTTGCCATAAATTTAAATGTGCTTTAATGATGCTGCAGCGTTTTCAGAGAAAATATTTTGGGTCTCTAAAAAGAGGAAATATGTGTAGAATTAAGCTATGAGTTTGGTAACTGAAGATGTATTGAAAAAAAAAAGAAAAAAGTAAAAATTAAATATAATTGAAAAATATTATTAATTATTAAAATATATAAATATATAATATATAAATTATTATTATATTATTATATATATTATAATATGTATATAGTATTTTAAAAATATTTATTTAACGAAATAAATATTTATTAAATTTATTTAATACATATTTGGTAAATACTATAATATTTAAAATACTTAAATTTAAATTTCTTGATATTATTTATAGACACAAAAGTCTAAAAAAAAATAAATAAAAGTATTTATAAACAAAAAATTTGCCTTAAATAATATATATAATAATTTAAAGCCCATTTAATTTATTAAAAAAATTAAATTAAATTTTTTAAGTCATCCAAAATATACAAAAGTTGTATTCATAATATTCCACCAGCTCAAGCTCTTCCTAAATGTATTAAAATATATTAACAAAATTAGTTTGCAACTGTTTGGCATGATAATCCAGTCTTGTTGGCTGTCGAAGAGCTCATCTGCAATGCAGGCGACTCAGATTTCAACAGCCAACTGGCGCTTGGAATCAACTTGTTTAGCTGATACAGCTGCCTTGGGCAGCCGAACATAATCTGAATATCAGGCTAAAGGCAAACTTATAAAGCAATTAAAAAGTTTTTTTCCTGTGTTTATTTTTTGTTTTGCTCTCTTTTTTTTATTTTTTGATTGTCATGATTTTGATATTTTGTTGTGCTCTATGAAAAAAGTTTTCGTGAGCGGCGCACACCTTGGGCCAAAATGAAGTTTGGAGCGGCAGGTGCAGAGAAAATGGATAGCAACATTAGAAGAGCCACATAGACCCGGCCACACTCTGTGTGGGTGTGGGTGTGTGTGTGTGTGTGTGTTTGTGTAGTTAATGATAATCATAATAAGACGCTGAGTGCCTGAAAGTATGCTTAATTTTGTGCAACTTAAAGGCACTAAAGCTGCATGAGGCAACAGCACAAAGGACAACTCGGCCGGCCGGCCGGTCGGACGCTGGCAAACTTCCCAGCGAACTTTTTCCTTTAAGTGGTGCCATACTCTCTCTAACAACTTAAGCTGCTAGCCAAATAAAAATATGTATACACCCACACACACGCCCTCACCCACAACTGCACACATCAAATGCTGGCTGAAAGCAACTTCAAATTGCCTTTGAGAGAGTCGCAAACAAAATGGCAGCTGCCTCGACGAAGACGACGATGACGACGTTTGGCGTTTATTTGCGTTTATAATGTGTGAGCTATTAAAATTTTAGAGGCTGTGCCCATTTCGCTCAGTGTACGTACATTTGCACTCGACTAAAATATGTATTTCTCTGCAGCATTTTGTTTGCCTCTCAGCACACACTTTTTCGTCATCTTCCTTCGCACAGCATAAAAATACGCAAAAATTAGCTGATTTTCTTTTAAAGGCAGCTGCGCGCGGCTCTTTTAAAGTGCTTAGCAGCTGCTGCCGCCGCGCGCTGTTAACATCCTTTTAAGTGAAAACGCGCGCGACGTGTTCTTTTTTTTTGCACTTTGTCCAAATGCGAAATGCTTGCATTCAGCGAATTCATATTCGTGTGCAGCAGCCAGAAATTAACATAAAAATGAATGCGAAACGTTTTAATGTCAACGTTTTGTGGGCCATACCCTGGAATAGAGGGGAGTAGGTGCATTAGCGAGAGAGAGAGAGAGAGAGAGTAGAATATGTGTGGAGTAATCCTCGAGACTGAAAGCTTAAGATTTTAGAGACTTAGCAATGTTATTTTTATGTATTGATAAATAAGTAAATAATTTTAAATAAAATTCAAGTATTGAACAAGAGTCAGAAAGAACAGCTTTAAAATTCCAGCTTTTTTTGATTTATTATTTTATTATTCAATATTCAAAATTGAGTATCCTTGTAGTTGTAAGTAGATGCATATGAACACTTTATGTAACGTAAAATATTATTTTTTGCATTGCGATTTCCTTGCTTGTTTTTAGCTAACCTGAACTACACTTTTGGCAAAATATGAGCTGATGTGGTTTCATTGCCAACAATGTTTAGCAAGAGTCAGTTAAAGGCTTTTATTCTAAAGAATATACATTATAATTGATTACCTAACTACATCCAGTTCCTCAGTCTGGTGATGCTTCAAGCTGTTCTTTGCCTTCCAAAACCCAATAGCCGCTTTACATTGCTCTAGCAACTATATTTGTATAGAACATGTATCTTCTCTCTTATCTGACACCACTGAGTAAAACAACCCACTGACTCAACTTTCAAATTCAAACGGATTCTTATTGCAATATACAAAGCGAGCATTGCGAAAACGCGCTTGCATGCAAGCTCTATCGTTTGCATGCGCTTGCAACTGCATATCTTCAACGCTCACTTTCACTGCCTTTGCAAACAATGCAGTAATTGAAATGCCTCAACTGAGCAGCGTCAAATTTCCAGCAGAATACGTTGACTTTCGGCAGCCGCTGTCCTCATATTGAAGTAAGGCAATATCACATTACTCTGCAGAAGAATTGATGCTGAAACTAAGTTAGGCTTCAGCAAAGTGAGAGATGAGGAAAATGAAAGCATAATAATGGCACTTCAAATGACACTGATGATAGATGAAAAAGTAAATAATAATAAACTTCTGTTCGGCATATACACGAGTTTATTTGGACGATATAACTCACATAAAAGCTTAACAAGCTCTCCTTCAGCATATTTTTACGAAAACTTCAACTTCTACTTAATTTAGTTATATATTAAAATATTAAAATAAATATTAAAATATTTGTTCATAATATTAAAATTGTATTGTTATATTTATTATATGAAAATTATATTTAAAAAGCTATCATCAAGCTTAAATTATTTAAATATTTAAATCAGTTTTGCCCTTTTAAACAGATTTAAATTCGTAAATTTTCTTTTAAAAATTTTATACATTTTCCTTTTCTGAAATTTCCCATTTGTAATTTCTCACACTACAAAATATTTGTGGAATTTATTGCAGAGCATCTGGCAGTCTGTTGCGCTGCGCATTTCTTGTTTATGTTATTTAGTTTTTTTCTTTTTCTTTTTTTGGCATTTGGTTTTGCGCTTTCGGCCAGATTCTGCAGCAGCTTATTTTTTATGCATATTTTATTATTTTGCCATGGCATGCGTAATTTTATTTGCCGCCTCGCCCTGTTGCGATGTCCACTTCTTTTTTTGCTATTTATTTTTACCTGTTACTAGCTGGCCGCCACTAGGAGTATAAGTTTTATGGCCCCGTTTTTTCCTTTCGCTCAGGTTGTAAAAAATTTATGCACGCTAGAGAATGGCACTCGTTTGTTGTGGTTGCGTCCTGCTCAGCCAGTTGTCCTGCCTGCCACCACTGTGGCTGCACCTGCGCTTGTTGTTGCTTTGTTGTCACGCTACCATGGCCAGGGCGAGGAGCAGCAGCAGCAACAACATGCCAAATTAAGTGCTCTTGCTGCAGTGTAGAGCTGCCTCCTGCTCTGCCTCCTCCTCCCGCTTGGGCAGTACCTTGTGCATGCCAGGAGCAGAACGCAGAACACCGCTTAAGTTGTCATGTACATTTTAATTTTCACATGTTATGACATGTTTTCAGCGCCACTTTGAAGTCGCCAGCACACGCTGCGTTGGGTTGCAGCAGCATTTGCCACACACGCATACTCCGACTGGCGCCCAGTGCAAAGCCCACTTTAAGTTGCTTTTAATAAATATTTAGAACTGCGAAAATTACTGATTTTTTTTTAGTTTTTAATAAGTTATTATATAACTGAACTGTTAGGTTAAAGAACTTCTTGAGTGGCTAACAGTTTTTATGTTAATAGAAGCAACTCAATACTCAAGCATTAGGTTTTGTGAGGCAGTTTCAATAAGTCAAAGGTCTATATTGGTTGGCTCTCTTCTGCTGTCCTCCATCGTGCTTAACTTGAAGCTTAGGCAAAAGGGTTCCCTTATATATTACATAATGTGTACATATATATTTTAATGAAAATTTTTGTTTATTGTTTTTTCAAAATATTTTTCTTGGAAGCGAATACACTTCAGCATTCGCTTGAAATAATTTTCAAAGCACTTTCGGCACTCAGGAGTGGAAAGCTTCGAAATGTGCTGTTTAAAGGCTTCAAGAGGCATTGAAACGCGTTCAACTCTGATTTTATTTTTGATGTTCGTGAGACTGAAATGAAAAGGAGAATTGAATGCTAAAGAAGGACTTTAAGGCAAGCGAACCGTTAACTCCATATTCTCTCTTGAGAGCTCATAATTCCTCACAGGAGGATGGTTCATAGAAACTTTAAATCAGTCAGCAACAGACATATCATAATCAAGCTTATTATTGTCTTATAAGATATGATACTATATTATATGATATGGTATCTAAGGTATCAATCCTGCATACCCAAAAGAATAATTTGCTTCTTTTGCTGCACCTCAAGTCTTGAGCCGTCATCATGTAGTTATACCCATCCACAAGCTCTAGTTTTTGCCTTCTGCATCTGCATACATATATTTTAAATATTTTTAAGAAACAACTCAGCAATTATTTCTATCAACTAGCAATCCCGAAACGTTCAATTATTTTCTAGTTTTCCGCAAAGACTCCCTCAGGGCAGAGAATTGAATTGAATGCGTATTGCAGCCTTTGGCAGTGCCTAATTGTTTGACACATTTATTTTGGGTATAACAAATCCAATTTTGGCTTAGCCCACAGCAGCTCAGTTTTCTTTAAAAGGCAATTGATTTAGCTGCTCGTAGTTTTCTCTGATGATTTCCAGCAGATCTCTTTGGGTGGCGATAAGTCGTCACGTTGCTTGGGTTGCCCGAGGCAACGGCTGGAGACAGCCAACAGGCGACAGGCGAGAGGGCAGGGGGTAGGGGATAGGGGTGAGCGAAGACAGCCAAATTGTTTACCGCAGCTGTTGATAAGTTTTTAATTAAGTTTAAGCGTATTAGCTGGCACTTTAGCTGGCTGGCGCAAATCTATGAAAGCCACAAGAACTCGGCATTACTTAAGCGCTGCTCCAGCCAAAAAAGAAGGCAACGAAATTAAGTGTTCGGTCTGAAGTCGCTACGGCTTTTGAATAAAGGAAGCAACAAAAAAAAGAAAAAAAAAGAAGAATAATAATTGAAAAACGCCGAGAGATGAGGACGATGCTGCGAGCGTCGCTAAAGTCGCGACACGTGTCGCTGCCACTGCCGTTGCCGCAGACACTGCTCGAGCATTAAGCATACGCCGCGTGCAACCAGCGCGCGTTTGCCCGCCCATTAACGCGCAATGAAACACCAAAAAGGGAAAACAATTGCTGCTGTCTGTTGGCGAATGTCCATTTGGTGCGAATGTCTATTGGAATGAAATTGAAATCATTTTCAATGACAGCAGCTTAGAGGAGGGGCGAATAAAATGAAAAATAAAATGGAAAATAAAATAAAATGTTAGAAATGTTTATTTATTAGTTAGAGGCACTGGCAGCTGCCTCTAGCTGAACGAAAGGTACAAATCTGTTGGCTCAACTCGACATGCGTCGCAGTCTGCTCTGTTCTATACGAGATATCTTTGAAGACACAGAGCGACATGCGGACATTCGGTTCAACTGCCGGTTTGCTCTCGATTGTCAAATCATTTTGTGATAAGGATGTTAGGACGAGCATGCAAGGACACCAGAGCATGCACACACGCACATGCACAGGCATTCGCCCACGCACAGTTCCGTATTGAATGTCCTTCGTGTGTGTGTGTGTGTGTGTGTCCTGTGTGCGTTGCGTGTTTTTCTCTGCTTCATAACTGACAAATGAAAATGTCAAAAATGTGCACAAACTGCTGGCAAATGAGAAATGTCTTGTATTTGTGCGAGCATAAATTAAATTAGACTCTCTCTCACAGACTCGAATGTCCTTTTCGTAACAAAAATATTTTTGTCTATTTGCAAATTGATATTTTTCTTGTTTTATGTTCTCTATTTTCTATTTTATTTTTATTCCTTTGCAATTCATGCATATTTAAAGAGTAATTTCAAATCAACTATTCGGATATATTCGGATATTCAGATACACATCTCTCTCTCTCTCTCTCTCTCTCTCTTTTAATTTATACATTTATATTTCATGCGCAAATTGTTTCTAGTCCAAAAATGGTTTTAATCGCATTTTGTCAAAAGGCAAAAAGAGGCAGAGGAAGCTGAGCAAAGCTCTTTTGCGAGAATTGCAAATGTGGAATGAATAACAAATGGAATACAAATAAAAAAAGATTAAATAATAATAATAAAAGCAATATCCATTTAAGTCTTGTGAATTATTGAACGGCATTAAAAATATAATTTTCCAGCGAACTGATTGAGGTGATTTGCTCGATTACAATTGCTTCCAAGTGGTTTGCTCTGATATGCAATAATAACTCATTAATTAAACAGTTCATGAATTCCGGAGGCAGCCGAGAGCGTACCTTGAATCTCGGCAGCGATTACGCGCTAAGCGCTAAGCATTTGGCTAAAAGGCAGCTGCTGCGCATAGACAACGCCGGTTGAGCCGAGATTAATGCCTGGTTATTAATAATGCTGAAAAAGGCTCGCAGTTCAGGTGAAAGCCGTTGCCATGGCACGAGCAAATCAAGTCAATTTGTTAGCCAACAAAATGATGGCATAGCCAAGTATCCATTACGCATTTGCATTGCCGCCACCCGGCAGCAGTCACTCACCCAGCCAGTCAGTCAGTCAGCCAGTCAGGCAGTCGGGCAGTCAGGCAGTTAGCCAGTTCCGCTTGTTGTGGGTGGCTAATGAAGCGCGTGGCTTGCTGAAATTCTTTGGCTGTTTCTCGTTTATCCGCTGGATCGAATAACACAATTGCTGTTTGCCTTGTTTTTCCAACAATTTCCTTTTGACGGCGTCTGGCTGGCTAGCTGGCTGGCTGGCTGTCTCTGGGTCTGTCCCGGGCCGGTTATCCGCTTGCAGTTGGCTCAATTTCCAGTGTAATTTATATGTTATTTACCTAAATTGGCCACACTGCAATATGTTGCATGATTTATAGCTGTCATCTTCATTCGATTGTCTGGGCATTTGCTTATTTACATTCCGGTTTACTTTGCTTGCCCTGTCATTTCCTAAGTCCTTTGTCTTTTGCCATTTTAATGTCCTTTGATTAATTTGCGCAAATATAAATGTCAGATTGTTGCCGTTGCCGTTGCCGTTGCGAAAGGTAATTTAATGGCCAGCCCACAGCTGTGCCCTTGTCAAATCATATAAAGGCCAATAATGAGCAAGCAATCAGCACAATGAGATATAATAATAAACCCCAACTGAGCCACGCCCACCCCAGCTCAGTCCAGCCCAGCTCAGTTCAGCCCAGCTCAGTTCAGCTCTGGGGCAAAGCAGTCAAATTAACAGCTATGTACGTTTGGCTGGCTCGCGGCATTAACAAAACATGAAATTCAATTAAAGGCAGCAAATTGAAGGGAATTGGTTTTACAGGTGTGCGATTTTCCGTTTCATTTTCATTTTGGATTTCGTTTTCATTTTCATTTCGATTCTCATTTTCATTTTCATTTGGTCGCATTTGCATATTGGCGATAGGATATGAAATATAATTTGATCCGGCTCATGTTTTTGCACTTTTCACTTTCAAGTTGAAATCGATCCGGCGGATTCATTATACATATATAAACACACGCCACGCACTCGGCGTGGAGCGCGAGAAACGAAAGCACATTAATAATCAAGTGCAGCCGATGAAATATTTGCCAACTGCCAGCGAAAAGTTATTAAAAATAAATCACCTGAAATAAAGTACGCAAATAAACAGACGCAGCTCTGTCTCTGTCTCTCTCTCCCTCTCTCCTTCTTTCTCTTCATATATGTATGTGCATCCATCTCGCGCTAAAATGAAAAAATGTAATTATAGCAATAACAGCGCCAAATAACGGAAGCTATAAACAACATAATATCGAAGCCTGCATTAAATATTCAATCAAACATTACGAACTTATTATTTATATGGCAAGCGGATGTGCATGAAAACATGCCCCAATAAATGGCAAAAATATTATGCTGCAAAATCTCAATTGAAGTTTTTTATTTACCTTCCTTTTGTGTCTTAAATAAATACACATTGTTTCATAATTTTTATGGCGAACGACATCTTTTGACATGTCAAATTTAAATTAACTTTCCATATGATAAATTCCATGAAAAAAAAGCTAAATAGCTTCGCTTAATGAGTAAATAGAGCTGCTGCAGAGCTATCGAAAATATCCGAACTCTTATTTGGTCAGCCCAGAGTTTATGAGTTTATTTTAGCTCAAATTAAACTGAGTTAAATATCTATTTTAATTTTTGCTTAAATTTATAAATTCAAATGTTTATTAATTGATCATAAATTTATTATAATTTTTGGTTTAATATTTGTTAGTTATTATTAATTTTAATAACTATAAATATGTTGAGAGATATTTAAATATTTATAAATAATATTGATATTATATATTTTCATTATGTTAAAAAAAAAAAAAAAAAAAAATATATAAAAATATATATATATATATATATATATATATATATATATATATATATATATATATATAATAAAAATATATATATATTTATTTTAATTTTAAATTTTTATAAATAAATAATAAATAGTTGTATATCTTAAAACTCGTATAAGAAAAAAAAATGCATTAAAAAACATAAATTATATGTAGACAATAATAATTCTGAAAATTTTAAGCATTATTAAAATAAAATTTAATAATAATATAAGGAAATATTTTTTTAATAAATTTATAATAATTTAAGCAAATACTTAAGCTTAATTAAAATCTGGCTATAAAAACTAACCGTTTACTTTGCTTGCTTCAATTTACTTGCAGCGCGGAAGGAACAGAGCCAACGCTAACCAGCGGCGGAGCCAAAGCAAAAACAATAGCATAAATCTGTACACGTGTCGCATACAGAATGCGAAGCATGCGGCAAGGCATCGACAACAAGAACAACAATAGCAGAAGCAGTCGCCGCCGCAGCCGCAGAGACAACAGCAACAGCAACAACAACAGCGAGTGAATTGCGTTATAATTTCATTAAGGACAAAAACCTTTTCAGTCAACGGCCATAAGGCGAAGGGCTAAGGCAGAAAAGGAAAAGAGCGCTAAAGTAGAATCAAGTTGAGTAAAAGCAAAGCAAAGCCGCAGGACCCAAGAGGCGGCACTAACAAAAGCATTGCCTACTTACAGGCGCTGCCAAGCAAAAATCAAGCGACTGGCATTTTTATGAAATTAATACAAAAGCCGAGAGATAGAGATAGAGATAGAGCGAGAGTGACAGACAGGCAGACAGAGATAAAGGGAGAGAGAGAGAGAGAGGGATAGCAATGACAGCAGCGTGGACGTGGACACAATGATGAGCACTCGCACTCTGATTATAATGGCGGCCCAACAGCAACAGCAGCAGCAGCAGCAACGGGCTAGCGGGAAACGCTTTTATTGCCTGACACTCGAGTAGACAACGTGATTCTGCTGCCAAGTCGAGACGACAGAGACTGAGTAGCTGAGCTGTAGCTGAGCTGTAGCGAGATCAACGTTGTCGCTAATGATATTTGCGTGACGCGGAAGAGGAACTCTAAGAACGTCACCTTCGCTTACTAATTTGACATGCAAACGTGACCGAGTGTCGCAGCCAAACTGAAAAACAAAAACAAAAAAACAAAAACAAAAAGAAAAAGAAAAACAAGAGTAAGAAGCCAAGACAAAGCCAATAGCAGAGAGTGTTGAACATAATGCCACGCCTACTGCAATTACTATTACCCCAACTGCTGCTGCTGCTTCTCCACTGCATTGCCGCCTGCCCGCCGGACGTGTGCGTCTGCAAGTGGAAGGGCGGCAAGCAGACAGTCGAGTGCGGCGGGCAGCAGCTGTCGAGCCTGCCCGAGGGCATGGACCCGGGCACCCAGGTGCTCAACTTCAGCGGCAACGGGCTGCAGGTGCTGCAGAGCGAGCGCTTCCTGCGCATGGACCTGCTCAACCTGCAGAAGATCTACCTGTCGCGCAACCAGCTAATACGCATACACGAGAAGGCCTTCCGCGGCTTGACCAACCTGGTGGAGCTGGACCTCAGCGAGAACGCGCTGCAGCACGTGCCCAGCGAGACCTTCCAGGACTACAGCTCCCTGATGCGGCTCTCGCTCAGCGGCAACCCCATACGCGAGCTGAAGACCTCGGCCTTCCGCCACCTGTCCTTCCTGACCACCTTGGAGCTGTCCAACTGCCAGGTGGAGCGCATCGAGAACGAGGCCTTCGTGGGCATGGACAACCTGGAGTGGCTGCGGCTCGACGGCAACCGCATCGCCTTCATCCAGGGCGGGCACATCCTGCCCAAGTCCCTGCACGGCATCAGCCTGCACAGCAACCGCTGGAACTGCGACTGCCGCCTGCTCGACGTCTACGGGTGGCTGGTGAGCCACAACACGCCGCTGGCCGAGGAGCCCAAGTGCATGGAGCCGGCGCGGCTCAAGGGCCAGGTGATCAAGGCCCTGCAACGGCCCCAGCTCGCCTGCCTGCCCGAGGTGAGTCCCCAGTCGAGCTACACGGAGGTGAGCGAGGGCCGCAACATGTCCATCACCTGCCTGGTGCGCGCCATCCCCGAGCCGAAGGTCCTTTGGCTGTTCAACGGGCAGGTGATGAGCAACGACAGCCTGCTGGACAACCTGCACATGTACTACTACATCGACGAGAGCGGCGGGAGCGGGGCTGAGGAGAAGCGCAGCGAGATCTTCATCTACAACGTGGGCGCCGAGGACAACGGGACCTTCTCCTGCGTGGGCCAGAACGTCGCCGGCACCACCTTCAGCAACTACACGCTGCGCGTGATCATCAAGGAGCCGCCGGTGGTCAACGAGGTGTCCTTCCCGCGCGACTACATGAACTACATTGTGGCCAGCAGCGCCGGCGGCGGCATCATCTTCGTCGTCCTCCTCTGCACGATCGTCGTCAAGTGCAAGCGCGGCGCCGAGCCCTCCAAGCGCAAGAAGTGCGACCAGGTTACGAGCATCGCCGGCGCCAGCGACTCGACCAACGGCAGCAGCCAGGACACGGGCATGATGAAGTGCGCCTCCATACTGAACGACGGCGACAGCCTCAACGCCGCCTCTGGCCTCATGCTCGGCGACAGCCTGACTCCGACCAAGGCCAGCAACGGCACCGCCGGCGGCCCCGGCAGCATTGGCGTGGGCAGTGCCGGAGGACTTATTCTCGGCGGTCAAATGAAACAGAATCTGCTGCTCTATGCCGCGCCCAACACCCACTCGCACGCCCAGCAGCAACAGCAACAGCAGCAGCAGCAACAGTTGCAGCTGAACGTGAACATGATGAATGCCGCCGCCGCCGCAGCTGCCGCCGGGTCGCCGCCGCTGCTGCTGGGCAACGGGCTGGCCGCCGCCTACTGCTCGCCGCCAGCCTCGCTGCGCAACTACCCGGAGAAGAATCCCGACCTGGTCAACGATGCGGAGAGCGTCAAGCACAAGCTGAAGACGGCCGTCTCGCTGGACGGCGCCGCCGACTACGAGACGGCCAGCGACTGCGGCCAGTACGAGGGCTGCTACCAGCTGACCGCAGCCTCGCCCCACGCCCACGCCATGCTCGGCATGGGCTCGCGCTTCGCCGCCGCCATGACCACGCTCCCTCGCGGTATGCAGCTGAAGTCCGTGCTGAGCTCGGCCGCAGCAGCGGCTGCCAGCTCGCCCCACCAGGTGGACGTGCACCTGAACCCGGTCTGCTTTCTGGGCCAGGACGGCTACGCGTACGACTACAGCAGCGCGCACCTGGTGCAGCAGGTGGCCGCAGCGGCGCCTCAGCAACAACAGCAGCAGCCGCAGCAGAACTTCTACCGCACGCTGCCCCACAATCGCGCCCACAAGCAGCAGCAGCAGCAGCAGCAACAGCAACAATTTGCGGCCGCCGCGCAGAACGCGAGTCTGCGCTACAGCCTCGAGGCGGAGTTTGTGCAGCGGGCGCCCGCCGTGGCCTACGAGAAGTACCAGCTGCCCAACGTGCGCTTCACGGCCGAGGGTTATCCGCAGCAACAGTTGCAGCTGCACCAGCAACAACAGCAGCAGCAGCAGTTCCCCTCGCCGCCCGAGGGCTACAAGAGCAGCGACCTGCCGCTGCCCGCCTTCCAGCAGTGGCCCAGCTGCTTGCCCGGCTACCACGCCCAGCCGCTGCGCTACGGGCTGAGCCAGCCGCCGCCTCAGCAGCCAGCAGCAGTCGCAGCAGCAGCAGCAGCAACGCCTGCGCCGACGCTGGAGAGCAGCGCCACCATACCGGAGCTGGACGAGACTGAGACGTCGCCCAGCGGCTCCAATGCAGCCATTACCGAGGGTGAAGTCGAGGGCGTGGGCTGCGCTGCCAGCAGCAGCAGCAGCAACAGCGACGCGGCGGATGCAACGAAGCTAAAGCAGCTGAACGGCCCCCTGGCGGACAGTCCGGATGAGGGCTACGTGGGTGACGGGCAGGAGACGAGTGACATTTGACAACGCGGCGCTGCTGCCGGCCAGGATGCTGCCTTAGACGACTCAGTGGCTCTGTAAACACACACCACAATACACATACACACATACTCGCACATAAATAAAATTAGTCCTGTGTTCGTATACGTGTATCCGCATCCTTTGTTGCCCACAGCAAGCAAACAGCCTAGTCGCCGAGTCAAACAAAAGACCAGAATAAAACCCAAGCCAAAAGGAAAGAGAAAAACAATTCAAGCAAACCGAATTAAATATGCTCTTTAGCTAGGCCAGAGACAGAGTTCAGTTTTCGGCTCGTCATAATCTCGCCTTGTCCCAATTTGTATTTTGTTTTCAAATAGATTTCTAGTTCAATTAGAGAGCCATCGACAAAGCCTGATGACCTCACACATATCGGGCTCAGAGTTGCTGGCAAAGTGACAAAGGCCCGCTCGGCGGGAGGGTATCACGAGAGGGCCGAGTGCCGGCCTAACCTAATAAAGCCGAAAAACAAAGACGCGCAGCTAAACAAAGGACTCGCCTCTGACTTCATCTTTGGCAGTTGTTATTGTTGTTGTTTCTGTTTCTCTTGCTGCTGCTGCTGCTGCTGCTGGGGCAGACTCCTTTTTCTTTGCCGTCGTGCCTATGCGTGCCTCGAGTGGCAAGCTGGCAGCATTTTATTTCCGTTGATGTAATTGAAAAAGTTTTTCATTTAATATAAACTTTTCAGCGTCTTGCCTGGGCTCTCGCTCTAGCTCGCTCGCTCTCAGTCTGAGGCCATAAAAAAGCTGGGCAAAAAGAAATGTTTAAAAGCAAAAGAAATGGCAGCAGCCAAGCCTATGCCTACTTTTTGTCGGCTTTTGTTGGTTTGTTTGCCTGCCGATTGAGTTGCTGTTGGCGGCGTTGTTAGCTGACAATTGACTCGGCCGAGCCCACATGTCACAAGCCAAGCTGGCAACCAGTGAAACCCCCTCCACTCGAGTGCCTCCAGTCACTCTCTATATCGCTCGTGTGTGTTGGCATGGCGACACCTGCTCGACTCGACACAAAGGATTTCGACCTGCACCGAGTGGGGCATGGGATCAAGTGGCCGGCCGACATGGCGTCTTAGCTGGAGTGCCAAGTGTTCCGGCCAAATCGCGAGTGGCATTAAGGGCTTAGGCATCCTTTTGCCGCTCTGCTCTAGTTTATGAAATTTTAATTTGGGACACAGCAGCGCCAGGCTGCATTTAAATAATTTAATGTTTATTTCCTATATAAACCGAAACTTCTCCCTCCTTCTTTTGCTGTTCTTCTGGCGTGCGGACAGGTCTTATATCAAGTTGACAAGGTGTTCGGGCACTCAACTAGCACAGGTATTTCCGGGTAACAGAGCAGCGTAGATATCGCTAATAAGTAGACGTAAAGCATATATAAAATAGACACTTAAGAAACAACTGCTTAATTTTAACAAACATAAACTTTAAATATTGTAATTTGGGCTAGGCAACGGCATGTGTTAATAACAGCAAAGTGAAGGATTCGAGCATGAAAATCTTTAAATCATTTTCAAATATTCTAATTAAAAATATATTATTTTTTATCTTGATATGATTAATATATATTTTTAAAGATGTCAAAATAAATATATATGATTTTATTTAACTTAAAAACTTTAAAATTAAATTAAAATTAAAATACAAGCTTCTATTGAAATATTTTTTTTCTTCAACCCAATTTGAAATTTACCTATAATAATGTAGATATTTTTGGCTTCAATTTAACTTCATATAAACAAATTTATTAATTTCCAAAGAAAATGTTTTCTAAAATTCAATTTAGGTTTAACAAAAATCTTTATATATATTTATGTCTGCATATAAATTTGATTTATTAAAAAAAAAACATTTCTCCTGAGCCATAAAAATTTGTAATTAATTCTAAATAAAAACATAGCATAAACAGCAATAAAAAGAAACACTAAATTAGCGCTAGAAATTTCATGAAAAATTATATTTTGTAGTTAAGTTATTTTTTATTATTTTGTTTATTTTAGTTCAACTCTGAATACAAGCAAAAGCTGCCCGTCAAAGATCATTTTTAATACAAAAGATTTAAGTTTAAGAAACATTTTTATTAATTTTAGATGCTTTTCTACCTTAAGCAAAATATTTATAATTTTTTCTTTTAATAATAATTTTAATATTATAATAATATTAATTTTTTAATAACTTTTATATTTTATCAATTCTAACTTACTTTCTCTACCCACAAAAACTTCTTTAAATTTTTTAAAAACTTTCTCTGTACATATAAGAATTCGAGAATGAAACAAATAACGATGAAGGTGAAAAGTTGGACAAAAAAAGAAAAAAAGAAAAGCAAAAACGGAAAGAAAATTTCGAAAGTTGTAAGAGTTAAAATCAAGTAGCAAAAGGAAAAAAGAAATTAAAATAGGCTGCATTAAGCTGACGATGGCAGTGCAGAAGCAATCATTTAAGCACTCTACTGAATATTGTAAATGGAATAAATATATAGGAAATCATAGCTGTAAAACATGAACACACACACACACTTAAACACCCACATATACACATGTATACACACTTGCAGTTGCGTATATAGCAAATTATTTAGTTTTAATTTCACCAAGTGAGTTAGTTGGCAAAATGCACCAAAAATTTAAATGGAAAATGAAATCCAAATACAGAAAGTAAAAAATGATAAAAATAAAAAAAAAATATACATTTTAGCATAGCAAATGTAAAACTGAATCTAATATTATAAACTAAACACTAAAAGCAAAAGAAAAAAAAAAAAATATTCAAAAATAAATTTTAAGGATACGAACATAATTTACAACAACTATTTTAGCTGTATAAATAAAAAATATAAATTAAGTTAGAGTTAGGTAATGGGAAATGTTTATGAATAAATAAATATATATTAAAGGCAAAACACTTAAACAACAATGAGCATTAATAATTGAGAGAGAACACAATAAAATGAATAGACACACATACACACAAACACATAAACAACATTAATTAAGCTAAATATATGAATAAAAATTAATTTTCTAAGTTAAATGAAAAAAAAAAAGATTATTAATGAAGCAAACTGTAAAAAGCATAAGATGAAATGAAACCAAATAAAAAACGCATTAAACTGAAGAATTTAATAAAAATAAAAATTAAAAAAAAATATTGGAATTTTTAAATATGTTAATAGTGGGCGCCATTCACGGCTACTGCTGCATTTGCCTTTCGCCTGATTTAAATGCAGCTGCAGAAAAATGCTGGGCAAAAAATTCCTAATGGCGCATGACGGTGAAAATGCAAATGGAAAGTGGAAGAACGCAATGAAGCATGGAAAAGTGCGGAGTGATTTGTGAATTTCATCAAGAGCGGGAGCAGAAAACAATTGAAAATTCTTGGCTAAAGCCAGGAATTGAATCAATTTAAGCATGTCTACAGAGCAGGCAGTCTATATAATAATCTAATATAATATCATATGCATCAGTGGGCAGAGCCCTCGCATAGCTGATAGTTGCATGTTTCCTAACCATTGGCCATTGCAGCAGTGCAATAAATACAGATTTATATTACGACTTAATAATGTATATAGAAATTGATAGCGGTTGCCAAACGGAATCTGTAAGCAGCACGAAAGCTGTTTATGTGGGCATGTGTGTAAGGGGCAGTCACACACATTAAGTATACGCAGCGTCTGCCAAAAAGTGTGCACAGACAGGAGCAGAGAGATAGCAGAGGCAGCTGCAGCTGCAGCTACAGCAACTTCTTGGGAAGAGCTCAAAGCAGCTGCCGAGCGCAGAGAGTGTCGAGGCTGACGCATTATACGTTTCACTGCGCAATAATCCCATTAAAAGGCACTCGTGGACAAAAGCGGGGGGCAAAGCCATGGGATAGAGCTCAACTGGGTCAGTTAATGCAGCTCGACCTGGCTGACATTTATGACCACACAGAAAGAGGGAGAAAGAGAGAGACAGAGGGAGAGAGAGAGAGAGCAGGAGCAACTTGAACGGCACCCAATTAAGTTGCCGAGTTGCCACCGGCACATGCCACAGACACGAGTGCCAAAAATTTATTGAAGAATCCTCGAGCCAGGGGCTTTAAAGTGAGAAAAAATATGAGCAGATCAAGTGTGAGTGGCGCTGCGATGACAACCAAGCGCCAACCACAGAGCCGAGCGTAACCGAAAGCCAAAGCCTGCCAGGAATTGTGGCAATGGCATCAAAATCAAAGACAAGCCAAGGCAAAGTTGCACGAAAAGCCAAGGCAAAAGGCGAAAGGCGAAAGCGCGCATAATTAATGTAGGCATAAAAACAAGTGACTTGTAAATATTACCAAGGCAATGCTGTGGCTGAGTGTGTGCGACTGTGTGGGTGTGTGCGAATGTGTGTGTGTGCGGCTAGGGCCAGTTACCAAGTGGCAGGAGCACGAGCGAGCTGAGAGACAGCCAGGCATTGTCTAAGTTTCACTTTGCTAATAAAGCGCCCAAGTGGGCGAGTAGTGCCCACTTAAAAGCGCACACAAAAGCCAGCAGGACGAGCATGTGTCTATGTGTGTGTGTGTGTGTGTGTGAGTTGTTTACGCCTCCATGTCTGTGTATGTGTGTGCTGTCTTCGCCACTTGCTCTAGCCTTGTTTGCTTGCGTTTATATGGTCTAGTGATTGTGACATTGTAACTACAATTACATGCGGAAGTGACGCACACATCAACGCACACACACACACACGAAGACACAGTTTATTTGGCGGCTATCTTTGGTTTATGTATGGCTAATGCGCCACTAAAGCTGCGCACAAATTGAGCTTATCGTATGGTTATTTCAATTCTATTTTATGCCTAACGGCACCAGAGGCCCACTGTCTTAGGCTAGGCCTTGGGGTCTTAGGCCTTCTCTCTGTGTGTGTGTGAAAAATGGTAAGCCTATATCTATCTCCCTCTCTTTCTCTCTGTGTGTGTGCGTTAGCTTTATAAAGTTATTAACCAAAATTAATGCTTGTTATAAAGTGTTCGTATGTGTTTAGGCTGGGCGCAAGGCATTAAGCGAAGAGCTCAGCAGCTGGCCGAGCGGATTAGTGCCGAATGAGTTAAATT
This sequence comes from Drosophila repleta, assembly GCA_018903745.1. NCBI lineage: Eukaryota > Metazoa > Arthropoda > Insecta > Diptera > Drosophilidae > Drosophila > Drosophila repleta. The sequence continues at coordinate 8,371,031 of JAEIGN010000396.1, forward strand.
AGCCAAGCATGAGCAGAGGTCAACGCACATATATAGATATATAATGTTCAAATTTGCAATTTTAACAAGTTTTAACTTCATTTGCTGCACGTGCCACCTGTGAGCTGCTTCCGCTGAGCTCTTTCAACTTATCCAATTATGCGAAATACTTAGCTAGTTAAACAAGGTCCGGCCAGAGAAGACTTCAAAGTCTACGCACTGAAGTGCCATTGAAAGCAAAACTTAATTTCTGAAGAGAGAAATAAATAAATTCGGATATGGGCGGCGATGCGGATGGGTATGGGTATGGGGATGGGACGGGGCTGTGGCTGCTCGAGCAGAGCGTAAAGAATTTATTAAAAATTAAATATGCACACACGTCCATTCACGCATGGACGCACATTAATTTGCATAACTAATAAAATGGGCCAAAGAGAAGACAGCAAGAGGGAGGCGGAGAGAGCTTGAGGTTGTTGCCAAAAAAGTTTTTCAGCTGGCAGCAAAAGAATGCGCAAAATATGTCAAACTAGAAAAGTTAAATGGCAATGAAAAGTGTGAGATTGGAGCCGAGATTGCCGTCAGCTGTCGAAATGTTTTAAAATTAATTCAGACTCATAAAATATTGACAATAAAGTGACTCTCTCACTCTTACCCTCTCTCTCTCTCTCTCTCTCTCTCTCTCTCTCTCTCTGTCTGACACTATGTCTTGCTTTGTTTGTGCTTTTTGCTTTTATACCCTGAACCCATTGTCAATGGGAACTTTGGGAATAAAGGCTTTGTTGAAATGTGTGTAACAGGCGGGCGTATGCTTCAGGTATATATATTCGTGATCGGGATGGGAAGCTGAGTCGATCTAGCCATGTTTGTACGTTCATTTGTATATGTGTCCTAATGAAAGAAACGTTGATTACAAACGATCTACCAGCTAGAGATAGCAAATAGGAAAAGACGTAGAGTACATGTACTTGATCAGGATAACGAGCTGACTTGATCAAGTCATGTCCGTCTGTCTGAAACGATCTAAGTCGACATGAATGCTATAGACTTTTAAAGATCCGTATATAGCAAGCTTTTCTAGTCTTAGAGCATCAGTTGTTAAATTATATCTCGTTAAGCTTTTAAGCTAGAGACTCATAATTTTGGAATTAGTTCTTATACATATTATGCAATTTTGACTTTTATTTTATTTTGGATACCAAAAAGTTTTATTTTTTACATATATATATATATATATATATATTGTAAATACATACTGATATGAGTGAATATATGTAGATATATCACAATCTATGCAGTAAACACGCAGCTCTCACTGGCTTCAGGGTATCTCCTAGTCGTTCACATACCCCTCCAAGAGCTCTCTGCCTTGCTTCGCATGGGATAATGGTATGCTGGGCTGGGCTCCAACATAACCCAGCTACATCCCCAATGAATATACACGTGTTGTGTCATCTCCAATTTGTTTGGTTGTCAATTTTTAATGCGGCTCTGTTTGCTGTTGCCGCTTGATAAATCAATTTGCTGGCCAGCGACAAGTTGTGCAGCTCAAGCAAAGCTACAAAGGAACCTCATAGACTGAGCTTAGTTATATAAGAATAGATATATACAAATATATATAATTTGATTGGATTTGTACTATTTTGTCATCATCAGCAGCAAATTGTCGGAATTTTCAATTCGTTTTGCTTAGTTTCTATTTAAATCATTTACAGCTGCTGCTCGCTGGGCCATTATTACTCTTAAATATTTCGCCAGGTATTTAACACACACAGAGAAACAGAGAAAGAGAGAGAGAGAGAGAGAGAGAGAGGGAGATAGACAACAGCTGGTCCACAAATAAACAAGCTGTCAGTTTCTTGTGGCAGCTGCACACAAATGTCCAAACAGTTTTCTGGTCACACAATTAAACACGCACACACACACACACGTACATACACTCGCACACACACGCACACCTTTGGCCTGGGTATTAAGTGTAATTAACTTGGCCAGCATACATATATAAATATCAGTCGTGTCCTGCCGTATAATTCGCCTGGACTTTGTGGTTATTTTAAAGATAACTATCCCAGACTTATCTTATCTCTGCCATAATAAGTCTAAGCTGGCTGCCTGCTGGCTGGCTTTGCCTCGTTTTTCCGGTAAACGCATTACACTTGATACAATTTCCACTTGACCTAGTTGCAGCGAGGCGGCCCTTGCAGCTGGCCGGGCTCGAAAGGATTGGCAGGCTCAGCAGAAGTACAAAAGGCAGCTGAACAGCATTTGGAATCCAATCATAAAAATTGCTTAAATTTCTATAAACTTTTGCAATCGCTGAATGTATCGAAGCATATATTTAGGGGCACGCTGTAATTGAGCTAAAGTCGACATAGTTTTTAAGATGCACACGGAACATGGAAATGCAATTTGAGGCCTGCCCTGGCTGCTCCTCCCTCTCTCTGTAGCCAACCGCATTGACAATCCACAAGAGCTCAACACTTTGCTGTGCAAAATCAATTTATATGTTAATTTGTGTGTAAAGTACACACACCAGGGGCGCACGGGGCGTAGCAAAACTGGCCGACGCACTGGCCCCCCTGCTCGTGCTCCTTTGCTCCCAGCCTAACCCTAACTCGTTTTGGTTTTAGGTTAGCAAACAAAAATATGCGCAGGCCAAAGCTAAACAAAAGCGTTGTAGGTGCCAAAACTGACATTGGTTAAGGTTAAGGCAATGTGTGTGTGTGTGTGTGTGATGGTGAGTGTGTGTGCGTAAGTGTTGGTGTTTGCACTTGTCTAGTTGTGTGTGTGTGTGTGTGTGTGGGTTTTTGCGAGTATCATTGTGTACATCGCTGCGAGGGCGGTACAACTTTTTAGCTCTGGCATCTGGCAGCCTTCAGCTGGCAACAACACAACATGACAGCTATGAAAGGCATCTGAATCTGTGCAGCAGAGAGAATGAAAGAGAGAGAGAGAGAGAGAGAGAGAGAGAGAGATAGGGAGACAAGTCTGCATTCTTATAGCAACTATCGCTGCCATAACAACTAAAACGATCGGGTCTAAGCGACAAACTGGCTAAAGCAACAAGCGAGAGAGAGTTGCTTGACAACAAAATACCCTATAAAGAGTGGCGCAAAGCAAACAGCCTGAGGTTGTTTATTGGCCTGGCTTTGTGGAGCCAAAGCCTCATTTAGAGCAATAATTCAAGATAGACAAAGACTTAGGGCCAAAGAGTTGGGTTAACCTTTAATATTGCAGCCAACACTTTGATTGTGAATTTAAAACAATAAAAAAATCAAGGCATTTAGCAAAATGATATCGTGCAAAGAAGCGCAAAAAAGGACGCTCATAAATCTCGCACGCAACAAAGAAATAAAAGTAAAATAAAAAAAAATAAACAAATAGAAGAAAAAAAAACATTACAATTTCTGTATTTCTGTATTGTTTTCTAACTTTTAACTCTGGCATTAAAGTGAGCCGCCCACGCGGCCGTCGTGTGTCCACAATTTAAGCCTTGTCGAGTTAGCCTTAGTCGGGTAAACAACTCAAACCCAGCCAGTCAGCCAGCCAGCCAGCACATTCGCACAAAGTTCAAGATTTAGATGCGTTAAGCGTTATTTATGGCCAGCAAATAAATAAGGCTTATACCACATGCAATGGCTCATTGTGGCGTTGAAAGTTTTCGACATTTATTGTATTTTCGGTGTGCGAAAGTCAGTCGCGAGAGGCCGGAGCAGACGTGCGCCAGAAAGTCAACTCTGCTGCTTTGGCTCATTAACGGAAATATTTCTGACAATTATTTCATTAAGCTCGTCGTGGGCCCATCAGCTGCAGATAAAGCATCTTTCTGTAAGCCCTAATGCCGTCTATTTGCTTGTAGAATATTAATATAAATTTAAATAAAATAATGTAATATGTAATTGATAAAATGCTGATCTTGAAATTAATTTCATTCTAATTTATAAAATATTTGAAATATATAAACTTATAATATATATATGTATTATATAAACATTAATTATCTATCACATCAAGAGACTTAGCTCTCAAAATATTTATGTAAATTTGAATATTGTATAATATAAAATATATGTAGATAATATAAAAGCTTGCTGATCTTTCAGATAAATGTAGATTTATTTTTTATTTACTATAAAATATTTTTATAATTTTATATAATATTTAATAATATATAATTAAATGTGGACAGTATCATAGTAAATCGGTCTATAATTTTATTTATCTCTACATAAAATATTTATAAATATTTGAATAATATAATATTATATTATGCATATAGAAATTTAAATAATATTTTATAACAAACAATTTCAAATAGATAAAGTCTTGCTGCTCTATCACTAGAACTCAGATTTAATTTCATTTATTTGCACATTAAATATTTATAAGAATTATAGTCGCTGCTCCAGTTCAATTTCGATTATGCAACAAACCTAAATGCCAAATGCAATTATGTAATATTTTCTGTATTGATTTTCGTTAGCTATTTTATTGTTAGTCTATGCACGGCGCGCACTTTGTCGTTTATAAATATTTAATTAGACATAGTCAATGCTGACGCGCTGGCTAAATAAATAATAGTTCGGCTCGCAGCTCGCAGCTCGTTTTTTTACGGCCATAAAAAACACTCTCAATAAGAGCGTGACAAGCGCATTATATCGCTCATAATTAGCGGCAGATAACATTGTGTTTGTACATATTTACGGCTCGCGGAAACACTCTGACAATGGCACGTTATGAATACATAAGCCAACCGCAGTCTTGTTTGCACTAATTAAATTTCAAAATTAAACGCGTGCCAAGCTAATTATAGAAATATTATTGAAAAAAGGCGAAAAACAAAACAAGAATTGACAATAAATAAAAAAGAAATGGAAATACAAATCAGGCGCTTATACAAATTGGATAATTAGCTGCGAATGCGGCAGTCAATAAAAAAATCTTAATTAAATTTCTGGGAATCGTGCTCGGAATTGTGCGCCGGAAGTGCGACTTGCAATCAAATTTTGGCTTATGCCGGACAAATCCCCGTCCACGCAAATGCCAAATCGCGGACGATCTGCTAAATTTAGCATGTGCAAATTTTGACAAAATGCCAGCCGAAAATCTGACGAATGCGATTGTCCGTGTGCAATTCTGTTGACGAAATTACCATAAATAAATTTTTAACCCAAGCCCAGCTCTGTCAATCTCCATGGATGTGTGTGCGTGCGACTGGGCTGCAAAAATTCTATTGAGTTTGGGCTAAAAAGCAGGCGAGTTGCACGAGTCGCGCTATAAATTTTGCAACATTTCGCGACAGTGCGGAAATTGCAATTAGATTCGCGCGACGCATAAATAACTGGAGCCAATGCTGGCGCTGTGGGCACTCGGGGCCAGTTCTGGACTAGGTATATACACACATATATAAATATATATATATATACATATATATATATCGGATATGGGCAAGTTAGATACATAAATTATAGACGCGGAATTGCTGGCATTGGTCGGGCGGCGAGCATAAAATGAAAATCCAGGCGGCCCTTGTCAGCATGATTAATGATGACGTTTATAAAGGCAACGAAACTTTCGTCCTTTTCCTCAAGTGTCCGTGCTAATCCACATCATGACTGCAAATAATAGAACTTAATCTATTTTCAATATGGCAGCAGCAACATTGGCAACGGCAACGGCAACGGCAACGCCACCAGCGCAACACAAATTAAGAACTCATCAATTTTTAATGCTTACTCAGTGGAGAGGCTGGGGGCTGGGAACTGGAAGCTGGACCTGGGCCTGGTCCGGTTCTAGCTGCTAGCTGCTAGCAGCTCTTCAAAATACACCCCAGGGAATCACTTAGTCCCCGCTGCTGCCGCCGCTGCTGCTATTGGAAGTGGGCGTGGACGCTACGAGCTTTAGGTAATGTTTTCTCAAGACATAAAAGTTTCACACTATAAGCTGTAGACATTGTTGTTGTTGTTGTTGTTAGGTTTGATGTGGGCGACCTTTAGGTACTCCGAGTTGAGCAGCCTTTGATAAAGCTGTATAAATTTAATACCAAATTGTTGTAAATATTCTCTTTAATTTGGGCAACTTACACAATGCCCGAAGAGGAAAGTTCTTCTTTCATGAAATCAGCGCAGATAAATAAAGTTTAATATTGTATTAAAAGTAAGAACATAACAAACTGAACTTGAAGGCTGAACAAAATATAAAATTTCTTCATATTTTCAAATTCTTTAAGATTTTGAAGTCCCACCAGAGTTGGACTAATACCATTACATTTCTTATAAGGGGAACTATTTTTGAGGAAATATATATAATTACTAAATAAAATAAAATAATTAAAAAAAAATTGACTTAAATAAATATACAAATAAATCAGGCAGAAGGCCTTAGCAGCGCTTTAGTTTATAATTTTAATTATAATTTAGTTTGGAATTGAATAAATTAATGCTGTTTATATTGATATACTATTATTATTTATATATAAATTATTATCATGACAGTCAGCATGAGTTGAAGGCTTTCATGCTTTTAACTTTCTGTTGTAAATAAACTCTCTAATTAACTCTTTTTTTGCCCAAACTCTGGCGTTAATCTTGCTTCTAATCCGACTCGCTTCCTCTTTCCATTTATCTCATTCCCATTCTCTTTTTTTTGCTGTGGTCCTCTCCTTTCCTTGCTCTCTCCTTATCTCTCTTTACTGACACCTTCTTTTTATATAATTCCTATCATTTATTTCTCTCTCTCTCTCTCTCATCGCTTCACTCTCCTTCTCAATCTTACACTTTCTCACAGCAGTTCACCTTCGCGCTCAGCCTTTCTCTATCTTCTCCTCTCTCTCTTTCTTTATCTTAAACGCTCTCACGCCAGCCCTTCTCTCCCTCTTTCTCTCATTCTTTCTTACACCATCCCTTTCCCTTCCTTTCTCTATCTTATACTTGCTCAGCAGCCCTCTTTCTCCTTCTCTCAGTCCTAAAATTTCTCATACCATTCCTTCCGCTCTTTTTCTCACTCTTTTCTTTTCCATCTATTTGAACACATTCTCAACTTTCTTTCCCTATATTTTAATAAATATATAAAAAATTATTTACACTTGCACAAGAGTCCGTCAGCCATCCTGTTGAGTGAGCTCAGTAAAGAAATGTATATATATATATATATATATATATATATATATATATATATATATATATATATATATATATATATATATATATATATATCACATGCACACATCAATTTATATATAAATATGAATTTAAAGAATGTAGCAACAATGTAGACATCGGAAAAGCGTGTCCTACTCAAACAGAAATTCATATTTCTATATATATACAATTCTGAAAGCTTTCTTTTTCGAGTGTGTTTGCTCCTCTCGGGCTGTGTGCCGCGGGCTGTGTGTGGCCGTCTTTTCTGTTTAGCGAGTGTTAGACACTTTTGCGGCCTTCGGGCTGCTGGTCAGAATTTGGCCCATCCTAATTAGGCTTGCCGGTCGACACTCGAAGCAAATCTATTCGCGGGGCTTACGCGATACGTGCCAGCTAAGCGGCTTTAAAGTCCAATGTGCGTGGTCCTTAGCAAATAATGGGGCAGTTGTTGGCTCTGGTAGCTGCCTGCTGCTGGCGGCATTTGCAGCGCTGTAATTGAAGCGCCCATTTGCCAAGCTGGGTTCAAAAATGCGAGGCGGATGCTGATGCTGATGCTGATGCGTTGCTGACAGCAAACACACGCAATGCGAAAGGACCAAAGCCTGCCAAGCCGCCAAAAACTGGTATGCCAAATGACAGAAAGGCCAGTGGCAAAGGCATGACAACTCCACACACACACGCAGCACACACACACACACACACACACACACACAAAGTGCTGCTAAACTAATTAACTAAGCGCAGCTCTGGCCATGGCGGTGACGCGTTCTGTCCACTGCCATTGCTGAGGGTCAGGATTTTTTTCCGCGCTGTTGCAGAAATGCGAATTGCAGCATTATACGACTCTCTATCTCTCTCCCTCGCTCTCTCTCTCTCCCTCTCTCTGTGTCTGTTTGTGTGCGTGTGTGTGGGTATTAGGCCTCGACTGAGTGTGATGGCCGGGACAGCAATTTCCAGTTGCCAACTCTGCACTCACTTGTTTGGCAATTAATTTGCCGGCGTCTGTTATTTCTTTCCCTGGCATGAGTGTTTGCAATCTAAACACGGTTATTCGCTAATTAGCAAAAACAAGCACACACACACACATATAAACACAAGCACAAGTGGAGTGAGTGAGAGAGAGAGAGAGAGGGAGAGGGAGTCAGCGCGCATTTCCCTGTGGTTCGCTGTGTTTGTTTGCTTTGGAGGTGCTTGGCCCCGTTGCCATTTATTGGCGCCTCGTTCAAGCTTGCTTTGCTACATTTTTGCGTTTCCTCTTTTTTTTCGCACTTTGCCATAAAATTAGGTCGCCCTGTAATTAGCTGTTGTTGCCTACAGTTTAAGCTCTTCACTTCGGCAGGCTTTTTCTGTTTTTTATTTATTTTAAATGTTTTTGCGGAACGGGGAAAACTAAATGGCAGAGCAGAGTTGAGCATGAATGCAGCTGACATTTAAGATTGCTAGTATTTTTAGTGGATTTGGATTTGCTTTTACTATAGTATATATAACAGAATAAAATATAAATATAAAATATAGAAAATATAGATAATCAGATTAATATATAAGCTTAAACTGAACCTAACTTAATAATATTTAAAAAATATCATTTAAGTCCAGTTTAAAGCAAGAGTGATACCATTTCTAATAGTTATATTTCAGCATGTCTTTAATATATAAATAATATTAAGCTATTAAGTAATGCTAACCATTTAAGCTTAGTAAACATTTTATACTAACTGAAATTACTACATTAAAATTTCTGCTCAGTTGTTACAAGCCCTCTTCACTTGAACATCTCCATTATATATTTCTTACTCATTTTTCACAGGAATGTCATAGATTTAGCTTTAAATAAAAATAAACAAAAATATTTTACCTCATCAAGTTTCTATATTCATTTCTGTTCAGACTGCTCTTGCTTGGTCGGTCTATGCATAAATTCCTCAAAATATTTCCTCGAATAAAACTCAGCTTTCAGGTAAGCTGCTCGTCCAAGTCTAAGCCCAAACTAAGAAATCTGATTGTTTTCCATTTAAAGCTGAAAATTAACTTTCACTTTGGCTCAGCCACAAAGCCCGAAGAACACACGCACAGACAAGTCGGTTCATCTCTTCTGACATTTTTTTGATGCTCCAAGAGGAAAATGCGAAGCACTTGGCAATTTATTTAAAACAAAGCTATATACGAATATCTTGCTGAATTTTCTTTTAGTTCATATTGTTTATTAAAATGCCAGAAATAATTTCTATCAGAATTTCTTAGTCCTCTCAGTTGCTCTTCTTGTTGTTGTTGTTGTTGTTTGAGGTGTGTTCGGACTTAAGCTAAGTTCTTAGCCCAGTTTCGTTTCGCACACATGGATTATATGTAAATATTTGCTTTGGTATTTTTGGGCAGGAAGTTTTATGCTGTCAGCGGACCAAAGTCAGACACACACTAAGCGCACATAGTTCTTGAGTTTATGCTCAGCTATGCTGGCGTATGTAGTTGCTTTCAGATGGATGTCTGTCTGTGAGTGTGTGCTTGAATGTGAATATTTAAAATGCCTCAACTCATGGAGCAATAACTTTTTGCCCAGCCCACTGCTGGCTATATAATTTATGGATGGACAATTTATGCTGCCATTTGCTTAGCAACATTTCAAATTGCTCGCCTGTGCCCCGCCCGCGAGCCCTTTTCAATTTGCGAAAAATCGCAACTGCTTATATGCCTATAAATCTCGTTGAAATCAATTTAATTATGTGGCAGCTCAGGGCTGGGATAGAGCTTCCCGGCTGGGATCTCAGCCTTATGACTGCTTAAGCAACCTAATGTTTATTTTATGATACTCGAAATCTACTGAACTGCATTTTGAATATGCCCGAGCAGTGAGCAGTGAGCAGTGAGCAGTGAGCAGCGAGCAGCGAGCAGAGTGTGTGCGCTAAGAAACTTGCCACTTGCTGAAATTCATACGGCTCGAGCCGAATGTCATGAATAACGATGTAATAAAATACGTGATATGAAAGCCAAATGTTCGACATGATGAACTATGAGCGACGTCTGCTCGCATAGATACATAAGTTGGGCCCTCCCTCCCTCTCTCTCTCTCCCTCTCTCTTCCTCTCATTTCACGTGAATTAGCATCCAGAGTTCGGCCAAACTCGGGCACAATTCGAGCTCTGACACACTACAATTTGGAGTTGAACTAGCTTTTATTTGCATGTTTGTGTCCTCTGGCCGTGGGCCAATGCTGGCAATTGCAGTTTCAAATATGACGAGATAATTCTGCAAAATATTAGCTCTGCCTGCTGGCAACGACCGACCACTGACCACCAGGCCAGAGCTAGCTCCGCACAGCAATGTCAGGCCATTCAGGCATTCAGCTGCCTCTCTGCAATGCTGTGACACACAATAGCTCTGTGGCATTCAGTCGGAAAAAAGGCTAGAGCTGGTCGAGAGCTGCACGAGAGCTGTCCTCTATGCCTAAGCTTTGCAAAAGAGTGTGCTCCCTTATCATTTGGAACATGTTGATGAGTATTGTCAAAGTTTCACTTGACTTGAATGCGATTATAAACAATGCCAATTAGCTGAAAGGGACTGGCGGCTAAAGTTGAGATAAGTCTGAGATATGTGAGCTTAAAAAAATATATATAAATAATTAAAGATGATGTATAAATACAAAAATATTTTTGAAATTTTATATATAATATTTCTGCTTTTAAAATAATTAATATATAATTTTTTAAAAAATTATTTGTAGTATTATTTACATATTTATTTATATATTTTTTAAAATATTTATAATATATATTAATATTATTTTTCTATATAACAATACACTTCTATTAACAACACTTCGAACAGCTTACACTCTCAGCCTGAACAGGAAGTTACATAAATATTTTAGCATGCTCGGCATCATAATTCAAATTCACACAAAAAGCCACAAAACAATTAAAGTTTTTTTTATTCATATTCTTTTATAAAATTTCCGTGTAAAAAGCCTCAAAAAAATAGTTTTAATTAAAATTTGTTGTTCAAGTTTAATTTAAATGTCAATAGTTAATAAATATGTTTATGTACAATACATTAATTTCATCAAATAACTGAAAATACTAAATATTGAATGTCCCGTAAACTGAAAATACCACTCAATTGAGCGCTTGAAGTCTCTCACTTGATATCTACCGAGCGCTGTTGGCTGCAATGTCTAGGTACCGTCAGCTGGCAAGCTGGATTCGTAGAATTCTGGTAATTCATCTGGCTATCAATGGCAGGGAAGACTGAAGCCTTGACAGAATGCCCTGTTTGCAATGACACCGAGATAAACACACGCTGAGAGAGTGTGAGGTGGAGCTGGAGTTGCGCACACACTTTCGAATCAATAAAGTGTAAATTGTAACATTAAATAGTCATTAGTGTCTCTGGCCATTTGACCGGAAATTAATCAAGCAATAACCGCAATGACGTTTTATATTTGACCAGTGAGTCGACCGGTGTCTCTCCCTCCCTCACACACCCGAGACAAATACGCGAGCAACGATGGCGGAGAGGGCGAGGGTTGCTGCTGGGCTTTGTCGAGTCGGCGAAAGGGTTCGTGTTTGCACTAGGTTCATACATATCATTAAGCACACAAACTGATTTCGGCTTGTAGATATGTCAAACAACTGACGGAAACTGTTTATTATTGCTTCAAACGGAAAAGGATACGGATGTGTGAATCTGACAGACGCAGACGCAGCCGCAGCCACACGAGCGGAAGCCCCAAAAGGTGTCCAGCCCCGAATTTAAATTTCAATTCAAGCCTTTGAAAACTAAATTGAGTTTTTATAACAAAATATGTTCATCCACGAAGGAAAATAAGATTTTCCAATTAAAATATGAAATTTGCTTAAAGGCCGCTTAAAGTCTTTGCATTAAGCGTATCATCAAAAAGAATTTCGAACAAAGCAAAGCTCTCGCACACACACACTCACATCCGGCTGCCAACATCCGTGTGTCAAGAAGCGCTCAAGCATTAATTTATGAATTTTTATTATATTGTTTATTTAGCTGGCATCTGAGCTGTGCGCCTCAGACATCGGAGTCACCTTTGTTATTGTGTGCTCGGGCCAAGTGTAAAGTGCTGACAACTATTGCTGGCAGTTGTCTGGGCTTGAGATCCGTCGTCTCGTCAACGTCAGAGTGTAAACAAATGTCATTCCATATGCAATTAAATTCCCGGAAATCGTCAATGCCAAATCCGATTTTAATTAAAATCGTTTTTGTCGTGTCCATGTGGCCATGTCATTGACAGGAAGGAAGCAAGCTGGGCAGCCAGGTAAACAAACACAGACCGGCACTCAAACAGCCCAAGTGCCAGCCGCCCTCAGCCAGGGGCCAGGCCCAGGCCCAGGCCCAGGCCCACGCTCAGAGTCCCCGAAACCCACAACTCATTGAACCTTTTTTGACATGCGAATCAAGAGCTGACCTTAAAGTTTATAGTATTTTGTATGCAGCGTGTTGAGTCGATAAACTTGTTTCCCAAATTAAACATCGCATTTAATTGGATTCTCGTTGGGCTTCAACTTCCAGCCAGAGCTAAATTCAATCAAATTCTGAATATTGTTCGACATTTTACAGCACTTTAAGCTGTATGATCTCTGCCCAATAAACACAATTGAAGTCTTGTATACAAGAAAATCAAGTAAAACAATTGAATTGACAATGAGTTTTGAATATGCTAAATCACTTTATACCCTCTAAAGATTAGGCTGTATAGTTGAAGCATATGCTATTCAATTCAGTTATATACATGAAGACTACAGACTTACCCGATTCTCCCCCTTTCCAGCACCTTTAACACTTATCAAGCAAACATTTTCTGCCTTCATTACTGGATAACTTCAAGTCGTACAGCCTCTGGGCTGTCTAACAGCGAAATTTGCATCAGTGCCTGCATCAAAAGCGATTGATATTCATATATGAGCATGAACAGTTGGCAGCTGAATAGCGTTAAGTAAACATATACAACAGCCTCACCCACACAGTGACAGAGACAGAGAAAGAGAGAGAGAGAGAGAGAGAGAGAGAGAGAGAGAGAGACCCACACCCACACAGTTGCGCGTTGATTGCTCAAAACCAAAGTCATCCAAGCGTGAGACCAACAACTAGCAACAAGCCAGGACATGAAGGACACGGAGGCGCTGCTGTAGGAGGGCACCAAAGTGGCAACATTTTGTGGCAGGCGACGCATGCCCCATCGTATGTCACTGCGCTCGGCGAGTGTGAGACACACTCACACACACACACACACACACACAGCACACTCATCTACGGCCATAAATATGAATGGTGGAGGGAGGGATGCCCCTCCAGCGCTGCTGTCCGGTCTGGCTTGTTATTTACAGCCAGTTTTGAGATCTTGTGGCATAATTTAAGCACCTTGTTTAGCCACTGTTTATGGTTTTGTCATGTCACTGGACCAGCTTGTCTACTATAAATGTTGAATGTGTGCGAAAGCCCTTTTGAGGTCACGAGGTCAATGATACACAGAGACGCACACACAGAGGCAACTGTGACTAACTACCTCGAGCACATGCACAGCAGAGGGCGACACTTTAAATAATTTATAAATGCGACAAATGAAAACTTGGCCATAACGTTCCGACCTGGCTGGCAGTCGGCAAAGGGATTTGCTGTTTACTTTTGCTTAACGCGACTTTACGCCTGCTCTCGCTGCTGCAGCAGAGGCAGCCCCAGCCGCTGCCTTTACGCAAATCAACGAACAAATCAACGCAAAAAGCGAAAATCCTTTTTGCTTACCAAAACGATTTCGCTGCTGTCAGCATAAAATTCCTTGCCTGAGCAAAAGTACAACGTATGGAATTGTAAAATAAAAACCGCAGCATTTTTATGTCACAATTGTGGGCGGCTGGGTGTGAGTGGGCGTGTCTGTCTGTCTGTCTGCCTGCCTGCCTGTGCGTGTGTGTATGTTGGTTTTTGTGTGCGTTGGCTGTTGACTGCTTCGCATTATGCAAACAAGCCAGACTCGTTCCTCAATTTCACCCTTCAGCTTCACCCTTTCCTTCACCCTTTGCTCACTCGCAATTTTTGACGCTGAACATTCGCAAAACTGTGACAGCAGACGGACGCAGACAGGTGCCATCGCGCTGAGTTTTTGGCGTTTTGGCAAACATAAAGGCTTTGGGTTAAGGCGAACAATACTTTTGCATTAGCGCAGAATAATATCAAGCGGGTGATGGAAGTTTAAGTGAGCTGGGTTACGTGTTTAAGAAAATTGAAAATTATATCAATTTAATTGAAATTAATTAAATAAAAGAGAGAAGTGTACTTCTAATAAAATTCTGCTAAAAGTGCTCAGGAAAATAAAATAAAATAAATTAAAAAATAAAATAAAAAATTAATATCATTTTATTCTAAACAAGAGTAATGAAAATATAATTTAAAATTAAATGGCAGATGCATATATTTAGGAATAAAGAAAATATATTTTCAGGAATAACTTTACTTGGTACTTAAATATATTTATTTATTATATTAAATACATCAGAGAGCCAAAGCTGATTTATTTTAATTCAAATGTTGTCTATTTATCAATAATTTAAATAAATTTAAAATAGTATATATATCAACATTTTTAATAGTCTAATAAATTAAAATACACTTTTTAATATTTTTTAAAATATATATATATATATATATATATATATATATTTTTTTTTTTTTTTTATATTATATATATTATTTTATATATTATTTTATATTATTATATTATATATATTTTATCAATATTTTCAGCCTATTCTTTATCGCTTGTTCTCATTTTCTAGTATAGAGTCCCATCCGCTTAAGCTCACAATATTAAACACAATTCAACTCATTAGATTGTCCCGATTTAATTGCATTGAGTTACGACCATTAAATTTTGGGGCGAAAAGCATATCGCAACAGATAATTCGCATCTCGCATTGCTCATACGCCGCGTAAGCCATTAAATATGCATTTGCTGATATCACCAAAAGCCGTAACGAAAACAGCTTACGTGGCATTTGTGGCCCCGCCCCCTTCTGCTAGTGTGTCTGTGTGCGAGACAACAATAAAAAAAAATGAAAGGGAGAAGGAGAAGAGGAATGGGGATATAAAATAAAAACAATGCATATGTGAAGCGAAAGGAAAAAACAATAGAATTTAAATGATTTTAATGCGTACATTGGATTTTATTGAAGCCAACGAGGCAATTCGGAGTTTGGCTATGAGCTGCATGGCCATCATATGAATACCAAGCCACGCTGCCTGATGCCTGATGCCTGCTACCAACTGGCAACTGGCAACTGGTAACAGCCAGCTGCCAGCTGCCGGCTGGCTTGGTGCGGCTTTTCATTCGCACTGAGCAATAATAATAATTGTCAATTGCAGCAGCTGTCGTCGCTGCGCGGCGGCGGCGGCGTCGTTGTTGTCGGCTTTTTCCATATTCAATTTCAAATGAAAATTTCATGCCGCCAGCAGCCGAAAAACCTGAACAGGCAAAGCCTCGACCCAAGTCCCGACCGAGACCGGTGTAAATTTAACGTTAGCTTTGTTAAATTCATTCTCGGCGTGGCGGCAGCCAAATCTTTTGCATACTTTCGGGCAAGGCCGACGTGGCACAGCGACACAGCTGCTAGTTTTTTTGCTTTTCTTTTTTTTTCTGAAATTTTTAGCACATTTTTTGCATATGTTTTTTTTTTTAAACCTCAGCTGAGGAGCGCGTGCGTGCATGTGTGTGTGTGTGTGCGTATATGATTAGCTTTCAGCGTAGAGTTATGTGCGGTTTTTGTGGTTTCTGTTTTCGCTGAGCTCAGCTATTTTGGTATTAACTTGATCTGCTTTGAACAGATTTGCTGGCATTTTCGCATAAGCTACTGCTACTGCGCTCACGTTTACTAACAGATTTTGATTAGAAATTGCTTGAGGTTGCACTTGCTTTGCTGGCGTTGTTGTTGTTGGTGTAACCAAGTTGATTGCTTGCATCTGTAGGGCTGCAGTTGGCTAGAGTTTATGGACAGTTTTGTGGGTTACTCTGGGAAGTGGGTCAGCCAGCGCATGGCAGCGTTTTTAAACGAATCCAGTTTGTTCTTTAAAAGATGATATGTGTCAAGGCAGCAGAGAAATAAACTGTGAGAATAGAAAGAGAGGACTGAGACAGAGCGAGTGAGAATGAAGTCATATATGCGCAGTCGAACAGCAGCTCTTGCATTGAAATGCAAATGAATCGTGTGCAGCAGCAGCTCAGTCTCCAGCTGCCTACAGAGAGAGAGAGAGAGAGAGAGAGACAACAACGATAATAGGCACATAACAACATTATCATTAGCAGGCAATGGCAGCACATTAAACTGCAATTGTTGTTCTGTTGCTCTGTTGTTTTGTTGTTTTGTTGGCCGTGCTGCAAGTGTCTAATTGATTTTGTTGCGTCAGGTGCAAAGGCTCTGACGCCTGGGCGCACCAGGCATGGGCGAAGCATTGATTTGCATACGAGCCACATTAAGCGAGTGCTGCAACTAAAAGCGCATTTTAAAGCCTTTGAGCTTGATGCGTACCTGCCAAGTACTCTCACGTTATGTGTTTGCCAGCAAATTTCATTTTGATGAAGCCAATGTGTGTGTGCCATGCCCAGTTGGCCTTAAACTAGCTGAAAGCCTCCAGCTGAGTGGCCCGCTACGGTCCTCCAGACCCCCAGCTGTGCCTGCACCAGCCCAGCCCAGCCCAGGCTGCAGAGTCATTAGCATATGTTGTTTGGAGTTCCAACAAAATAGTAAACAACCAGCCAAACAGCACACACCCAAACGCCCCCATACACCCACGCCCACACACACGCACACTCGTCTACATACCGCACCACAGGCGGCCGTTTTGGTTGGGCTCAGCTGACAGGCGAGCTGTCAAAGCGGATTTTAGAGCACTCGCCACCTGGCAAACAAAACATACAAAAACAAACAGCCATAAGAACCAAAAATTCAGAGTGACGAGACGAACGTTTGGATACCCTGAGTTTCTTGAATTTTAATTCAAATTGAACTGAATCGAAGTGCGAGAAAAAAAAGACAATTAAACAGAAAATATAAATAAAAAAAATTTAAATAAAATAAATTATTATTATTAGAATGCATGCTATTCTTTAATACAGAATATTTCGCTGAACTTTAAAAAAATAATTACGAAGAATAATAGCTGCATTCAGATCTAATAAATTACAAAACTGGTATATAAGATACAAAAATAATATAATTAAAAAAATTAATTTCAGTAAAAATTTCAAAGGTGAAATTCAATTTTTAGAGTTGAATTTTATATAAATATATACATAAGTTCTAAACTAAATATAAATATTAAAAATAAATTTAAAAATTGTGAATTCAGTTTATATAGATTATATTTTTTTAAATTACTCAATAAATATGAATAAATATAAGAAATTATTTAAATTATTAATTTAATAAAAAATGTGCATAACTTATAAATTAAATATTTTTTTTATGAATTTATAAATTGTTATTTAAATATATTTAAATTGTGAATAAAAATATATTATTTATATACAATTTTTAAATTGTGAGTTAAATATATAAATATTTTAGATCAGTTCATATTTATAAAAAAGAAATATAAAAATTGTAAGTCACAAATGTATAAATTGTAAATTAAATATTAAATAAAAAGCTGTCAAGATAATATTTATTTATCCTTCAAAAAAATTACCTAATATAAAAAAAAACTTTATTGATTTTCATTCAATTTGAGAAAAGAATTAGACAACCAGAATATTTCTATTATGCAAAATATATTTTATACATTTAAATCACACATTAACATCACTTAACATTTGGTCTCATCTGTTACATCAAGTGGCCCATAGCTAGTATACCTTATGTATGGTAATGATGAGAACTACAACTACAAACACCTGTCGAGAGTTGAGTGTTGGACAAAAAGGTTCAAGTACGTGTCTAGGTTGTTGTTGCTGCTGCTGCTGGTGTTGCTGGTGTTGGTGTTGCTGATGCTGCTGTTGGTTTGGCCTTGGCCAAACTGCATTGTCGCAGTGTTGTTGCTGTTGTTGCTGGCGCTGTACGTGCTGTTGATGCTGCTGTTTTGTGGTTACATTTTTGACAAGTGCGTGCTCGGCGTGTAAGCGAGAGAGTGCGAGCCGACCTTATATAATGCCTAAATACATACTATATATATGTTATATTAAGAGCAGCGAGTGGGTGTGGGCCTGCTTAAATATTTAATTTTCATTACGCAGAACTCAAATTGTAAGAAAAACGTACTTTAGCCGTACAGCGCTGACTATATAGAAATCATTTCTTGATTCTGAATATGAGGCTAAAAAAGTTTCGTTACAAAGCATACACAGGAAATGAGCTCATACTTATAAGACTATCCTGACTATCAGTAGATAGAATTGGAATCAGGATAATAATTTGATGAAGCTCAACAAATGGAGGAACGCCAGTCGGTTAAGGGGCAGCCCAAGCGCAAGTCGAAGCGCTCGCAGCTCGGGAGCAAGCACTCTCTCCTGGCAGCCCGTATAGAGCCGAAGCCCTTTGTCCAGCGCGTGTTCCTCTACCTCCAGCTGAAGAACATAACGAACATGCCCGTGGTCTCGTACCCGTTGGAGCTGCATCTGTACCACGCGAAGAGCACGCTGCAGAAGATGTGCGACCACTACACCACGGAGACGATTATCTATGCGAGCGAGTTCACGCAGGACAGGCCGTCCTTTGCCATGGGCATCATTCAGGACAATGTGGACGACATGAATACGTTCAGCGACAATCCTCTGATCGTCACGCTGTATCAGCGCATTCCACGCCACCGCAAGGACAAGTTGATCACGGTGAACAAGGTGCGGGGCGAGGCTTCGAACTGGATCATGAAACGTAAATCCGGTGACGGCGATGGTGATGGTGATGGTGATGCAGAGGGTGAGGGCGAAGGCGAAGGCGAGGGTGAGGGTGAGGGTGAGGAGGAGGGCGAAGGCGAGGGCGGAGGCAAAGAATACGTTGAGGAGTCGCTAGAGTTCGTGTCGCGCGGCCATTGCGACCTGCTGCAGCTGTTCCATCGCAAGCGCTTCATCAACAACGTCCAAATACTGCTCTATCCGGAGTACCACTCGAAGCTGCAGACGCAGACGGCCCAGAAGATAATGACCACCAGCGAGTGGCACATGTACTCCATACTGCCGATACTGAAGCACACGCACTTCTCGAACGTGGCCTTCATAACGCTCGAGTCCATCTACAATGCGTCCGAGGACCTGCAGGGTCAAGCCAGGCACCTGGGCATGAGCCTCTCCTTGCGGGCCACGAGGACTGAGGACGATGAGCCCGCCGAGGTGCTGCCGCTGTGCACCTTCTACAGCTTCGGCGTGCAGATCATCAACTACCAGAACAGCGTCGTCGTGTGGGAGAGCATCAAGCGCGACCTGCTGCACATGGACCCGGACGGCATGGCCAACATCCAAATGGAAACGAGCCTGCGCGTGCCCGTCCATCGCGTATTCCAGCGCCTGCTCAAGACGAACGGCGTCGACTTCAAGCTGCACGAGATTAATCCCATGAAGGACGCCGCGCTGATCAACAACTCGATGCACCGCTACGTCCTGACCGAGCAGATGCAGAAGATTCTCGAGGCGGCCGTCGTGAACAACGACTACGAGCTGCTCCTGCAGCTGTACGACGAGGTGCCTAGCAAGGTCCTCTACGAAGGCGTCATTAACCTCAGCGTCTTTGGCTACCCTCAAGGTGAGTAAGGCAGATTTCCATATAACAGACATGATCAGCTGCCTGCCTCCACTGCTCAGTCAATGCTTGCCGCTTTGCCAGCGTGCTCACCTCGGCGGAGAGGCGCAGCAATCGAAAGACCTTGCGCATGACTCAGGCGGAGTCGCCTCCCCTGCCGATGCTCGCCATTGTGAAGCTGTGCTTCTTCCAGCCCCTGACCCTGCACGACGTGTCCCTGGACACGTACAACGAGGACAAGCTGAAGGCGGGCCAGCTGCGCCGCTGCTTCTCCATTGATCCGTATATCGACATAAACAAGCAGGATATCTTGAAGGAGCAGTATCGCCGCTTCGACGAGCTCATCAAGGACGTGATTAGCTACATCATCAAGAACGATCTGGTAAACCTCGAGGAGCGCCGCAACTACTTCTGCTGCACCCTGAGCAACCTGCGCAACTTGCTCGTCAACATCTGCGGCAACGACTTCAATGTCCGAATGCCGACCAAAACCAACATCGAGTTTCGCGTAAGTCTGGCACTCTCTATCTCTCCTTTCTCTCTATACCTCTCTCTACCTTGCCAGGAGATGCTGACGCACATGCACAAGGATCTCATGGAGCGCATTGAGCGCATTCTGACCGACTGTGGCTGGGAGACCCTCGATAACTGTGTGCTCAACAAGGAGCGCGACCAGCAGCGCATACGACGCCTTTTGGACGAGCATCGGAACCTGTGCATGGTCGGCGACTGCGTGCTGGCCAAGCAGCTCTTCGCCGAGCTCAAGTCGGCCTGCACCAGCAAAATGCAGTTCAATTTCTACGTCTTCCTCAACTCGGTGCAGTCGCTGAACTTCGACCAGGCCACGACCTACTTGCTGCACCAGACGGAGTCCAATTGGGACGGCGAGTACTTCGTGTGGGTATTTGATGAATGAGAAACTCTGAGGAGTGGGCCTAACTAACTCTTGTCCTCTCAGCAATTTGCTGAAGCTTTACATTGAATATCAAGTTGAGCTGAAGTCTGAGCTGGAGCTGGAGTATCAGGACGCGCAGCTGAAGCTGCGGCTGGGGGCGGGCTTTCAGTCGATGAGCAAGCCGCCCCAGGCCTTCAGTAATATGATTGATAAGCTCTGCGCCTTCTGCACAGCCAACAACTTGGACTGCGAGGCCTGGATACTGCTCTACTGCTATTACCACCAGAAGGACTATCTGCCCGGCATGGAGTACACACGCTGGAAGTACGAGAATCTCTACCACGTGCCCCATCGCGCCATGCCACTGACGCCACGGCCGCTCTACGAGGCATTGCTGCCCCTGAAGGTCGATCTGGAGAAGAAGAGCCCACACGTCGTCAAGTTCTACACGGTCTTCAGGACCTTTGCCGACTTGGGCGCCTACGCGTTCGCCGAGACGATCTACAAGCACATCGCCACCGAGTTCTCGGCCATTGAATCCTACTTGGTCACGACCACGCTGAAAATGCTGCAGGGCCAGATTGACGAGACGTTCAAAGTGCGCCAGCTGCACACAGACCGCACCGAGCGTGGCCAGATGATGGTGAGTTGCCTGCCAAATGAAGAGAGCTTCACAGTTTCATTCTTCGTGCCAAACAGAAATTTTATCAAGCTCACATCAACGGCAACGTGGAGTACTCACGGCGCCGCTACCCGGAGGCCATTGCGAGCTTTAAGAATCTGCTCGAAATCGATCGCGCCGACACGTCCACCTTGTCCATGTTCTACCTGAGCTTCCTGCGGCTGGCCCGCCTGAGCTTTGAGTGCGAAGACTATGAGCTCGCCCTGCAGGCCTACGAGCTGTGCGTGCCCGCGACCAAGGCTGAGAAGAACTTCATGGCCAACTACGGCATGGGCCTAACCCTGTACTATGTGAGACTTGGGATCTCTTGTTAAAACTTAGAGTTTAACATTTCATATCCCTCAGCTGAATCGCCTTGAGGACGCCATTGTCTATCTGGCACGCAGCACTGAGGCTGATGTCTACATACCCGACTCGTGGGGCTTCTTGGCGACAATTAACTTGCGCTTGGGCTACAATAAGTTGGCCCTAAACTGCTGGAAAATTGCCAAACAGGTTTGTTAGCTGTCACATATATTAGTAGAATATTGAAGTATAATTGAGTTTTGTTATCCTAAATAGTATCCCGAAATCACCATGAGCAAGCGCGTCTATGAGGAGCTGGATAAAATTAAATATTCCGATGTAAATTTGCTGGTCGACGATGATAAGCAACCGACTTAGGGATGAACTCATAGTAATAAATGTGTGAATATTAGAATGATTAGAATATATATTAAAGATATTCCTTACTGAATACCGCTAAGGACTTTTCCAAGTCGGAGCTCGATAAGATAATCGCTGCTTGAAATGAACTATATAAAACTTCTATAAGCTTCGATCTATATACATGATATATATTTCCTACACACTTCAGACAAGGCTAAGCTCTTCAGTTTACGTTTCCAGTGTGCCTCTGCATACAAACCCCTTTTATTTAATTCATTTTAAAAGTCATAATATTTAAAAGAGAGCACGGCAAGCGAGGCTTCTGCTTTTGCGCCTGGTTTATGTTCAGTGGCTAGATAAAGCTTGATGAGTTTGCTCAGTTCGGCCATTCGCAATGGAAGGCTTATTTGGGCAAATGCTTTATGTATTCAGATGGCAACACGGCGGGAGCTCAAACAGTAAACACTTCAACAAGTTGACTCTCTCGGCTGGGCTGAGCAAAGTCGTTCTGGAGACCGCATTTATGTGAGTGCAGCTTTTATGGCTCCCACACTCACACGCATAAGTTTTATTAGACACGGCAGAGCCATGATGTGTGTGTGGGTGTATGAGTGTGCGTGGGCAAAGTGTTAAAAAGCACGCATCGCATTTAAAAGAGGAGATCTTAAATATTATATGGTTTGCTAAAGATGAAATCGACTCGCAGCAACAGCTGCAATAATCTTGAAGAGCTTCAGCTAATTTCAGCTCAAATCCAACCCAAACAAAAACAATTAAAAGCAATGCGCAGCGGCGCGTGGGTAGTTAAATGCAGTCGCTCGATACCGAGTCGAGCGAGTGCCATACGCAAAACTAGCAGCGGAAGAAATGCAATTTATTTGATTTCATTTTTCGTCCAGCTCTTTTCATATTCCTCTTTTTGCTTTGTAAATTTAAAAACTTTCAGCGAAGTTTGCACATAAAAATGCGCACACGTTAAAATAACAAAAAGAAGGAGGTGAAGGGAAGGGCGGGACAGGTATACAAAAGTGAATACTTGACCTGTAACTTCACGCAGAATGCACAACCACGGGTCATCGGCTGTTGCAGGAGAGAATCTGTGCATGAAGAAGAAGTGTGTTGGGCAGTGACGAATAGCAGATGCTCTAAGAAAGAAAAGTTGTGGAGGTGAGATATACGAAGAGATGTAGGAGTGCAGATCAAATAGGATTAATATAACATAAGACTGATATAAGGAATAATATATTAGAAGTGAGATATAAAGGGAGAGATATATTAAAATTTGTGTTAAAGGACAGATTTGAAGAGATATATCAGAGGAAAGGTAGAAGAGGAGAGATAATGGAAAAGATATATAAGGATAGATAAAGGAGAGGAGAGAAATTAAAGGAGAGATATGAGAGCAGAAATAGATATGAGGCGAAATATAAGACGAAAGATATTGGAAAAGAGAGCAGAGCATATAGAAAGAAGAAATATGTAATAAGAAATATATTGAAAAGAGAGAAGATAAGAAAAGAGATATTCAGAGAGAGAGAGAGAGAGAGAGAGAGATGCCTCTAATGAAAGTCAACGTCTAAACAACTCTAAAACTGTATTCATTAATATATTGCACATTTTGCTATGTATTTTATATTTTTAATTTATATACAAACTCTATATTTGCTATAAATATACCTGGCAAAATAATCAACTTTTCTTTGTCGCATCCAATATGCAGTTAACATAGCAGAAACTCTGATTTATATAGCTGGCCTCCATTGGCATATGCTCCATGGCAAAGAGATTTCAAAGGCTGCTCTGCTCTATACTCTTGCCAGCTTTTAAGAACGCTGTATAAATTTTATAAATTTATTATGCCACAAAGTAAAAGCTGGCGAATGAAAGTGCGGCAGGAGCTGCGGCTGCCAGTGCTTCGGGTCGATTTCTGTGCCAGTGCATAACTTGTTGTCATATTTTGGTCTCGTCCTTTGTACAGGGTAAAACTTATTATTATTACTACTATTATGACTATTACTATTACTATTATTATTACTTTTGCTGTTATCATTATGAGGTGGCATAAAGCAGCATTAAACTTGCATAGCATAGTTTTGGGCTGCTTCAGCTTGGATGCAACGCACTTATTGACGCCATTTCGCATTCACCATAAGCCGAAAGTGTCAAAGGCACAAAAGCTGCCACTGCCACAGCCACAGCAGTGCCACAGCGTGCAAAACTTAGTTAAAATGCAACGTTCACAACTTTAATATAACTTAATCCTTTTGCGGTGCGCATGAGAGTGTGTCTGTGTGTGTGTGTGTGTGTGTGTGTGTGTATATTGTAACTTACGAATTATGGCGTTAATACCATTGTGTGCTTATGAGCAGCGCAGTAGCCGTGTGTATGAGCTTATCTCAATGTGTGTGTATGCTTAGTGTGTGTGTGTTTGTGAGCTCTTGTTACTTTAGCAAGTTGACTTTAGGGATCATCATTAGACAAAGTTGCGTCGTCTGTGCGCCGCAGCGCCGTTTGAGCCGCTCTTTCAACTTTCGCTTTGAGTCCTTTTAAGTGGAACACTTGCCAGCATCAGGCATAAGAAGCAGAATAAGTTGAAGACATCAGGCATATGCTATTAATTATTAGATAATCTGCTCTGCTCAGTCTGCTTTATTTATGCAAATGAGTTGGGCCGAAACTTTTAATTGATTTTTATTAGGCAGTGAAAAGTGTTTGTTCGAAGTAAAAAAGTTTTGAAAATTTTAGCTAAATATTTGAATGTGTCAAAATTTATATTAGATTTTACTCTAAGTTTTATATGAATGTTTGTATATTGATTAGTCTCAATTTTTATTTATTAGATTTTAATTTAAAATTAATTGCATTGCCAATTGCTAATCAGTTTTTGTGCATCTGTTGAGCGTTAGCAATATAATTGATCGAATTCCGTTAGCAAATGTTAATTAAATATTATTTTTCAAATTATTTTAATTAATTAAACTACTTTTTTCCTTTTTGTATATAAATTAATTTTAATTTAAATATATTATATTTAAATTTAAAATTAATTTAATTTCAAATTTCGAATTTAATTAGGAACAGATTTAGAGGTTTATTAAAATTGTTTTTACTCAAACTTCAAAGGCCGCACAGCAGCAGCTGAAACTCTTCTTTTAATTATTTACAAAACGTCGAAGGCATGTACAAAATAATTGCTTAGCTCTGCTGCGAGAGAAAATAATTAGAAAAATCTATAAATGAGGAGACGTCAGAGACAGAGCCCGCCACACGTGGCCAGAGCAAAAACCACTGAAGGAGAGCTGCCACACACAGCTGTCAGTATTCAGATCTAACAGCACACACACACACACTTATCAATCTAGATATATATGTGTGTGGGTGTGTGTGTGTGGTCCGATTAGGAAATGCTAAAAACAGAATTTGAAAAATGTCACGTATGACATTCGTTGGCAACTAAGACGGAAATTTACCACTAAATGACACTCGCTCAGCCAGCGCACGCCCGAATCCAGCTGTGAGCAAGTCGGAGAGGGTTAAACGAATGAGTGCTGAAGCTTGTGTGAAGTGAACTTGAATGAATGCCGGAGATTTAGTCAAGTTATGGCCACTCTTTGCAGCCAGGGAAACACGGCGACTTATCTGAACCGAAATATGTGCATACATGTATTTAACTTAAAGAATGGTATTAATTTCATTTACATCTGTAGGACCTAAGCCGAAGGCGAAAGGTATATTTGAGTCTGCGGGAGTGATCATAGTGTACCCAGGCCAAAAACTTGAGCTTTGCGGATTCAATGCTCCGTAACTGTAGACTTGCGACACTGGATTGTTGGGGACAGCTTGCGTGTTGGTGTACATGGGATTGCGACCGTACGGCCAGTTCCCATACATCCTGGCCATTTGCTGCTGCTGCTGCTGCTGCTGTCGCTGTAGCTGCTGCAACTGCTGCTGCTGTTGGAACTGAAGAAGTTGTTGCTGCAGCTGTTGTTGCTGCTGCTGCTGCTGCAGTTGTTGCTGCTGCTGCAGCTGCTCCTGCTGCTGTTGCTGTTCTACTGGTTGCTGTTGCTGTTGGCGTTTCGGTTGCTGCAACTGGGGCGGGAATCGGGACACAGTTGGCGCCGTCTGTGGCAGTTGAGTCTGTGGTATCCGCCGCTCACGTCTTACGGCTGCCCTGGACGTGGCGAGCCGCGCCAGCTCTGGCTGGGACTTGTACTGAGAGTTGGTAGCTGCTGGCGGTTGTATTAGCATCCTATCAACTTGGAATGGATATCTTTGGCTGTCAGGGGCCAGTCCGTTACCGTAGATAGCGGTGCCAATGCAGTCGCCCGATGCTTGCTGAAAGGAATTCGTTGGGTTAGGTCTCTGATATTTAGCCATTGTTTGAGTTATCTATGTAAATGCTGAATTTTAAAATACACCAACTGATTTAGCATCTAAAAATAAAATAAAAGCCTGCATATGGCATTTGCTTAATAAATATTTTTCAACTGGTGAAAATCGAGCTGAAAATTATTCAAAACCCTACGCCGAAGTTAATTGCAATGCCTATTACATAAATAAACTTGACAAATGCTTGACAGAGACGAAACAACAAAAGAGTTCACACTCGCACACACACATAGAAGGGGATTTCATCCACACACACAGGAACTCATTAATTTGTAAATTGTCAAGAGCCAGGAGACAGTGGCAGCCTTTTGTCTGGCAACGGCCTTATCAGCACGTACATTCGAAGACTTTGCAACATTGATTACAATATGTGTAGCTCAGACAGAGAGGTCGCTGCTTTGGCTTTTTAATTAAAATATTCCCCGAGTCTGAGCTGAAGTGGAAGTCAGCTGGCTCTCCACAGAACGTAGGTGCCATGAGGAAGCATTTAGTCTAATGAACTGAAGCCTTTTATTATTAGTCCTCGCCTGATGAGTGGAGCTCACAGTGGTAGACTTTATCTTACTCTATAAATATATATAAAAATATATATATATATATATATATATATATATTTGACGATAGTATAGAGTGATATAGTATAGCTCATAGCATTCCATGTAAAAGATTTCAACTTGGGAGTGGAACAGCTCTGAGGCAGTTAGATTTAGTTTATTTCCGGCTTTGGCACAGTGCACAGCCATAATCCAGGGCTATAGTTAAAGATATTTATTATATATTTATAGAAATCGTTAAGTGTATTTTACGCCCTGGATTATACTGTAAGTAATCACAATTAATAATCAATTAATCCTAATTAAATATTTATTAAAGATATTGATTTGAAAAATCATGATTGGGAATAAGGTACTCTTTAACTCGTTCAATATTGGGGCAAGTCCGAAAATGAATTCGCCCAGGAGTAAAGCGCGAAGTGGACGGACATCGACGGCCGGCAGATTGACTGTGCCGAGGCCTTCGGCTACATCGATCAAGTCTGGACGAAGCATCGATGATCGGTGGAGTGAACTCGACAATTATAATTTTACTGAACTGAATCCGATTCAATGTTCGGAGGATAGCTTGTATTCGGGAACGTATTCCTTTGGCCGCAATCGCACAGAATCGAGCTCTATTGATGAATGCTTTAATCACATGCCGATGCACAGTCAGCAAAGCCAAAGCTCTCTGGGAAGTCATCACCAGTCAGGCAACTCAGCTGCTTCAGTTGAAATGTGTTCAAAAGGCTCCTTTGGCGACCTATCGGACCCCAGATCTGTCCTCAGAGCTGTTGCCTCGCAGCTGGATCAGTCGATAAGGACCGCAGATTCGGCCATCTCATGTCACACATCAAGATCCACGACAAACAGCCGAACTTCCAATGGAAATTATCGCAAGCCTCGCAAAAGTTCCCCCAAGTCTCATGCGCCAACGAACATGGGAAACAATGAGATTCAGTCAGAGGGAAGTATCCACTCCAAGCCGGTGCTGAAGCAGGTCATTGCCTCGGTTAGGAAGCAGCTGACTCATCTGATAAAGACCGCAGATTCGCTAATCGTCAAGTCCAACAAGGTGATCAACCGCCTCGATGCCTACAACAATATCACGTAGTTGCAAAGATGCACATTGATCTGACTGCTGACATATTGATCCCAAATTGTACCGACAACTTTGAAATTCACGTAAAAATCGATATTTTGTTGTTCTTTTGCCAATGAAAATAACAAATAAATAATATGGTAAAAGTGGAAGTTAAACAGTTTCCTTTATCAAAATATACCTCAGCATGCCATGGTAGGACTGTAGTCCCCAGCACCAAGGTCCTGCTTCGTTTCTGGCTTTTGCTTCAGTTTATTTTAAATTTTCAGTCGCACAATAGTGTTCTCATTCTTATCGAAATCCAGGTCGATAAAAATGCACTAAATTAAAAGCACGAAAAAATACATTTTTGGCTAGAAAATACTCAGAAAACGGCAGCTTTTCCTGGATCCACTGCGGACTTTTCTCAATTCGACCATATAATATCTCAAATTACTTAAACACTAGCCAAAATGTTTATTATAGACGACAGCTATGAACAATTCGATCCCTTCAATGTTGGTCCAGTCAACAAGGAAGTGCACACGTACGAGCCCCACACCGCCCCATCCTTTCCGCCGCCAGTTCATGCCACTTGGCCGGAGCCAAAGAAGCACACCAACAGATCCGTCTCGCAGGGCACCCTGATCAAGGAGGCCTCTCACGATCTCCAAAATAAAACATCTCGATTGATAAGCGCTTCCAAAAGACAAATACCTGAAAGCAAGCCAAAGTCATCGCCGTCTGCGGGACGATCCAGAGCAAAATCGAGTGACCAGAAAAATTCAAGGCACTGAAATTGTTCCCGGCATCGGAATGAGAAACCTTTAGTGTAAATAACTCCCTGGATTATACTGTAAGTAATAATAATTAATAATTAATTTATTATAATCATTGATAATTTTTTAAGATATTCGTTTTGGTACTCTTTAATGCGTTCAACATTGGGGCAAGCCCGAAAATGATATCTCCCAAGACAAAAGGGCTATGGGGACGGGCACCTGCTGGGGGCAGGGTAACTGTGCTATAGCCTTCGGCCACATCAATAAGATCCAGCCAAAGGCTTATCTACTCTTCTTCTTTATATACAATTTTTCAAAATCATGTGCAAATATATTTTTCATGAATTATATTAGCCAATAATAATAAAAAACTAATTGGAAGAAACTTCCATATTTAGTAAATACACAGTTTGAGATATCCCAGCATGCGCTGAGACTCTCGATGTTTCCAACATCGAAGTCGTGCCACGTTTTCAGATTTTCAGTTCAGTTTATTTTAAATTTTCAGTAGCAAAGTAGTGTATTCATTCTTACCGAAATCCGGCCGAGGAAAATGCGCTAAATTAAAATACGAAAAATACGATTTTGGCTAGATAACACGCAGAAAGCGGGCTTGAGCCTCAGCACCTTGTCCTAGATCCATTGAAAAATTGTTTCCCAATCAATAGAAATTGTTAATCAACAATATTTTGAAGCTAGCCGAAATGTTTCTGGATGAAGATTATAAACCCTTCTATCCCTTCAGTGTAGGCCCAGTCGGCCACAAATTCTACAACTACGAGCCCCCGTACAGGCCCACGGCCAATCCGCCACTTGTTCATCACACGTGGCCGGAGGCAAAGGAACACACCAATAGGTCCGTATCGCAGGGCACCCTGACCAATGAGGCGGCTCACGATCTCCAGCAGAAGCCATCGAGGATGGGCGAAGTTTCGGTTTCGCAGGCGATCAACAAGGAGATGAACGCCTCCAAGAGGCAAGTATCTGAAGGATCACGCTATCACATAGGTGGCAAGCCCAAAAGCTCACGTTCTTCGGTCCGAGCCAATGCCAAATCGACTGACCATAAAAGAAGTGAGCCCATGGAGTCACCCTCTCGCACGAGAAAGCGTGAGTCTGCAGGAGGCCGTGCAGGTTATGTGAGCGCCTCGCACAAGTCTCGGGACAGCCGCTCGAGCTTTCAGCCAGAACTAACATCTGGCTGCGTGTCTCGATCAACGGTCAAGGGGAAAGTTTCCCGAGGGTCGAGGACCTCGCACACGCTCAACAGGGTCACGCCATCCCTGAAGAAAGTGGCCGACTCAATCAAAAGCGATCTGAGCCAAACGATAAGGTTATCGAAGACTCTACTCGATAAAGCGGCTGAGCTGAGCAGACGCCTGAAGGCTTGCTGCGACTAGTCGCAGCAGCAAGCACCCACTCGTGTGTCTACTAGTTTTAAAGAGGACTGTATGCTATACACATATATACACATACAGATCCTTCATTACCCCAATGCCAAAGAAGAAAAGCTGAATGATTTTCTCACGATTTTAACCACAATAAACTACCAAATTTTAAGCTCAGATCTGGTTTCCTCTTCTTTGTATCGTTACAGAATTTGTATAGGGTATATTGATCTGCTGCATAGATATGTAGCAGGCTAAGGCATCGAACTTTGACAGTGGAAAAGCTGTATATTCATAATCAAGAAGAGTATACCTAGCCATACTTTTCTGTCAGTTTACATAATCATTTTTCAGGGTATATTTGACGTTTGCAGCCCAGTCTACTTATGTAACTTTGCATATTGTCTACAGCCTTTGATCGAACTGATTTTAGTCAGTTTTCATTTAGTTCGTTCAAAAATTTATAATTGTGTAGACATATTCTCCAGTTTCAGAAAACAAGAAAATGCACTAAAGCATAGTAAATATATTAATTTTGGGTATTCGAAAGGCATAGAAGGAAATCTCAAACACGCATAAGCTCCGCGTTTATCTAGTTTAAGAACTTTTAAGGATTGTAAGTAAGCATGAGACAAAGAGCGAAAGTACTTCATTCACATACATCGATATCAGTTTATATAATACACAGCCAATATGTTTGTGGATGACGAGGGCGTACTGTTCAATCCGTTCAGCATTGGGCCGCCCAACAGCGAGAGCCATCGCTTTGACTACAAGATGCCGAGGAGCACAACCTATCCGCAGCCAGTATATGCCACTTGGCCACCAGCAAAGGAGCACATCAACAGATCGATCTCGCGCGACGATGTTAGGCCCACCAAGTCGCAGAGGGGCGAAGTTTCAATTTCGAGAGCCATCAATGAGGAGATGGCCGCAGCCAAACACTACGCATCCGTAGACGGCCGCATCAACGCTGGCCGCCAGCCCCAGAATAGAGGCGGAAACTCCATGACCGTCATAATGCCCGCGCGACAAGTTGATGCAGTCTCACAGGCCAGCAGCGTGTGCGTGAGTATCGCCTCTGGAGCGAAGTCGAGGAAGAGCACGACCAAGTCTAACTATAGCCAGCACGAGGATGATAAGAGCGTGTTCTCGCGCAAGCCAACCGACTCGAACATCACGCTCACGCCCAAGACCAACTTCAACGCGCCGATGGGAAATGCCGAGGCTGATAATGTCTCGCGGAGTCGCCATCGATCCGGAGCCGGAGCCCATGAAGGCAGTGAATTTCAAGCTGAAAGCGATTCGCGCGCTTCAACCAGGTCAGCAGCGACAGCGGACAACGTTTCTCGTGTTTCTGCAAGATCCAAAGCGGATACTACATTGGGCGCTCCTGTTAGGACAGGAGCTAGTGATCGGCATCGGAATTATATATCGAGTGTATCTGTGAGATCCCATGTGCAGGACCGCGATGAAGATAATATATCTCGCATTTCAAATAGGTCTAGAGGTAACGGGGATAATATGTCTCGAGTTTCTGTGAGATCCCAAGCAAAGGACTTTAATGAAGACAATCGATCTCGTGTTTCGGCTAGGTCCAGAGCTAATGAGGATAATATATCTCGAGTTTCTGTGAGATCCCAAGCAAAGGACTTTAATGAAGACAATCGATCTCGTGTCTCGGCTAGGTCCAGAGCTAATGAGGATAATATATCTCGAGTTTCTCTGAGATCTCAAGCAAAGGACCCCAATGAGGATAATCGATCGCATATTTCAGCAAGGTCTAGAGCAAATGAGGATAACATATCTCGAGTTTCTGTGAGATCCCAAGTAAATGACCTCATTGATGATAGTCTATCGCGTGTTTCGGCTAGGTCTAAGGTGAATGCAGACAACGTATCTCGTGCCTCCACCAAGTCCAAGACTAAGGACAACAATGAGGATAATATATCTCACGTTTCTGGAAGATTTATAGCTAATGAGGATAACATATCTCGTGTCTCCGCCAGATCCAAGACTAAGGATCGCGAAGGCGATAATGTTTCAGTGAAGTCCAAAGCAAACTCCAAAGTGGATGAAAACAACAATCCGATTGTCATCGACAGAAACAAAGCCTCCATAAGGGAAGTCGCCGACTATGTCAAGAAAGAGCTGCAAATGTCGATGGAGACTTCAAAGTCGCTGGGCGAGAAGGCGGCGCTGCTCAGCGATCGCCTCAGGGCCGGCAATGAGTTCAAGCACAATCGCTTTCACTCCCTGATTCGCATGTACACACAGAATGAGCCACTCAGGCGCTTCCGCGACGATCGCATGTCCTTCTGGTTCAAGGATGCAGTGCTCTCCTAAGCCCACCACCAGTTTTTTCTCAACCGCATTTCCCGCCATTCCCAGCTTATGCAAATATTTGAAATTTAAGACTGAAACAAATTTCCAAAAACAACACAGAAAATTTTATGATTTGCGGTTGAACATTTTGCTGACATTTCGTATCATTAATTTAAATACGCAAAATTTTGCGGTCGGCTGCGAATTGTGCAGTTCGCACACTGCGCCGCGTCGGGCCATAAAATATGCAAAAACATTTGTTTCATTTGCGCGCAAAACGCAAAACGAAAAAATCCGTAAAAAAAGAGCAAGTTTTTGTTAAGCTGCGCAGCGAATGCAAATTGCTATCAAAAAGGAGATTATACTAAGGATATGCAGCTGCATGAGCTCACGCGTCCTTCTATCAGTATTTCGAATATCTTTGACAAGGTTAAGTCTACTGTCTTTAGTAAGATTTAATCGATGAGCCGATCAAATTACGTTTGCGAAATCCTAAGAAAATAAAGAATTTAAGAGAATTTCAGAGAATTTATTATATTTTTATTGCATTTTTTTTTTGTATCTAAGTTTATAGTACAATTGAAGCGCTCTTAGCGAAGCTGAACTGTAGCTTTATGGCGAGGGCCACATTGTTGGCCGTGTTGTTTGCAGCATTGTGGTTAATTTTATTTATGGCAACGCAACATGCTAATTGCAGCAACAGCAACAACCCTCGCCTGCTGGCTGGCTAATCAGGGTCAGATTTGTTGGCCGAGCTGCCTCAGTGGAGAGCGGGCGCTGGGCTGGTGGCAATTATAACAAATTGCATGTCAATTCTGCAGAAGTCTCCCCGCTCTCCACTCACTTACTCTTAAGTATGCCAGCGAAGTTACATATATTTATATATACAGATAAATATATATTTGATATTTATATATTTATATGCAAATGCAAACATTTTTATGCTTGCCAGTGCAATAAAGGAAACAACTGCAATAATGGCAGCGGGCGCATAAAGTACCAGAAATAATAGCAACAAACAACTTTGCAAAAGTGCAAAAACCAACAACAACAACAACAACAACAATAGCTTTAGCTATAGAGCAACAACAATCGAAATGAAACAATCGCAGCGCGCGGCATGCAAAACAAAACAGAGAAAAATATATTTAATACGAAAAGTTTTGCAATAACGGAAATGAAATGGAAATGGACGCGCGCCAATAGACATAAATGTGTGCGAGGTGCCGCTGCCGACAGGATACAAATAGGACACGGCAGCAACAGCAGCCAAGCACCATCAACACTAACAACAGCAACACGGATAACAACAACAGCAACAGCGAAAGCAATCTGAATGCAGGCCGTGCGAGAAACAAAAGACCCACAAAATGCAAACAAAAACGCAAACTCAAAAGTATAAACTAACAACAATATCCGGGAAAAGCAATTGCACAAAGCTCAGCGCCGCCAGCTCAGCGCCAGCCAGGCCTCTGGCAACGGCTGTAAAATATTAAAAGTCCAAAATAAGTATGCGCTTTGAGAGAGTTGCACTCTCCGTGTTGAGGTACTCCAAAAAATGAGTTCGATTAAATATGAACGAGTTCAATGGACTTCAATTGTTAAAAATCTTTTTATCATTTGCTTTTTTAATGAGTGAGAAATGGGAGGGAGGAAGCGTTGGTTTAAGGCGAGTGTAAGCTGGGCTCTATGCTGAGTTGTTGGATGTTAACTTTATTCCAGCAGCTGTTTATGATATTTATAAAATGCCACTGTTGAATCATCAATAAATATAAATTATAAATAAATAATAAAATTTCTTATTGGATCATAATTTGCCTGAAGCTGCCTTTAAACGTAAATAAGTCTTTAGTTTGCATTGATTCCATATGCTTTAAGGCTTATTTTCCAATCTCTAAATTAGCTTTGCTTCTTCATTTTATTTAAATAAGGTAAGTTGCAATAAATATAAATATTTTTAAAATTTTTTTAGTTTATTTTTGACATTTCTCAGCTACTATTTAATATTTATATATTTTTTAAATTTTATATTTAATATTATTTATCTATAATATTATATATAATTACTTAATCATGTCTTATACTATTAAGGTTACTACAGCAAAGCTCCGCTTGATTGTGTTGTATAAGACGCAGCTGAAGTGCACTTAGACAAAACAATAAAATCAGTAAGCTAATTAATTGCAGGAGAAGAAAGGGTGTGTTATGATTACAGGTGGGTGGCTAACGCAGCCAGTGCACAATTAAAGCTGCTGCAATGCAGGCCAAAAGGTGGGCTGGCAAGTAAACTTGCTCGACATGTATTTACTTCAAGTCATTCAGTGCGGTGTACGGTGCGTATGCGTAATAAAATTGAATTAATACAAGGCCGAGCAGCCATTTTGTGGCACATTTTCGCCTGCGGCTTGTGTGTCAGTAAATAATGCTCAAAATTGCAGCCATGTGTGTGTGTTGGCTCTATTGACCCTAAATGAAAACATAAATTTGAGAGAAAACTCGATAATCGAGCCCAGGCCGAAGCCCAGCAGTGCCCTGAAGCCTTGAGCAGTTTGTCTGCCGTTGTACTTCGGCAATTATTATTAGTTCAATTTTGAGTTTGAGGCCAATTTATTATTGGCCTGATGTGATTTGCGCATCAGAGGGACATGCACAATGCACAAATATTGACAGGCGTTTGCTTAGCGGCAAGTGGCGTAATATTATCTTAATTTATGGCTAACAAGCTTAGGCGAGCTATCGCTCTCTCGCTCACTCTCTTACTCCCTGTTCGTGTCTGCTCAGTCGCAACTGAGCAAAGTTTATTTGACTTGCTCTTAAGACTTTAACCACTTGTTTGCCACTTAGCCCTGGCAACCAAAGGCTGACAAATGCCCAGGCCATTAATTAGTTGTGCGTACCAATCAACAGCAAGTGAAATTCAGCCGTAATGAATCAGCTTGACTCATGCAGCAGCTTAGGAAATTTTTATCAATAATTTGACTTCCATATAAGCATATACATATATCTACAGTCGATAAGATCTAGCATTCAGCATTATAATATAATTAAAGCTTAATTGCACAAGAATAAATTCAATTTTTATGCTCATTTGAGAAGTGAAATGGGCATATTAGTTTTGTTACCAGCTTTAGATGATGAACTCACAAATACTATAACTTAAAAAGAGTGTTGCGGGTTTACCCCAAGAGTGTATGTTTCTTACTCTTCGACAGTCACATGCCTGCAGACTCCTTGCAGACTCCTTGCTAACTCCTTCGCCACAATAGACTCTACTGTATTCGAACCCTGAATAAGTATTGTGCAGTCAGTTACACCCAAGCTTTTAATTACCTGTTTTAGTTTAAAGCTTATCACAAATACGCAATTGATTTAAATGCGCTTAAACGTTTTGTTATTCAGTTTGTAAATATACCATTACACGCCTTATTATCAGCCCCAGCAAATTATTATGCAATTTTCAATTTAGTGCTCGGCGCGTGTGCGATAAGGCCCTTTGCATATATCATTTTGAAAAACCTTTAATACTAAACCGAACACGCAGTGCGATAGGTTTTTGCCGCTTGTTTTCCCCTTTCAATTTTCAATTTACTCTAACTGCAGTTGATTAACAATTTGCAATTTGCATAAATTTTTTTAGCAAATGCCGCGACTTTGCTGCGCATCGTAATTATTTGCCAGGGCTAAAAGCGCCCACATTATGCGTAATTAATTTTTTCTCTATATATGTAAATATATTTATATAAAATTAATT
Organism: Drosophila repleta; assembly: GCA_018903745.1. NCBI lineage: Eukaryota > Metazoa > Arthropoda > Insecta > Diptera > Drosophilidae > Drosophila > Drosophila repleta. The sequence goes on from JAEIGN010000396.1 coordinate 8,407,360, forward strand.
AACAATTTGCATAATGATAAATGGGCGAGGGCTTTAAAAAATTGCACAGCGAAATCAGCGCTCAGCAAAAGTGAAAAAGTGAAATGCGAAAATGGAAATGAAAATCAAGAGGAGAAGGAATATGATTCATAGCCCCATTGTGGCAGACAACAGAGCGAGAGCCGAGCTCTGATTCGTACTAGTGAAAGTCAACTGAGTCATTTGTCGTCATAACTTTTGTCATTAAATGGGTAGCCTGTGGCGCCTGATAGAAGCCGAAGAAGCAGCCTCAGCCTCAGCCTTAGACTGGCTCCTGCCATAGCTCTGGCTGGCTGCTGCTGGGACGTGCTAGACAAACAAAGGCGTTGCATTCGAGACACCAGAGCCATTTGAGCCGGCCTGTGTATACATTTTTCATAACATGCTAAATATGTATAGACGCACAAGCCAACACACACTCACACACGCACACACAGACACTTGAGTCCATATGTACTTAGCAGCAGGCTGGCAAGTCACGTTTCTTAATATGTCTGTGTGAGGGTGTCTCTGTGTGTGTATTTGTCATTGTGTGCTAAGCTTCACACATTTTTAATTTATTTTCATGCCACTGTCTATGCACATACGTATTTGTTTAGCTTTGCTGCAGCTTCAGCCACAGCCTCAAGCAGCGGGTTAAGAGCCCTTTCTGAACTTTTGAGTTATGGTCAAGCAGCGCCTTAGCCGCCGCAGCGACTGTGGTTAAATTTATGGCAGACTGTTTGCTCTTTAAAGTGGCAGCTCGAGCGCTCTCTTTAGCTATGGGGTTAACTGATTGTCTTTCCAATTGTGTGTTTATACCTCGTTTAAAGTTAGCTTCAATAGGATTAGTTCACACCTTCATCTAGTCACCTTTCCCAGCTCTGTTAAGCTCATTCACCCACCTGAGAATGTTTTTCTGCTACCCAACTCAGATCAAGGCAACTATTCAACTGTGAAACATCTCGAAAGCCAAAAAATAAATAAATTCATTAAGCGAATCACATTTTTTTTTTTCAAAAATGGCAAAAAGAACTATTTTCTCAAAGGCTTCCTTGCTGCCCAGTTTTTTGGCTAACAATTGGCAGCTATCTGTGGCTCTGGGCATTGCATTCGTCTTGTTCCTCTGGTTCTTGACCACACCCAATGGTCTTAAGATAATTGACTTCTTTCGTCTGCGCCGACGTCAACGTAGACGTCGTGATCCCATCCCGAGCGCTGAGCGCCACAAGCGCAAGCGTTCGCAGTCCTTGGCAGCAGCACCGAGGGGCGACGCGGAGGTGTCAACCTCAAGCTTGCGTCGCAACTACAGAAGCATTGATCCCACCCAGGGTATCGAGGGAGGCCGACGCATTAAGAATCCCAATGAGGAGGAACACTAAACTAATCTAGAAACCAATTGCTGTTGTTGCTGCTGATTTTGAATTTTTTAAATTTTATTGTGACGAAGTCGTTAACTAACCACCATAACCATTGCTTGATTGATGATTGATTCAAACTGTAAACTGAGTACTTAACATTGACTAAATACCACTTGGAACATTTCTGAAAAACCTTCAACAATATGAATCGCCCGGAGCACTGACCCTGTTTGGGTCTGCATTGGTAGCTGCATTTGCTGACGCATCTTACGCCCAGCGCCTCGCATTTGTTTGCATTTGCGTTAACACTTGCTTCATTTAGCAACTGCAACTGCAACTGAGTGCAAGCTGAGCTGCCGCTGCCGCTGGCAGCAGGTTAAGGACCTTCTTTTGAACTTTAAATGTTTGCTTGCGTGGCCATGTGGGTGACAGCACCAGCCAGTCATATTTGTAACTGTGGCTGTAAGTATATGCCCTGTAAATAAATAATACCAAGGGGGAGGTATATAGGCAAGTCATGAATATGTTTAGTCAGAATACCATCGAGTTTTAATAAATTATAAAAATTATAAAAATATATTTAAGATAGTATATAGTATATTTTATTATAATAAGTAACATTGAACAATTTTAAATTATTTTTGATAATAAAACTAAATATTCACTATTGTAAAATATTATTTAACTATATAAATAATTACTGTAAGCATATAAAGTTCAGTCTGTGTGTCGTAAAGTGCTTTGATTATTTTTATACAATTTTTAAACTATTTTTGATAATTATATAAATGCTCATATGCCTTAAATGAACATTATGTCCATCGCAACATATCATATATTTATATCATATATCAATAATATCTATCATAAAACATCATTTCACCTCATATCTACCATATCATATCGTAGCATTCCACTATATCATCATATTATACCGATCATGTCATATCCTTTAAATCAATTCGTTTTATGATATCATATCTGTCATATCACATAGTATTATATCACATCCTACCATATTATGCCCATCATATCTCTCATATCACATCATCTCATGAGCAACAATAACTTTAGTATAAGTGTTTTTCTAGGGCATCCCCTGTTCGACTATTTCCATCTTCTATATACATATATACTTTCCCATTTGTTCTCTGCTCTCTCTCTCTCTCTCTCTCTCTCCTTCTCTGTCTTTCTCTCTCTCTGTCTCTGCCTGCTTGTGTTTATGTTTGCTTTGTGGATTTAACATAGTCTCACAGGCCATGCGCTGCTTTTAATCTTAAGCGCATTTCATTTACCACAATGGCCATTAAAATTGTCTAGGCTGCCAGGCACACACCCGAACGCACACTCTCACAGTCTCTACGTGTGTCCACTGTCAACTTAATATTTTGCTTCATTTTTTTTTGTTGCGCCTGGCACAGTTTTACCTGGAGACTTATGGTCGGCTTATGTGCTCGCAAACCAATTAAAACGGCCAATGGAAGGGTGAATCGTAGTCCACAAATTAATTTCAAAGGGATTCAAAGCCATTCGACATTCAACTGGATATTTACAATTAATTATTACCTCCACTCTCGCTGGCGTCTGGCGTCTCTTGAAATGTCACAAATTATGATTAAATTGCGGCGCAGTAAATTCAATAAAATGCCCGAAAAAAGCCTCGAAAATAAATTAAAATTATGCAAGAATGCGTTCGAGCCACACAAAAAAAAGAAAAAATGGGAAAAGGGAAACAAAAATAAAAGATGAGTCGAGAGGAGAGAGCACCACAATGTGGAGCAAGCGAAGCGAGTGGAGTTCTGGGCAAATGTAACCGCCAGCTTTACCCAATGCCACATATTTACTTTTATCTCAGTGCAAGCAGCCAAAGCCAAATACGCGCAAACAAATGGGTTTGTCGGTCGACGGCAGCTGGAGCTGGAGCTGTAGCTGTAGCAGGACCAAAAGGGGTGCAGCGACTGGCTCCAAGACAGACAATAAATGTGCATGGTGTGTGCTGCCGCCACTGACAATGCTCAATGCGATGATGCTCTCAAATTGTCGGTCGTTTAAATACATTTAAATATAAATGCAGCGCAGCGGAGAGCACAATGTCGAGATAAGAAGCCCCAGACAGCACATGACGGACATTGAGCAACTGCTGCAGCTGCTGCTGAGCCTCGGAGTAAGTGAATATTTCATTCATTCATTTTTATATTCATTTGGCATAGCCGCTATTCTATCAGCGTGGCATATCATGCACAGACGAGGGTGTGACTGTGGCGAGCTCGCTCTCTGCGTGTCTGTGTGTCTGCAGAGGCTCGCCGCATACATTTTAAACGAGACGTATGAGCGATAAGCAAATATATCCAACACTTGTGCTGCACATTTTAAAATAATGAAAAATCTTCAATGGGGTCAGCTTCTGCTTCGGCTTCTGCTTTTGGTGCTCGGTGGCTGCGGCGAGGCCATGACAGACGAAGAATGGCTGCGGCGAGGCCATGACAGACGAAGAATGATTTTAATTACATATTTCTTGGCATAACGTATACGCCCCTTGGTCCGTCTTGCGGTCAGCTCGACGCGAGCGTCGAGATTCGTTCTCTCGCTGCCTTGATTACATTTTCATTTTAATGCACGATTGAAGATGCATTCGGCGAAATTAATTGAAAACGCTGCCAGCTGCAGAGCTAATATTTGGCTTTCAGCATTGCACACAACTCTGTCCATGGTGCACGCCACATTCCGCATGCCACATGCCACATGCCACAATCATGTCCTCGATGTCGACGCTTTAACGCTTAAGCGACGCGCATGACACTCGCATGCCAAATGACCCTGCTGACGTATCTCTTATTGATTGCGCGAATTACGCGCAGCTCAACTCTTATCTTACTTTTAAATCGAAACTCTGCCAGCGATGTCCGCGTCTCTGCTGCCCTGCGGGACACTTTAGTCATGGCGAATGCTGCGACCACAGCGGTGGCCACTTAATTGCCATTCAAATAATATTTGCCCTGTCGTTTGTCTAGACATTTGACATTTCATGAACTCAGCCAACTGCGCAGCAGCTGAACGTTTGATGGCTAAAAAAATACTTTTGGCCAAAATAAAATGGTCGAATATGGCAAATGCGATAGTGACTCAATTAAAGATGTTCGAGAGTTGAAAACTAAATCTAGTTTTTATTGTCTATCTGCTATATGCTGTCTTGAGAGCGGGTATAGTTGTGGGCGGGGTAATGTCTGCTAGGAGTTTCTTAAGTTCAATTTTCCTAAGATTTGTCTACATTTACCAATGGGTGACAAGAATTATTTGAATACGAAATCAAGTTTAGGCAGGGTATCTAGAGCTTTACATTTGATGCCATTGGCCAGGACGTTTAATTATTAAAGAATCTATAAAAAGTTCTATGGAAGCAGAATAGTACCTTGGCTTGGAACCTTTTCCAAAGGTGACTTTGGGAGCTAACTAAATATAATAGTTTCGACACTTTGCAGGCGACGCACGAGCATCGATTGATAGTTAATTACTTCTTGGGCACAAACTACGACCTTTGCATGATCAAGCCATGAAGAGAATAGAAAGAGAGCAAGAGCTGAACTGTCCACAATCTCTTTACAATATATAAATTCCTTACAGAACTAAATCTTTTGAACTCCCTGCTGCTCTTAAACTACATGTTATATATTGATCCGGCTGTTGGACCCTACATTTATTCTAAAGCTGTATATGATTATGTATATAAATATTTATATGATTGTACTTGTGGTATTAGGGATATGGAATGGAAGAGAGGGATGTACTTTAATATTCTTTTTATGTGTATAAATGTTGATACATAATTATTTATTAGCTTTTAAGCACAAACTCTCTCTCTCTCTCTCTCTAAGTCTACCCTTCCCTTAGCTACACTCACCGTATATTAAACAGCTCTTTTGGCCCCACCTCCTCGGGTGGCTCATATTTGTGCGTGTATAATTTAATTCCCCTGACCTTGGGGCCAGTTGCAGCTCATAAGCCATAATTTCAATCAAGCAAAAGTCAAATTTAATCATCAAGAAAATATTTGATTTCTGAACGCATATTTGTCCCTCAAAAGAAACTAAATGCTAGCTAAGAGCTATAATTATTTGAAATTGTGATTGAAAATAATCAAACTGTTAGCACGGACTGAGGCTTCTTCGACTAAATTATTAAGTCTTGCTGTGAGCAATTATGTGCGACAAAAGACATAGATGTCATCATACAATTATGACAGACAGAGACAGAGAGAGACAGAGAGAGAGAGAGAGAGATAGAGAGAGAGAGAGAGAGAGGGAGAGAGACAGACACAAGCTAAGACAGCACATGCTCGGGCTGTACACACATGCCGAACGCCATGAGGGTGACAGAAATAATTTCATATGCAAGGCACATCATTACATTGTCCAGAAGGTATAAAGGCTGACAAAGTGCTGGCTGGCTGACTGGGCTGACTGACTGACTGGCTGACTTATTGACTGACCGACTGACAGCCAATAAATGTCACTTTATCAACGTTAAAGTGTGAAGAGCTGTCTTGCTGGCAGCCCCGAGCAACCTGCGAACTCTCTAAAGTGCCAGTTTATAGACTCGAACTGGCATGTCACAAATAATTGACAACAATGAGCAGCTGAAATTGAAACAGACAGTTAGACGCGAGCGGGAGGAGCACCAGGACGAGCTTTAAAGTCGCAAAGCGGATGCTAGTTTAATTATATGCCTTTTCGAGTGCACGAGGAATAATAATATCTAAATGAATACTCAGTCTGTTTCTCGTTTGTTCAATTTCCTTTGCATATTCTCTAACAGCTCATCTGCTAAGACGAACATCTATTGTTGTCTTATGGCCACAATATGAGCCACAAGCCATTAGCTGGAATGTTGTGTGCGCGTGAGCACAAAGCTAAGCCACAAATGAAACCGATCAATCATGCTGCCTATATGTTTATTAGCTGCCCTCAAGACAAAGAGAGAGAGAGAGAGAGAGAGAGAGAGAGAGAGAGAGAGCCGCACGTGCCAATCTGAACAGCCAGCGCAAACATATCATAATTAGGATAATGCATAGACAAAGCGGCATCTGAGACATCGTTGACAAGTCGTTCGCATGCCCCTCGGCCCCGCCCTTGCGCCATGATTAATGCATTGTGTTGTCTTCGGTTGCTCAGACGCCGTCAAGTACTCAGATTTTTTGCCAGACAATGGCCAATTACTCAGTTTGCGCTTATTTTCCCCCCTCTCTCTCTCAACTTTACCCTTTCTCTCTGCTTGTTTGTGGTCGTCTGGTGCAATTAATTAACAGGGTCTAAACTACTTTAAGCCTGTTGAAATATTAATAATTTGCAACAGCTACCTGCGCTGCTTTCAGCGCGGCATTAAAAAGTTGTCACAGCGACAACTACTTATAGTTGAAAGAGTTGCTGAACAGAAAGAGAGTGAGAAATATGTTAGCTTTGTGCAAATACATTTGAGGGCTAATTTCTGTGTGAGAGCGAGGCGTACACGCGTCGTATGTGTAATTTTTCATAAAGTGCTGTCAGCGATCGTTACCTAGATATGAGTGCTGCATAGCAATTACCCACTAAGTGCCACTAAATCCAGCTATGGAAATGCAGGCAAGCAAAGCCAGCAAAGTGTAGAAGAACTGTTTGCACAACTGCAGCTGACGACAGTGGGCTGTGGGCTGGCAAGGGGATAATGCCTGTTGGCTGTGAGTAGAGCGCGAGGAGGCGCATTGAACGGCGCACGAATGCAAACAAACAAGCAATAAGGTACGTGGAAATTGTCGCCTTAACTTAGTTTATTATAATGCCACTCGAATGAGTTTGCAACGACTGCTGCTGGTGCTGTGTACTCCTACTTGCTTGCCATATGCATGCACATATCAGATATCCATTCCATTCATTTATGCCCTCGCACACGTTCGTTCGTTCGCCAAGCCAAACGAAATAATACAAGCGAGCAGAACTGAGTTGAATGTGCAACACAACAAAGCCAATGCAAGTCGAAATTAGAAAGAGAGAGAGAGAGAGAGAGAGATATGCAGAGAGAAGGAGAGATGCTGAGTAAGGGATCGGGCTTGCATAGACGACATCTCGACTGTAAGCAGATGTAGCTGGCAGCGAGCGCCTTTGCAAATAGCTGCAGACACGTGAGCTGGCTTTTTTTATAGCCCGTACTATTTACCTTTGTGTGCAATTTGCCATTTACTCAATTTAAATTTCCTCTGGCATTGTGCACTGCGAGAGCTCGCGACAAAGCCAATCGCAAAGTCAGCCTCAACGCAATTGACAATATTGACACATAATAAGCTTCTCGCTCAACAATGGCTGCCATTGTCATCGACTATTTCAAAATAACACTATTGAAATCTTCTCTCAATACAAATTAAATCGAATATAATATAATATATTCGCATATATATTAAAAACACTTTTTTATTGTATCTGAATTTTCATTTGTCCTTTTGTTGGCACTGCAAATAGACAAAGTGATAAACATGATGCGAATATTAATAAATAAATTCAATGTGAAAAAAAATATAATTCGTATTCGCAATGAATATTTAAATTCTGCTTTAGCTTTGTCTTAAATTAATTTACAAAATAAATAGAGATTTTATACAAAAAAATAATATATTTTAATGCTTAATATTTTTTAATGCCAAAAATTAACTTTGTGTAAGCCTGATTAAGTAATCCAATTTTAATATGAATTAAAATTATATTTCTTTTCAAATTAAGTCTATTAGGGTATGTTTCTATAGTACTTTACTTAGTCCATTGATAGGCATGATACATCCAGAATGTATATATAGATCATGAGCAAAAGGCAAAGTGATTTAGAACTCTGTTCAGTGTTCAGACAGACTGAGATTGAACTTTTAGCTGTCATGAATTGTATTTCAATAACATTTATCAATGCAGTTTTAGTATCCAGCGTATCGCGTAGTCAATGCTCGCTCTTTCTGTCACACAAACTTATTTATTTATTTTTCAAACATACAATAAATATTGATGTTATTTATTGGACAATAAACGCGACGTTTTAAGCCCAGCAACGCGTTGAAGCGCAAGCGCCGTTTCGCCCTTGATTAAATTAATCATTTATATACAATAAATAAATAAGCACAAAGATCTACGCCGCTGCCGTTTGTTTGACTTGTTTGGCATGTGAAAATTCACAATAAAATAATCATAATAATACATATGCAGAGGGCACAAAAAGTATTTCAAGTCCAGGCAGGCAGGCGGGCGGCTGCCATAAAAAATAAATATAAATTGCAACGCATTGCTGGCTAAATCCAATATTAATTCAATGAAAATGCATTATGCGATTAATTTATATAATTATGCTTAATACCCGGGCCGGGCTATAATCGCCTCTACGATACGGCTGCCAGCGCGCAAATGCGCTTAATGAGCTTTAAAAAACAAAACTTGCACCCGAAAACGGGAGAGAAACGAGCTGAACTCTTGGCGGGTGACCAAGAGCGTAAACTGCATAAAATCAACAAATGGAAGGCAAACTTTTGGCCAACTTTTAGAGTTTATAAATGTATATATGTATGTGATTACTCCTATATATATATACAGTGTATATATGTGCTGCCATCTCCCCCTCTCCTCTCTCCCTCTCTGTGGATACTTATCGAAGACATTGGCCAACAGAGCTGAGTACTTTTTGCTTACTTTGTTAATTAAAAATTTGCAGTTGTGCTTATTATGCGCAGCAAACAATGAAACGTGAGAAATGTAATGAAGTGGAAAATATAATGACCAAAAAATGTGCAACGATACGTATACTTAATATGCGCATTCTTTATAATTGGCAGCGAAAAGAGACGAGGGAAAGAGAGAATCAATTTGGAATTCAAGCAGACAGATAGTTGAAAACATTCGAATTGTAATTTTAAGCAGCAGCGAAACTCGTATTATTCTAGCAAAAGTAATTTAATAAAGAGAACTGAAACTGATAAAAAAAAAAAAAAATACGAAATGGAAATGGGAATAAATTATAAAAAAATATTGTCATTATTATAAAGTTTTCAATATTTAAAATCAATTTTCGTGTTTTTTATATTTTTTTTTAATATATTCAACATAAGCATATTTTAAATAAATTCTTTTAATAATTTAAATACAATTAAAATATTAAAATAAATATTCCAAATCAAATTTTAACTAATTTCCACTTACATTACAATATTTGTACTACACACATATAAATTATATTATCCAAGAGAAGAACGTTTCTCTTCACAATAACTTAAAATAAATAATTTACAAATAAAATAAATATATATAGATAACAAATATTATTAAAACAATTGCTTAAAACAATGCATATAACTTTTATGCATTTATATTTATATATATAAATATCTATATATATAGGCTCTAATTCTGGCTAAGCTCTGGGTCTGCTTCTGGCCTTGACAATGACTCAGCTTCAGTTCAAGCTTAGCTTTTTTAGTTTTCTTTTATATTAAAATACATAAAATAAGAATTGAAAATTAAATTAAAAATTGTCTCTGCTTGTGCAGTCAATAACCTGCTTTACACTTAGCTCAATTCGCAGTATTTAATAATAAATTTGAAACAAATTTGCATTTTAATGCTCATTTCATTTGTCAGCAAAAGTAGTTTTCCTGCACATTTCCGAGCTTTGTCAATTAGTCGCAGCTGGAGGCCCTGAGGGAGTAGGTTTGCGCCGCTCTGACAGGCGCACAAGTTGCAGACGCAGCTTGTTTCATTAAAAGTTTTCTATACTTGAAACTAATTTGCAGTGCCAATACGAGACAAGTTTGGCAGCTCGCACAGCTCTCATCTATGCTCCCGTTTGTTTCGCTTTGGGTGGGTGATTTTAATAATTTTCGCTACAAGTGGCGTGGCCAAAACTAATTGCGAAAGCCAATTGCAGTGTGAAAATCTATGAAACTAAGAATATATAATGCAGGACCAGCAGATACCCATTAACCAATTCTCAATTAAAGTGAAGGGTTCACATCAGAAGCTCCCCCAACTTGGCTGCTTTGCCAGGGTATGCTTGAACAATAGGAGTAAATAAGCAATGGAGCGTAGCTGGAACTGCGAATATAATTAACTTTCTCAAAAGTAAATAGAATCTTAGTAAGTGAAAACTAAAGACAACAGCTGCTAATGAGTGGAGTTTGCGCGCAAGTTGAACGCGAACTTCAGTGCCAGAGCCAAAACAGTTGCCGAGTGCAATTGCTGTGAGGCAAGTGGAGGCTCTGACTTTAGCTTAGTTCATATTTGAGGGTTCCTCGAGTGAAGTGCGGCAAAGTTTGGCCTGCAAATGATATGGATAAGAAATATTGATTTAATGTTAGCCCAGGCCACAAAGCAGTGACTAGACCCGTTGTCGCTGTCGCTGTCGCTGTAGCTGTAGCTGACGGCAGACGGCGCGTCGCCGCTGTCTGTCTGACTGGCTGGCAGCAAAGCGGAAACGGAAGTGCAAAGCAGCACCACCACCACCAGCAGCAGCAGCAGCAGTAGCAGCGAGGACAAAGCTGGGTAAAACCACAACACAACGGCAATCCCTGTAAATAGCTCGCAGTTTTTGTGGCAGGCAGACGTGTTTTGTTGTCGTTGTCGTTGTCGTTGTTGCTACTCAGAGGCAAATGTTGGACATTTTTACGGTTTCGGTCACTGGCAAATGTCAACGGTATTTTATAATGATGTTGTTGTTGCCGCTCCTGTTGTTGCTGTTGTTTGGTATCCACAAGTTGAAAGAGGAAACGCTGTCAGTCCAGGCAATTGTCTGACGTTTTATTTATTGTTTCCTACAGCAGCGAGGCGCTAAAACTGCCAGCTCCATCTATTACTGCAGACACTAAAATCGCAACTAATTTGCGGCGCATCGGCCCAGCACTCGCCGTCTGCTCGCTCGCAGCTATTCAATTTGAAATCTAACTTGATGCTTATTAAGCTGAACTTTTAAATGGAGTCGTGTCTGCAGTGCTTGCATTTCATTTCCCTGGAATTTCATCTATTCTTACTTTGTCTTTGTTATACCCATGCTTGCTCGGGAATTGTATATAAATAAAACGTTCGCTTTGGCTTAATGCTGAATTCCCAGAATTGTGAAAGGTTATAGTAAAATGTAATAAAGTTGACATATTCCTTGAACGATAGAGTTATAATGTTATTTTAGATTGCATATGAAAGCATTCCAGCTACATTTGATATTTGTCTACATAAATAGATTTAACCAGGAGATTGTGGTTGCTTTATGTATCTGAGCATAAATATTCAAGCTCCTTCATGGCATCTGGGCATCTCTCGTGCCTCTAATTGAATTTCGCTGTGTGCTACTGCTAGATCAAAACTGTCAAGAAATTGATATAGAATTGATTCTCGTGCTCAGCTATCAATTGATTGTGCTTGAGCTTGCACTTCATGTGCAGCATATGATATTATTGCAATTGACTGCGATTGTGTGCTCATCGTGAGTCAATTTGAAAACACTTTCCACATGTCTGTGCTTTTTTCCTGATGCCTGCTGAAAAGCATTAAAATTTCAAATCGAAAAACAAGACACGAAAGTTTTAAGCCAGCATTCAGCGCTCAGCGCTCAGCGCTCAGACAGACAAACAATGGAAACACAACTTGAGGCTCGAGTGCAGCAAAACTCTTATCAAGAAATAAAGCGAGGCGAAAAAAAGTTTTAAGCGTCTTTGCACGCATACAATTTCTCATGAGCAGCAAATACAATTGCACAATAATATATATATATATATATACGTATATATAAATACTCTGTTGCAGATATAGTGGAGCGGGAAAAGGGAATCGGGGACGCATGCAAAAAGAAGCTTAAGCGAAAGGATTTTAAAAGCAACGCGCCTGGCAAAGGTTTTTGTCGTCGGCACTGCCATTTCACTAAAAGCGGCAGACAGCTCCCGAAAAATAAAAGACAACAACAAAAATTGAGCCCGAAAAGCGAAACAAATTTAACAAAAACAAAAAGGAGGAGGAGGAGGAGGAGGAGGAGGAGGAGAACAACTTGCAACATGGCGGATGCTTTGCCATAATGGCTGCCTTAAGACCGTGTTTTAAAATGCCGACTCACGCGCAGTTGGTGCAGCTGTTGCCGGGGCCATTGATGTTTTTATTGCACGCCAAACTGTTGCCCCGCACGGCAGAGCTGGCTGAAACTGGCACTGGAAATTAAAAGCGCGTAGCCGAAACTTTGGCCATTAAAAAAAAGGTAAGTTGCGCTCAGCGGAAACAATGAAATCGGCATTCATTTTATTAACTCTTTGAGCCGTCGCTCAAGCGAATTGCCAATTAAAATGGCACTTTAACTCCCACCGGCAGCGGCAGCAGCAGCGACCGGAAGCAGCCCGTCAGTTGTCATTTGCTAGACAATGGAAATCACGTAGGATTCGTGAAAGGTTCGAAACTCAAGCTGAGCTGAGCAGAGCAGAAAGAGAGAGCGGGAGGGAGTTGCGCATACAAAGGAGCGTATGCTTGATCTTAACTCTTTCCTTTGTAGTAGCAACTATAAAATCCAACAAAAAGCCGAAACTGACATTCGCAATGGCAGATAAATTTTAATTTTAGCTGCCGCATAGATGTGTGTGTGTGTGTACACATGCATAATTTAGTAGGCCGGGACGACACTGGCGTCCGTCCAGTCTGAGCCATAAAAATGTGTGTTGGCCAAATAAATTGCAAAGTGAAATACTTGTAAATGAAAACAAATGGATGGCCCACACACACACATAGAGCCCAAAAAACAATAACTGCTAAAGGATGCCAGCTTTTGGGCTACTTGGCTACTTGGCTAGAAGCTTAAATTCGATATTACGTATACGCCATGGCGGCCATGTCCGGGCATTGCGCAATAAATATTGCGTGTCAAGGACTTTGACCGTAGCGCCGCTCGTCCTTAAGCTTAAAATGAACTATAAATATGCTATAAATTGTGCATTACAACAGTTCACACAGCTGACTGCACGAGACAAATAACAAACTGCAAAACACAAAGCACAAAAAAATATTATTTAATTTAGCAAATGCAGTTTAATTGATATGCAGACGGCAGCTGAGTAATTTCTGCACTAACTAAACATAATTTGGGACTCGCACAAACGGTTCATGCCTTAATAAACACAAATTATATATATTTTTATTATTATTGTTTACATTCTCTCACCGAGGACCGCCAAAGCGCCCAGCAGAACAAATATTAACATAATTATTGCCGATGCCATGCACGCATGTGTGGACAGTCTGCCTTCAATTATGCACTTTTCATAATCGAATCGCCGCATTCTATAATCTGCATTTTTCATTCAATTGTCATTTAGTTGGCTGTGTATTATTTATCTAATATACAGTTGCCTCAACCTTGGGCCGCGCATTTTTCAAAATCAATTAAATGATCTATTTATTTTGCATTTATGGACAAATTTCACATTTGCATTTCTAATTACTGCTGCGCACAGAGCGCGCATGCAAATGCACCAAATCAAAAGAATATTTATACAAATGACAACATATTCAAATAAATATGAAAAACAGTTAGTTATGTGCACAGCGATAAACTGATTTGTCATACGCCACTGTAAACATTAACAGGCTAACGTAAAAACATGTATCTGAAGCTAGTTGCTGGCTGAATAATACACTATTTCAATCTTTTATATGTGGCTAAAGGAGAAATATACCCCATAGGTCAGCTGAATAATACTCAGTTTGTCCGTGGTAAAAATTGTTAAATGGAAACAGCAAAATAGAAAACTGCAAATTATAAATTTAATTATTTTTAATAAAAAAAAATACTAAAAATTAAAAAAATATATTTTTTTATGTATAAAAATAAATTATACCTCAATTATTATTTTCTATTATATTAGGAATATTTTATTATTCGACTAGATTAAAATATTTATTTGTTTATTTAATTATTAATATTATTTAATTTAAAAATTCAGTATCAGAAACTACAACCCTATTAAAATCTCTCTTTATGTGTATATATATTTATATATCTACACATATATCTATACTATTCACATAAAACCAGATCCCCGAATATACTCCTCTTCGGCTCTTCAACAGTGCAACACAAAGCAGCATTAAGAGCAATCGCCTTTAATTTTCAGCAATATGCATTGCATATATTTGAATAACAATTCGAGTCAGCTGCCAGCCGATAATAGTTATTGTTATTATTTATATTTTTAATTCGTTTCATTTCGTTTCGTTTGATGCCGCTGCGGTTGCTGTCGTTATGGAGCTGCCACAAAGCGACATAGGCACCGCAGTGGCGCATAAATTCCATTTCTGTCTGTCTGAGCTTACCGCAAGCCCCCTCCACCAGAAAAAAACTATTGTTTTTTATGTGTGCAGGTTTATAATTATTATTAGCATTTCTATTAGCGCTCTGACTTTGAAAATATAATAATTTGGCTCAATTTTTGCAAAAAAAAATGGGAAAAGCTTTCAAAGTTGTCCCGAAATAAGCCATTGTCAGAGCCAGAGAATAAAATATTGAAAAATATGAAAATTTGTTAATTAGAAACTATTATGAAATGTTTATGAGTTATAGCTGTTTGTAAAGTGAATTACTTAATTAATCGAGTGCATTAAAGATACGAGATTTGTGATGTGTTCTGTGTGACTGGCTGAGCGAGTGCCAAATAAATGGAATGAAATATTGATGCGGTGGCGTTGGGGCCACTCACTCAGCTGCCAAATTATAATGTGACGCACATTAAGTGCTACGTTCTCATCCGCTTTATCATTTGCATGCTGTGGGCAACGTAATCACCAGCGACATAGAAGGCAATGGCAATGGAGCAGCAGCAGCAGAAGCAGCAGCAGGATATCCTGTCACGTTTTCAGTTGACTTGACTGCTGTGGGAGAGTGCGCAGTACTTAACCGTTCAAGTTGCCGGTCTGGGACTCGAGCTTACCTCCAGTTGCCTCTGGGCCACTGTTGTCAATGTCTCGCTGGCTCTTACAGTGTCTACACTGTGAGTGTGTGTCGGTGGTGGGCGGATGGGTGTGTGGGCCGGAGGGTGGGTGTTAGTCTTGTAGTGGCGTGAAAATTAAAGGAATTCCGTTATTATTTCGCCTTTTTTTTATCCAGCTGCACACTTTCCATAGCACTTTGACGCAAATTATGTCGGCGCAGCGAAAACAAATGTTGCATATGCATGCGACACGACATGTCACAAGTGCTTAGCAGTCCCGAGTGCGACAGCCATCGCCAAGGACTGCCACATTGAACGCCCAGCGACACTGAGACTCTCAGAATCTCACTCTCCACGTGTGTGTGTGTGTGTGTGTGAAAGCGTGAAAGTAATTTGCAAAGTAGACGCTCTCCAGTTGCAGTTGCAGTTGCAGTCGACGTCTTATGGCATACGCTGTATGTGTTGCCATGGCAGCTCATTATGTGGCTGCGAGTATGATTCTCGCGTGGTTGCTAAAAGCACAAAGAGCAGCGACAACATCAAGAAAAGTTAATAATATACGAGAAAGTAGCACGAACCAAAGCTGACTGCAACGAGCTCTCATTACTATGCGAGCGAGCATAACACGAATGGAATATATTTCTGTTTCCTTTCTTATGCTTAACAAATGAAAAGTCTAAGTTTTTATTTTATGGAAATTTACTAGCCGTAATGCAAATATATTTTTGTTGAAATGTATTTAAAATATCGCTTTCTCTAATGAAATTTTATGGCAAGCAATTGCAGCTCAGAGTGCAATGTCATGTCCCTCCTTAGAAAGCAACAATTGTATTGATATATTTATATATAAATGTACATATATATATTTAAATATATATAATAAAAATATATATAAAAGAAAACCTTTTTTAAACAGAATTGAATCAAACACTTGAAGAAAAAGTTGCCTTAGTTTGACTCTGTTTGTCAACTTGATTTTGGACTAAAAAAATGAACGAGCATAAGATTAGATTTTATATATATTGCTAAAATATTCAGAGAGGAATTTAATTTTTTTTAATTTATTCCAATATTATGTTAGGATATCAAAATATGTAAATATATATCTTTAACAATATTAAAACTTTACCAATTTAAATAAAAAATCTGTGCATTATTTAACAATTTTTGTTAATTTTTAAAATTCGAAAGCAGCAATTTAAATTGTTATTATAATTAAAGTTTCTATTAAAAAATGTGTATAAAATATAAATATATTTAATAACAATATTTAAACTAAAGAAATTTTATTTAATGTTTGATTTTATTATTTAATGCTTAACCAACAATTCAATTGATTGCTGTAGAGATAAACATTATATAAAAATTGTAAAAAATATAAGTATCTCATTTTAAATATGTATGTAAGCCAACCAAAGTTAGCGAAAAACTCTAAGCATTCATGGCAGAAGGCATTTGGAAAGATATATTAATATACAGTATAGAATTGCAAGTCAATTCCTAAGAGTTTCCCTGTATAATTTCATTACGCACTTAACACTTAACAACAACAACTCACTCCTCCTCACCCACATGAATACCTAAATTAATTTGAGTCTTCGATTCTCACATTCATTTGACTATTAAATTCACTCAGTAATTGTTCGATTCGTTCAGTGTAATGGCTGCTTGGCAGAGCCATTCGGAGAGACAGTCAGGCGAGCAGTCAAGCATTTCTAGACAGGTCGCCCGTCTGTGTGCTGGCCTCACACAGAGCGCATAAAAAATGGCCACCTAGCGGGGTACCATTGGTATGGATGGCATTGTCATTGTCATTGCTCGCTGGTGGCAGTCAAAAACTGAAACGGATTTAGTTGCCAAACGGGCCAAATCGAATGTCACCAGCAGCCGAGGCAGCCAGAAGTGGAGAGCGGAGAGCGGAGAGTGGGTGCTGCCTGCAGACTGCAGTTATCAAATAGAAATGAAGCTGTGCCGGAGCTGAGCCACGCTAAGCTGCGCTGCCGGCGTCTAGACGGCATTTGTCATGCAGCCCGGGATACATTTATTTTGCGCCCGGTCCAGTGGGAGAGCTCACAGAGAGCCGCTCGTAGGCATCCCATAATTATTTATAAAGCTCTCGGAGCATTGAAGTCAAGCCATTCGAGTCTATTATGCAGATCAGTTTTGACTCTCGACTTCTCTCGGCATTATTTGCACCCGCTGCTGGACTGCTAATTAACCCAGGAACTTAAAGCCAGAGGGAGAGAGAGAGCCTGCCCCAAGCGAATCATTAGGCGGCTCTTTCGTATTGGCTGTTGATTTAAAATCAAATTGGGTCTAATGCCGGCAGTACTTGTGCTATTTGTGGCGGTCATTAGGGCAAGGGGTGGCTGGCTCTTTGTTGCTAGTTGCTCTGCTGCAGGTGGCAATAATTGAAAAACTTTGCCAAGCCTACTCACTAATTAAAAGTTTTGGCGACTCACCCTTTTGCTGATGCTGCTGCCGCTTCCGTTCCATAATCATGACGTAGCCGTTGTTCTGGGAATTGAACTTTATTAAGATTATGCTCTAGTGTATATTATAACAATTGCTGTCGCTGTTGCTGTTGCTGTTGCTATTTTGGACTTTGTACTTGATGTTCTTGACTGGGCTTTATTAAATTAAAAGTTTGCGCTTTGGTGTTTGCCGCTGCTGGTGTCAGCCAAGTTGTTAATGCGATTATGTAAGACGCTGAATTATGGCAACAATTTGTGCTGGCCCCCAAAAACCCAATCGATTGCCAAATGCCAGCAGTCACTGTGCGTGTGAGTGAGTCTGTGCCCTTAACAGTTGCCAATGCGATTGCATTTGTCGTCGGTCGACAGTGGATTACAGCAATTGAATGTTCAATGCCAGAACAATGCAGCAATGCAATGCAGTCAGCCCAAGAGATGCCCCAGCTACATTTTTGGGTCTGGCTCAGAGCTGCAGCAGCACTGAGCAGATATATATATATATATATGGATAGATAGATATATAGACAGCTGCATGTGGCACGCCTGCTAATGAAATTGTGCATTCAATCGAGTGGAACGATGGGAAAAGTCACTAAAATTGATGTAGCAGAGAGCAAGGCGTTTGCCAGCGATGCAAAAACAGGGCGCAGGATGAGGGGCGGCGCAGGGCAAACGAGGGCAAATGAACTTGATGACAAAATGGAAATAGTTGATGGGAATTCGCAATGCAAAAGGCTGCCGCTCTAAGCCAAAAACTATTTGGCTCCTCCGCAAGACAATGCAGCTGAGCCGGGTGCATGCAAAACAGCCGATGGGAGATTAAATAAATATTAAGCATCCGCCCAGTGCGCCTTATTGAAATGTGCAGCACTTAGCAGCCGCGAGAGAGAGAGACAGAGAGAGAGAGAGAGAGAGAGAGAGAGAGAGAGAGCAGACTGCACGGCTAATAAATAATAATAAATAACAATAATGGCAATAAATACGGCCAGTGGAATTTCGTTATCAGTTAGTTGACACATTTATGGCCGTTATTTAAGATGGGCGCGCTCTGAGCAGGCTCTGCGCTCCAATTGCTCGGTTAGAGCTCGCCTCGCCCAAAGTGCACTTAGCTAATAAATCTTTAATATTGCGAACCTTTACGTTTGTTCTCTCTTTCGAAATGGCGCAGAATTCATTTCAAGGTTGTCGCTTCAAGTGCCAAGAACTCGCGAGTGTTGTCAAAAATATTTCCTGAATAATTTGTGTCCTGCGTCACGGCAGTTTTTTCACTTCACTTTTTTTCGCTCTTTCTGGGCTGCCATAGAATTTTCTTATATTTTTTTTCGTTCTTGAATACATTTCGCTCGTCAGCTTTTTGGCTGCCCGCTAACCTTCATCAGTAAGCCAATTATGGTATTAAAAAAACGTAAACTCGAAGGCATAGCAAATTGTGCACCAGCGCCGACTTGAGGCGCAGCAAGGTCAGGTCAAACGTCGTCCGCCTGTCGCCAGTCGCCAGTCGCCAGTTGGCAGTTGGCAGCTGGGAGTCGACTGCATTTAAATGTAAATTGAAATTAATTTCGCTCGAGCAGCAACACAAAATGGTCCACAACGGCCAGTGAGCTGTGCCGTGACGCGGTCGTTTTGATGTGGGTAATGCGCCCTGTTATTGTTCAGCCTTTGAAGTGTTCCGCCCACGCCCCCCCATTGTGAGGAAAAACATGAAATAGAAATAACATAATAAAATATTTAATATATGTATGTATATATGTATATATATTGTTTGGATTCTGCATAGTGATGAATTTGACAGTTGACAGCCAAAGCCTAAAAGCTGTTAAGACTTGACAGACTTTAAGCTGAATAAAACATAATATTGTGCAATTATAATATATCAAGAATGAATGGAATATCAAGCGCAACACTTAATAGAAGGGGCCAAGTCTAAATATATATTCTAATTGATGGCATTTCGAGTGGATATATCAAATGGAAATAGCTAAAAGATAAAGCTAGTTAAATATTTATTGAATTGGCGGGGTTTATCAGTGGGGGTAGCTCTTGAATGAAATTCTAAATATGGGAAGCGATTCTGAACAGAGAAGCTGATACTATATAACGTAAAGCACTTCAGCAACTGTTCGATATATAATAGACCTTAGTCTCTTCCAGCTCTACTTAGCCAAATTATTTAATAAAAAATACAAAGAGAAACAAATGTGAACGTGCCGTCGTAACCTTTGCTAAGTTATCTTGCTGCAAATTATACAATCCTGTTAAGAATATAAAACAAAAATCGACTTTGCTGCTGGAAGAAGGCAGGCAGGAAGATGGCACTTGAAGCCAACTCCACGGCTCTCATTCTAATAACCCTAAGTGCTTTCAACTTTCAAATTGAAAAGTCAACAGAAAGCATAGCCAAATAGCAAAAACAGCAAATGGCATAAAAGTTAAGCGCACAAAACAACAGAGAGAACAGAGCACAGCAAATCGGAGCAGAGCACTGAAATGAGAGGAGAAACTGAGTGAGAGAGCGAGGGGGGGAGGGGGAAGAATGTGGGTTGTGAGGCTGGGCTGACGAGTTGGATAGAGTATGACGCGCGACTTAAAATTACAAAAGATTAAAAAGCGAAATATAAATATTT
Source organism: Drosophila repleta (assembly GCA_018903745.1). Taxonomy (NCBI): domain Eukaryota; kingdom Metazoa; phylum Arthropoda; class Insecta; order Diptera; family Drosophilidae; genus Drosophila; species Drosophila repleta. The sequence goes on from JAEIGN010000396.1 coordinate 8,427,764, forward strand.
ATCTGCGGTGCGGGCTCGACGCTGACAGTCCCACTCAGAGGCTAAGGAGGGGAGTCAAGGAGTCAGTCACTTGGCTCAAACGGGCGTCCGGGAGTTGTGCATGCAGAATAGTGCCACGAACCCAGACGCGGACACGGACACGGACACAGCAGTGTCAGCATGGGCATTGGGGGCGTGGCTAGGTGTAGCCTCAGTTGGGTGTGGCTGCGGTGTAAAGGTGCCTTTGTTGGAGAAGCCGAGGCGCTTGCGACATTTTGAGCTCATGTAAATCCATTTTAATTAATTCGAGACAAAGGTTATATCCTGGCATAATAATGAACTGAACTGGGAGTCGGAGAGGCCGGCCGAAACCTTTAGGTGTGCCCAGGCTCGGCTTTTCTAAAGGATTTGCATTTCATTTCAAGTGGATGAACGAATCTGAATCAGAAACGGCCCGGAGTGGACCCGGCCGGACTGAGCTGGACAGGGTAGGGTAGGGTCGGGTCGGGTCGGATAGTCGCCACGCTTGACTGATGCTGCAAATTAAAACTGTAAGATTAGAATAAATACCAAGTACAAGTCAGAGTCGGCAAATGGGCAGCCGAACGAAGTCAAAAATCGCAAATTTGATTACGTTAAAGTCGAATGGTAAGTGGATTTGAATATTGATTGCAGATTAGTCGCAGAGCAGCAAGCCGAGAGCCGTCGACTCAGCCGAGAGCCGTCGCAATCGCTCTATTTGCATATTGCTTTTTGCACGTCAAAACTGAGCTGAAACTTTTGTGTACAACTTATCCGCTTTGCTTGGCAATTTTGCGTAAATCAGCTTACAGAAATTACAGCCAGGAACGACGACGTCGACGACTGCTGCCTTCGGGCAATCGAGTCACAGTCGAGTCGAGAGTCTCTGAACAGTTAATGGAGCTGCAGGCAGGCACATAGCGGCAGACGACGTTCGACGACATTGGCAAATCTGCACTTGCTTAACTTAATTACGAACGTTGGGCAAATAAAATAAAAGTTCCGGCCGAAACTGCCGAGTCAGGGCCGTAAAAAGTTTTTGGCACAGTTCGAATTGCAGAGCGTGCACACCGAGCGGGCCTAAACCGATTGCCACTAACTAAACGGGCCGGGGCCAAATGTGCTCCGCAATTTGGTCAGCTCAAACTCAAAGTCATAACAGTTTGGCAGCAGCAGCAGCGGCAGCCGGTCGGCCACGCCCCCCTTTGCCCCATCATTTATGCTTTTGAGCGCATAATTGCCTGTAATTAAGGTGTATTGGCCTGGCCAAAGAGAACCAAATAAAAATTCGATACCAGGCCAGACAGCCCGAGTTGCAGCACACAAATTGGCTGCTTGCATGGCCAAAATGTGCATCTGGGTCGGTGCCTTTGAGCCGCTGTCATTGAACACGACCCGCACCATCGACAATTTGCTAACTGCTTGGCTGCTACATTCTCATTACAGAGAGATAGATAGAGAGAGAAACGGAGAGGGAGAACCATTTTGTTACTGGCTTGCCTCGAAATTGTGTTAAACTTTGATGGAAATTGCCTCAAATACATTTTGTGCATACAAAATAAAGGCAACAAAACCAGTTAGTTGTGCGCATAACTGTTTACTTTTGCCAATCGGATTTAGTTTATAGAAATCGAGTGCACCCAAGGACCATATTCATTTCCTAAGACAAAATTGCAACTGCGAGTGAATTTTAGTTACTTTAGAATATTATCCAATTTTAGTTATGAGATCTGCAGCTCGTGGAGGTAAGTGTTTGCTTGATTTTGATTAAAGGAAATTCACATATAGTTGATATAGATATTATATTGATCTAGTTTAGTATCCTTATGTGAATAGATCAATAAGATATCTATATCTATCTATATCTATGCATGATCGCTCTTACAAACTCATAATTCCCTCAAGTGCAGATGCTGCTCTTCTTGCTCTCCTTGATAGTTCACTAAGCTGCCTTAACAGAATGATTGAATACTTAACTGCCTCTGCTCTCTCTCACTCTCTCTCACTCTCCCTCTCTCTCATCACAATTGAATTTAAATAGTTTTATGCATAGCTAATCAAAGCTTGACAACATATAATGTGTAAATTCTTTGAGTAACTTTCTTAAGCTAAATTTTATGCTTTAAATAGCTTAAATGACAATCATGAGCTACTTCCAGTCATTTAAAGGGTTCATATTCCAAGTACCTAACATGGCACACCTGGTTACAGTTGGCATCCTCATCTTGCAGGCATCCTTAGGGTTAGGTTTTTGCTTATACGTGTACAGCTACATAGAATCGTATTTCCTAATCCTAAGCAATGCGCTTTGAGATACTTTAAAAATGAAAAAATTCAAAGCAATTTTTGCAGCTCTCATTGGCTAACATCGTTTGAGCTCTTACGAAACAGCTACACTTTTCTATATTCCCTTGCCAGTTTCAGTTGCTAAGCTTCGATTCGATCTACTGCAATTACAGCTGAGTAGCGTAAAGCAAGCTACCATAAACTTATTCATGAATAATGCCTCAACATTTGGCAACACTCTTGGACAGTCACACAAATAAACAGAATTGTTTATAAGCTTTCTACAAAAATAAAACCGAAATACGAAAAATAGAAATCAATATACAATTTGCAGGTAAAGGGGGATTTGGCAAATATTGTAAAACCTTCAGAAATTTGTTTTTAATTTTCCGCTCTACTTAAAACTGAAAATTGCCAAATATGCAGCGACCAAAACGGGTTAGATAAAGAAGCAGTTTGCAGGAGGCGAGCAGCCAGAGAGGAGCAACATAAAAATACCCAAATTTGCATATATGCATTGGCTATTGTTGTTGTTGCTTGGGTGCAGGCGGCTGCGAGCCTCAAAGACTAGGAATGTTGCACACACGGACAGAGAGAGAGAGAGAGAGAGAGAGAGTGGGTGTGTGAGAGAGACATAGTCATATCTACTGATATATTTTGTGGAATGCCTTTCATCTCCTTTGTCAGCCATTTTCAGACACTGAGTAATTCCGAGCGAAGAATGCACTCTGGATGTTAGCGGAGCTCTTAAACGCAGCCTTGTCTATTAACTATGAACTCGTCTCAGGGTTATAGCTGATCTATGGAAAGGGACTGGGAGTTGCAACAGAATTCATTTGAATTTCTTTGCTGCAAAGATTAGCCTGAGTTCCCGAAGCCGATTCAACCTGAATTCAGTTAAGTTATTTATGAGCCAACTGCAGAGCGCTACAAGTTTTTGTAGGTCCTGGCTACGCACGTCTCTTGTCGCAGCTGTTAAAGTTGCTTGATTTCATTTAGTTACACATGTAAATAATACATAAACACACATACATACTCGCACACACACACACACATATGTATTTATGTACATACATAAATAATTATAGAGTCGGCCTGTGGCACACACTGATCAAATGCTTGAGGGGGGCACAGAGCGTGGTCCGTAACGCGTCTCGCATATATTAATAAATACAGTCGCGTCGTCTGTGAGACGCGCAGTGCAAGGATAAGTGGTTGTGGAGCTGCCGTCAACGGATTCCCAGACACGTTTGTGTCCGCGCCACACGCGGCGTATGCGTAATTTTTATATTTTTTCTCTCTCTGTGTGTGTGCGGTCGTCTCGGCTGGCCTGCGTGACAATGAAATCGAATTTGCTCATTAAAATGGGACAGTTGGCCTGGCCGAAGATATTGCCTGCCCGACACGTGCTGCCCACAAATAGAACCTCACAGTCATAAGATATCCATAAGGTATCGAGCCGGGGACCAAACGACAGCAACAGCAACAGAATGTACACAAATGACTGATTTCGGCAGCAGAGTAATGTAAGTACGTATTATAATCAGCCAGCCACGCCCCACCATTCACACAGACAGGGAGTTATGCATGCGGCTGTGTTGTCGCCTTCAACCACGCTGCACGCTTTATGTTGTTTTGTACCTGCTGCTGCCATGGCTGCCTGCTGCTGCCGCCTTTGTTGTTGTTGTCTCCTCTTTATGACTTTGTTTCACATTCTTAATTAACAAGCAAGCTCTGGCTCATGTGTTGGATTATCTTGCTTGTGTTTTAGCCCTAAGCTCGCTCTTACAACTGCCAACTGCCGCCGTCGCCGCTGCTGTCGCCTTTGCCGTCGTCAGCCTCGTTGTCGTTGCCTTTGCTTTGTCTTAAAGTTGCAGCAGCAGCGGCGGCAGCAGCCCTCCGGTAACTTGTTAAATTATTTATGCGAAGCTCTTGCTGCCAGCACGCGCTGTCGTTAAGAAACAAAACAAAATATTTATTTTAAAAATTTCATTTTAATTTCAATAAACTCGGCGCTGGGTAAAAAGAATGGGTTTCTGCGCAAGGCCAAAGTTAACGAATTAAATCTCTGTTTTTCTTGAGTTCTAACGGATCAGTAATTAAGGTCTCGAGTAACAGTAAATTAATACTGTAACATATTCAGAGCAACACATGTGTGAGAGAGTTGAATTCGAGAGGTCAATGGGGATCGGCATATATTAGTTGATTTGAAGCAGAAACTGAAGAGGGTCGACAGAGTCAGAATTTTTAGATTTAATAGTTAACTTCTCAGTGTATAATACAGATTACTGTTTAATTATCCATTATAAAATATTTATTAAGAATATTTTTGTAAAATATTCAGATACTTGAAATACTAAACTAGTTTTAAATATATATTAAATATATATTTTAAATATATTATTAAATTTATGTTGAAATTAAATTAAAATCCAATGTCTTTAAATTAATTTATAACAATATGAACTAATCTTATATTTCCTCGAAACTCATTTGAAGTTTACATACAAAAATATATTTTACTTAATATTTAATTATATTTATATTTATTAATTTGTTTTCATAAATATAGTTAATTAAACTTGAATTAAATATCTATTTATTTATTTATAACATCACATAATCTATCATCTTCATTGAATCACATTTCCAGCAACTTAAATATATTTTAAACACATTCATTAACTTTGTATTTACATCAAATATGAATTACATTTATTTTATTTAAAATAATATTCATTTAAATACCAGCAACTTTCGTAATTTGTATATATATATATACTTTCATATATATATATATATATATATACATATATATATAATTGTATGTCATTTTAAATATTTATTAAACGATTTTCTGTCCACGCTGGAATCGAAGTCAAGCGACGCTTTAAAGAGTTGTCAATGGCTTGGCCGCCCAGCATGCTCCAGTTTTGGCATTCATACAAAGACATTTAAAGCAATTACGCCCCAGGGTATTATTCAACTGCAACTTGCTGACAGACACACATTTCGCTATGGCTCTGGCGCTGGAGCTGGAGCTGGTGATGGCAAAAAGCAAAAGTGAAGCGAACTCCAGCAGTTGCAGGCACTGGCAGTGGCAGAGGCAGAGCTGAAGCTTAGTGTCGACTGAGTCAGCAGAATGAGCATCGGGCATGCCGCAGAAGCACCAAAGTAGAAATAACTTGCGGCAGGGCGCAGAGACAATAACATTTAAATGATTTTAATGGCAGCTGTTCGATTTTATTGACTAGCGTGCGACACTCCTGAAGCGCCTGATGCGCCCGGCGCGCCCGACACTACTCCCGTGAATCCTTGTGCTCGGCCATTGTGTGAAAATGTTATTTGCTAACTGAGAGTCATCAGAGCGGCCAAGGCAGCGTCGCCGGCAACTCATCTCCGGCGTCTTCAGCTGTGTAGGTGGCCGCATAATAATAAAAATTATTGTTACTAGCGGCAAAATGTGTGTCATTGGGTTATTTGCTCAGTGTCAGTTGCCATCTCCACTCCCACTCCCACACCCAATCTCATCCTCATGCTCATGCTCATCCTCATCCTCATTCTTATTCTTATTCTCATTCTTATTGCTGTTGTTGCGGCCACACCCAGCGGCAATTGAAATGCGCAGCGAAGCGGAACTTGCTCAAGTGAATGCAATGAAAATATCTAAAGCCAAGCAAAATGCTTGTGGCTCGGAGTCGTAATCAAGATTTTGCTGCCGCGCTGCAAAAGCTGTCGCCAAGGATGTGCCAGAGGACGCTGTGTCGCTAAATTGGCAACACTTTGCAACACATTGGCCCCGAGTCGGTCGAGTCGAGTCGAGGCGTGTGTGTGTTGCAACATACACGATTTTATTTATATTCGCTACATCGATTTGTTGCATTTAAAAATATGAATGGCAAGCGGATTGCCCCAAACAGCTGTGTTCGCTTCCAGTTTCCCTTTTCCTTTTCTCCTCCTGTTACAAAATCAAACAACATTGACAGCATTAATTGTGTGTTTTCATTGAAATAAACCCGCATGCATATGAGAATATATATCTTGTTTTTCATACAGAGTCAAAGCCGTACAAAATGCGAAATCGGCGCGGAAGTCGCGCTCGCACCTGCGGCTTCATTAGGTTGTGTAAAATTTCACATAACGCATAAAAAGCGGCCTGAAACGTTTAAAAAATTCGATGCGCGCTCGCACATATGAATATGAATGTGTTTGCTTTATAAATTTCGATTTGGTTACAAATAACATGAATGGGACTTAAACTGAAGCGGCAAAAAGCTGCAGGGGTATTAAAATACTGAAAGAAAATTTAATACTAGCCAAATATTGGTGAATTTATATGAAAAACAATTTCAAGCGATCGTCAGCTTGGCAGTGTCCGACTATGGGGATACCTTGCAATCATTGATACCTGAGCTCAGCTCTGACTATGACTGGGAAAGGGGATAGGTATCCAAAAGCATAAAGAAGTTTCTAGCTTAAAACTATATTATCGGAATGGAATAAGCTATCGAAAAACAATTGAAAAACTTCACTCTCACTTTAGAATTCCTTGACTGTAGCTTTTTAGGCAGACTTCTGACATGCTGACCGATAGACAGACAGACGGAGCAGGCTAGATCGACCCAGCTCGTTGTCTTTATCAAGCTTATGTATACTTTATGAAGTCTGTTAGGTCTCCTTCTGCCTGTTACATACATTTTTACAAAACCTATATACCTTCCACTCCCCTTTTCAATGGGCTAAGACCATAAAACATTGAAGGAGTGACAGAAAAAATATAGATAAATAAATATGCTATAAATATGAACTTTTCAGATATCTTTTATCTTTTCAGGTCTTGCAACTGTAACTAGGGTACAATTAAAGAGACTTTATATAAACCGAGCTTGAATGTCAGTCATCAGTTCCCATCAAACCCACAAATAAACTCAATACAAGTCATTTTTCCTCTTGTTCATATAGTATCAACAAATTTATCTCCACACATCTTCATCTTCTTAAGCGTACCCCTTTGCACCTTTTTGCATAGGGTATCTATGCATATGATAGTATTTAACCTTGCTCAACAAGCCTCCATTATATTCGGAACGTCAAAGACTTGGGTAATTATTTCTAGGTGCTAAGCCCATCGCTGGCTGGCGGCACAAGAGTGCTGCTGCACAGCTGGAGGAGTGCCATTCACGCAGCTACACAAAGCTCTCATTGTAATTTCACAGTCAATTTAAAATTAATACGCGCATGTTGCAGGCGCTGCCTTGGAAGAGAGTCGGAAACGCCTTGCAAATGCAAATTGCATTTCGGCATAATCCCAAACGCAAGGCTGACACACAAGCCGGGCAAACAGGCTGGCAGGATAACAGGGCGCACAGAGGTGCAAACAACTTTGCTGAGGTCTTAGTCCGGATTCTCTGCTGTTTAGGTTTCTGACATGTTCTTCGCTCAGCGAGTCGGTGAGGGCGAAAACCTCAGCTGCGTTTCGAGTGCGCTAAGGCGCTGACAAGGCAGCCCATTCCAGGCCATCGTCTGGGCCTGTCAACCAGGCGAATGACTTTGTTTGCAGTTGAGTTTAATTAAAAACGGATCTTGTTAAAATCGAGTCGGATGGCAACAGCAGAAGCAGCAGCGGCAGCAGCTCACATGATGCATATGCCATCTAGTTTGTTTGCAAGTTTAATTGAAGCACAGCCGAGTTGACATCAACATAACAAATTTTTGCATTTGTTTGGGGCGAACATCGGCTTAGCCCAATGCACGTCTCGTGCAGGCGTTAATTAATTAAATTATTTAGTTTCACAGAAATCACAACAGCAACTAACTAACAATTAATTAATGGAAAGTGCAACAATTCCTTGAATAGAAGTAGATTTTATCTATTGCCAAGGGTAAGATCAAATCTGAGAGTGGCTGCAAATTCCTCGTAATTAATTGTGAAAGTCTGAAAGTGACTTTCGGTAGCTGTCAAATTTGGTCAAATTTGGAAGCCGCTTTGATTGAGACTCGAAAATAATTACATGAATTATATATTGGGTAATGGAAGGCACTAGAATGAGGCCAGAGTGGAAAATTAAATCTGACAGTCGATCATTCTGAACTGTAGGTAAATAATTTGTAATTATTATTATTCTGGCTCTTTGTGACTGACTTTGATAATGTTATTTAATATTAAGCTGATAATTGAGCCACAGACAATTGATTTCCATCATTGCCAGAGACTAAGCTGTGTCTTTTGGCTAGAAAATAACAGTATAAGTAATTAATGTTTATTAATTTGACAACATATTTAAAATATCTTAAGATACGGATAAAGTAATGAATTTTGTCCCTATTCAAATTGAATGCATAAATGCTGGCTACAAAATCATCTATTCTCTAAAGCTGAACTAAGAGTAGAACTAAAAAGTAGTTAAGCTTATGTCGAGCATAAATTTAATTATATTTATTTTCAATTATCTTAACTTATTTTTATTTAAACAAACGTTCTAACTATTTATGCAAAATGCTTTATCAAAATTCGAGATTAATCAAAATTAATTCTCGAAATTCTGATATCTCTCACACGCACTGCAGCTGGTCGTGTTTTGGCGATGTTATTTGTGCATTTGTATATTGTGAAGATAGCAGCAGCAGGCACCAAGGCATCGGGGCATCAGAGCGTCAGAGCCAAAATCAAACACATTTAACAAGTCATTTGGCCCTCACTTGAGTCGTCAATTGGATGCACCCTTCCATCGATGGCAAACGGAGCTTGAGCTTCAATTGCAGCTGGCGAGAGCAAACACTTTGGCAATTTGACTTTTGGTCAGCAATGTCAACAGCAGCAAACACAAACACGCAAACGATAGAAAGAGAAAGAGATAGAGACAGATACAGAGAGAGAGAGAGGGAGGGAGAGGGAGATGGAGACACAGGCAATCAATGCTGGACACCCACGCTGTGCAGATTGTTAGAGAGTGCATGCAGGATGCCTCGATGTTGGTACATTCATTAATTTTGCCACAAATTTTTGCAATTAAAGTTTGCTGTTTGTTTATCTGTTTTCCCACTAAAAGAGAGAGAGAGAGAGGGAGAGTGTGGGAGTGGGAAAGTCTCATGAAAATCAAGCGCACTGAACACGAAGTCAATAAAACTTTTGTGCTACTTAATGCGAATTTATAGTGTAAACATGCACACACCAACACACACACATAGAGAGAGGGAAAGAGAGAGAGAGAGAGAGAGAGAGAGACACGCATGCAGCTAAGGACACTGGCTGACAGTGTGACTGTGTTGACAAAAACGACAAAATTGCGTTACCAACAATTGCATAACAATCATTTCAAGTTTTCCGCAAATTGTAAAAAAAGAGAGAGCGAAGCGAAGAGAAAACTTTTTATTGTTATTATGAAAAGTACAACAAAAACAGAAGCAGCAGCAGCGGCAGCAGCATCGGCAACAGCAACCGAAACAAGCGAGCGAGCGAGCGAGCGAGCGGCAGCAGCGCTTACTTGCTTTTTGGTCTGTGTTCTCCATATAAAACAAAATGGCCGCACATCCTTTTGCCAGCGCTCATTTTGGCACCCCGGACTCGACAGCCACCGACATTCGCATAACTATGCAAAATTGTTGTCCTTGTCCCCGCTGGCATTGTTTTGTTTAGCTACTGATTTTGCTTTGTTTGTGCATATGACTTTGCTTGGAGGTCGCCGGGGCAGGACAGGATTTGCTGCTGCTGCTGCTGGCTGGTGGCTGTTGGCTGTTGGCTGTGGTGGCAACTGTACGTCAATTGCGGTCCGTTTTGTGGCTTCCGTTTGTTACTTGCAATTCCTTTTTGGCAATGCCACCAAGCTGTGTGTAGGAGTCGCCCCTCTCCTCCTCATTTGGGCATCGTCAACGCCACTGCCAACGCCACTGCGACTGGCACTGCGGATGTCTGCCATCAGCTGACAGCGAACTTTTGCTGGCTGCTCGCAACTTTTACAACTTGGCCCCGGCTTAGTCTTTGTTCCAGCTGATGATTTTTTAATTGCAACTACTTTAAGCTATTGCGCTCGGACTTTGCCATTGTTCGCTTCATTAACACACAGCGCAGCCAGAGCCATCATCATTGAATGTCAATGCGTTTACACTGCCTAACAAGAGTGTTGAACTGAAGATATTCTAATTATTTGTACTACATTAAGCTTCATGCTAACAGCCACAAATGGGGCAATTTAATAAGCTTAGCTTCCAACTCACTTTTGCTGACTAGTGTAAGTGGTAAGTGGCAGTTGCCTTGGCTGCAGCAAGCTACTATAACGCACTGCTGCGCTTCAAGGCTAATCTGAAATGCGTATTTTCTGCGTAATTATGTGCCTGGATCTGTAATCTGCATTTGGCTAGCGCGGAGCCAGCTGTCATGGTCAATTGATGCCGACACCGCCCACGCGCTGCTGGCCAAAGAAGGGCCACGGTATGCGCTTTGCCGGCTGCCAATCTGGTTATGGCGGTCAGCTCATTGGCATTATTATGGGCAGCTGGCGCAGGCATTGGCTGTGCGAATTATGCATGCGCCTTGAGACAGCGTCTGGGCCGACATAGCTGATTGGCAAAATGAGCAGCTATTTGCTGTCGACGGCTGCTGCCACAGTCAAAGCCAACTCGATGCTATTTAGCTTAATTGAATTACTAATTTCGTACTGCGCGCTGCTCACTTATGTTTATTAATGCGTCGCTCAGGTCGAAGTTAATATTTATGCCTAGCAACTTGATCTGAGTAATATCAATAGAAATAAAAATAAAAAAAAAACAATTTATATAATAAAGAAATAATATAAATCGGAGCTTCTTCCAGCAGTCAAGCTTATCCCTGCCAAGTCCCAGTCTTAACTTAGTTGCATGCAAGGTATTTTCCAGATTAAGCTCAAGCTAAATGCAAGTCAGGTGTGTGCGAATGTGACTGCAATGCAAAACTTTAAACAGCTCAGAGCTACCGAATAACAAAAGAAACAAAACAAAAGGTGCTGAGCAAAAAGTAAAATTATGTACAAAGCTCAAGGAAAGAGCAGAAAAAATTGAGTGGAAGCAAAGAGCAGCCGCAAAATATTTGTAGAAATTCAAACAAACTGTAAGAAATGGAATGCACACATGCGTAAAGAGCAGCTATAACAAAAAAAAAAGGCTAAAGGACGAAAGCCAAATCAAGACACTGAAGCTTAAATACTCTAATAAAAAATTAATATATTTTATTTAATATGTATATAAAATAAAGAAAACTTCAGCATATTTTCTACGATATTTAATTATGTACATTATGTGCAGAATAATTAATAAATACTTGTATAAAAGTTATAAATTAAGTTCAATTATACTTTTTAAAATTTTCTCTATAATTTAATATTTTATACAAATTTAATTTAATGTTAAATATATTTTGTAAAATATAATAAGTACAGATAACTATATCTTTTTTATTTAATTTGTTACAGTATAATATTGCAAAATATTTTTTAAATTATCTATTTAAGTCAATTAACTTTTTAACCATTTTTTAATAATTTGTTTTATTGTGAAATATTTTACAAATTATTTTTCTTGTATAATTTATTATATATAAAATTTGTTTTCTGTTTAATGTTTTGCCTCTTTTATAAATTTCTAAATATATTTTATTTATTTAATAATTAATTAAAGCTTCCCTAATAATAGAAGAGCTTTCTCTCCCGCGCGAAAGCGTATCGCAAAGTCAACAATTGGCTTTTGTTGAGGCATCCCTAATGGATTTCTTGCCATAATTAACCCAAACGGGGCAGGGTCAGCAAATTGCGAGCGGTGCGAAAGTGTTGATGCCAAGGCAAGTGGCTAAGGCAATGCCAAGTATATATAAATAAACATATATATAAATTACATATTTATATATAGGCCAAGTCATGCGTGGCAATTTCGCAATGGCAGCTGCGTCCATAACAATATGGCTTGGCCTTCGCTTCCTGCTATGGTCAGGAAGCGTCATTCAATGACATTTCTCATGCGTGTGAATTTATGGCTTGGCCGGACCCAAGAACAACAAAAGTGTACGTTAAACCCTCAACGAAGTCCGGCGTATAGAGCGTATCAAGCGTCAAGCATTTTAAAGGCAACCCTCGGAAGTACTTTAACTATTTGCAATCGTAAAAAGCCAAAGTTTTTGCCACACATAAATCATTTCCCCTAAGCATTTATGTTATTTATAAAAAATTTTTATTGTATTTGCCGAAGAATTTGCAGAAGACGCTCTAAACCAGAGCCAGTGGTCGTAAGCACGCCTGGGAAATGTCGTAATAGCGCCGCAGCTCCAATATAAAATACATGAAACACACACACAGAGAGACGGAGACGGAGGCAGAGCCAAAGCCAGAGCCAGATATTGTGCTGAATATCTATAAGCAAAAGTATCTGTTTCAATTTGCATATCTTTGATTTCCAGCTTCAGTTTTGCTTGTCACTTGTGCGCCTGGCAAAACTTGCCGAGCAGCTGTAGTTGTGGCTATTGTCCTTGTCATTGTTGTTGTTGCTGTTGGTGTTGTTGCTGTTGGTGTTGGTGTTGCTTCAGCTGCTTGTCAGCATAATTCTCCAAGGACACACAACAATACCACAAAGTTTTGGCGCTAAGCTTAAGAGTTTTCGGCCTTAGCCTACGGGACTGTCGAGTGCCTGAGCCGGAGCCTGGCCTGTACCGTGTGGCTTTACAGCCAATATGCGTAACTAATACGGGAAAACCATTTCATTTTACGTTTGACTAATAGAAAGGATTCATTATGAATTATACATATGCGTGTGGGGCTCAACTCTTTGGGCCCCAACCAGCATCTGGGCTATGCGTGCCAAGGATAAATTTGCCTTGCCTACGGGTCCCAAAAGTAGCTATATGTGATGGCTGTGTGTGTGTGTGTGTGTTTGGCATTATAATTGTGAGCTTTGGCCTTGGCTTTCGTTTGTCTTGGGCCTAGGCACTTGGGCCGTGACAACAATCCCCTGGCTGGCAGTTTAGTGTGGCTAATTTTCAGCGGAGATTTTCTAGGCTAACTGGATTAGAATTGATGAAGTTCATGTGGGCAAAGGGTCAAGGGTTAAGTTCTAATACCCTGTAAACATAAAATGTATAAAATGTTATCATATGAATATGAAATGGAAAGATGTCGACTGCCATAGCCATTTCGATATTTAGGCCTATATAACTTCAAATTTAGCCTCTTAACTTGGAATTAGCCATGGAGTGTTATCCCAGTCCTGAAAATAGGGTATGACCCTAGCCTAATGCACTTTGTAGCACTTTTCGTTGTACATTTATTATTTATGAGCGGTGGCGATGTGGCGCTGAGTGAATGCTCTGCCAAGTAAACTGGTTGACACTTCGGAACCCTCGCAAATTTGATTTGTTAAATAAATGAGCAAAGATTTGCCTCTCCAAGGGGCTGAGCTATTTGTGCTTTCTATTCTGCTTTTTATGAGTAATGAAAGCAAATCAGGCATTTAAGATAAATCATGAACCCAAATAAATGTGAATCACGAGTGGCTCCCAGCCAGGTTGCTCTATTTCTGAACTTAGATTAAGAGGATTTCCCTAACAGAAATTGGATTTTATTTAATAATAGAAATACTTTTAAATGAAAACGAGAAAAAAATCAATATTAGAGTCCCACTATGAAAAACAGTTATAAAAAAAAATTTAATTTTAAAACTGAAAGTGAAAAGTAAATAAATTAACCTATGAATAAATTAATGAATATATATAACTTTGATTCAGAAAATAATATATTTTACTTATTGCAATAAAATAAAATAAAATTCATTTAGGAATAATAAGTAATTTAGTCATGTTAAAATACAATAAAAATTAATAAAAATAAAATAAAATAAAGTAAAATATATTTTATATTAATTAAAATTAAATATTATATTACATTATTTACATATAATAATATTAAATTTTAAAAGTATTTACAAAAAGTCACTAAAAATGCTTCAGCATTGTCGCAGGTGCAATAAATCTCCCTCTCCACATATGGACTTAAAGACTTTCGGGCTGGGCCAACCATTTTGGTTGGAGCGCAACCCATTTGCTGGTGGGTGCCATAAATAACTCAAAGACAATTGTGCTGGGTACTCGAGTGTATGCACAAATGCGAAATGAAAGCTAAAACTATGTTTGATATTAATTGTCAAGGCGGTTGCGGCCAGTGGGTATGAATGCATGAATGGATGGGTGGCTGTTGGTTGGTGGTTGGGTGTGGTGGGTGTGCGTGGGCGAAAGGGTGTCGTTGGGTCGTTGTAGGGTTTTGAAGATGTGCGGTCATTAATTTCCGGTCAAGTGGCCAGCAGACATTCATAATTATTTATTTAGCACACAGCAGATTGACCAAATGCACACGTGGTTGTTGCCTGTGGCAACGATGGGCTTATATGTTAGCTGTATATGTGTGTGTGTGAGTGTGTGAGTGTTTGTGTGTGGTTAGCCAAGGTGCTGAAATGTTTACTTTGTCAGCCAACAACTGCGAGTCAAAGTTAATGATGCATAGCACTTGCGGTTGCCAGCGTGCAAGAGCGTCGCTCCCTCTGTAACCTTGAACGGGCGGCGGGGGTGTGGGTGGGTGTTCACTTGCGATTTATAGATCGTAATTGCAACAATTTTGTTGCCACGTTTCTTTTCAGCGCACACACGTTTAACGTTTTGATTTATCCGCCAAATGCACTCAGCACTCAGTTCGATTTTAATGACACCGCAGCAGCTGCAGCGACTGCGGTCCCAGCACGGCAAAGCCCGACCCTGGCTGCGATCCAATCTATATGTTAAGGCAAAGAGTGCGGCTAAAAGCAGCCTTCGATTTGCCCAATAGCTTGGAAATAATTTATAACATTGTGCAGTTACGTATGTGACTCGACTCGGCTAGAGTCGGCGCAGAACTTGCCAAGGACACTGGGCCGCTGGGCCTGCTGCCGGGCAATGCAAATGGCAGCCAAAGTCACCTTTTATGCTCCTCATTAAATGCGACTTTATTTTGGGGCTTCCTTTTGGCGGCTCCTTGTCAACTCTGGGCATCATATCGTGTCAGCACAAATAACTCAGCGCAAAAGAAATCAACAATCTGCTGACAGTTGCTTTAGCGCATTCCTATTTTTCGGCTCAGTTGGGGCCAATTTCATGGTTGGCAACGTTTTGCGTGCTGCCCTCTGCCCGCGCTCATAAGACAAATTAAAAAGTTTCTGTTGTGCGCGCGACCCAGCCAAAGTGCTTAGCATTATTAAAAGTTTTATAATTTATCAAATATGCTAGACCATTTTTTTCGCTCTCCTCCTCTGTCTGCGCTGAGTTGTCGGCGAGAATTGTTTATCGGACACATGGCTGACATTGACATCCGCTGACTGTTTGGGCAGCTGCTGGCCGCCATTGTAATTGGGAAATGTTTTCGGTCTGCCAGTGGAATCGATACCCGGATTATAAGTAGCTCACTGATGGCTCGCACTCGCAATCGCACAGACAACAAGCAGCCAGTTCATTTTTTATAGATAAGCAGACACCTTTGTTTCAACAGTCAGCAGCTGGTGCTTACGCATTGTACGGTACCTGGCTCCTGGAGTTGCTGCTGATGTACGCTGCTCGGTGTACCTGCCACTCAGTGGCCATCAATCTTGCGCTATGATAGCGTCTGACAGGAAACTCGTAAATCTCGACGCTATCTCTAGCGCTTTTTTAGAGGCTCGCCGTGCGTTCCCATTTGCGTGCCTGTCAGCTCTAGATGGTCAATACACATGAGACCCAGTTAGATCTAATCAAATCAAACGTCCAGCTCGATGAGTGGCCCCACACACTAGCTGTGTGTGTGGGCGTAGTTTGCTTATAAATACATTTAGCTCAAGGCGAATTGAAGACGTGAGTTAGATGGTTTCTCTGGGTATCATTATATATTTAATCAAAGTATATTTTGAATCAAATGCAATCCCCATCGAAACTTAATTTCTATTAAATGTGGACTTATTTGACATTCATTTAATGTCCATCTTGATTATCTGCCGACTATTAATTTGAGAAAGTGTCCATCAAAGTCTTCACCTAATTAAATAATATATTATACTGAGCCAATTTATGCTAAAAATCTTGCTTGGCTTCCAGCTTATTTGGCAGTCATTATCTTATGCAACAAGGACATGCTTGAACAAGGACCTGATTGTTAGTAACAGTTAGCTGCACACTGCATCAATCAGGCTCACCTCTGTCGAGGGCTTAGAAGCACATACGAGTAGCAGTCGACGGCGACCAGCGGCAGCTGCAAAATTGCAGGGCTTGTGCAAAATTAATCAATGGCTGACCGGTCAAAGGGTGCATTAGGCGGGCAGATACTGTGCGGCAAATTCAATATTATGTCAGGCGCTCTGCGCACCGCTCGTCTGTGTGTGTGTGTGTGTGTTGGCGCATTGTGTGCAAACGTTGCGTATACGCAATATTAAATAGCCTGCCAAGGGAAAGGCCAGGACAATGCAGCGCTAACAAGGTAGCTGCACACACACACACACAAGCACTCACACACACACAGTCAGTATTATGTGAAGCAAAAGGTGCGTTTGGCATATTTCATAGAGTCGCCCCTTGAGGATACGGGCATAAAATGTGCGCCAGGACGTTTCCATTTAAGGCGTGTTATTAAGTTGCATGCAATTAAAATTACGCGCGTAATCAGAGCGAGAAAGATAAATTCGCGTTATAAATATAATTCGCGCTTGGCTCACGCATGCCTCCGGGCTAGTGGCACCAGCAGCAGCGGCAGCAGCAGCAGCGGACCCCCTGTTACGGGTATACGGCACAGCTCTCCGGCGTATTCGCGCGCGCAATCAGGCTGCCGCACCAGGGGCTAATTAATTTCGCCACTTTACTCCGTTACTCCGTCTCCAGGGAGTAGCCACAATGTATTCTGTATGTGTGGGTGAGTTTTTTCTATTCGACTGCCTTCTACACTTGTATTATGTATCTAAGTACGAAGATGCCCCGTAAAAATATGAAAATGGGGTATATTGACTACATAGAATAAGTAGAAATAATATATAGTATGTTATATATAATATATTGATAATATATCATATAAAATATATAATATATAATACAGGATATCTCATCGTTTATCAGTTCTTCCTTTCATCTCGTTTTTTATTTACTTTGGTCTCGTTTGTGTGTTTTTTATTATTTCGGTGCTCATAATTTGCCAGAGAGCTAATTAATATGGCTTATGCTCGTGCTACTGGAGTGGGGTGGGGGGGAAAACATTGTTAATCCATTGAACCAAATGCTCGAAACTGGCAAAAGTTTAAATTAAAAGCAGGCGAAAGGCCATGTTTGAAATGCTGAGCACATGCTTTGGTAAATTATGCAAAACTCTTGGACAGAACTAAAAGCCAACTACTATCAAATGATATACGCACGCACACACACGAACACACAAAACCCACACATACACACACACACACACATACAGACACACGCAGTCACACTCACGCGCTTTGAGTTGTGACTGAAAAAGTTTGGGAATAGCCTGAAAAGGTTGAGCCTGGCTGCAGGCTCGCTGGTCAAGCAATAAAGAAAAACTCTCGCCGAACAAAATGAAATGAAGGAAGCAAGAGCAAAAAAAAATACGGCTGAAGGAAGAGAGTGCGGATAAAATGTAGCTGCGAATGGTCGAGTTGCTGCCCAAAGAAACGAAAAGTGTCAGCAAGTGACTACAGCGAGCACTACAACAAAGAGGAGCTGGCAAAGAAACTAGTTTTTACATGGCCAACTAAAGGACACGCGCAGATAAAGTTGCCCCGTTGCCCAAATGCAGTCCTGCTTTCTTTTCCTTTCTTCTCACTCTTTTTTTTATGCCGCTGAGCAGCGGGCGAGGCAGGCATGGATGCAAAAGCTGGCCAGGACCAAGTTGGCAAACAACATTAGTTGATGGCCCAAATGGGCCAACATGGCGCTCGTGGCAGTCAATAATAAGCATGCGACATGTTGGCCGGAGCACACTTTCGGCCCCGAGTTGAGTTCTCAACAATTTTAAAGTTTCGCCTGCCGTCGAACGCTCCACTGGGGAAACAACTTGCACTTGCCGCGCTGCAGACACAAATTTATGCAAATTCTCGCTACATTAAAGTTGAACGAGAGAACTGAATTGGCAAAGCAGAGCCGCCAAATTGCACTGACATCTTCGGTGTCGGAGTGCATTAAATATGTCAACCGACACCTCGTCCGCATTTATCATTGGATCCAGCGCAAAGGCAGAACTATTTGCCGCACTTCAACGAGAGTGGACCCTGAAATATGGCCCGCAAAGGTTTTGCGCAGCTCCGCTCTTCAAAGCACTCGTAATTAATGCCCGACACATCCGTCAAGCTGGGCAGCTGCTGTTGCTACTGTTGTTGCTGTTGTTGCCTTTGTGCTTTTCATGTTTAACCCATTTAACTCCTAATTAATACACTTCACACAAATTTATTTTAATTACATGAAATAAACCAAATATTTATGTAACTGCCGTCACTCGTTGGCGCTGTCAAACACGCTCACACACACACACACGTATATGTATATATTTCCATGTTAATTACGTCTCATGTCCTGGCCAAAAAGTCGAGCCACCAGTTTTTCAGCTCCTGCACGCGTTTGTTTCCCTGTCAACATCATTTGCCGCTCTGCATAAAAAAATGCGCACATCAAATGAAATACAATTTATTTGTGGCCGGAGCATGGCAATAAAAAATTCCATCGCATACTTGTTGACATGTCCATAACGCCGTAAAATACAGTACAAATTGCTTAAGTGCGTTCGGGCCAAATGCAGCGAACATAACACGCCATGGCGAGGTCAGCATGCGCTTTAATTAATCAACAAATTATTTATTTTATAGCCTTAAAACTATTACATGTAGTTTATCATCTTAAATATTTCAAATACAATTTTCAATAATGTTATTATTTATAATTAATTGTATTTAAATATTGTGTGTAAGTAGATAATATATAATATTATTTTTACTATTTACTATTATTATTAGTTAAATTTAATTATTATTTGGATTTTTTTCTTCTGCAATTATATATTTAATTCTTGTCACACTTTAATATACACTATATATATATTGTATAAGTTTATTTTATTATTTACATTAACTTTACTTTATGTCTAGTCTATATCCATATCAAAATAGATCACATACAAATATTATGAATATATTTAACAAATATTTTATTTCATATTTCATTTTATTTCATTATTTCATAACTTAGACAAAACCATGCCTAATATTTCAGCAGCCACTGTCTAAACCGTAGCACTGCTCTTCAAGCATCCTGTTCCAATTGAATCACATACAAATTACTGTAATCTAAAACATCAATTGCCTCTTGACCTTAGCTAAAACCCGATGCCAATGGAATTGAACAAGCAATTTCTCAAATAGTTGATTTTTACTGTACTCGCGCAGAGCGCTGAATAGGCTTTGTGGGCATAGCTCGCTGTTTGTGTCTAAGGACTCTCGTAATATACACTGATATTCACACACTCACACACATTCTGTTTGCAATTAGTGTCGCAGCGGCTGTTTCACTTTGTTGTTGGCGCATGTGTAAATTCAACACATTAATTTACTTAATTAGGAATATGCGAGTGTCCGTAATTGCTTACAAGGCAGCACAAGGCAGCGCGTACGGCATATGGTCGCATGTGCGCCTCTAGCCAGCATAGAAAGACTGAGAGTTACAGATATAAAGCCGTAATGCAAATGCTTATTAAATTAAATATGTGTCCTCGGCTGAGTTTTTTGCCCGCTAGAGTAAATATAGCCAGCAAAATTAGAGGCGCCTTTGGATTTCCTCTCTCTCTCTTTCTCTCTCTCTCTTTCTCTCTCTCTCTCTCTCTCTCGCTCTCTCTCTCTCTCTCTCTTTCTGCGGGGGTGAAAGGAAGTTAAGCCGACACGTGCAACTGGCCGCCAAGTGGCTAAATTTACGCTCGCCCGCTGACCAGCGAATGTTTTTCCATTATTTCATGCTCTTTTCCCCATTTATCACCTGCAGGATCTGCTCATCGCCTCATCCTGCCGGCCAGTGTGAAATTACAAATGAAGCGAAATGCCTTGGGGTTGAGCTCTGACCCGGCCACACCAGACTTTGCCAGTTCCAATGCCCGAAACAAAAGAGCTTTCACTTGGACAATTTGTCAAATCGCCACCACCACAATTGCAGCTCTTCGATTTCGGTTTTGCGAACAGCATTAAGGTAAACGAGTTTACCACCGCAATTGTGTGCCAAATTAATTGAAAAACTTTACTACAATGCACAATGGGCAGTGGTTGGTGGGCAGGCAGCGCCTGCTGCTCGCAGCTAATCGACAAATATTTGAAATAATTTACAAAATTAAAACTCTGTCGAGAGTTTGGCTTATTTAGGCTAATTAAAGATGAATGGCTCGATAGTGCTTCAATGAGTGTGGGCGCAAGTGTGTGCGTGTCTGAGAACTGTGTGAATTTATAGGGATGAACTGTGTGAATTTATAGGGATCGGGAGGTGCTTTAATATTCAACTAATGGCAAATAAATATTCAAAATTAATTTATATAATTTTTTAAAATTTTATTTAATTCAAATTCAAATATTATGAATTATGAATTTACATAAATTAAATTTAATTATAATAAATAAACTTAAAATTTCATTTAATATAAATTATAAATGATTGTTTAACTGAAAATCTTAATTTTATGAAATAAATTACTACAAATTTATCTGATCAGTATTAAAATTATATATGTTTCATATATTATTTCAATTATATATCAGCTTTTATTCATCAAGACATTTGATATTTTTACATAAATATACAAATATATCTTATTTTATATGGACTCACGTCTCATAAAATAAATAAGTTTATATAAAAATTTGCATATCTAAATTGTTTCTCTATAGATTTTGGCCAAGCGAGTGCAAGCTTGTTGGCAATGTTGAAGTGTTTCCGTTGAATCGCTCAACAGAAATCCTTTTTGCAGGGCTCTGGCTATTTGGCATATTTCTAAGTAATTTGAATTTCTGTAGTCAAATAAGCTGCTCTGGGCATGCATATAATCGGATGCCATGCTCCAAGTCATATTTGTGCACATTTTGCCCTCAGTCGGCATGCGATGAGTGCCCAAATGTGGCATTGGCATGCCCATCGCCCGCTCCCCTCGAACAACATGCTGCTTGACCTGGCGGCTGTCTCAAAGTTAACAAGTTTTTGCACTTGTCGTGACAAAAAAAGAGCTCTCTCCCCTCTCTCTCTCTCTCTCCCTTTGTGTACATATTTGTGTATATGTTTGGCATTTGAAGTGAAGTGCAATAAGTGAACAGAACAAAATGAACAATTTTGGTAAATCCATTTGATTCGGGCGAGTGACAGGCAGCTGTAAATAATTTGGGAATGGATTTAAAGGCAACGATTTAGGATTTGGGATTTTGGTTTGCTCAACATTTGCGAGCGATGCTAACAATTTAAGCGCGTGTGCACTTTGGCCAAATCAAACGGCAATTGGCCAACTCCAACGTCGATAACAAGCGCTCGCAAATTGCCGTTGTTGGATTGTTGGTGCTGCCGTGAAGCGAACAAGCCAATCAAATTGGCATAAAATGTTTCGCTGCACTTAATATTTGGCGTGTTCGATCCGGCGCAATTCTAATTGAAATTCACGCCAGTGCGCGGCGCTTAATTTTAAATAAAATTGCGAAATGCCAAACAAATTAATTGACGGTCGGACAATGCCGATCCGAATGTATTTAGTTTGAGCCCCACTGATTTCGGCCAGACAGAACTCATTACAATTTTTAATTAATTTTGACAATAAATCTCATTGTCCATCCGGGGGCGCCTTTGACAGCTTGATTGAAGGCGCGCCGGGACAGGATTTTCGTCGATTTGCCCTTCAAGCGGCAGCGGCTCTTGAAGTCCTTGACTTGGGCTTTGGCGCTCTTGGGTTGTCTTTGATTTCCCTAGAAATCGAAAAACAATGTCAAAAGTGCTTAATGCCCAGCAATCAAAAGCAAAACCCAAAGACCCCCCTCACACTTCACTCACTTCAACTGGCACCTTCGCCGGGCTGACCAATTGCATAAAAAAGGTAGCATTTACATAAGGCCCGGCAATATGCGTGTCTACAAATTAAATTCAATTTTCCTGCGACCCACAACAAAACAAAACAGAAAAAAAATATATATATATATTGAAAAGAAGAAGCCAAACCAGGAAGCAGCCGCGACACCACCTGCCCATCAATCAATCAAAGCACGAAGGTTACCTGAGGGAAAAATTTGCATTGGTTCACGCAGCAGAGCTCACAACTACGAATACGACAACGACGTGAACGACGACGACGACGACGACGACGAGAACGTCCCAAACAATTTGTGTAGCTCGAACCAGGTCTGGGCTCAAAGTTTGCTCTCTCTTTTTTGCATTTTGTGTCCCTGCAGCCCGTGTAGATCTAATGGGGCACAGCAAACTTAACCGCAGACGTATGGTCAAAAGGCTCCCGAGAATTGGCTCATGTTTTTTTTTTCAAAAAGGAACAAAAAGTAAAAACAGAAAGCAAAAAAAAGGAAAAAACGAAACCGATTTCTTTGTCAAAGTTTGCGCCAGCTATGCAGATGGGCATATGAAGCTAGCTGAAGATGAGCGAGATATATAATGGGACAAGAGAGACATATAAGACAGAGTTATATAGATTAATTTTATATTGACTATGAAGGCTAGCTTGCTCAGCCACTCTCTCTACAGCGTATCCAACAGTCGCCTATAGCCGAAACATTTTCAAATATTCTTTGCTTTTCATGTCCACTGCTGAAATCTTTCTGCGTTTTACTTTATTCCGGAGCATGGGGCAAAAAAGAAAAGCAAAAAAGGCTCGTTGGCTGTGCGGTAAATGGTTAAAGGCATGTCATGGCAATTTGCATTTTCAGTTTGACAAAGGATATGCAGGACTATGCCAGCCAGCCAGCCACTATACCTATGCTGCCTGGCCAGCCCTGCCAGCTCGCTCTGGGCAGCAGCTGCTGTTAATATGCAAACTGGGATTTCTTTTGTGGCTTTGATTTCACGCTGCCCACTGGACTCACCCTCCCCACCTGACTTGACTCCCCTCTCATATTCAATTTCGTGTTCAATAATAAGCCCGCGCCCGGCCAATATTTGGCACAGGCCTCGCCTGACCCAAGACGCGTTCAATCAAATCAGCCAAGGCAGAGCGTTTAATAGACTTTCAAATATTGCCACTTTGCTGGGATATTGGCCAGTCGGAGTCAGATAATTAATGTCGTGGGAGTGCGTCTGGTCAATACCAGCATTGCGCCCTCAAGGCGCTGACAAGGACGACCAGGCACAGGCGTGTTAGCCATGGCCAGCACGCTGATTGCCTGCGTTAATGTTAATTGCCTTTGATGAGTTTTATGCGCTGCGCTAATGAACAAATGACTGCACATTGCCAATATGTACAATATATCCCCTCCCCCACACACACACTCACACACAGAGATAGCATCTATCCACAGCCAAATGAGTAAATTCTCGAGCCTGGCTGCGTTTAATTGCTCGCACAGGCCCTATGGGAGCGCTTGCTGCTGGCTGCTGGCTGATGGCTTGTTCTACCAGCCGTCTACTCACCTACTGCCAAACAAAGTGTAATTGAATGTTTAGCGCATCGAATTAGGCGATTTTCTGATTCGAAATGAATCATTTGTGGCGGGTGTCGATGTTGACATTAATCAAAGATATGCAAATTCGAGTGGAGATTGAGTTGTCAAGGAAAGCGGAACTAAGACTCGACAGTTTTCTATTAAGTAGAGAAATATACAAAAAACTTATGCTCAGGCCAAGTACTCCACTCTCTCTCTCTCTCTCTCTCTCTCTCTCTCTCTCTCTCTCTCTCTCTCTCCCTCTCTTTAGTTGCCAGCATAAAAAGTGTCAGACCAAAAGAAAATCTTAAGGGCGCTGCGGCTGTGGCTCAGCAAATAAAACAGCAAACGTTTGCTAAATTAAACCGGAAACCGAATTCCACAGCTCTGAATCTGCCTCTGCGTCTGCCTCTGGCTCTGGGTCTCACTTAGAGGAAAACGAAGTAGTTGCAGCGTCGCCTTTTTGCGGTAATGCAGCGACTTCAACTTCATTTCCTGCAGCTGCGACGAGCTGCGACGTGCCCGAGGAAGAGGCCAACAAATTTCAAATTTGCATTCTGCGGTTCCAACTGCTGCGTAGGCGTATACGTAATATTTTCCACCCAGCCAGCGAAGACACAAAAAATATACAAAATTTAACTTGAAATTTGCCAACCGCAATAAGCGACACTAATTTAACTGAGAGTCCAAGATGAAGAGAGAGAAAGAGAGAGGGAGAGTGAGAAGAAGAGGAAGATAGAGCGAAAGTGCCTGCCTGGCCATGAGATTGCGGGCCGAGCGCATTTCCGCTTGCGGCCAGACGAGCCACTTAATGACTTCCGCAAATAAAATGTTTTTGTCGAGCTTCAAGTTTAAAGCATTTAAATGCGTTTTCTTCCTCCTCTGCCTTTGCTTAGCCAAGTGTTTTGCCAGTATTTATGAGTCGCAGTCGCAGTCGCAGTCGCCGTCGCAGCCGCAGCAATTTACTAATGCATTTGCTGGCTCTAATGAATATTAATGCGCCCCACTGGCAACAGCCAACCAACTGCAACTGGCAATAAAATATTTCAATTAGAGCCATGCTGCCAACACATGCCAGCAACAGCAGCAACAACAAGAGCGAATACAAGCGCTGTCTGATCAACGACTTTGTTAATGCCACAACAAGTCGAAGATGCAAGTGCAACCGCAACTAACTAGCATAATAGACAGGAAGAAAGACAGAGACACAGAGAGAGAGAGAGAGAGAGAGAGAGAGAGAGAGGGAGGAGTGGGAGAGAAACCAAAAGATAAACTGCTGCTAGGGCGTGTAGGAGGATAATGCTGATTTTAACTGCAATTTGCTTGGGACTGTGTGGGTGGGTTTAAGTGCCCCTTTAGTTTATTATGTCATTTGGTTTGGCTAAATATAGTTAAAGTTTATAGATTATTTGAAAATATTCGAAAATACATTGCAATTTATGTGTATGCCCTTAGGCTCATGGGGGATGGGAGTACGAATTTATTATTAGTAAAAAAATGCATATATCAATTAGAAATTGTTGACACAGCCTAACAGTATTTAGTAGTCACTCAACCGAACTGGTAACTGGTAAAAAATATGCCGGGGCTGATATCTGCTGCTGAAACATAGTTTAAATTTCAATATGAAGGATAAGCTGAACTAATTTAACAAATTTTTGAGTAACCTAGAAATAAAACATGGCTTGAAATCTGACTTTCTTTCTCATCTGAATATCACCATTCAAAGACATTCACTAGCTTAATTGTCACTCAAAGGCATTCTTGGTCACATCAATCATCGATTTGGTATTTGACAGCGCATATTTAGCCAAATGTATGCGGATAATATTTTCTTTGTTATATTTTGTGGCATGTGCGGTATTCGTGTGCTGTGCAATGCTGCTTTTTGTGGCCATAAATCGCCGTCAACAATGCGCAGCTGCATTTTTGTTACCCTTAAACTGTAGCTCATCGAATTTGCGCTGCATCCACATGTGTGTGTGTGTGTGTGAGTGGGTATTTGTGCTGTGCATCGAGTGTGCCCGTCGGGCTTATCTGCTAACAGGTGCCCCACCTTGTCAAAATAAACCATTCAATTAGTGCGGCCAAATTGAATTTTCTATGCAGCTTGTTGATGCGGCTGATGCTCTGATAAGCTGCGGGCAACCGTTGCCATTTTGCGGATGCCGATGCGGATGCGAATGCGGCTGCGGAGTCATGCTGTTGCTCGGGTGTTGCAAAAATTTCATTAGCCTAACGAGCTGTTTGCTTAAAGACCGCAAAACTTTAGTCATATCTGAAAATAAATTGCGGCCACCAGCTTAGTAGATTGGCTGAAAAGCTGGCCAAAAGAGATTTTCTTTGAGCCCAATTGGTGAGATAATTACTTGAGCAGATGCAAGGTCATCAAATTGGCAGATTAATGTAATCTTTAAAGCATTTCAGTCAGAGTTTCCTTCAAATCTCGAAATGCCTAACTCGCCTGGCTTTAATTGGCAGTCCCAATAATATGCTTAACGCAAATAATGTTAACTAGCACTTAATTAAGTATATGCACAATATTTTGCGTGATTAAAATAAAACACAAACACAATAAAAAACGAGGGAAAAAATATAAAAATAAACAGCGAAAAATACAAAATGTTTGCTTAAAATGCGCAGCACATACTCACAGAGTGAAGCATATACAAAAAATACAGCTAAAATGGATGAGACTGAATTAGTGTGATCGAAATACCCTGTAGTGAAGAATCTAGTTAGAAATTATGTATGAAGAATAGTCTAAGAATATTCTGTGTTTTCTTTTGATTACTGCAGCAGCAGCTTGCCTAGAGGTTTGTATTGTCAGCCAGGTTGTATACGTAATATTTTGATATAAAACCCTTAATTTTAATTTAAAACAGAATAACCGTAAGCTTAAATATTTTTTAAAATATATAGAAAGTATTTAAAATATAAAAACAAATATGTAAATGTTTCTTTTTTTAATATAAAATGTTTTATTTCCGTAGTTTCAGTAAAAATGTTTTAAAAATTAGTTTATAATGAAAGAGAAAAAAATAAAATCTGAAATCAAAAACTCTAGTAATATTTTAACTCACAAAAATATTGCATAGAATTTTAATGTGAATAAATAGAAAATAAATAATATTTAGATAAAAGAAACAAATATAGATTGATTAACCTTTGCCTAACTTCAAATTCTTTGGCTGAATGAAATATCAATCACCTAAGCCATTTAAAAATTATAGTTGAGCTGATTTTTTTTTTTAATTTACCACATTTTAAAATAAATTTAAATTTAAATTGTGTTTCAGATTTTATATATATTTGTATATATTATCTTAACATAAAGGCCAATCCTTTACTTATTTTTTTTTACAAAGATTTTGGCCACCTTCTACCATAGCTAAGGCTCACCAAATAATATGTTTCACTCAAACCACAAGGGTCACACACAAAATATCAATTATTTATATATTTCCACTCGAATCGGTTCACAAATTTCGTTGATACCCCATTGGCGCTGATTTGATGAGTACAGGGCATAAGAGGGGCACTTAATGCTGACAGGCTTGTCGGCCGCAAAGAGCTCACTAAAAATAAAATAAAGGCCTGCGCTGCCGTCGCTGATTGCCTAACAAACCAAAAAACATAGCATAATTTCGGTGGTTGGTAGCGTTGACAAAATTCGTAATTTATACAGGGTCCACACGGAGAACGCAGAGAACACTAAAAGCCTCGGCTGCCCACTGCCTCAGACACAAACAGGCAAACAAATGGGCAGACAATCAAAGTCGTATGCCCAGAATCCGCTTATTGTTGATGCCACAGCTCCGACTCTTAGTCCTATTCTTACTCCCCTCCTACTTCTTCCTCTTCTGCTGCTGCTTCGTCTTCTTCTTCTTCTTCTTCTTGTTTAACAAATTCATTATAACTTTTGCTATTAAAAACATTAGACGCGACTGCACACGCATTCAAAAAAGGAGTTCGCCCCACGTAGCTGTGTGGGCGTGTGTGTGTGTGCATGTGTGTGTGTAAGCTAGCAATTTAACCCAAATGCTTATCATTTAGCCATTTAATTTAACCTTCGGTCCCACACACAAAAAGCAACAGCACAGTTACATGTTTTTTTTTACACATTTTTCCCTTCTTTTTTTTTGGGTTTTTCTTTTTTTTTTATCTCGTGGCGCTGCTTGGGCATTGTTTTTAATGCAAACGGCTGCTCATATTGCTAATGATTTTGGGTCACACACACGTAGCACTTTTTGGGCGCACAAATTGCGCACACACGTACATAATTTGGGGCTGTTTGTCGGGCTGGGAGCTCGCCTGGCACGCCTGGCCTGCCTGGCCTGCCTCGCCCTGGCAGTCCACGTTGCGTACACGCCGTGTGTCCGTTGCACAAATTAAAAAGCGTATTTCGCCACTGCTCTTGGTATTAAAATGCTGTTGTTACAAACGTGATGTTGCCTGTAATTGTTGAGCTCGTGCGAGTTTCTGAAACTATTTGTTGACTTTGCCAACTGCAGCAGCTGCAGCCCGATGTGGACTAAACTGAACTTTATAGAGTTGCTAGCACAATATTGAAAGCGAAATTGTGGCCATAAATAAAGAAATTCATTAAATGCATAAAGCTATACAGGCAATGTTCAGGGACAATTGTCAGCTAAGGCCATAGCATTGCAAATTGATGACTCATTATCCTTACTGATGTCCTGCTATCCTTGCAGCATCTGCTTAAGATTGGCTGCTCGTCCGGCCCTTTGGCAATTGCTGCCCTTTGTTAATTGAAATTCATCGTTTCACTGGCCAGCGACAGTTTTCTTTGTTGGCTCTTTGACGACTAGTTCCACGCAGATTGCGTATACGCCGAGTATGGCACAAAAGCTGCATTGTTGTCGCTGCCCGGACAAACCTAAACCCAAGCCAAAGTCCAAACCAAAACCAAAACCAAAGACAAACGCAGCAGCAGCCGAGTCGTGCGCTTCATTTGACGCAATCCTTGGCCTTTGTTTGCCTTTGGCCACGACGCTTTTGCGTACGCTTCAAGCTTGCATTTTTCATCTAGAGCTGCTCAGTTTTATTATCTTTCTGCTTTGCTCGTGTCTGTTCACTTCGGCCAGCCTTTCCGATACGGATTTACTCCTTGTTCAACACCAATTGCCATTCGCTCGGTTTGCCAGCCATTGAAGATGTACAAACGTGCGCTTATTGGCTTAGCAAGTGCCCAGTGAACAATATGATTGCACTGCCCAACAGGGTTCAGGTGGAAGAAACTGATGAAACTAATGTGGGCAGAAGCCTACAATGTTGCCCTATCCATATGTACTCTCTCTCCCTCAACAACAATCTTGTTGCACAGTGTAAATAATAAAATAAAAACAAATGATTGTTTAGCAGGTGCTGTGGATGAAGATTGACGCGGTTTTAATTGAAATTTTCTCCCAGTTTTGCCAGTATAATTAATACACTTGCTCCGCTCTATGCTTGCAAGATTGAAATGCCTTATATGAGCAGCTAAACAGAAATCAAACACAACTCCAACCACACGCACACACACACACACACTAGCAGAGAGACAACAATGTGCCAAACAAGTTGCAGCAGCCATAATGTCTGAGCGTAAACTGAAAATAAAAATGCTTTCAGTGTAATGAATTTTGGGTTGACCGCACTCGTTCTGGCTCACCCTCAACACCAGCTCGCATTGTAGATAGTTGCCATGAGCATTGCTAAACAACAGAAGCACAGCAAATAGGGTAAGCACATTCATATCCCTGCAAACTTGCTTTGCTGACCTGCTGCTGCTGCTCTTGCTGCTGATGTCAATGTCATTGTGACAACTGTGTAGCTTGGCCTGGCTGGCTAGCTGGCTGCTAGATTGGTTCGTCGTATCATTGCATGTGCCTGGTTACAGACTGCTGTCTCGAAGGTGCCTTTTGCCTCATGCATTGCCCAAGTCAAATAGTCAAGTTTATGGACAGACCGAGGGAGGGAGGGAGAGCACAGAAGTGAAACAACAAACACGAGCCGTAGCACTTTGTGCTGATTAGAAAACAGTTTCAATAATCTCCTGCAACAGAATCTCTGTCCGACGAACAAAAAGCAACTAAACAATTGCAGTCAAGTCGTTCGTTTTGGGCCAAGTAAAACTTTAAACAAAACCCAGGCCCAGACAGGCCTGGCCAGAGCATGGGCTGGCTTAAATGAAGCCGCAGTAATTAAGCCTTAAACACAATGCGCATTTGTTAAGGCAACAGCAACAGCAGCAGCAGCAGCAGCTCAAGCCACGACCGGGCTTAATTAGACTGGCAACAAAGCGTTTTGTTTGAGCCCCATCAAAAATCATTAGTCACATTTAATCAGTGCCTGCCCCGAAAATACACATTGTTAATGCGGCATCAATATTAATTAAAGGAGCAAGCGGGCCACAAGCAGCTGCTGATGCTGCCTCATCGCCTGCTCGCTTAGCCGATCCATTGGCCACATCGCGCTTGCGCCCACAGGGCGTATGTGCAATGAGCTGAGGCGCCCGAAAGTTGGCCGACTCCGCCAACTGACACAAAGCTGACAGCTCTTTGACAAGGAACGCATTCTAAGCAAGCGCTCGCACAACATAAGCGACATGTCAAAATGCCAACAGCATCGCCCCAAAAGATGCGCTTTGCGATAGCAGCAGCCGCAGCATCTGACACATGAAAGGCACTTGACAGTTGCCCCCATGGCATACGCTCGCATCAGCTGTGCGAGCGAGCGAGCGGGCGACCAGACGGCCGGACGAGCGGGCGAGCAAGCGAGCGAGCGCACTCAGCATCGAGACGAACCCAATCACAAATGGGAGCAAATTCAGCCTTTCAATATATTAATAATTGTAGAGAGAAGGAGGGAGAGATAGAGTGAAAGAGAGACAGAGAGAGAGAGAGAGAGAGAGAGAGAGAGAGAAAGAGAGTAAGCGCTCAATTTTTATAAAATATTTTTCCATATATTTTTGATTTGATTGAAAGGCTGACGAATCGAATCATATTTGTTTCATTTCAAAAAGTTGGCTTGCAAAAAGTTTGAAATTCCATTATGGGAGTCCAGATATTTGTATCTGTTATGGGAAACAAATATTCTATGCCCAGTTCTATATATTCTTTTCTATAATAATTCTTTTTATTTTGCAGATTTTTGTCTTAAAATATATACAAATATTTTTTTAAATTTTTTAATATTTTTATTGGTCCCCTTTTTTTTGATATATTTTTATAAAAATGTAATTTCATACTCTAAGCAATTATTATAATTCAGAAAAAAATTATATAAAATATTGAAAGGAATGAAAAACTCATTTTAAATTTTCATAAATTTAAGTTACCCAAAAAATTATATATAAAGTATAAATTAGTTTTCAATGTTTGACATCTTCCTTGGTCTTCTCTCCCTTAATATAAACAATGTAAAATATATATAATTGATTTAAATTTAATTTATATATTATTTGCTTTATTTATTTATATATTATTTGCTTTTGTTTTTTTCGCTCGAGTACTCTAATTCATCTCTGATGTATAAAATCAACAGCAAATAGAGCTGAGCTCCAACTTATCCCAACCGCAACTTAAATAAAATATTCTTGAATAGCAAAATCACAATTTGCCCTTAAACTTTCTTAAACATAGCCGCGGTCTCAGCAAATCCAACATATAACATATATCATTTATTTTTCTATATTTTATATAACGTTAGCAGAGATTAAGTTATGTAATCTAATGCCGACGCATGTCCTGTATGCTGTGTGTCTTGTTCCACGTATAGTGTGCAGCGAGCGCGTGGCAGTCGCTGCAATAGTTGCTTGGCAATATTATTAATTATTTTTGCAATTAACGCATCATTGTTGCTGCATCACGTCCGCTAAAGGGCTGCGTAAGCATTCGCGCCTGGACAGGCAGGACGCGCCATAACTTCGCACGCGTCATAATTAGCGAGCTTTTGTGGCACCGCCCGGAGCCCATGTTCGAGCTCATTTGACGCCATTTTCGAGCCAGGCAGCAGGCAGCTGGCTGCAGAGAAAGTTTGCAGCGGCTGCTGCGGGCTGCGGACTGGAGTCAAGCAGCAGTCAGCAGGCAGCCTATTTGGCAGTAAGCCGCCAAAAATTGCCGCCTGCTGCTTATCAGGCAGCCAGACAGGCAGTTCATCACATGCATTGAAGTATGCAAAACTCGGCGAGCATAAAAACTGACGCAACACGCCTGGAAGACATGCGAACGTTTTATTGGCATTAAGGGATCAAAGTTTTGAGGCACACACACACACACACACACACACACACACACTATAGCAGCAGCATAAACTCTTTGCAACACCCTTGAGTATAGGGCACACAGAAAAAAAAAGAACTGAGGAAGCAGCAGCAAAAAGGAAGCTACAATGTTTGCACAGGCGACAGGCACTTCAGTGAAATTTTAACGCTGACACAAGAAATATTTTAGCAAAAGAGATTGAGCACACGAGGGAAGGGTGAGGGGTAGGGCGGTAGGGCAAGAGGAGAGAAAAAATTACAGAAGTGGCAGCGACAAAGGCCGCCATAAACATTGAGAGGGCGCACACGCTGCGTATACGCAATCAGCTTTGGCAAACATTCGCCAAAATAGTTTTCCGTTTTTAAAGCAAAGCAAATGCTTAGCTCGGCATTTTATTGGCTGCTTGTATGCGAATTTAGTCATAAATCTGCAGACGCGCCGCCGCACTGTGCACTGCCGCATGAAATTGAAATATAGTGTGATTTTCACTTTAGCCCAGTCGACGTCGCCGACGACCGAGAACAGACCCCTCCGATCCCCCCTGTGCTCGTTCACAGCCAACTAGAACGGAATTTAGTGGCAAAAGCTAGGCAAAGCCAACAGCCGAAAGTAACGAAACAAATGAAATGCTGGCAGTAAGGCGATGCCCGACTTGGCTATACCCTGTAGCTGCTCAACTACAGTCATATCAGCTGCTATATATATATATATATATATATATACATCCATCACATATACCCCAATTACTATCGAGTTCTCCACTTTCTCGCCTGAGCCATATCCATTCGTTATTTATGACAATTTCCTTATGAACCTTGGCCAGCTTCAGTAGATTTCCGCACGTGTTCTCGCCATTTGACAACGGTCTCGACTCGACCCTCAACAAAATAATAAAAAAAAAAAAAAACACTTTCAATTGCGAAATAGATTCGTTGCTTGACTTTTTCCTCAAGTCTTGCGTGTCCGTTGCGTGCAGTCGAATATTTTTGGTAATGGCCAATGCAAAGCGCTTCCTTGCGTGTCTATCTAAATGTTATTATTTGTTATCAGCGCTCTCTTATTTCGCTACTTTGGCTCCATTAATGGGTTTCTATCGTGCCACTTGCCTTTTATTGGGCATTTCTTTTGGCACTTCCTGCGCATATCTTAGCAGCCAGTTGCCTGCCAATTCCCGGCAAATGCGATTAAAACTAACAAATTAAATGCAAATGTTGCCAAATGAATGCGAAACAGCTCCAACAATTGCTTAATCAGTTCTCAAATATGTAGTTTTTATTAGAGCCTGAAACGACACTAGAGTTGATGACATGAGTTGGGAGACTCAACTCGATGCTGATCAGTTCGGATTTTCTTTTCTTAAAATATAATAATAGTATATAAATAATTATATACTTTTTAAATATTTGTGATATTTACTTATTATTTTTTAAGCAGTTTATTTACCTGGCCAAGCTCATTTATCATTCAGCAAAAATCTGGCTAGTGAAAATAGTTCAATCACAGCGGAGCGGAAACGAGCCAAGTGTAGCTCTGTGCATATATTAGTATTTGTTGTTTACACCCGGCGATATGCCTTGATATATGGCTATATAAATATATATGTTTATTTATATTACCTGGCTGTCGTGCGGGGCTTCGTGCAAATGTCATAGAAAATGAAAAAATATGCGCAGCTAAATGGGCGTGACAGCGTGCCGAGCAATGGCATGTTCATGTCATAATTCTAAAATTTGTGGTTGTCGTGCCAGGCGGCACTAAAATTATGGTTAATCTGCATATGCATAGGTGTGTGGGTGTCTGTGTGTGGGTGTCTGAGTGTGTGTATGTGTGTGTGTGTTTACTAAATAAGATGTCGCTGTTTGAGTGGCAACCGCAAGCGGCAGAGGCAGCTGCTGAACATGTTCAACCCAGCCAACGAAATAATTATGCTCCAGGTGAGGATTGACTATATAAATAAACTAAATGTATATACATATATATATATATATATAGAAATAAAAGAAAATATATTTATATGTATTTCTTTTGCCAACTGTAAATAGCAAACATAAAACTCAGCTCAAATTCTAATCAATTTCTTTGGATTGGGACTAAAACTACAGCTACTCAGAGAGCTGCTCAGCCATAAAGACCGATAACGATAAACAATAGATTGTAGTCGATAGTTGAGCAATGTAGACAATTGTCGAATTTGACTGGCTGTCGGTCGAATGGCTGAAGTAATTTGTTAAGGCCCGCCCGCCGCAGCGAAGGAGTTGCAGCAACAACGCCAGCAACACTTTTTGGCTACATGACAAATACACTTCAATCAATGCCAAATGGCCCTGCCGGCAATCATAGGACGTCTGCGTCTGTGTGTGTATTTGTGTATGCGTGTGTGTGCGGGCGCCACAAAAATGAAAACAAATTTTGGCATGATTGCTGATTGTTTGTCTTTTTCATTGTTTGGCAAGGCTGATGCTGTTGTCGGTAGTGCTGCCAACGCACGCGCACATTTATTGCTTCCCAATTGGAAATAAAAATGGCGGCAAGCAGAAAGCCAGTCAGCCAACTAACTAGACAGCCCGACTAGCTGGCAAAGGGGCAAAGCCCATGTAAAGCTCAGGCGAGCGCGCGCAGTTGACGTACCCATTGAAATGAACGGCGAAGGCAAGGCAATGCGCGGCATAGAACGATATACGGCGATAAAAACGAAATATACGCAGCAAACGAGATGCCTTTCTATACCCTGTAGCGGAAGGAGAGCAGTGCAGGCATGAGCTGTGTGGAGCTGATGCTAACTTTTTCTAAATACACTAAGAACTATAAAAAAAACGATAAATATCGAGGAGTTGAGCCATGCAGGCGTGAGGGGTGCAGCTCTAAATCAGCCTTGGTTCGGCTTATCGATAAGTCGTTATATAGAAAGTGTGCCTCAAGAACTTTAGCTACTCAACTAAGCAATTGTCTATTTACTTCATCATATCCCAAATTTACAAGGTATCTATCCTGCCAGCACCAGCCGGCAACACTTTCACTTGGTTTATTTGCTGCCGATTTGATTTGCTTGATGCCGTTTTCCTCTCTCCATTTTTTTTTTTTTTTTTGCTGGCAACCGTTTCAGCGTTTTTCTTCGGCTAGGCTGCAAACATTTCGCCGCCGCCACGGCCGCTGATTAAAACAAACACAATGCGACCGTAATGACGACATATGTACGACGTTTGTATATCGCATGGAGCGTGGTGAGAGAGAGAGGGGGGAGAGGGGATTGCCCAATCTCAAAGCCTCCTTTCCGCACAATTGTACAATTTCTGCCGGCAATGCCCGGCGTTTTTTTCGGCTCGGCTCGGCTTTGCCTTTGCCTTTCATTGATTCATAATTGATAAGCATTACTTTTGCTATTGTTCGATTTATATACGAGTTGGCATTCATCTGCACACATGGAGCGAGAGGGAGAGGGAGCGGAGGGGGCTTTGCTGCCCTTAAGAAATGTCGGCATCTGCGCTGCTCAATTTAGCGTAAATTTTTTTTTTTTTTTTTTCTCTGAGCATTTCTGATTAATTTTATTGCTCTGTACAATTACGTAGCTGACTTATGATTAAATATAACATTTGCATAAAAGTGCTTCAAATCTTTTCCTGCCTGTTTCTTATGCCAACTTAATCGCACGTGGCCAAATCGAAAGTGAACGAACTCATACAGAATACATATTGGGAATGTGGGCAGAAATATGACTATTTGTCTATATATAAACAGCTTTAAGTTCAGTTTGGTTCTCGTGAATAATTTTGGATTTTATTTAGAATTTATAACAGAAGAATTCATAAGGCTTACAAGAGAACTTGTTGTATTCCAGATCTGTTATATATGTATGTGAAACTGTTATACATTACTCAATAATATTTGATTGATGTTATGTTATGAATACTTTTTTATAATAATTTTATTTTTTATTTATTTACTTAATAATTATAAATTGCATTTTTTGTGAACTTATTGATTAATTTATTTATTGTTTTTTTTATTTTTTTAAATTTTTTTATTTATTTATTTTAAATTTATTTAATTATTTAAGTTTCAATTCGTCAATTTATTTATTTATTTAATTATTTCTTCTAACATTTATTTCTTAATTAATTTGTTTAAGTTTATTTATTATCATTTTAGTTACTTTTTTTATTTCTCCACCATAAATTAAATTATTGCATTAATTATTATTAGTTGATTAAATTAAATAAGTAAAATGTATAAAAGTATTAGTATTAATAAACCATTAAACCCCTTCCTTTATCTCCTCTTTACTGCCACAGCAACAACAGATTAATTCCGCTTTCTTGGCGCGCCCCAAAAAGTATGCTTTAATAATGGTGGAAAGGCAGGGAACGAACTACCAATATGGCAGCATCAACTGCTTTTAATTAGACTTGCTGTACATAATCAACTGGCAAGGAGTTGAGCCTTTATAAGTTTTACAAGTTGCGCTTCGCGAACTTCGGGCGCAGCCTCCCTGGCCCGAGCTCTGCCCTACGGCTGCCCAGGATGTTGTAGCCATAACGAACTGCATGTTGCTGCTGTTGTTGCTGCTGTTGTTGCATGTTGTGCATTTAAAGTTTTTGTAGCGTGCAATGCAGGAAATCATTTTAACAATTTTCTACCTCAGCCCTGGCCTGGCCTGCCCAGCTGCTGCTGCTGCTACCGCTTTCTATACAAGTTCAGTGCACCCGCAACAGACACGCCATGAAAAGGCGCTGCCGACGCGAACGTTGCTTTGTTACTTGTTTGGCTGTGTGTGTGTGTGTGTGGGTGGGTGTCTGTCTGCGTTTTTCGGGCTGCCTGCAGTCCTCTTTATTTGACGCAGCAGCAGCGGCAACGCAGCTTTTCTTCCTTTCGGTAATTATGAATGGCCAGCGGGCAGAAAAGGTATAAAAGTCATTGGCATGCAAGACCAGCCGCTGCCCCGCCGCCTCCTCTTTGTTCAATTAAAACTTTTATGCAAGCCAGTTATCTCTGCTTATTTAATACAGCGCCCGCGGCTCCGGTTAATCAACTCAGCTTAAAGGCCAACTGCACCTCAATTGACCGCCAAGAGATCTGTGATCCCTGACACCATACAATTGCCATCCCAGCAAGCCAGACAGACAGGCCGAGAGGCAGAGAGGCGAGGGGCCCGGACACGTGTCGCCATTTAAATTCAACACTTCGCAAACAAATAAAGCACTTAAATACTGTATGCTGTCGCGGCACGAAAAACTCTGGCCAAAAACAATACGAAATACGAAAATAAAATTACGGCCTGCAGCTGGGGCCAAGAGTCATGTGTGTTGCGGCTCTGATTACACCTGAGCCCCAGCCCCAGTCCGAGCCCAGGCCAGGTGCAGCAACCTCCTCCTGACTAATTGCAATGTAAAGTGTTTAGACACAATTTGGCAGCAGCAGCATGTAAGTGCTCGAGTCTCCCTCTTTCTCTTTCTCTCTCAATCTCTCTCTTTCTCTCTCTCTCCCTCTCTCTATGTGTGTTTTTCGCATGCAGACAAAATTGCTCAATTAAGTAGGTGGCCTGAAGTTTGTTCGGGCTTCTCTTTTATTGCCCGTTTGTGTTCGGACTGATTTGTCTACTTATAGCTGGGCACTTTTGCAATTCAGTTTGAAGCACACAAAATTCACTCGAATAACAAGCCCAAGTCAAGCATAATTTGCACTCAACTGGGCTCCGTTTAACTGGAGAGTAGAGCCTGCCTTTAATATTACAATATGGTTAGAAAGTGCCCAACTTGTATCATCTTCAATCACATAGGCAATTTCTAATAATATATTAGCCAACTTTCATTCAATAATGCCTCAAGCAGGCCTGCTGCCATCTATCTCTCGTCCTGACAAATAGCACTGAGTATTGACCGCTTTGAAATGTTTTCATATACCAATTTTATCTATGCCTTTGAGAGAGGGAGAGAAAGAGAGAGAGAGGTGGGTATTCCAACTAACTTTGATTTATGACAATTTAGTTCATTTGATTATTGCTACGGACTACAGACACAGACTAAGCACAGCCAACGCACTGAGTCGAGTCCCAGTCTCTGTCTCCGTCCCAGTCAGTGGGCCGCCCAATTTGTGCTGTGTAAAACATTTTCATTTTCCATTCAAATTCAATGCTAATCTACTTGCTGGACAAGCCGTATTTTGGGGCGCGTCCCACTTGCTCGGCCATCATTTATCATGCCGCCCAAGCACCGGGGCTCGTTTCGCAGGCATTTGCAGTAGGCCAAGCGCATAATCAACACATAGGGTTCATCATTTTCGCTCTGCGATACATTTAGGTATAGTTTCGCATACATATATATATATAGGATAAATATATATATATATATATATTTATATCTAAACACTTTTTTTGGGGCTCTCTCTGACAGCACGTGCAGCACATTAGGCTGCGGCAGTGCTTGGCTATTTTACAGTCCGAGAGCTGCATGTGGAAACAAAACGAAAAACGAGTGGAAAGTGGGCAGCAAAGTTTAGCTAACTGGCCAGCCGTGCGTATACGTAACCAGGCTGACCCATAAAGCAAATTTATCTGTATAATGTATGTTTATATATATGTCTATCTGTCTGTATGTCTCTTTGCATATTTCGCGCTGTCCCAAATGAGCAGCTGAGTGAAATTTTAGTCGAGTCGCGAGCGCATTAGTTATGCGCAACTTACACGCCATAATAAAATAATATTACATTTCGCAAAGGCTCGCTCTATAGAGAGAGAGAGAGAGAGAGAGAGAGAGAGAGAGAGAGAGGGAGAGTAAGGGAGTAGCAGCTCTGCTTCACACAGATTTGTCCCCATTTCGCAGAATATCCCGGGCTGCGCCTCATTAAGTATACTGCGAAAAACCGCCAAGTCTTTGAGGCAGAGCACTCTCCGGCTGTCGCTCATTTAAGTGAGTGTGTGTGTTTGTTTTTTTGTCTGCGGTTTTAATTTACTCTTGCTTCATAGGATTCTGGCTCTGTTGTGTTCCCACTTCTCACTTCTCGCTCGATGCGCCCACTCCACGTCTGACAATGTCGCCGGCGGCAGCAGGTTAAGCTCCTACTTGAACTTCTAAGTGTTGGTGTTACATGAGCTGAGGTGTTGTTTGGCAACTGCCTTTGACGTCTATGTGTGTGCTCCCATCTGCCCGCAGACTCCTGAGTGCATATGTCTCTCACTCTGCCTCTATATTTGTGTGTGTGTGTGTGTGTGTGTGTGGCATGTTTGTGGCGTGTTTGTATGTCTAGTGGCTGAGCATGTCCGTCTAAGCTTTTGATTCTTTCACTGACGTTTTCAGAAATCGCCATGTTATTTACAGCTTCCAGTTATTAGGTTTGCTGCAAACCGGAAGCCTCGCCACATGCCATATGAGCCATGTCAAACGACGTCCACATAAATTGAGGCTCTTTAAAGGCTTTAACGCCGGAGCACCATCTAGGTGGCGGCTGATGAGCAGAAAGCAATTAAGAGTGCAAAAAAACGGCACTAGAAGACAAGGGAAAACTGTTTGAAAAATGGAAAAGGAAAAAAGTTAATGAAAAAGTAAAGAGAGCAGCCAAAGGAAGATAAGTAATGGAATAAATATAGAAGCAGAACTTATGTAAGCTCATCATAACTCTGCGCCCCAACTTGGCAAGCAGCAAACGCAGTTTTAATTGTAAAATATAACAAGAGGAGAAATGTAGAAAAAACTTATCTATACCTTCTGTATAACTGTAGATATCTCCCTCAGATATTTATGCCGAGGAACTCCTCCATGATAACGTGTGGTGAACACTGCCTCTGCTCAAAGTGGAACCGACTGAGATAGTCGGAAAATTGGATCTGGGTGTAGCGCCCAGTGAGCACATCATCCATAAAGTTGCTCGAGCGCAAGAAGGGCAATCGTCCTTTCCGCCTGACAGTGAAGCGCTCCATGCACATCTTTAAGGGCAGCGCCAGACCGTACTCGTTGCGCACCGCTTGCATCTCCTGATAGTATTTGTACTCGTCGTAGTGGATCACAGAGTCTGGCAACAACTCCTTCGTAACCAATTCGGACAGGCAATTCGGCTCATCAGGGAACAGAGTCCCTTTGGACGCCTGCACCACATTGTAAGAAATATCGCGGGGATTGTGCATTTAATGAAAGTATTTTTTATTTGTAGACAATGTATTAATATTGTTTTGATGTTTGTTGATAGTGAAGTGACATTTGTTTTTCAAATGTGTAGTGATTGAATGAAGGATGTCAAGTTGCCACAGAGAGAGAGAGAGAGAGAGAGAGAGAGACAGAGAGTAATATATTTAAGCAAATGTATATCACATACCTAGCTACCTTGTGGCAGCAACTTAATCTAGTCTTATACAATAAATAATTTTATTTTGTACAAATACTTTTCTTTCAGTCAGATACAAAGGTTTTTCTTATAATTTGTTTTATGGCATATACTTCAGTTTCATTATGGGGAATTGGTGTGCTCAAAAGCATTAAAATGAGAGTGCTGTATAAATTATTTTAGCATGAAAGTATCGACTTGCGTATGGCATTCCAAGGAATTTGGTCTCTCTCTCTCTCTCTATCTTTGTGGAGTCTGCTTCCAAGAAGCAGAAGAGCTCTTTGTGCTTAATATGTGTAATGAGTAAACTGTTCCTAGTATTTGTCTAATTGAGTGTTGACTTAGTTACTGTCTGTGTGATAACTGGAATTGGAAGAGAGTCTAAGAGTCGAGCTCGTGGCACCAAAAAGAAGTGAGAAACTGATGCATCCTTGGCTGAACACACAATATAATAAAGGTATATAAAACTTCGATATTTCCACACAAAAAACAATTATTTATAGCCGATTCCATACGGACTTATGGCGTGTATGCATTTTGGAATTGGCCCTATCAACTTTCACCTCAGTTTTCGGCATGCGCTGTGTAATTAATTATTTGCGTCACTAAGTCGAGCCATTTCCATGCCAGACGCATATAGAGGAAGGACCGCAGGATGGCAGCCAGCCCCGTCAGCCCCGCCGCCAGGGCCGCCGCCAACACCATCAACATCGCCGGCTTTTTGCATAATTCAACCACTGGCAGGCGGGTCACGTAGACAGCGCAAACGGCGTGATTAGGGTTTTCGGCTCAGCCGAAGATCCTGTCCAGGACCCCGGCTCAGACTAACCACAACATGTGTGTCTGTCGAGGTGTGTGTGTGTGTGTGTGGCTGGCTGTGGTGGCTGTTGTTGTTTATGCCGCTGGCATCATTAATACCCAAATCAAAGTTTGTTTGTCTCTAACACAGTTGCGTAAAACATTTCAGTTTAAATGCTGAAGCGAAGCAAATGTCAAAAGCCCTTTTAATTATCCATTTCTATTGGCACTTGCCTGACATTCTTTTAATTTCCCATTTAGTTCAAGTTATTTCAATTATATATTTCAATAATTAATAGAATACTGAATAAACAAAATAATGAAAATATCCCTTTGAAATATATCGAATAAAATACATTAAATAATTAATGTAAAAATCTGCCAACTGCAAATATTATTGAGTTTAGGTTATAGACTAATATATATATATATATATATATATATATATATATATATATATTATATATATATATATATATATATATATATATATATATATATATATATATGGAAAATAGAAAAGAAAAATAATTTATTCGATATATTTAAATATATATATTATTTAATTAGAAATAAAAATATATACTAAATAAATACATTTAAATGTAAATAAATGTAAACATTAATATTTATAAAATATTAATTTTTATTTACAAAAATTCAATGAATTCACTAAAATTTAAATTAAATATATTTCATATTATTTAAAGCTTTCATACAAAATTAAACTATTATTTCAGCCACAACATTTCCATTAGAAGCTGCTGTAATTGAGCTTTATATAATTTATAAGCCAAGCGAAGTCAGTAAAAAAGAAAATAGGCAGCTGTCTGCACTCACTCTTCTCTACACGCTCTCCCTCTGTATATTTTATGCATTCCGAGCTGATGAGCAATTGGGCGAAAATCAGCGAAAATAAACCACGAAATGGTGGTGCCAAACGAGATGAGAAAAAAGAAGCATTAATTAGCTCGAATGCCGCAAATATTAATTGCATTTATTTGCGAGCGTGTCGAATCGTGTGTATGTTAAATAGCCGCGGACCGAACCTCAAATTCAGTCCGTTTTGCTGACTAAGGCTTCATTAGTCGAAACTTCTTAATTGTTTCATTAATGCAATGCAATCCGTTTGCTTGGCACTTAATTTAATTTTATTTGCTGTCGCCGCTGCTGCTCCTCCTCCTACTGCTACTCCGGCTCCTGCTGTAGTTTTTAAATAATTGTGCTCAATTATTTCACCCAATTTAACATTTCCCCAGCTCCGGCTCTATGTGTGAGTGGGGATTTCGTGCTTACTGTACGCATTTAAATGACGTCATTTATATTCCGGCGGGATAAGCACTTGATGTAAAATTACTGGCGACGACGAGCGTTTGCCGGAATATAAAAATAAAAATAAAAAATATATTCAATTAAACCCGTTTCTTCGCCCAAAAACACCGTTGACAGCGCTTATTAATCTGACGTCATTTCTTTCTTACCCACCCTCCTCTCTTCCTCTCTCTCTATCCCCTCTCTCCCGCTCTTTATGCACTTTGTACGCTG
This sequence comes from Drosophila repleta, assembly GCA_018903745.1. NCBI lineage: Eukaryota > Metazoa > Arthropoda > Insecta > Diptera > Drosophilidae > Drosophila > Drosophila repleta. The sequence goes on from JAEIGN010000396.1 coordinate 8,470,624, forward strand.
TGAAATTTAATTAATGTAATTGTTATTACCACAAGGCTTTCATGTTTGCTCGCGCTGTCCACTCGCAGGCCTAATAAAACTGTATACCTGAAGCTGACGCGGATGTTGGTCGGTGGAGCGCTCTCCACCGCCATAGAAATAGCAATTCATTATTTGCATGAAACCCGACCTCAAGCGCCACTCAAACAGCGGGTCGAGCACTCCACGCCCGTTAGACTTTTGACCATATTTTTGCATTTATGCGCATGAAGCGCGCTGCTTAGCTTTATTTTGTGCATCGCCCCTACTTAGGATAGGGTATGCCAACGGGTATTTAAAAAATTATAAAATGGGCTAAGTTTAAGCCAGAAAAAAACTAGAAATCTTTCAGATCTTTCAAGTTTACTTAGTAAATGTTCAAAATAATTTAAACTTTATTAAAATATAAATTATAATTTGAAGTGCATTCGCTAGTCTGATCTAACTCTTTCACATTTCCTAGTTTCATATATTTTTTTGATTTGATTCCATATACCATTTATATGCATATATATATATACATACACTCGCAGAGCATACACTATATAGTTTTGCGCTTGGCAGAACGCGAAATTTGTTTTGGCCAACCAAAAAAGCCACCATCGTCAAATTTGAATGAATGACTGCAGTGGAAATGCAACTGCCAGTCAGTCAGAAAGAGTTGAAGGTTTGCTTTATTCTCCTCTCCCCCTCTTCCTCTCTCTCTTTTTTTCGGGCGCTACTCGAAAATAATAAAAAGCCAAAACACACAGAAAAGCTGGAAAAAAGCATTGCCTACTTTTCAGCTGAAGTGCTGCGGCTGGCTCTGCGGCTTTTTTGCATTCGCAAATGGTTAAAGTCATTTATTTGAAACAAATCATTTGCCATGCCAACTAGGCAGCTGCCTCTAGACACTCGAGCAACGGATCGCAAAAAGGCTGACAAGTTAAAGCGGCGCTGGATCATTAAAGCCAAGGCCCTCACCGCCAACTTTGGTGGGCCGGCAGGCCAATTTTTCAAACGCACACGAACAAGAACTTTGACTGACGCTTGTCGCTTGCCGTTCCCAGATAAACTTCGCTCTGGTTCGAAACTTATTGAGGCGCAAACAGTTAGGACGGGGCCTCCCAACAACTGTCTGTCGGTATCTCAATGTATATATACACTGCGAAATAATTGAATGCCTAAAAAATATAAAATGGAAAATGGAAGAGGAAATATTTTTTTTATGATTTTTTTTAAATTTTTTTAATATTTTTCCCATAGACTTTAAAAATATACATTATTTATTTTCAATCAAATAAACTTTATAAAATATATTAAAAAGAATTTATATTCTCATTAAATAATAAAAAATATCTTTTACATTTTATATATTTTATTTAATTCAGCTTAAATATTAAAATAAGTTTTTATTAAATATTTCAATTTTTTCATTGACTTTTTTGTCTTTTTAAAAAAATAAATTTAAATTTCTCAATCGGAAATGTTTAGCAAAAATAACTTATATACATTATAACTTTAAATAAATTAAAAGAAAATATTTGTCAATATTATTTTTATTATCTATTGAGATGTCGTAAATTCATTTCGTATAAATTTAAAAATATCCTTTATGTATTTCATTTTTTTCATAATTATCAAATGGCCGATTAGGCAAAAATTCTTATTTTATATCTTAAATGTAAATATATATAAATTTTTTTGTTTTTCTCAGTGCATGTAATGTTCATGCAAACATAATACGTCGGGCAGTCGGCTGGCAGGCACGCCCATTGTTATAGGGCTCACGCCGCCCAGCAGCAGCAGCGGCAGCGGCGGCAGTAGAAGAAACAGCGCCAATGGCATTGGCATACCCCAGTTGCCGTTGTATGATAAACTTTTCTAATTGTCAGTTTCAGCAAGTGACAAACGACAGAAATTATGTTATCTTATCAAAGTTGGCGCTACTTTTGCTCAGAATGTGCTGGGTCTTGTAACAGTGAGTGTGTGTCTCTCTCTCTTCCTCTCTCTCTCTCTCTCTCGCTTTGTGCGTGTTTGTATTGTGCTGGTAGCAAAAGTTGCTACCAGTCGTTCGAAATTTAAGAATATTATCTTTAAGCATGTTGTTTGTATATATCAACATTGTTGCCGCTGTTATACTTGTTGTTCTTTGTTTGTTTGTATTGTAGTTGTTGTTGTTGTTGTTGTTGTTATAACTGTTACTGTTACTGTTACTTATTAACATTACAAAAGCGCGTGTGCTGTGCCTTTTGGCGTAAATTCAGTTATGCCAAATTGACTTCTGTCTGACAACTGCTCCAACTCTTGCCCCCCTCTCGACGACCCACAAATAAAATATGTATTAAAATGCAAACTGGTTTCGGCTGAGACTGTTTTATTTCATTTGGTTGGGTTTCACTCGGCAGCACTTAAGGCGAACAGCGCCAACCAGCTGCTGCAGTTCTCAGGCCTATTTTCATTCTTGTAAAACTTGTGCTCGGCATATCATTTACAGAGAGGCGAGAGAGAGGAAGAGAGAGAGAGAGAGAGAGAGAGAGAGGGACAGGCCGGTCGAGTCTGAAAGAAACTTGCCAGTTGACATGAAAAATGCTTTTTGATTGATAGCCGAGCCGAGCAATGTTTATTTAATAAATTAAATTCATGCATATACATTTCTTTTATGCCTTTCACTGGCCCCCAATTCAGGCCGGCTTTTGTTTTACCAAAAACAGCTCACAAAACTGTCATCTGTTCTTTGGAACTCGCATTACATATATATATCGAGACATATATAAATATATATGTATTTTGGTATAGCATTTCCAAATGAATGAATTTCAGGCTGTGACAGCAATTATGTTTGAACACAGCAGCTCTTTAAATATACATAAGAGGCCTTAGCTCGAAAATAATTAGCGAATGCCGAAAGTCAGCATGAAAATCTTGTTATTATTTGCTATACATTTTAGATACATGTGTATATTATATCCAAAAATATGCCAGATAGCTATGCATATATGAAAGTTAAGCCAAACTTATTTGCCAGCTTAAGCAGTTGCTATAAAAATATATATAATAAAAATAATTTTAAAGCTTTTTTTAATACTTGTCTACAATTATGATGGATCCAAATTTAAATATGTATATCAAAGTATTTAATTCAATCAGCTTGGCCAACTAGCTGTTTTATACTCCCTCCCTCACCTTCATCACTCAATAAATCTGAACCACTTCGACTTATCACACTTTTTCTTGCCCTTGCCCAGCTGCTTCCAAACTAAAGAGTTTATCATAAGCGAATACCTTTAAATAAATAAAAAGAAAATAGAAATATTATATAACGAGTGCAACAGTTGAAATTGCGCGCGCGCTCGTCACTCCGAGGTGACAGTTGAGCAGCTCCGGCAATCAGAGCTGGAGTCTGCAGAAGCAGGTCTCAGTCACAGCAGAAAATATTGTGAAATATATATAAGCTGAGAAAGCGCTCACGTAACTGCACGAATATTTGAGGTAATAATATAAATATAAAATAAAATATAGAAAAAGAAATCCTTTCGTGGCAGCAGCGCAACAAAATTTCTGCTTTGTTTTCCTTTGCTTTATTTTATTTTTTATTTTATTTTTTATTATTTTTTTTTTGCTGTTGTTGTTAGCAGCAGTGCGCTTTATGGCGTGAAGCGGAATAATTCAATCAGCAGAGAAAGCGAGAAAGAGAAAGGGAGAGAGAGAGAGAGAGAGAGAGAGTAACTGGCAAAGGGCGCAGCTTGAGTCCGGGTGTCCTCCAGTGTCAGTTTTGTGCAAGCGCACAAAATCCAAGCAATTTAAACTTGAAACGCTTGCAGTGAAAGGCGCGCGCGTGCAACTTAAACAAACCGGAAAAGCAAACACATCAGAGCGACACAGTTAAGGAGGAACTTCCTGTTGCCAAAGCATGGCTAAACAGCAGCAGCAGCAGCAGCAGCAGAAGCACCAAGAACAAAAACAACAACTGCACAGTCAGTCGTATCAAGGATGTGACACAACGCACTCCTCCGCTGCCAAGTCGTCATCCTGGCCCAGCCCAGCCCAGCCCAGGCCAGCCCGTCCAAGGACATGTGCGTCGTTTGCCTTTGCCTTTGCCAGCTTAATTTCATTTATTTACCTGAAAGCTGTTTATGCGCTTGTGAAATTACAAATTAAATTTTTAATCACGAATTAAAAGAACAGCTGAGCGCGCGGAGGATGTCCTGTCGCGCACCTGTGAGTGCATTGCTGTAGATTTATCCCTGTATCTGTTGTCGCTCCATTTCTAGTTGATTAACTGCAACTGCAGCAGCAGCCCAACCCATGAGAGCCGCAATTAAAAGCTGCGGGAATTTTTAGTGGCATATTAAGAGATTCCCGGAATGGAAAACTCCCGAGATTCGCCAAGATTTTAAAATTAAATAAAGTTTTTAATACATTTTTTTTTTATTATTTTAACAAACAAAAAATAAGATTATTAAATTATATTTATATTTATTTTTTTAGAGTTTTTAAATAATACTTTTGATTCTAAGAACTCATGCGATTTATATTTCTCTCCAGCTTATGGATCATTAATTTTTCGGTGCCGTTCACGCTTGTGTAGGTGCCTGGAAGATGGGAGCCAGGACTCAAAGCGCCTTTGCTCGCTGCTCGCTGCTCGTTTCGACCATAAGAAATAATGTTGTTTATGTTGTGCAAACATAAAATTTTTTTTTCATCTGCTGCCTGCCGCTTCTTCTTCTTCTTCGACTTCTTATTTCGCCCCTTTATGTGGCACATACCGATATATATATATATATACTCTATAGGAATATAAGTTACCAGCCTGACTTTCACAGTAGTTACATATACATTTTTTTATATATATATATATATATATATATATATATATATATATATATATATATATATATATATATATATATATAGATGTTTATATTTTATATATGTTATGTGTTGGTCTGTGTGTGTGTGTACATACGAGCTTTGCCAATTTTTGTCGTTTCTCTGTGTGAGTGTGTGTGTGTGTGTGTGTTTGAGGCTGTGTGCTTTGCCTTTTTGCGCGCTGGCAATAAAGTTGTTGGAATTTAGCTGAACCGAAAATAGTTTATGGCGGAAGTCATTAAGTGGCTCGGTTTACAGCAGCCGCAACATGAAAAACAGAAGTGCCCGCCCCGGGCCGGAGCTACAGCTTGAACCCGCACCCAGACTCCCGGACCCGGCCCCCGGACCCCGGACATGGACATGGATCCGGGACTCAACTCAACTCAGCGCTGCACTGCGCCTCTGTGTCGTTGCTGTGCCGACTTTTTTACGATATTTTTATAGACGAATTATGGTTTTTATTTGGCGCTTTCTCTACACACACACACACACACACACACATAGGATGCTTTATGCTGCAGTTTTGCTGCCATGGTGGCTGCCCTGGCTTGGCTTTTATTTATTTTTATTTTCATTTATTTAATTTAATTATTTTAAAATGATTTGTGCATATAGCATGCGATATACGCTGCATAAAGGAAACGTTATACGCATTGCACACAAATTGCATTTTTATTGAGTTAGCAGCGGCTGCAAAGCCGGCGTTCAATTAGCATTTCTTTATGCTCCGCTCATGGCTTAGTAATTGAGTTAGCTTCAATAATTTGTTTTGCCTTTTACATGTGCATTTCGATGCATTCGCATCGCCACCACCACCACCACCACTCTGGCACCATCGACAGAAAGCCGCAAAAACTGTTGCCCACAGCTTAAGAGATGTGTTGAAATTTTTGTTTTCGGCTGCCCCCTGACGGCTGCCGTCTGGCGGCACACTTTAAATTCTAATTTCATGCATTTTGCACATCAATAAAATGCCTTGACTTCTCCTTAGAGCGGAGAGCTCTCGTCCACACTCGTCTTCGCACTCTCTTCATGGGCTCACTCCGGACATGATTTGCTTTTATGAGCATAATTCGCCAGCACCGGGCCGAAACGTGAGCACATTTTACAGGGGCTTCGCTTGTGGCTTCTGCTTTACGACTAGCCGAATAGTGAGCAAAGCTCTCCCACTCCCTCTGCCAAGACGGAGCACATAAAAGCGTATTGTTCTACAGCAAGCTGGATGGCGATATGAATGAGCAAGAATGGATTATCTGCTGGAGTGGCTTTCAGATGCCGGCTTATCCACATTAAAATATCTGATGATGTTAGCTACATATACAAAAGCAAAAATTATCTAGATTATCGCCAGCAAATAGCATTCATAAATGCATAAATATATAAATACATATAAGAAATCAGCGAAACCCTCAATAAATTACAGCAATTTCGTTGAGTAGAAATAAACTGTATAATTATAGATATATGTTTTTATTTATGTGGGAGTGGTCTGTATACATTGGTGTAAGTTTATTTCTAACGACTTTTACTTTACAGAATATGAAGAATAAATTGACACATGATAAATGTCTTTCTCTTTATTTGTCTCTTCATTCCTCTCTTCTAACATTCTCTCTGTCTCATCTTCCCTCATAATCTTTCGCCCTGTATCTCTCTCTTTCCATCTCTCTCCCACTCCACCTACCTATGTATCTGCCTGTCTGTCTTTCTCTCTCTCTTTATCTCTTCCGATCTTTCGTTATGTCTCTTACACTCTCTGGCGGTCTCTTTATATCTACCTCTCTATTTTTTTTCTCTCCTTCTCAGTCCATTTATTTCTGTTTCTATTTCTGCCTCTCCATAATTATATATGAATCTGTATCTATATCATTTAATCTCATTCGACGTCTGTCCTCATCTCTGCCTACATCAAACCCTTCCTTCTCTCTTCACTTTGTATCCTATCCCTATTTCCTCTTAATATTATCTAAGTACGTATCCATTTACCTAATCGATCGCTAAGCATCCTCAACGATTTCGATATCTTAATCCATAAAACCTCAAGCCCACTCAATAGTTTCCCACTGACTATCCTTTTGTACACAATCAACTCGAAACTTTTCAGCTCTCCCCATTTACTTGCGATATTTACTTTCTCAACTCAAATATTATTTATGGCGTTATTTGAATGGCGTATTTTTAGCAGGGCGCAAACACAAACGAATTACGAGAAACTTACTAATGATGCTGAAGCTATATAAAGATTATTTGCCGGCCAGCGCTGGAACTGATTGATGGCTCTAATTAAATTTGCACGAGCATAAAACTTTTATTGTAAGCCATAAAAGTGAAACTTTCTGGAAACTGCAGAACAGCAATAGCGAAACGTGTGTATATATACATATATAATAACATTTATTTAAACTTTGCCAAGCCACAAAACGGCTTTAAATATACTAACTCAACTGGCATGTGGGAGAATGTTTATGTTTTCGGCAAGGACTAGGGGAGAGCGGAGGAGAGCCGAGGGTCTGTTGTCGCCTTATCTGGGTGAGCAGTCGACGATTTATGATTGCACACTCAGCATAATCAATTCTTATAAATTATTGTTATTGTTGGCGGTCTGGTTAGCGGTAGAGGCGACTGCTCCAGAGCAGCAGCTGACAACATTAAACAATCCGCATGACTTATGGGCACAATGAACCAGCGACACAGAGAGATAGAGAGAGTCAACCAGGAGCAGCCGCTCACGAATTCACAGACGAGACTCCCGCATAAACACATGCGAGCCTTTAAATTTAATGGACGGGCTTAAAGCGAGCTCTGTGTGCGGCAACCACTGCAACCACTAGAAGGACACCGCAGCCAGCATTTGCAATAAACAAAGTCTGGCCGGGAAGATCAATGACTCCATTGAAGTTCAATAAAATGTGCTGGCCCAAAATGAAGGTGCACCGCAGTCGGCGACACGGGCCCGTACAAAACCTATCGGACGAGCGCCAATAACTGCGGCAGACTCAAAGAGCATTGCATGCATAAATAATGCGCTGCATGCGGCGGAATCGAGCTGTGGGTGGGGCAGGAGCAGGCTGCTGGGGCAGTGCAACTATGCCTAGCTCCCGCTGCTGGTCACGGATCCGTTGATGGCAGAGAGCGTTCTGCTGCACAGCCTGTGCTGGCATTCAATATTACGTTATGCACAATATGAACACACACAAAAAAAGCGGATGTAAGAGTGCTCAGCTCGAGGGTGATTGACTAACAAGTACCCTAGGCACAGCCACACAGCGCTACAGTAGCCATTCACACAGCCTGACGGAGCAGAGAGCTAGTTTATTATATGAATATATAGAAGAAAAAAAAGCTTTATTAACACTGAATATGCAGGCACTTGAGTGAAACTTTGGAGTATCTAAGTTTCATTTGAAGTATTGTAATTTGAGTGGGGGAGCGATGAGGGTCTGGAGGGAAAACAAAAGAAAAATATATTGGACAGAAAGTTCTTTTTTTTTCTAATTCATTTATATTATAGTAACTTTTTTAAAGATGTAAACTTGAACTAAAGTAACAAAAGTATAAAAGTTAGTTCAAATATATGTACACATATATTTATTATACATGCAGAAGAGTGTTTACTGCTGGAGAGAAAAATACATTATATATTTGATGTGAAACAGATATACTAGAAAAGTATATTTGCTTCCAGAAGAGAGAGAAAATATAATAAAAATTTATTAGAGAATTAGAAAAGGTTTTTTTTATATATAAATATTTAATTTTATTCATAAAATGAATAAAAATTTACATAGGTAATACAAAAGAAAATTCCATGCATATTTACACTAAAAATATGTTGACTTCTCTTCAAACAGTCAAGCAATGTCATCTGATTACTGATCCTACCCGCTCTCAGCACCAACACAGGGTATGCAAAAATACTGCAAATAGCAGCGATTCCTGGCCACGGCACAGGGACGACAATGCAAATAAAATCATTCCATTTTGCTTATTTTTTTCTCTCTTCTTTGCAAATTTCAAAGGTAATTTTTAGCCGTTGCCAGTGACAGTTGAAAGCGAATACTTGGCGACTTTAGTGCACGGCTATCGATTTTGCTCCAATCTCTCTCGTCCTTTTTTGTTTACTTAGAGCTTCTGTTCTCGTCGGGCATTTGTGCAATGGCTCAAGCCTGGGAAGGAGCTGCGCTGTAGCCAAACTGAAATTGATAATTGAATTAACCGCGCGAGTGTCAATTGTTTGCACCTGCTGACAATTTTAATTGAATTTATTTAAGCCGTTGGCAAAGTTTTTGGCCGCTGCTGTCGATTACCAGGCGACCGACCAACCGACCAAATATTCGTAGAAAAAATGGCAAAGGATTCGCTGAAACAGTCCAAATATTTTTTATTTAAATTGAGCAAGCATCAAATGTAATTGGCGAAAATTTAAATGAAATTATGCGGGAGCAAAAATTGATATGCAGCTGTAATTGGAGTTGATAGCTTACGGTTGGGATTTAAAGAGATATAAATTTAAAGCATTAAGTATGAGCAAATTAAAGGTATTTATCTTGTGGAGGACCAAAGCAGAAAACCACGCCCAGTGAGGTGGAGGTTAAGTTGGAGTCTCTAAAATGATTTTATAATTCCACTAAATTTTGTCTACATATATATGCTACTACGTATATCGTTGACTTATCTTTTCTCATATCTCTCATGTGTATTATAATTTCCAAAAATATATAGTATATCTTTATTTAGTTACATTTTCTTTATTTCTATCTCTCATTTGCTCAACTTCATCTCTTTGTCTTTTCTACGCACAGCACAACAATCTGTCTGCGTCTAGCTGTCGTGTCATCAACTATTGATCTTAAGATAATATTTGAATTTAGCTTCTGCAAACATATACCTGCTGCACGTGCACATATTAGTGTTTGCCCAACAGCTGCAGCTGTCTGCTGGGTGTCAGTTCCGTGTTGTCGCCGGGCCCGTAGACGGATTGTATTAGCATAACTTGTGCCCTGATTGGTTGGCTGGCACGCAACATATTCGGAATGTAATGCAAAAGGAAATGCCCGGGCAGCTGGCAATAAAGTACACAGCACAGTTACTATAATTAGACATATACTAGTTATTAATGCGATATCATTTGCTGGGCTCCGCAACACAAATGCATTAGCCGACGGGCCGGAGGCGGAGCATGAGCAAGAGCATGTGAGCAAAATCTATTAGCAAATTTTACAAACAAATACTAAATGCCATAACAACTACGGCTGGGCCATGAACTATATACAAATACCATAAACTGACTTCCGGAGCATAAATTTGTGTACAGCAGAGAGAAGAGAGTGCCTGGTGGCCAACTGGCTGCAGAAATACTAAACGAAGCTAACCAAGAGTCTCTGCACTGAATGTAAGATTTGCTCTTTGCATGGCAAATATTGGGAATTGTGTGAAATGTTCTACAGACCCAGCTGGGAGAAGCATAATCAAAATTAATTTGTGCAAAGGACACAGCAAAATACCTATGCAAGCACAAAATATAATTGTGTGCCATTACGTCACTCTCTGTCTGTGTGTTTGTGTGAGTGTGTGTGTGTGTTACACGTGCTAAATATTTGGTAATCAAAAAGGCATTAACTGACAAGTTGAAGTTGATATACCCTAACAGATATCTATATCGCCCATGCGTTACATCTTGGCTGTCAGAGTTGGCATACCCTTCGCATACCCTAATCATCAATCGACTCGCACAGCCTCGGGCTGATTGTAATATGAAAAATTCATTTGCGAGCCTATCAATCAAGCGGACTCTGGGGTACAAGTTCAAGGCTGAGGCCTTTAATAGACATGTAAAGCTTAGCTGTGAGTGTGCTTATTAACTGGCCGCCATATTTCATTTTGGTCACACTTATTCGGGCTAGCAGAGCCGAAAGACGCCACGTATTGATAAATTTAGTGCGGCACGAGATGCTGTCAAAACTTAAGCCTCGCTGGATGTCCTTCAAAATCTGAAATGTCATATAGCGGGAACATCAAGTGGTCCATCTAACCCCCACCCCCACCCCCACTCACACACACGCACACACACACACACACATAATGTCAGAGCTTTGCAAATCAACTCAGGCTTAGTCGAGGACTCGCCACGCTTCGCTGCTCAAAGGAGTGTCAGTGTCGTTTGGCACGCATCCGCATTCGCATCCTCCAGATTCTAACTATGATTGTGTCTCTGTCTGTGTGCGTGTGTGTGTGTGTGTGGGTCGACCTCGATAGTACACAGACGTATGTATGATGCAATGCATAAATGATAAATGACTTGTGTGCCTGAATGAGAGATAGTGATAAAGCAACTGCCGAGCGACCCGCCAGCGAACTACTTTTGACAAATGGCTGACTCCACCCTAGGCCAGCAGCGAGACAATGGCTTCCAGTTGAACCCAGAAGCCAGAGCCAAAGCCAAAGCCAAAGCCAAAGCTGATGCCTCAGTCGCTGCTCTGCTGCTGCCGTCGCATTCTTTTCCCTTGGCTTTATTATAAACTCGCATAATCGCTGCCCATTCGGATGATTCAAGCTGGAAAGGAGTGCGAAGCTCCAAGTTGTCAGAACTTGCTTAGCCGCCTCGTTAGTGAGTTGTTTGCAGCCGAGACGAGCCAAGACGAGCCAAGACGAGAAAAGGCGAGACGAGGCGACTGTAGTCGTATTTAGTTAGTTGCCTGGCAACAGCTTTTGTTGTATGCAAAAATGATTAATGCGTCGGCGGCAACTACCTTGCCGAGTGCCAACTTGTAGCCCAGTTAATTGAGCGCTTTATGTGCCTTTAGCATTCTCCTCCATTCTGCTCTATGACAACGTCTTTTCAATAGCTTTCAATTGTGCTCGCCACCAAAAAAGAGGAAGAACTCTAACAAGAGAAAGCCAGCAGCAAGTCAAAAAGTTGCAAAAACCAAATCTCTGCCAAAACTTCATTACAAATTCACAGCAGAGTTTGACATGTGCAAAAAAAGAAGTATAGTAGTTGTTGGAAAATTGTTAACAGGCTTTAATAATATTGTTAATATTTTTAAAAATATTTTAAAAATTATTTAAAGTTCTCTAACGAAGAATGAATTGAATAAACTTCACTAAAAATCATAATTATATATCTTTTTTATAGGCATGCCCAATATTTGTGCCCTCCACTGTATTGAGCGCACACATTTCAATAGAGTCGACAGTCGTCTGATGCCAGTGACTGCTGCTGCTGCTGCATTGCACTCGTGTTTTTCTGGGTTATAACAATGCGGCACAAGCAGAACTTGACTTTTAATGTTTCCTCAATTAGAAGGCACACAAAAGCAGCAGCAGCAGCGGCAGCCAAAAAGGTGAAGTCGTGTCGTCGCTGCTGATCAAAAAAGAATAGAAAAAAATGGACCAAAGCAAAAAACTTAAATGCGCATTAATAACAAAGTACAGCAGCAGTCGGTCGGTCGACCTCGGGGCGGCAACAAGAACTCGCTTTCTCTCCCTCTTTCTCTCTCTCTCTCTCTCTCTCTCTTAGCAACCGCATGGGCAACACTCACACGCTTGCTAAGTAGATGCAGCACAAGAAGTCAACGACTGTCGACGACCACAACATGGCAACTAGCAGCGAGGGCAAAGGCCAGCGGAGAGGGAGGGGAGCAACTTGCAACTGGCAACTGGCAACTGGCAAGTAACAACTTGGCAAGGGGCAGCATAACTCAAAACCGTTGGCAGCATGCGACGACAAAATTGTGAGCAGGAACGGACACTGGCACAGGAGCAGCAGCAACAGCAGCAGGACTATTCCAGGAAATGGCAGCACGTTCGGTACACAGAACTCTGATGCAGTCCCAACGAGTGCGGCTGTCTAAGAAGATTGATGATGTGCAGCCCCAGCCGCAGTCGCAGCCGCTTCTAGAGGTGCTCCAGCTTGACTTCTCTCTCTCTCTCTCTCTTACCCTCGCCTGCCAGCTGCTTAGCCCGGGCTTAACTTTATGCTGACAGCGCCTTGGCACTTGGTAAATGCAGAGCTTTCCTTGGCTTGGCTTAGCTGATTTGCTGCTGCTGCTCGTCTGTCCATGAGCGAGAGAAGGGGCGTAGCTGCCAGACGGCATGCACTTATTGTAGCTGATTTTAAATTTGCACCTTTGCCATTGTAAACACACACAGAGGGAGAGGCAGAGGCAGACAGTTAGGTCTAACAGACTGCTCTGTCTTCGTGACTGCCACGCCTGGCATTTTAAATGGCCTTTGCCACATTGCTTGATTCCTGGTTAGCTGCAGTTGCCTCGCCCTTCAGCTGTTCGTTTGAGCTGCACTTTTAGCCCTAAATGACAGCATTCAATTAAATTTCGATTGTTTATGGCTTGTTATGAGCGCTTCCAGAAAGGATAACAATAAACGCTGCCATGTGCATGTGAATCTATTTATCATTTGTCTTTTAGGCAATTCAGAATCATTTCCATTTCACGTTTGAGCACATGCAATGTGGAGAACGAGCTTGTTGAATATATATGTGTGTCAGAATTTATGTGAAAATCGACTCGATTTGCCATTAAAAATAATTTAAAAGAAACAAAAAAATGTTTATTATAATTATTTTTATTTATAATTAAAAATAAAGTCAATTTATATCAAGTTTATTGAAAAATATTATATTAATATTTTCAAAAAATAAATTTTGTTTTTGGGAACTTTATTAATAATTTATTAAAATTATAGTAAGTTTGTATAAAAATGTATTTTTATATTTTTTTTGTCGGACTAAAAAACTTTTTTTTTTTTTTTTTATAAAAAGAATTTTGTAATTTTACAATTTATTATCTCTTAAATAAACATATATTTTTGTAAGAATCAAATGTTGCTCTTCATTGAAACTTTATTCAGAATTTACTAACATTATAAAAAGATTGTAAAAAATAATTTTATATATATTTTTATGAGTACAGTTTGCCTTACTAAAGAATTTATTTAAGAATTTAACAAAATTGTAATGCATTTCTATACAACTATATATTTATTTTCAGCCAATTTATAAGCAGCTTTATAGATAATCCATAACTCAGATAATGTGCAACAAAAGATTAAAAATCTTTTACAAGATTTGAGACAAGAGATGAGACTATTATATAAGTACATAAAGTATTAACAAGTTTCATCTACAGCAGCAAAATGTAACTTACTTAATGAATGATTCACTTTAAGGAGAATCCTTCTTCCCTCTAAAATTCATAAATTCTAAAGTCTTTTGTTATAATTTTGCATCTTCTGTTTTTATCCTCTCTTGTATACTCGAAAAAGCTCAAGTGAAAGTTTATAGATTTGCATTTTAAATGGCATATAGATGCCAATGGCAGAGCTGGTGCAGAGCTAAGCTGTGCTAAGTGCCGGTAGAAATCCATTTTCCGCACAACTTAAATACGTACGAGCGGAGTGCGTAAAACATGAGCAATTTCCCAAAGAAACAGCACAAAGGCATAAATTGTGGCGCAGTCGGGAGTCCGCTTCCCGGCTCGGCTCGGTTCAGTTCGGTTCGGCTTGGGGCCCATTGAGGCGGCTAACAATCGCCTCCCCAATAAGTACGCAAACTAAGCTAAAACTACCAAATGGCAGACACAACTTTGTAGAAATACACTCGTATACAAGTAACTAATCTGGGTGAGGGTGGTGCTGTTAGAGAGAGAGAGAGAGAAGGAGAGAGAGAAGGAGTCGTGTAGTTGGGGAATAGTTGAATGAGTTTATGTTGCAGGCCACTTGCTATGCACATGCACTTTTTTCATCTGCTGCTTTTTCTTCTTTTTTGCCAGTTGCATTTACAGAAAACCAATAAACTTAAATGGAAAATCCGTAAACTATAAATCATGGCTTAAGTCCATTTCCTTCGTTGTCAATACGTTTCCGCTTTGTTGTGGGTTCTAAAATATAACGCATACAGACAGACAGAGAGCGAGTGAGAGGGAGAGACAGAGATAGAGAGAGAGACAGTCCTAAGTTGACTCCAGGCCCAGCGTGTAACTGTTGCCGGCACATTTGTTAACCAAAAAAGAAAACGGCAAAAGCCGGGCTGCGCTTTCAGTTGAATCGAGTCGAACAGCGCTCGAGACATGGCCATGATTGGACTTGCAGCACAGCGAGCCCCCCCAGAGCACAGGCCATATGTGACTGCTTTACATTTTTTTGGCATGTCCATTTGCAAAGTCATTTACTCTCGCTCACACACAGAGAGACATTCACATGCAACAGCAGCAGCAGCAGCAGCATACGGCACTCAGTCAATTTCCAAGTCAACGTTCAGAAGTAGCCATCCTCGTTGCTGACCGAGCCTGTCACTCAATATATTTGCAGTTGACTTGTTGTGCGATGTGTGTTCTCTCTGTTGTGTGTGTGTGTGCAACGCTTTCGACAACTCATTTTATTAGAGAGTCACACACACACACACTCGATGTTGTCGCACGTTTGCGGTCAGCGATAGAAAATTGATGTGACTTTTCATTTTTCTTCGTTCCGTTGTTGTAGTTGCTGCGGGCAGTCAGTGCAGCGCAATGTTTCTTGATTTCACTGGCGTTTTTCCTCCGTTCGGACACATTTTGATGGCAGAGAAATAAGCTAGCAACATAATGTGTAAACGTGATTTTGATTACCCAGTTGCCCCCAAAAGCAGGCAACGCTTTTTATTGGTTCAATGTTCCAGAAACAGGAAAACTGCGAGCCAGCAGCACGAGGGATGCGGTTATCGCTCTACAGTTCTTACTCAGCTTTTGTGTTATAATACTGAATTGGCTTAAGGCTGGATTTAGAGGTAGGTAAACTAAATCTGTTCAAGTACTTTCTGCTGCTGTGGTATATTGAAGCTTCTCTAGGGAAAACATCTTACAAATGCCACTCAATCATTTTTTCCAATATTCAGAAATTCATTTTTACAAAATACTATCAGTTTTTGAATTACTTTAGCTTTTCATTGAGTATTTAAATTATTTCATTTCCCTGTTTTATATGGTCTTAAAAGTAAATTTATTTGAAAATATTTCCATTTATTTAAAGATGAAAAGTTAAACATGCATCGGTAAGTCTCATGCGACATAGAATTAACTCTTCACATCCAATAGCTCAGCTTTACTGTACGATAATTTCTCTACTTCGAGTTGGCTATGAATTTGACAGCTCTGTTGAATTTGGGATTCATTTATATATGACTAGAATCGCATTATGGTGAAATCATGCAAACAATCATGCAAATACATTAATAATTTATTTTTAATCAGCGCCAACAAAGCCTCGCCCCGAAACGGGTCACAGTCGACCGTATTAGCTGAGTTATTTTTTATGGCTGTCACTGTCAGCATTCGTGTCCATGAAGTGAACATTAAAGATTAACAGTGCTGAAAGCCCGCCCAAAGGGCCATACGCTCGCCCTGATTGGATGGGGCGGGGCAGCGAGAGCTGCACCTTAATACAGCCGAATATATCTGTAATAAAAATGCTTCACGTTATTAATAACACTTGGGCAGGGGTCGGCGCTGGCAGCGCCTGGGTCGAGGTCGGGGCTGCTAAGTAGTGGGCCATTTCAATATCTTATGCATAAGCCGCAGAGCTATGGCCGGCTCCAGTTGGAGGTTTTCGTGCTGCTGCTACTGCTGACTCGTGTATAAATACCACAGAGCAAATAAACACGCTCAGCGCACGGCCAAACAATATGGGATATATATTGAAAACGTGCATAGCCAGGCCTGGGCCACTTAAGGCGACCCGGCGACGGCGACGGCAGCGACGACGACAACGACAACGGTGACGGTGATGGCCTGGAATGAAAGGCAAACTTTACACGCTAATAAAATGGCAGGCACGAGGAGAATGAATTGAAGATCGGGCGACTCGGGGAGGAGGCGAGGGAGTTGGGCGTCAGCCAGAGCTGAGCACAGCTGGGCGCCTCTGGCATTTTATGTGGCAACACAAAAGGCTTGGCCAGGCCAAATATGGGTTTATGGCTTGTAAAAATCCATGTTAATAATATTAACAATGCGAAGGCGTGCCACGGAGACGGCGTAGCGTGCTGGCCGGGAAAAAGGGTAACTAACTAGCGACTGGGGCCGCGTCACTGGCCCTATCTTAAGCTCAAGGCTGCAGCAGCCCCAAGCCGTTCCGAGCTCTCACTGTAAACTTTATCCTTACATTGTGGATCCAATATTTTTGGCTCCTTTGTGTGTGTGTGTGCGGTCGCCACGCGCCGGCCCCGAAACAAAGAAAAAGCAAATAAACCATAAACTAAACTAAAAATAAAAAATAAAAAATAAATGAAAACCAAAAAGGTAAACGTCAAGTCTGGCGCCGCATCATTAGTGTCATGTGGAAGAGCTATTTATATAGATATATATATTATTGATATTCATAATAAATCAAAAATGCTTGCCAATAAATTTATTATAGTAGATTATCTGCACAAGCCGCACCCGACACGGCGAGCCACACACCTTGACAAAAGCAAAAAAGTCCACAGAGAAAAAACTGCCTCCACCTGCCACATTATGGCCTGGCAGTCAACAATTTATCAACATCAACTCAAAAGGAACTATAAATTACCCAAAATGAAATTGGAGATAAAAACCTGCTCCAAGTATGAAATACGCAGACAAAAAAACACACACACGAAAAAAAGGGGCAAAGCAAAGAATGCTATGACACTTGCTTATGAACTCAGAGAGCAGCTGAACCCGAAGCTGCTTAAGAGTTGAAAGACAAAGCACTCGAAAGTTGAGCAGACAAATTTGGGAGAAAGATAACTTGTTTTCATAACTCTAATGAAATTTAAACTGTGGAGATATAGAATTCGATAATGTGATTAAATGTACAATAAATATTAATTAGAATAATTGAATTTGTATATCTGGTGATACTCGATAAATTATTATTGTTAAATTTAATTTTAAATTAAAATACAAAAAAACTATTGTGTAAATTGTTTTATTATATTTTTCTTCTGTAACATTATAATGCTTTAGCGTAAACAATATTTTTAGTTATCCTATATTTACCTAACACAAACAAACAATTTAATGGTTTACCCACTCGAGAGCATGCCACGTATTAGCGCTGACATCTCTATGCTTGCAACACTAGCTCCATCGTATTTACATTACAAACAACATATGCTAGAAGGCGTAGGCTGCTTGCTGCTCATACCTGATCGAGCCCACTGATCGAACCTACAAAAGAACTCAGCAAGAGGTCGACAAGCCAAGTTCGAGTTCGAGTGGGTTGGCTCGTCCTATATAAAGGCGAGCCTGGAGCAGTGTTTTTTCAGTCGGATGCCTGATCTGAAAATAAATGGGAAATAAATTTGAGGTAATTATATATTCTTTTAAATATTTCAGAAAGTTGTGATAAAAAAAATCCGCTGAAATAAATATTTAAATAAATATTAAAATATATAAATATAAATATATTGCTGATATTTATTTCTCACATAAAAATATGCCTTCTTACAGTAAACTTAGACCTCCAGGTATACCTATTGCATATTGCATATTAAATTTAAATTCTGATACACAAAAGTAAACTTTTAAGATATTTTTAGTCTTGTGCTTAAGGTTAATACCAGGCCTGTTTAATATTATTTTATAACTTCTTTTTAATACAAGCATCTGCAGTTGTGTAATCTGTAAAATCTTTTCAATACTTTATAGCCCTAAACTTACTTGCATTGCGAGCGTAACTTATGCACTTGGTTCCTTTGCTACGCTGTCCAGGCCCAAATTACAGCCAGGCTATTGTCGGCTTTTAGCCTTGCGTTGTTGTTGTTGTTGTTGTTGGCTTAAAGGACGAACTTGTTTGGCGCTTAGTCGCCCATTTCCAGTGTCATGCCATAATCAAAAGCAAATTAACGCCACCTCGCCTGACAAGGTCTAATTTTTCCTTCTCTCGTTTTTTTTTTACGTGCGCCCGCAGTTAGTCGTCGTCGCTGTCGTCCTGGTCGTCCTGTGGGCCCCTGGCGCATTGCAACTGTTGACAAATCTCTTTTTAAGAGCGCGCTTAAAACGTCGTTTGAACGTCGTTCTCTCTTATTTTTTGCACTTTGTTGTTGTTTGGCCCGCTTTGCAGCGCGTATCAGGCAGGCAAAGCTAAACCAATCAATATTTAACACATTTAACCCTTTTTGCAGCCAGGACGGCTTTGATGCCAGCCCTTCGACGGCGCCCGCCGCAGCCAGCGCCGTTCGCCTACACGCTGATCGTTCTGCGTAAAATTAGCATAAAATTTGAATTTTAGAGCCAAGTGAAGCGTATGCAGCGCGTGATTGACAGCAGTCAAATTCAATTGAAGCAAAAAGCCAAACGCAGCGCGCCCGACGCGCCCGATGCGCCCAACCAGCCCAAAATGAAATAAAACAAAATTTAATTCAAATAAAACCAATTTAGACGCGCCCCACCGTTGCCCCGCCTAACCTAACCTTTTGGCCATACTAGGTTTTTGGCGACCTTGTGGCCAAAACTTTCTGCAGGGCGCAAAAGTTTTTCGCATTTTACTGGATTGGCTGGGTCCAAAGGATGCGCAGCGCCCACATTCCCAACGTGTCGCAATTGACAAGGAGTCAGAGTCGGAGTCGGAGGCGGGCGCGAGTGTTGCGTATGGCGCTTGCCCCCGAAATCAGATTGCCTAGGGTGATCTAGGGGTGGCCCAGGGTTGCCTTGGCGCGTGGCACAGCGCGAAATTGGCTGCAGGGGCTCAGTTGGCTGCCAGTTGGCGTATCAAATCTGTATCGCTTGCTTTTGAAGATTTACGCTGGGGAAATTTGATTTTAAAATGCCAATTGCCAGATGTATCCGTATATGAATTAAATCAAATCTAGCAAGCGACAAATAACTTCCTTTGAAATGGAGCAAAGAAAGCAAATGTTTTTCGCAAATTTGTTGCTACAAATTTAGAAAGGGATGCGAACTAACTTTCATAGTGGTTTTTATTTTAAGAAAATTAATTATATTTATATTTAAAAAAAATTAATAAAAAAAAGAAAATTAATTTTCATTGAAAATTATATATTTATAAATCTACAATATATTTGAAAAATATCACTTCACTTACAAATCGCTTACAAAAAATAAAATGTATAATAATATATAAAAATGTAAAAAAAACCCAATAAAATAATATAAAATTCACTTGAATTACGAATAATAAATTTAAATATATTTAAAAAAAAAATAGTTTTACAATTTAAATTAATTTGCAAAAAATTCCAAAATAATAATAATAATAATAATAATAATAATAATAATAATATATAACAAGTATATAAAATAATTTGAAATTAACTCTAATTAAGAACATGAAATTTAAATATAAATAAATATTTGCTTAAATGTGTATAATAATATTTAAAAAAAATATTGTAAATAATATAAAAATAGCTATATATTTAAAAAAAAACATTTAAACAATTTCAATTCACGTACAGAATATATTTCTTCCTTATATATTTCCGCCAAACCCAACGAATGGCAATGAAATTGAGCAGCTTCTGGTTTCGATTCCATCAGGAGCAATTGCAAAATATATATTCTTTTATAATTCAATTTAAGCTGAAGAGCGCACGCAACAGGCTGCCGCTGCTGGTGTGGGCCCCATAACACTCGAGTCGTAACAATGAAAATGAAAATAAAAAATAATCATATAATGTAGTTGCGCATACGCACTGAGTGCCGCAGCAGCAAATTGAGACGAGCAACTACAATGGTTCGTTTCAGCGCTTATTCGAAACGAAACGAGTTGAGCCTTGGGCAGCGGCAGCGGCACCGGCACCGACAGGAGGCAATAGCAACAGTTGACGTTTATGGCTGACATGACGCAGCTCGCCGTTTCATTTTTATATACCATCTGCATACATATATCTATATGGAATATGCATATATATATATATATATATATATATGATGCCACGAGAATTTGTCGTTGCGAGCAGCGTTTTCAACTGATATCCGTTGCAGCTGTGCGGCGTATGAGTAACTCCCATATCCCATGCTAATAGCAGACGGAGAGAGTAATAGAGAGAGAGAGAGAGAGAGAGAGGAGAGAGAGGGAGAGAGTCGACCACATTTGCCAGTTGCTGCGGTTAAGCTCTGCGTGCAACATTTGTTATAAAATTCATTTGCAGCGGCAAATTGAAATATTTATGAACGTGCTCGGATACATATATACGCATATATATCAAAGCTGGGCGCATAAATATTATTGTTAATGCCGAAAACGCTTAGAAATAAATTAAATTAAGCAAGAACCCCAAAACACACACACAAAATACATTCAAAAATACGCTTTGTTGCGGCGGCTCTACTGTTTAGTTAAAGTTGGGCGCATTTGCGAGCGCGTGACAAATGTAAATGCTGAACTAGTCTGCTGGCATTTGCATTTCAGCTTAGTTTTGGAAAATGGGTAATTGAATTGTGGATATATATGACTAACAGTATATATATATTATATATAATATTAGGAAATATTATAAAATCATTTTGCTTATTTATAAACGAATATCATAGAGTCAATATAGAAGGAAACTTTGAATTTTAAATAATTTAAGAAAAATAATTTAATAGTAAGAAAAGGAAAAATTTGAAACATTTTCAAAGCAATTTTCTATGGATAAATGCAAAGTAGTAAAAGCGCGAAGCTCACGCTTACTTATTTCTCTTAGGTCGATCCCTTGCAAACTTCTGCACCAGTTCGGCTGATAAAAAACAATAAAGAAAATTTGAAGCGTGCCAGCAGCAATTGCCACAAATCATTTTCCCATGAAGCGTTGCATATTAGCGCGCGTTTTTCCAACATTTTACACACTTTCCCTAAGCACAGCGATGGAATTATGAAAATAGTGCGCAGCAAAAGTGGAAAACATAACGGCAACAACACCAACTACAACAATATCAACAACAACAGCAGCAGGGGGAGCAGCTGTATTATGCACTTTGTGAACCCTTTTTGTATGTGTGGGTTAGGGTCGGCATTGGCTTGAGGGGCTTGAGGTCGCATTACGGGAATGCTTAAGGGGAGAAAATTGGATTTTTCATCTTGAATGGTAACGAAAAACAATGTGCGCATGCCATGACAGCAGGGCAATAACAGTAAAGCCGGCAACAAAAAATAATAAGTAAGCATTAAAAATCTCCCAAAAAAAAAAACAACTTAAAAAAAAAGAAACCAACAAAAAAAGAAATGTTTAACAGGCAACAGCGCGGCGGCAACTACAACAATAACAAAAAAAAGGTAAGATATGCTGACAAAGGTAATACAATAAATACGAAATGACTTCAATGTTGTTCCTTTTGTTGCTGTTGTTGTTACTGTTAATGTGAAATTTTACGTAGCACACTTTTGGGCTGTAATTTTTGAGCAGCACCCGAGGAGTGGTTGACTTTGTTGTTGTTGTTGTTTTCCTTCTGCTTTCTTTTCTTTTCTTTTCTTTTTTGTAGTTAGGCATTATGTTTTTGTTGCTGTGTTCTTTTTGGCTCTCTTTAATTTCATTTGGCCATTGTTATTTATAAAACATTTGTTTTTATTTTATTAGCCATAAAGCGCATTAGCAGTGCGAAGTTGTCAGCACCAAGGGCAGCCGAAGCAGAAGCCGAAGCCGAACCCGGTGGGCAGGTGGGAAGCAAAAGCAATATTATTTTTTGAATTGTTGCTGAAAACATTTTAATAGCGAACACTCGAAATAATTGAATAAGCTATATCTCTAGTTGTTTCAGTTTATTGGCAGTTGTGCATATTCAATTAATTAAAGTGGAAAGTAAGGAAGGCGATCGAAAGTAAAGAGAACTTTTTTGAGTGGGAGACGCATGAATGGAGCTTGTGAAAGTTTGAGCAGTTGTTAAGCAATATTTTTATTATCAATTTTATTTGATGCAGCTAGTAGGTCTTGTTATAGGTGTAGGCAGCGGGGCTAACTAGACCAGACTACACTTTTGCTGAGTTGAAATTTTCATGTTTGGCTCGATAGACAAGCATGACTGTACAGAAGGTTTTATTTTTAATGAAACTTTCAAGCATGACCATCAGGTAAGTGGAATTTATGAATAATACTAGAGCGCCATCTCTATAATTTGAACTATATGCACATAGATCGTTGTAGTTCACTTAACAGAGTTCTTACCCTTCATAACCATACCCTTATGTAACCATATCATCATGTTCTTTCTGTTTCAGCTTTATTAAACTATATAAAAACTCTTCACAGTAAATTTCATTCAATTTGATCAGCCCCTGCAGCAAATGCCCTTCTCACTTCATTTATTTTCATATCCAACTCTCAACAGAGTCTAACTTATCTAAGCCCGCTCTATGATTTTTAGCCTTGGCCAAACTATCGCCAATTTATTGTGCTCTTTCGTTTTATCATCATTTTATGAGTGGAGCGTATGGAAAGCCATAAAGTGGCGTCTAGGTAAATTCAACAATTCCATAACTAGGTGCATTGGTTCATCGGAGCGATAATGAAATTTTATTGTTGGCAACAGAGAAGTTTCACTCCGCACGCCGGACGGAGAACAAATAGCAGACCATGGGAAAATGCAGCACTATTGCACGCTAAGCACATCAAAATCCGATTGGCTGCATACCACTAAAAGGCACTTACGGAACGTCGAACCACCCAACCACGCGACCGACCACTGCTTAGTTTTGTTGCTACACATATTGGCATTAGACTAATCCACACAGCCACGCAACAACTTAGTTATTGGCCACGAGCAGACAAAATGGATACGCCACCGGAGCTCTGAATACGGAGGCTCTGAATGGCTTCCGATGCAGCAGCAGCTGCAGCTGCAACATCTGTTGTTGGCCGACAAAACAGATGAAATGGTGACGCACATTAGCCGGCGCTAGTCCGTCCGTCCGTCTGCTCCATGCCACACGGCTGCGGCACAACATTTAATGTGTGCCATGACTCGACTGGCCAGGACTCGACTCGCCTCGCCTCGACTCGACTCGACTGTGTGGACCGGAGTCCAACTATCATGGCTCTGGCTGCATTCCTTGCTCATCTTCTATTGCGCCAGCCAATTTTGGCCGTGTCCTCGTTCTGCAGTCCAGTTGTTGACCATTATCAGCTTCATTATGTGGCATTAGCAGCCGACAAGAGCCGGAGCAGCAGGCGAGCTGCAATTTTATGTGCCAAAAAGTTGCATGCAATTTATTTGCGGTCACTCATACACTCAAACATAATCTGCCTCTCGCTCACACACACACACACACACACTCCCTCGCTCTGTCCTCCCACTCACACACATCATTTAATTAGCATAATGTACGACACTTAAGCTCGTTAACTGGAAAATTTTAATGGCTGAGGTGAGCAAAAAGCTCGTGATATACTCGCCTGTTATCGGGCGCTGGCTTATCAGTCAAGTGCCTGCTCAGCTGGAGCCGCACACGCGAAAACTCCTCCGCAACTGCGTCAGCTTAGAGCAGATAATACGCTAATAGCCAAGCAGCAGCAGCAGCACGACCAACAGCAGCAGCAGCAGCAGGAGCCACGGTAAATTCCATTAAACAGGTTGCCAGCTGCCCGATAAATTTCCATGAATGCAATCTCCAGACACGGGTTCAATTGCTGACGTCAAAGAGAGCGCTACAAATGGCATTTATTTTGTGCTTTAATACACTACTTAACAAGGTCAATCGAGTATATTGATGCGATGGAGAGTTTCATATTATATGTATTTTTGTATATTTTTGTTGATTCTCTTATGAATATTTATAAATGTTTAAGCTCTGAGAGATATGACCTTTAAGTTCTTGTAAGTTTTTTTACTTTTTATTTAATTTTGTTAACTGAACTTTAGACGAAAATAGAGTATTGCTGCGTATTCACATCGAATACTTTTTATTTGCCCTCTTTTATTTTCCCTTTCGTCATAAACCAATCATGCGCTGGCCACAAAGTTCAGGCAATCGCCATGTCTTTTAATTGCACCGCCATTAAAATTTATGGCAGCATTAAAATTACCAAACTTTTTCATATGATTCACAGTGAATCTTACATATGTGTTCATATTGGTGGGGAAAATGCACGTGACTCTCGATAAGCATTGGCATACTCCAGAATTCTAGCCGAGAATCGCTGATAAACAAAGCACTTGAGACTCTAAGACTCGCGCAAAGCAATTGAGTCGACATCACGCTGTCGTAGGTCTAATGCAAACACCAAATATAACAAAAAACTACCTAATCATAATCCTCGAGCATTGCACAATGTGCAATAAGTGCAATCAGCAGGTCAGCAGAGTGGGTGCTGAATGACATATAGAAATCCCTTTGCAATCGCAACACAGTCAATAGGGTATATATTCCTTGACTCATGCACTTATCAATTAGTCAGCAAATTGGGAAATTTGTCGAGATTGTAAGATAAGCTGTTTTCTTTTCAAAAATAGAATACTGGCGAGGGTTAAAAATAATAATTAAATATATTTTAATAATATATATTATATATAAAAATATTATAACATTATTTAATATAAGAGATTTGCTTTAAAAATAAATTTTTAATTTTTGGGAATTTAAAGATATCATTTGGTACAACTCAAACTCTTAAGCTAAAAATATTATATGTAAGTTTATTCTAAAAAATATCAATGTTTTCTTTATCTGAGTATTTTGTTTATAAACTATTTTTATTTATTTAAATTAGTTTAAATAACTTTAAATAAATTATATTATTCACTTTCATTTATTTTGTGTGAAATTTGAATTTAGAACATAAATTTATGATGCTTTTCAATGGAGGTAAAGCACCAAACAAATATAGCACATTTGTAGATAAGTGAATCATAAATACACATGCTTAATCTTCGAAATCTATGAGTCGTAGACCGCTTAAGATAAGCCTAATTAAAAGTTGAACTGCATGATAGAGAGCACATATTTTTAGAAAGAAATAAAGGCAGCTGAATCTCGTGACCAATTGATTAGAAAAGCAAGCGGTAAAAGCTAATCTGAAACACCTAAAATTAAATTGTTAATGATAGATATTAAATCAAAGAATACTGTATGTAAATGTAATAACATAATGTATAATAATTCGATATATTTAATCAAGAAATAATTGTAAATGGAACTTAATTCTCCAACTCAAATACCACCTGCGTTGCTGCATTTATAAAACATTTCAAAGCTATCGCACTGCCATGATCGATGATATAATAATAATAATAGTACGCACGTTGCCTTTCAGTCGAACACAATTTAAAGATGTCACCATTTAAACATCCGATAGCCGTCACATGATAATGGCCCAGTCGACAAGCACTCTCTAGTTGGTTACTGCAATTCAGCAACTCGAGCTTATGCTCAATCACTGATCCAATTGATACGGCTGTTCGGCAGCTAAGGTTATTAGCTATTTCAGTTTGAGTTTGCGCCGATTGGCATATTAACTTCGGCTAGGCGCACCGTAAACTCGTGATAAGCCCCCGCCTTTCTCTCTCTCTCTCTCTCTCTCTCTCTCTCTCTCTCTCGCAGCGCCACTCCTTGACACAAAAACAGCGACGCGTCTATCAAAGGCTTGTTTAGCAACGCAATCACAAACAGAAATCGCAAAGTGTTTGCGTTGTTGCGCCGAGATAAAAAGCCGCACAGATTATATGCCCTGGCCTCCAACTACCACTGTGTGTGAGAGTATGTGTGTGGTGTGTGTGTGCGTGTAGGTGTGTACGACAAGTGTAGATTAACCGTAGTTTAATTGGCAAAAGCTACCAGGTCTATGGGCGCTAAGTTGATCGAACAGTACACAAAGCGCCGTTGGTCTGGGCAGGTCGCGAACAACAACTCCGAGAACAGCCCAAAAAAGAAATTAGAAACTGAAACCAAAACCAATTTAGTTCGTGATCTTTAATGTAAGCGCTCGCAAATGCTGCACACATGCCACTAAAAAAAGTATTACTCTAAGCAATAAGTGAAACTGTTTTCGACTACAAACTATCTCGTGACTCATTAGCCGAGGCGAATGTGTTTGCTTTAAATTGCTTAACTTGATTACTTCTCTCCGTTGCGGGTTAAGTGGACTACGAGAGGTTATCGGAACTGTTCCCAGATAGCGCCAGTGTCACAAATTAAACATTGTGCTTTAGTTTATTTAAGCTTTTCTAAGAAGATATATAAACGATAATGTGAACTGTAGAGCCCATGCAGCGGAAATGCTGTTGTGAATGAATTTCTTGGTATTTAAAGGAGAAATATATGAGAGAAGTATTTGAATTTAACACTGAGAATAAATTTGATACCAAGAAAAACTTAATAGTCACTGAAAAATGTAAAAAATATATATATTTAAAAATATGTAATATTTACAGCAAATATTTATCTCCCGTATTTATTCAACTCATTAAATATTTAATTATTGCGAAATTTGCAACTGAAGAAGTTAAATTTCAATGATTTTTTGCTTTATTAATTTACATAATGCGTATTTATGTACAATGATACATCAAAGCTGCCTTTCTTTAACAAACGTATATAAATATTAAAATATTTTAAATTTCATAAATATTTTAATTATCATAAATGCTCTGCCTCCAACACAGTAAACAAAGTTGTAATCCTCGGCAGGGATATAAAAATAATGTTGCTGTATTGTCAGTAAACAGCCAGCCACAAAGCAATTAGAGTGGCCAGCACAGACACTCCCCCTCACGCTCACACACAGCCACCCACATAGACGTAGTCTGGCGCTCAGGACTCTTGAGCGCCCGTAAGGCGCAATTATTCAAAGCCATATTCTAGACAATTACGTTAATCTTAATAGCGACATGTTTTGCGATAACGTATCTTAATTGATTTTTGATAATTGCCCGAGCCGTTAAACGTTGACTTCGATTTGCCTGCAAGCAAATGCTAAACTACTTCCATACTCTCCTCTGAGAGTGTGTGTGTATGACGTCAGAGCACGTGATGGATCATGTGAAATCAACGTCTCACACACACTCACACACCCGCTCGCATAAATTGTTGTGCAAATTATTACGTTACCGATAATATTTTTACGGGCAGCAAACGGATTTCTTAATGGGCTCGATTGCTAGACATGAGCCCAGCCCCAGCCCCAGCCCCAGCCCCAGACCGTGCCGTAATTATAGCCCACATTTACAACTCACTATATATAGGATATATGCCTATGGGATGACAGCCTGAGGCCAGCCAACTGGAGTTTATTGTGCTGTTTCCGCTCCTATTCTCGGCCAAACGATTTATGGCCAACTTTAAGGCATATTCAAGCCCACAGACCTGCGGCTCTGCTCAACTCAGTTGCTTTCGTACATTAATTTTGATTTACAATAGAAAACCGCAGGCATGGGTAAAACACTAAATCTACCTGGGGACTAGCTAGAATTTCAAGTGCTTAGAACAGCATGAAACAGCCAAAAATAATGTGATTTATTTTAGTTGAGCTGAACTTTTTTTTTTGAAATGAATAAATTTCATTTAAATTATATTGCTTTGAAGACAATAAAATATATTTAAATCACAAATTTTATTGATTTACAAATAAAATATATATACTAAGATATATAATTTTAATATGCATATATCGTTAATTATTTTTTACAAATTTATTTATTTATAATTCATATGAAATTGCAAAGATTTTTATCATTATTTTTTTTTATTTTACTTTTTCACTTAAAAATGTTTTTTTTCTAAGTACAAAACAAGCAATTGGCACAATTTATTGTCTTTTAATGTTTGGAGAGCACTTGAGCTAGCGCATTATCAAGCCCAAAACTATTTGACTTCCTTTTGTGGTAAATAATAGAGCTGAAGTCTTTGCAAGGCTCTTTAATGCCCGAGCACAGCCGATGGCCATCGAGGGCAATTATCAAAGCGGACACAGACAGCGGCTGCTTATCAGGCCACTCGCCAAATTGGCTGAATCAATCAAATTTATGGGCCGACATGCGAGACAAAATCACAGCCGGCCACTGGAGTTAGACTGTCATAAATATCTGCAATCTGTACAACAAAAACGACTATCAAGCAGCGTCATTATTCATGTGGCCAGTGCCACAGAGTCTGTTCCTCTAGTCCTGCCCGCTGCCACTTGTAAAATATAATATAATATATACATATATATAGTTATATATATATATATGGAGTGTATATATATAAGCCAGCTGATTGCTTGGTAATTGTTAATAATTTGAAATTATTAACGCATCGTTTCGCCATGGCACTTGAGATAAGCGCAGAGCTAAAAGCGAAACGAATACGATAACTCGGTTCGCCGCGAGTCGTGTTATCTTATCTGGGACATAGCTTGTACACAAATAGTTCAATTTCACATAAATACAATATATATACATGGCAACATTCCTACAGCGCTAGTTACTGATTGATTGGGCCATTGCATTGAGATTTCCACACGGCCGTAAACAATGTACGTCACATGAGTCTTAGATTGTCTCGCAGGCATTCTGACAAATCGAATGCTATTAAAATAATCTTTTAATTAAGTTATTTGTTTGCATTTGTATATTATTGTCATTATAATAAACGCGGCTATCGGAGATCAATTTTATTTAACAATAATTCGCAATTAGCATTCAATTATTACAAAGGTTTTAGGCATTTTTGAAAAATGTTAATTAATTAATATATACATAATTAATGGGGAATGAAGTAAATAAGTTTTTGAGTATTATATATTATACAAAGTCAAGGTTCGACTTGGGGATAATATTATAATAATACAAGAATATAAAGAATACAAGAACAACTTGAAGATACCCTGTATATGTTAATGAAGTTACTTATTTTCTACTACTGAAGATAGATAGAAGATACTATTTGAAGATAGATTAAAATCAAGCATTTTATGTATGTATATACCAAGTCTATAAGTATGTCGAGTTTGCGCCTTTTCTAAAATTATTCATTTATACAAATATATATATTTTTTATTAAGCCTTCAAAGCATTCCCAATCAAAAGTAGACTTGAGCCAAGGTTGCTGCCAGGCTCGTAGCACTTACAAAAATTAATTTTTGATGATCTGATTCAGCTCTCCCTTTGATGCCGTCTCTATGTCCTCACTCTTAGCAATGCGTGGGCCTTTCATGGGCGTCTTTAGTTTGGGGAATCATAAGAAATTGCAGAGGCGCAGGTCTGGGGAATACATCTTCAATATTGATTTCGATGTGTTGCAAAAAGCTATATGCAAAAAAGCTATAGGAAATTGTTTATAATTTATATAAGCTATTTTCAAGCATTCACAATGGCCAAAGTTTTCGGCTCTTGCGACACCCTGCCACAGCGATAAAATGATTTCCACATGAGCCACAAGCGTTGCAACCCGATTTGTCGCCGTCTGCAGTCTCCACAATTATTTACAAAATCAATAAATTAAGTTAGATTAAGATATTTTTACAGCTCGGAAAGGGCTTATTTATGGCAGCTGGGTGTGGCTGGCACTGGGGGGAGCCTTCGTGAATTTAATGGCCAGCTCGTTAGACGACTGTCAGCCGCAACAAGGCTAATAAATAACACTTCATTTAATCAGTCACTAATCAGATAATAATCGGCAACTCGTTTCGGCTATCGCCTTTTGCAGATAACGACGCGAGGGCTCCACCATGGGCGATATGTTTCGCAGCGAGAAGATGGCCCTGTGCCAGCTGTATGTGCAGCCAGAGGCTGCGTACGCCTCGATAGCCGAGCTGGGCGAGCGGGGCTGTGTCCAGTTCCGGGACCTCAACGACCAGGTGAACTCGTTCCAGCGCAAATACGTGAACGAGGTGCGGCGCTGCGACGAGATGGAGCGTCGCGTGCGCTACATCGAGAGCCAGTTGCGCAAGGATGACATCAAGATGCCACAGCTGGACCCCGACCAGGAGCCAGCAGCACCCAACCCTCGCGAGATCATCGACTTGGAGGCGCAGCTGGAGAAGACTGAGAACGAGCTGCACGAGATGTCGGCGAACGGCGCCAGCCTGAACGCCAACTTCAGGCACATGCAGGAGCTGAAGAGCGTGCTGGAGAACACCGAGGGCTTCTTCTCCAGCCAGGAGGTCATCAACTTGGACTCCAATCGACAGATGGAACCCGAAGACCCAGCGGCGCCCCAAGCGGCCGCCCAGCGCGGTCAGCTGGCCTTCGTGGCGGGCGTCATCAAGCTGGAGCGCTTCTTCAGCTTCGAACGGATGCTCTGGCGCATCTCGCGCGGCAACATTTTCCTAAGGCGCAACGACATCAGCGGGCTGTGCGAGGACGACGAGTCGGGCCGGCAGGTGCTGAAGACCGTCTTCGTGGCCTTCTTCCAGGGCGAGCAGCTCAAGCAGCGGATCAAGAAGGTCTGCACGGGCTACCACGCCGACGTCTATCCCTGCCCCAGCTCGGCAGCCGAGCGCGCCGACATGATCCGGGACGTGAACATGAGAATCGAGGACTTGAAGATGGTGCTCAACCAGAGCGCCGACCACCGCAGTCGCGTGCTGAGCACCGCGGCCAAGCACCTGGCCCGCTGGACCGTCATGGTCAAGAAGATGAAGGCTATCTACCACATACTCAACTACTTCAATCCGGACGTGACTGGCAAGTGCCTGATCGGCGAGGGCTGGGTCCCTGTCCGGGACCTGAACGAGGTGCAGCAGGCTCTCGCGCGCGGCTCCAAGATCTCGGAGTCGAGCATTCCGGCCTTCATGAACGTCATCGACACCAACGAGCAGCCGCCAACGTTCACGCGCACCAACAAGTTCACCAGCGGCTTCCAGAACCTGATCGACGCCTATGGCATGGCCTCGTACCGCGAGGTGAACCCGGCTCTCTACACATGCATCACGTTCCCCTTCCTGTTCGCCGTGATGTTCGGCGACATGGGCCACGCCGTCGTCCTGGTCGCCTTCGCCGCCTTCCTGATCATCAGGGAGCGCCAGCTGTCCTCCATAAAGGAGGAGATCTTCACAATATTCTTCGGCGGCCGCTACATCATACTGCTGATGGGCCTCTTCTCGCTCTACACCGGGCTGGTCTACAACGATCTGTTCTCCAAGTCGATGAACATCTTCGGCTCTGGCTGGCACAACCAGTACAACACCTCGACGGTGCTCGACCACAACACGCCCTCCCTGACCCTGCGACCGAAGATCAGCAACTACAAGACCTATCCCCTGGGCCTGGACCCCGTCTGGCAGCTGGCCGACAACAAGATCATCTTCCTGAACACCTTCAAGATGAAGCTCTCCATCATCTTCGGCGTCCTCCACATGATCTTCGGCGTCTGCATGTCGGTCATCAATTTCATCCACTACAAGAAGTACGCCAGCATCCTGCTGGAGTTCGTGCCGCAGGTGCTCTTCCTGTTGCTGCTCTTCGGCTACATGGTCTTTATGATGTTCTTCAAGTGGGCCGTCTACAACGACAACAGCGAGGACCAGGCTCTGTCGCCGGGCTGTGCCCCGTCCATACTCATCCTGTTCATCAACATGATGCTCTTTGGCCACCAGAAGCCCCTGGACGGCTGCAAGGAGTACATGTTCGAGGGCCAGGACATGCTCCAAACGGTCTTCGTCATCGTCGCCGTCATCTGCATACCCTGGATGCTCCTCGGCAAGCCGCTCTACATCAAGGCCAAGCGCCCCAAGCACTTGCCAGCGCCCAATGCAGCTGTTGCCGCTCCCGCGGCGCCCGCTGGCGGTCATGGCCATGGCGGCGATGATGAGCCCATGAGCGAGGTCTACATCCAGCAGGCCATACACACCATAGAGTATGTCCTCAGCACGATCTCCCACACGGCCTCCTACCTGCGACTGTGGGCGTTGTCGCTGGCTCACGCACGTAAGCTCAATCCACGCTCTCCCTCTCCCATTCTCTGTGAAATTCTCAGTTCTTTTCTCTCGCAGAGCTATCCGAAGTGCTGTGGGAGATGGTCTACTCCAAGGGCTTCATCTTCAACAACTATATCGGCTGCATAGCCATATACATCACCTTCGGCGCCTGGTCAGTGCTCACCGTGGGCATTCTGGTGCTCATTGAGGGCCTCTCGGCCTTCCTGCACACGCTGCGCCTGCACTGGTGAGTTTATTGAGATCTTCATCAAGTTTTCCGCTTATTTCCAATTTTCATATTTTCAGGGTCGAATTCATGAGCAAGTTCTACGAGGGCGCCGGCTACGCCTTTGCGCCGTTCTGCTTCAAGCAAATACTGGAGGACACTGGCGAGGACTAGGGCGCGGGACGCACTATCGCAACGAGTTGTCAAAGCATTCGCAAATGTTGTTGCTTTTCTGGGTATTTTCTTTTTCGGGACAAGAATAAATTCGGTTTTCATATGCATATTTTGTCTATTTGCTTTGCTCATTTCTCTCTTTGTCAGCCCGACGACAAATGTGTGTCAGATGCTTTCTGACAGTTTGCTTTGGTCAGTCAGCTGGCAGCTGCAGATTGAATGCCACACACATACACACACACACGCACACTAGATGTGTGTGTGTGCTATCAGTGGCAATCACAAAGCAAATTTGCTTGGCTTTGGCGAAAACTTTTTTCTCATTAGAAAAAATGTCATATGCTGAAATTATGTTGTCAGTTCTGCTGTCTATTGGACGCATTGAAATGTGAATTTAAGAAACCCTCAGCAACTTGAGTAATCGTGCCGAAACCCAGCTCAGAATGAATCCAGCTATTGAACTGGCAAACATGCTCCGCCCATGAAGAGCCTTAGCAAGGCCTTAGCAAGGCTTCCCTTGACCTGTTTGAAACCCCTTTTTTATATAGTTTTAAGCCTCAGTTTTATGGACTCAAGCTCAATTAATAATGAACTAAAAATAATTACTAAAGCGAAACTAGAGAAATTAAGAAAGATTTAGTGCAATTTGTGGCTGGCCGCCTGCCAAGTGCAGCTCGAGTCCCGCAATTATCCTAATCTACATTTTCACTTTATCTAAATTAAATCCGCATGTGAGCTTACGCAGCCCAGCAAAAAAATACAGAGAGGGAGAGAGAGGAGGAATGTGTGTAATACAAATGTATTTTTCTAGCAATGCGAAGAGGAAAAGGTGCGTAGCGAAACACTTGAGCGTGTTACATAATTAACAGGCGCCACACCTGGCGGCAGGTGTGAGACAAACTATAAAATAAAGCAAGCTGAAAGACCGAAACAAAACGAAACGAAACGAAACGAAACGAGGCAAATGCCCGCAACAAACAGGGGTCAAATATCAGCACACACTTGAGAGCATAAAAGCATTTTTATAGCGCTCAGCCAGATACCTGGTCAGAGTTGCCCACCTGAATAATGGCCCGCGTGTCACATTGTCCTTTTCCGGTAATAATTTCACATTTTGCGTGACCCCCAACCCCACCCTCGACGACTGTGTGCGGAAACATAACACGTTCTGCCCGGGCTCTGGCTGGGTGGCTAAATTAGCTGCGATGACAAGTCGTGCTCCTGGCTGGCGGCTCCTGTTTAGTGCTGGCTTAGCTTGGCAGCGGCTTAAGACGAGCCGTGGCGCGACTCCTTTTGGCCACGTTATCATTTATAATGAGTTAATTACATTTAATGCGCATGTACAACGGCCTGTTGAACATGGCGCACAATTAAATGCGACCCTGGCACGCAGTCCACAGCACACAAAGACCGAGGCAATAATAACATCAGCAACATCAACAGCAGCAACAACAACTCTGACATTGCGGTCAACTGCGCGCGTTAAGGACATACCGACACTCGCACACATACACACACATATATATATATATATATTAAGTACCGCAGTACACTGAGCTTAATATGTGTTAAGCGAGAGCTCAGTGCGAATTGAAGATGTTGTCGCATTAAACTGTCATCTCAAGCTTTATTAGCTGCGAAAAGGCACAAGAGCTGCTTGCAGAGACGCAATCGTCAGACTAAACAGACATATATATATAAAATTATATTGCATACTTCTAGGCTGCAGACAAATTAAAACTCGAGTTTGGCTTGCATTTTGTTGCATAAATTTGTTATGACTGAAATTTATTTGTAGACTAAAATGAGCTCAGCTTTAACTATTAGTTAATTAGTCATCATTATTATAATTTAATTAATTTAATTGATGACTGTTTAATGATTTTAATCACAGCTAAGTGAGTTGAAGTTTAGATTTAGTTCAGTTTGGCTTAAAATTGAAACTCACAATCAAAAATTCGAAAATCACCTCTGGTTACATGGTAATGCCACTTTAGCTCGCATTACCCAGTTGATATCAACTATTTTTCGTATTTAGCTAATATTTAATCCATTCGATGCTCACACGCTGCGCTTTATGTTCTATCGATGATGGTCATTCCACCACAAAATCGTTTAAATTGACAAAACTTATGAAAACCACACTTACTGTGCGTACATGGAAATATACCCTGGCTTTAATAGATGAATGAAAGAGGGTATAATAGGTGGGAGTAGACATATTCTGCCTCTAGACGCTTGCTGAAAATCTGTTAGTATTTTAAATTATTGTAAACCATTATAAACAATTTTACACATATTTTAAAATATTTTACAAATTTGTAAAATATTTAAAATTATTTAGAAAAGTTTTTAAAACATTAAGAAAATATATTAAAAATATTTTAAACTATCGTGACTAAATAAAGAATTTTATTTAAATGCACTTAAATACATATCTGAATATGCTTTGCTTTAGTTTAATTCTAGAGCTATTTACACTTACTATCTATTACTTACCGTAGCTGAGCACCCAAAACTAATTTTCACATGCTTCTACAGGATATCTTCAATTCCATTAACTTACACTAAAAATGTGCCTTTTTATTTGGTATTTTTGTTTTTTTTTATTTTATTTCGGACCATATAAAAGTAAGCTTTGTGCCGCCAGCCACGCCTCACTTGGCCCAAGTTCTGTTTTCTGCTTTTGACAGCTGCACAATTTGTGCGCAGCTCTTGTTCATTTGTTTGACCGTCTGTTGTTGTTGTTGTTGCTGTTGTTTTTTCATTGTTGTAGTTTTATTTTTCGTTTGTTTATTGTTATGCCAAAAATTGAACACACAAAGCAATTGCTATGCAACATTTGTGCAGACATGTCGCATCGCATCGAATGAAAAACTACAAATAAAATTGCTGTGCAATTGAACATAGGCAAAGGCCTCTCTCTCTCTGTATGTGTGTGTGTGTGTGTGTGTGGGGGTTGGTGGGTCTATTCTATCTATTTTTTGCTCCTTTTGGGCGTGTACAATTTAATATTTTTATAGCTGCCCACTGGGCAGTGTGGAGAGCACACTCGTTGCCTGTCATGTCATGCGGTCAATTGTTTATTGTTAACAGGTCTGGCTGAGCTAACAGCATTTAGATTGCTCTCTCAGCCAAATTTTAACACGTCTTCTCAAATATTTATTATAGTGCTTTAAAAATCTGTTTAATCTACAGCCAAACTAGGCGCTGAATGTCTCCCTTTGTGCCCGGTAAATCATGATAACTAAGGGCTATTGAGGCGGGGTAAGGGGGAGAGGGAGATAAGTGAACGTGAGATACATCAACAAAAAGTGCTTTAAAAATGTATAGAAATAGTTGTGAAATATAGATTTAGTTACATGTTTAAGTAAATATATTTTAATGGATATTTATAATATACGACCCCAAATCAGATTTGAATTTGACAGTGAAGTTAGAGCTCTTGATATATGGATTACTTGAAAAGAGATATAACCAATATATATTTGGATAACATTTAGATTATTATTTGTTATTTCATATTATATTATATATTCATGATCCTATTGAAATCTGTTAGCTGTCTGCAGAGTAACTCTTGAAACTCCCTCTCAGCTTGAAGACATCTCAATGGAGCTAAGCCCACTGCAATTTGACGGAGCTACACTCTATCACGCACTCAACTATCTGCTAATTCCTTGTCTTGCAATTTTCATATAGTTGTTATATTCTTTTCTTGGAATGGTCTTTAAGCGACTCGTACACTGGGCGTATACTTTATTAATGCACTGTAAGCAGCGAGCACAATGGCTTGGCAGCGGCTGACCGACTTCATCAACAAAGGCGGCGCCTCGGGGCGCAAATTTCAATGCGTTTGAAGCATTAAATAAATGTCCACTAAAAATGTCTGTGGTTATCGTGGTCGGCGTTGCTGTTTTCCCTGTCGCATGTCGCTCGGGCGAGCGTGTGCCTTGTGGTTGTGGGCGTTGTGCAGCTGAGCGGAGCACAAAAGGCGCATTTTATGGAACAGGCTGGGCCACAGGCACAGCAGCTCCGTCTCTCTCTCTCTCTCTCGCACTCCGTACTAATAGCTGTCCACTCACTCGTTCGCTCACTCGCACTCGTGCGTGTCTCAAGGACATGTTCGTGGCCGACTGGCTGACTGGCCAAAATCGCTGCAAGTGCTTTTAAGTCGTTGTCAAATGCAAAAAGCACAATAATTCAAATTTATGACGCGCAATTGTGTTCATCTACACGCACAGCCCACTTTTGAGATTTCCTTTATTTCCTACTTCTTCTTTTTTTTTTTTTTTTTTTGGCGGCTCTTTGAATTTGGGCATAAATAAAGTAAAGTTGCCCGTAGGCAGTCAGGCAGCTCATCATGAAGTATGCAAATTTACTGCCCACGACTGAACTGACAAAGAAAGTGCCATAAAATTGTTATAATTTGTGGCTCTCTCACTGCACAATTATTTTCTCTGAGTGCTTCACTCGCCGTCTAGGTGTGTCAAGGTCCGCCCCACCCACTATGCGTGCGTGTAGCTATTTGAAAAATTATCTGCATTTGATTTACAGACGCTTCCGAGTTGAAAACTGTCGTAAAATTATTTGAGCTACATTGAAGAGTCGCAATTGTAGCTCAGTCACGGGCTCATTCACTATGAAAGTGAAGCGAATCAGTTAATTTTGAATCGTTTTCGTATTGGAGTTGAATTCTGCCTCAATGAGGATGTGGAAGCTGACTTGATTGAGGAGATAAAGATGCCATCAAAGGAGTAGCAGATGAAGATCATGATTAATCAATCATATATTATCTGAAGTCTAGTATAGCAGATGAGGATAGGTTAACAGATACTATATAGATATAGTTAACTAAATAAATATGCATAGGGAATATGTCTGAATAGGTCAAATAAAATAGTTTAAAAATGTATTTAGATATATATTTCATTTAATTATAATTTTTAATATATTTTTAAATGCATTCACATGAAGACAGTTCCATATGCCTTATCTAACTGCATGCCAAATATAATATAAAATATTACCTTAAAAAAATATGTAAAATATTCCAGTTAAATGCGTTCGCAATTGCCATTGCTTTATGCCACATGCCATAAATATTATTATATCTTTAATTATTTAAAACGAATTAAGAGTAAACTGAAAAAAGACTTTAACAAATAATATTTGCTGCAATTAAATGACCACACGGCAGCATATGCTGGCCGCGGAGCCAGAGAAAAAAAGGCTGAATCGAGTTAGTTAGGCGAGGGCAGCAATTAAAAAGCAATATAAATACGCTAAACTATTATTTAGAGCGTCGTGTATTTGCGGATTTATAAACAAATCCCCAATGCAAATCAACGAGGCGCATTGTGCGCCGAACAAAAACCAATTTGATTTATGTTTATGCATTTGCAGCGAGGGGCAGAAAAAAACGCACTTAAATGACCAAAATAAAATGCAAATAATTGTGCTGGCCAAATAAATTACGGAGAGCGCAGAGCGGGCATAGCGAAAAAAATGGCAGACATGAACCGGCAGACACATTGATTAATACGAGGCCAAATGCATTAGGCCAGTGGCCATAATTTATGGCCCAGTCCAGTGACTATGTATGTATATACAGATATCTATTTGCTTAACGTATTTCTACTGGCATATATATGTTTGTATAATTCTGTTTTTGCCATATAAATGTTCTTTTTTTTTGTTTTCAATGCAGCACAAGCTTGACCAAAATGTCAGCTGTGCAAACAAGGCTAAGCCCTGCCGCGAGCGACAAGAAAAAAAAAAAGAAATAGCCAAGAGCCACGCCCCGTTAGGGCATTTTTTGAGTAATTTTGTCAGCGCATTTGACATGCGGGCGGCAGTTCGTTTGAATTTCCATTTGGCGAGCGGACAGCAGCCAGGTGAACCGCCGCGCCACCTGGCCAGCTAACCCAGCTGACCGGCTGTCAACATGCCGCGCGCAGCTCACAGAGGAATATTGAAAACGAAACGAACCAAACCGAAAAAAAGTTGTCCCGAAAATGAAGGAAAACACGTTCAATTTTAGCAGCTAGCCAGCGAGCGAGCAAAAGGCAATAAACACAAAACGCAACCAATTGAGTTCGAATGCAAATATTTGAGCACTCGCAGCACAACATACAGACAACAATAACAAGAACAACAACAACCGAAGGTGGAGGAGGAGGAGTAGGACCAGCAGCAACTACCACAAAATGTTAGCAGCCTACAGCTCGAAATTGAAATTGAAAAGAATTTCGCGCCATTTAACAAGTTTGCAGGCTGGCAGCGAGCGGTGCGCGACCCACGCACATGGAGATGCCCAAAAGCGTTTCGGTTTCTCTGTTTCTGTTTCCGTTTATTGTGAGAGAGTGTGTGTGTGTGTGCTATGTTTGTATTTGTATTTGTTGGGCAGGACCCAGTAGCAGCTGCCAACGGTTATTCATACGTGTGTGTGTGTGTATCTCTGCTGTGCATCTATGTCCAGACACTAACTCATCTCAGTAAGCAAGTGTTGTTATTCAAAGGCAACTTTCCTTCCGGGAAATAACCGCAAAAAAAAGAGAGGAAATAGAATGATTTTTTTAAAAGAAAATAGATAGATTTTCCGATCATCTAACAGTAAAAGTTAACATGAAGACTAAGAATACATTTAATCAAGAAATTGCCCAAAGAATAAGCCGACTAGAGAGCATAGGCTGACGCTTAACTACATATATCACTCCCCTTAAGGGTTTTCAGACTAAAGCCAATTGGCTGCCTAATTGCCCTCTGCCAAATATATTTAATGTCATACACATTTAACTTCCACTCCGAATGAGTAAACGTAATTTAATCTGCTTAAAGATTATTGCGGAATAATATAGAAATTATGCCTCATCATACCTAAATGCCCAGCAGACGTCACATTAGAGCAAAATGCTCATAAAATATTTATTTCGAGCAACTCGGGCGATCCGTACGAATGTTAATTCAAGCAGAAAGCGCTAAAGGGACTTCGTTGCTAACATTCGCCCATCAATAGCCGCTTTATACTCATATCAAGGCAAAGTTTCTTATCGGCAGCTCCAGAGCAGCAACTTCAATGACAAATTGTGAGAGGCGGGCAATGGGCGGGACACAAGTACGCAAAAGTTGCAACATCAACACACACACACACGCACACTCTTCAGGCTGTCAGTGTGTCCTTGTCGTCGTTCCCAGCGTTGTCACAACTTGCCACTTTGCACGTAAATTTTTGTCGCCTTCGCCTTTTGCATTGATAAGAAAATTCATAAAATACTTGGGGAACTGAGCACAGTGAAAGAAAAAAAGAAGAGAGTGAGAGAGAAAAAAATAAGAAACGGAGCAGTGAAATCCAATCGGATTCAACTCGAGTGTGTCAGCAGCCGTGAAAGTGGCATTTGAGCTCTGCAAACTTTAGCAACTTGCTAATCTAATGAACAATTGTGAACGCCGGCACTTTGCACCTTGCACCTTTAACACGTTGCGGGGTCGTCCTCGTCCTCGTTCTCCTTTCTTGTCCTGAGGCCAACTGCAATTGGCAGCTTCAACTTTTGACACACAAATGCATGGAAATGAAAATGAAAATGAAAATTAAGCAAAGTGGAGCGAGAGACTGGGACCTGCGTCAGCTGCTCATGTCAAAGAACAATTTTTAATCGAATTTACCTGGCTCCCGTGGCGTATGCGTAATGTGCGCCTGCCACGAGAGAATTTAATGCAATTTCGCATTAAATTGCAAGCAAAGTTTGCAGACGGCACCCAAGCCACTCCGACAAGCTAACAAACAGTCAACTTAATTGTCATAATTTGTGTTTACAAACTTGACGAATTTACACACACAAACACACACACACACACACACACGGGAGCCAAAGCAAAAAAAAAAATAAATAAATGGAGAAAAGGACAGCTCCGTGAGACTGTAAATGGAGGCCTGGGCAGGCGGGCGGACGGGCCGGCAGGCACATGTGGCCAGTTGGTCGCAGCCTGAAACTTTTTACACAAAACTACCAAACAAAAGGCCAAAGTAAATAAAACGAGCGCCCAGCTGAAAAGCACAAAAGGAATGCGGCTATAGCAAATTCTGCTGTAGCCGGCGAATGCTGAGCGCAAAAGCAACAAGAAAACAGCCTCAAATTAAGGCGAAACGTGATTGGTCTTAGAATACTCTATAAAGAATGCTCTATATAGGAGTGGGAAGAATATGAAAAGTCATAAAAATAATTGAAAGAAATTCAGAACATTTCAAAAATCAGTTACCATTAGATTTGTTAAGTTTTCTTTTTTTGACTATAAGAAAAGATATAAAACGAATACACCCCACCATCAGCCAACTAGTGGGTATGTAAAAATTATCAC
This sequence comes from Drosophila repleta, assembly GCA_018903745.1. NCBI lineage: Eukaryota > Metazoa > Arthropoda > Insecta > Diptera > Drosophilidae > Drosophila > Drosophila repleta. Next base: position 8,512,035 of record JAEIGN010000396.1, read on the forward strand.
ACTCTATTGCTGAATAGCCTGTGGCAGGGGTAGAGCGAAGCACCCAGCTAAAATTGGACACTTAGTGCTGGAACGAGAATGAGGACGACAGAAGACAAATAAAGGCTAAGCAAATAAAATCTAATAAAACGGAGGACACAAGAAACCAAGCAAAAGCCAGCGAGAGAATGAGCGAAGACGAGACGCGCTGAGCAGGGGGGAGACAGGCAGTCAGCCAGGCATCCAGCCAGTCAGGCAGTCAGGCAATCAGCCAGTTGAAGATGAAGGATAACAAATGAAATAACAACGTACTAGAGAAGTATGTTTCATTAGCGCCAACGCCAGCACCAAACCAAACCAAACCGAACCAAACCAAAGCAGACAACAAACAAGGACAATCGACTGCCAATGACACTGCCGACGAAATCCTTAAAATAAAGTAACTCGCAAACTAACGAAACTGACCAGCGAAAAGAAGGCAGAGAACAAGTAAATGCTCGCAACTAGCTGGGCAGCTCTGTGAAAAAGCTGAGGAAATTTTTATAGATAACCTAGAACTAAAGTAAATCAAGTAAGAGTGCTCTAGCCGAGACTGATCCACTAGGAGATCCCCTGATCCTGCCAAGAGCCGCTATTCTTAAGAACCGCTAACATTGTCAGTTTCTTTCATATGTGTGTACGTATGTAGATTACAATCAACATATACACACTCCCATACACACGCTCTGCTAACAAATTGGGCAGTAAGATGTCTATGTTATGAGAAATGTTTGATCAAACTTGCACGGCGTGATCATGACATAGGTGTGTACATAAAAAGGTCCAAATCTCTGGCTTTTGATATTAGTATTTTGCAAACTTGAGGCGAAGAGGGCGTGGCATCCAAACTGCAACAAATATCAAAAAAATCAAAATTTAAACACACATAAAACTAAAAACCAAATATGGAGATGAATCAGACAGAATTTGATACTGAATAGCAATTTAGCTTTTTAATCGATAACATGAAAACTAAGAAAGTTATCGATTTTTCAATCAAACATTTTTGAAGCAGACTAAGGTTTTAGTTTGGTTTCATATATTTGCAAATTCTTTCGCAATCGCGCTTTCTTGTAAAATGTCCACAGGCATTATTCCGATTGCTTTTCATGCACCTTTTGCGACATCGATTATAGTAATATGTATCCTCCCGGCAACGCCCTGGCCTGTTACCAGCTAAGCAAAGATCTGATAAATAGTTTGTTTTAACTCTGTATACATTTTGGTATTTTTTCTTCACTTACCTTTCTGAATCTGCCTCCAATTATCTGCAACAACGAGCAAGTGCAGCAGAGTGCAAATCAAAGCGGATATCAGCTTCATAGTGCAGACTTATAAGACTAATCCAAAGACTGTACTCGTATTATTGGATCAACCGTTACAGCTAATCGCATCTGATATGCAATTAGTCAAGCATCAGATGCCAATTTACATTTAAAACAGTTTTATTTATATTTGAGTAATGTACAACAATATTAAATATATTTAAACAGTATATAGATGTTAAGATAAACATAATATACCTTATCTTATACCTTATTTTCCTTCCAATAGCTTCCTTTCTTCTGCTAATTAAGAGCCCAAAGTTGCAATCAATATATTTTATTTACACAAATCCGTTCTTGCCTGACTAACGTCTAACAAGACAATTGCAACTTCGTTCGCATTTGCGCGGAAAGATGAAATAGCCACAGGCATTATTCGGACCGACTCTTCTGCACTTTCTGGTTCGTCTATTATAGTAATATGTATTACGGTCACAGCAACGTCCAGGCCGGAGACCAGCTAAGCAAATTCCTGCAAAAAACTTTGTCTTATCCCTGGATAAATTCTGTTATTTTGCATTCACTTACTCCTCAAAAACTGGTCTGATTTAGCTGGTACAAATAACAAGTACAGCAAAGTGCATATCAAAGCGAATATCGGCTTCATAGTGCAGACTTATAAAACTAATCCAAAGACTGTACTCGTATTATTGGATCAACCGTTACAGCTAATCGCTTCTGATATGCAATTAGTCAAGCATCAGATGCCAATTTACATATAAAACTGTTCAATGGGTTGAATGTGGAGCTCTTTGTTTATATTTGAGTAATATATAACGACCTGTGTTTAAGACAAATATTAAATATCATCTTATGTCTTATTTTCGTTTCAATAACTTCCTTTCTTCTGCTTATTAACAGGCCAAAGCTCTAATCAATATATTTTATTTAAAAAATTACCTTCTTGCCCTACTAAGGTCTAATAAGACTATTGCAATTTCGTTCGCATCTGTGCGGAATGGTGAAATAGCCACAGGCATTATTCGGACCGACTCTTATGCACTTTCTGGTTCGTCTATTATAGTAATATGTATTACGATCAGAGCAACGTCCAGGCCGGAGACCAGCTAAGCAAATTTCTGCGAAAAACTGAGTTTTATCCCTGGATAAATTCTGTTACTTTGTATTCACTTACTCTGCGCAAACTGGTCAGCTTTAGCTGCTACAAATATCAACTGCACCGAAAAGCAAATCAAAGCGAATATCAGCCTCATGGTGAAGACTGTTAAGACTAATTTAAAGACTTTACTCGTATTATTCGGGCAAACTGTTACAGCTAATCGCATCTGACATGCAATTAGTCAAGCATCTGATGCTAATTAAATACATTTTAAAGGTCGGAAGCCAAGCTCTCTATTTATATTTGAACTCCTTATACGTTCGCGAGCAGCTTGACAAATCTTGTGCTTAAAACTAATATAATTTTATATATTATTTTCCTTTCCACACTTTCGTTTCTTCTGCTCAACAAAGAAACTTAAAAAACCAAAACTTCAGTTTTTTTAAACTGGAAACTTCATAAATCTTTTTTCTTTTCTCTAATTTCTTTTATTCCTCTACTTAAAAAAAAACAAAGCTCCAATCAATACATTTTATTGAAAAAATCCCTTTTTGCCTTACTCAGGTCTAATTTTTTCACATATATATGCAAAGTACTTGGCAGTCGCGCTGCTTGCTGAAATGTCCACAGGCATTATGCTCGGCGACTCTTTTGCACTTTTTAATATCTCTACTATAGTAATATGTTTCTTTGTGGCAATTCCCTTTAATGTTACCAGCATAGCAAATATCTGATAAATAGTTTGTTTTAACTCTGTATAAATTTTGGTATTTTTTATTCACTTACCATGCTGAATCTGCCTAAAATTAGCTGCTACAACAAGCAAGTGCAGCAAAGTGCAAATCAAAGCGTATATTAGCTTCATAGAGAAGACTGTTAAGACTAATCCAAAGACTGTACTCGTATTGTTGGATCTTACCGTTACAGCTAATCGCATCTGATATGCAATTAGTCAAGCATCTGAGGTCAATTAACATTTGAAAGCATTTTAACGATCGGAAGCCAAGCTCTCTATTTATATTTGAGCTCTTGTGCTTAAAACGAATATAATCTTATAAAGGCTGCTTTAATTCATCATCTCTAATCCGGCATTAATCCGACCGGATTCTGACCTTCGCACTTTTCTGTAGTACCTGATCTGTAAGAGCTGTAGTACCTGATCTAATGTCTGCTTAGATAAGTCTGTCTTATCTCTTCGCATATATTCTTTACTCTTTTGTTGACATGTCTCCGATGTATTATATAATATAATACAATAATTATATTTATATAGTATATATATATACTTAATCTTTGTATTCCTTCTCTCTTGCATTTTCCATTCTTCTCTCTGGTTGCCTTCATCTTCTATTCCTCGCCTCATCTGCCTAGTCTTAGGCCTTCCTGCCTCCGTCACAGGCCGCAAAATTAGATTATGAAACAACTACTTATATAAGGCAATTATCAGATGGCAACCAATCAAGTTGAGAAGCCGCGCTGGGAGCTGTTAATAATTTGTGAAATTGAATTTAAATCGCTTTCAACGGCAGCTACTATCTAGGGATACGATGCGTGTGTGTGTATGTGTGGGTATGTGTGTGCGTGTGCAGGTGGTTGCTGTGTGCACAATAAATAAAACTCAGCTGCCTTTTGTTATTGAAATCATTAAGATATTTAATTTATCTACAGCCGATGAGTGCGTCGGGAGCGCGCGCCTGTCAACTTTATGACAAACTGTTACATTGTATTTCCGTGATTTACGAAGCGCGATAAGAGCATCAGCAGCCACATCAGCAGCGGCATCGGCATCGGCAGCGGGCTCGTCGCCAGATACACAAGTGTATCGTTATTTAAAGGCACACGCGCTTCCGCACACACACACACACACACGCAGGATACGACGAGCTGTGTGTCGCACATGCAAAGTGACTTACAATTACAGCACACAAACAGCTCCAAGTAGCTCTGCATCTGTATCTGTATCTGTATCTGTATCGCGGCCAATTTGAGCACTTGGCAAATTTGACAGCATTGCCAGTCGTCAGCAGCACCGGCACTTTGTGCTTTCTATTTGATATTGCTTACACGCAAAGTTTAAAATACATGAGCAGCGAAATAAGTACAGAATAAAATAATATTTGAAGACTAGAATGACTAGAAGAGGCGACTGGCTCATACACTGTTTGAGGCAGGTTCAGGTAAGATTGACTCTACTTCAGCTCAATCAATAGAGCTGTTTGCAAAGCTAAGACTCCATCTGCAACAAAGTGTTCAGATTCTTTATCATACAGTTCATATGCCTATATCAACTCCTCAAGCTTCTACTCTCATTAAAGTTCACGTCTCTGGCAGCAAACGGCTATGCAAAAAGCGAATAAGCTCGCTTCACCTACGAGGGCGAGCAGTGAAAAATAAAAGCAAAAGTTATATATGTATATACATACACATATATAAATTTGAGGCGAGTATCTAGCAAGTGCTATCATAAATTATGTCTAAAGTTATAATGGCTCGTGCGTCTAGTTTGCCCATTGTACTCGTTGTTCTGCTCCTGCCCCACCGCCTTCACCGCTCGGCATTTAATAAAATTTTATGTGCCGGCCAGAGAGAGTATAGCGCCAAGTCACGATATTTCAATTATACGCTCCATGTGAATTATGTGCATTGCTTTTGGATTGCCTCGCCAGCGGCCAGGCAGCAGCATGGAAGGCGCGCCCAGTGTAATTGGACTATCAAAAAATTCTATTAAAAAATCCAAATATAGAATGAGCTTCTCTTAGTGTGAATGGAGCGCGAGCTACTTACTTTTTAATAATTATTTTTAACAAAATAAATGAATGAAATTAAAATAGAAGAAAAAATTGAGAAAATAAACTATAAAAATGAGCAAACTTTAAAAAAGTATATTAGTTTTTTTTTAATATTTAAAATATGATAAAATTCGAAAATAAATATTTGTATAATATTTTATAATATATACAAAAATGTAAGCGTTCAGTAAAAATGTAATGATTCAAAATTTTAAAAAATAATAAATTTTAATTAATTTTGCCTTGATTATTATTATTATTATTATTATTATTTTTATAATATTATTATATTGATTACTAAGACTCAATAATTAATTTTAAAAATATGTCTATGAGTTGAAGGTATACTCCTAATAAGGACACGTCTGGGACACATCAGGATTTACCCATTTTAACATTTGTAAATGACTAAATTTGAGAATCCTTTTCGGCTTTCTCTACTTTTAATCATTGTAAAATTATGCAGAAAACTATTCTAAAATATATCTTAAACACTTTCAAACATCTCTCTCTCTCTCTCTCTCTCATAAAAGATAATAGACTAAAATGAAAATTTAAACACACGACAAATTTCCAATTGATTGCTTGCACACAATAATTCGGCATATTAAATGCGTTTTATTCATTTTCAAATGGTTGTCAGGGCCCGGGCCCGGGCCCGTGCCCCGGAATGCGTGTTAATTGTCTCATTAAACCCTTTCAGTGGCTACGAAATGAACTCAAGCATATAAACTGTCATGCCGTAAGTATTCTATGCACATCAAACTGGCTTAACAACGGCAGCAATTTTAATCGGCAACGATTTTCCTCTTTATTAACCATAATTAATCACTTTGTTCGAGCAGCCGTGGCCACAACCCGGAGCAGCAGCAGAATCTATTAACATGTCTCTGCCTCTGTCTCTCGCTGAGCACTCATGGCTTTGTCATTATTTTGGGCTATGATTAAAATGAAATTTCCAGCCGAAACTATAATTTGCATGAAAGGCATACCAAAGACAAACTTTATATCAATATACACAGTGTATATGTGTGCGTGCGTGTGTGTGTATTTGCTTAAGCAAGCATTCAGCTTATTAGAAATGCTTGAATAAATTTCAACTATAATTTATATTCATAAAATACCTAATTCGAGAACTGTGGCTGATTCGCTCTGCTCAGCCGTTGATGCCTGTCTCTACTTTTATCTCGCTTACAAATGAGTTGAGTTAATATTTGCCGAGCTTCATTTCGTGTGTGCGATTAGCATGCAGCTAGGCAGTTTATGTTTCTAATTTAGTTTCAATTTTGCGCATTTCGCGTACATATTTTATGCTCAATTTATGCGAGAGATTTCCCATCACGCGACAATTTGGGCAAATGTTTTCGTTGCGCTCTTAAATAAACAAGTTCCACAAATGACGCATACGCCGCGTTGCCCCTCTACCGTCTTCTATAATATTTTAGTTCAAATATTCACATGCATACCATGATTCACAAAATAGCAATAATAGCACTTTTGCAGCTTGATTTGTTTTGCAGCCTCTTCTGAAATATTTAATAACATATATAGCGTGCAAAAAGCGCAAAATTTCTAATTGGATTCGCATGTGGTGGCAGAGGGGGTGGCAACTCAGACGCCTCATACCCATACCCACCCAGCAAATGAAATAATTAAAATTAGCGTGCAACTCCGATATGATACGGTATAATGTTCCATGTGCGCAACCGAAAAACATTTGCACCACACTGAAACCTGATCCAAAGCAGCGATATTTGCTTTCAAATTTACTCGAGCTTATTAAAGCTGAACTGAGATAATTTGATGGAAAGCAGCGAAGCTGTAATAATGTTCAATCAGGTAATTAATATATTTATTATGGATTATCAATGAGGAGAAGAGGGAGAATTAGAGTGTAATAAGAAGTATTTACCGAGCAGTTACTAAGAGCACCACAATGAATTCATAAACTCTCAGGATATCTAGTATAAGGTTGAATGGTGCATGAAAATTATTTCAATTTTAGCTTTTAAAGCAGTCGAAAATACCGAAATTCGATTTTGATTTATATAATGCAAACGGAGAGAGATCAACGATTGTTTAATTTAAGCAGCTTATTGTCTGACGACTCAAAAGCGCATCTTGCGTTAGACGACAGTAAATATAACGTCTTCTAATCTATTCTGTTTCAGATTACACTGTGGCTGACGAGAATAATCAATAAATACTTTGAACTACCTAGACAAACTATAAATTAGCAAATAATCAATGACTAGATTCAATCTTAAATAATCTATGAGCAATATAATACATATATTCATTTAATGTATACATGTACGTACTCACCAACTCTCCTTCATTTCACATCCCAACTTTATTAAGCTAAAAAAAATATATAATATATATAATGAAATACAAAATAAACATAAGCGTGTTTATGGCCTGGTAAATGTTGTAGTATTTTTTGTCTATTTTTTTTTTGCGTATATCTAAATCTTGCTAAGACCCGCAATATGCACTGGCAGTGGGCAATCTAATTCCCAAAACAAAGGCAAACATTGCCACATGATGTTGAAAAATTGCGGGCATTGTTATTCAATTATTTACAAGGCACGCTAACCAGTTACGACATCATGGCCTAAATCTATAACAACAGCCACGCAACGGGACACACACACACACACAGAGTGAGAGAGAGAGAGAGAGAGGAAGGCATGTTTTTACAGTTACATAATAAACTAAAACAGCTATGCAACCGGAGGGGTACCAGTGGGAGCAACGGCAGTCGGGATACACTCGATACGCGTACACGGCCGAATGTAGTGACAGTTAACATTAACACCAATACAAGCGTAAACAGATGCTTACACGGCCCGAGCTGCAGCCGGGCTGCATATGCAGATGCTATAATGAGGCGTCCCTGCTGTCGTTCTCGTTGTTCTCGTTGTGTTCGTTGTTGTTGCTGTTGCAGCAGGCAGCCAATTTTAATTGAATTAGAAAAACATACAGCAGACGCCTGGCGCCTGGCCCCGCCCCCGCACAGCAAGTTTCCTGTTTTGGCATGCCTAGGCCGCCGCTCTCCTGCCCCGCCAACAACAACCAGGCCACAATGTCACTCAAGCAGGTACTAAAGTTAATTATTGCAATTTCCGTTGCAAATTGTTTTATGCATTGACAGCATGTGGGCAAGGGTTCTGCAGCTGCGAGCTGCAAATCGGACGTTTATTTCATTAAGTGCCGCTATTTTTGGGTTATGGCTCTTTTAACAGCCACAGCACATGGTGTGTGAGTGCCCACGAGCTGTCAGGGTATATAGTTTGAACACTTTCTCTCTCACTCTCTATCTCTGCCTTTCCTAAACTGAACCTAGAGGTATTTTATTGGGCTTATTTACTACGCTTTTCTACACCTTTCATTAACTATATTTGGTAAACTTCTTGGCAGAGTATCGGGCAGTCGTTATGCTTCTCACAGCTGCTAAACGTACATTGTTTTGTTTTATTTGCTGCTGTTTAGTTAATGGTTTAGCGTGTTTCCCCACGATGTGGCAACAAAATTTTTGTTTATGCGCCGCAAACATTTTCACCACATTACCCCACTGCCACGCCCTCCTCCTCGTCGTCCTTCACTGCCAGCAATCAGCGATTCGCTGCGCCTGTTGATGGCATTAAATTTTATTTCACTCAAAAATGCGCGCCCATATAAGTATGCTACGGTTTGTATATGTGCTCGGGCCACTGCTGCCGCCATTGCCATGGCTGTTGTTGCCATCGACTACATTGTTAACGGGCGCACGGCGGCTGCTGCTGCTGGTGGCTGGTGGCTGTTTGCTGCACATTTCGGCGTATTTCGATAAATTGCGGCTCTGGCCATGCAAGAGTGGCACAAATTGGGCTAATTTGCTTGATGGTCTAGTTTTATATTTTGTTGCTTTTGCCTTTTCTATTTTATGCAGGGTATTTGCCTATAGTTGGGTAGTTTGAATAGGAGAAAGTGAAAGAGAGAGAGAAGGCAAGAAGGGACTACAATTACATAGACTTATCGCTTAATTTCGCCAACTCAGCATACAAATCACAATTAGCATCAAGCTAACAGCCAAATTCAACTTTCTCCAGCTCCAACTCAACTTGGCCAACTCGCTGACAATTAAAGCCAACTTTATATTGAGCATAAAATAACTGCGAGTTAATCAGGCGTTGGCCCTTGTCCGGCGTGTGTATTTTCACGCATTTTAGCTCAAGATCATGTGTAATTGACCTTCTAGGGCCATCGATAAACTGCTGTGAAGTGGCAGCAGTTGGCGATTGGACCCAGCCCAACCCAACCAAAGTCAACCCGAGTCAGCCCAGCTCAGTCCACAACAACAAACACAAACGCAGACGCAGACATTGAAGCAGCAGCTTAGCAACTTTCACATCACTAAACCACTGAAAGTTGTTGACTTTATGCAACTTTTTCGTGGCCACAGACAACTACGTGAGCCAGCAGCCAAGCACACGCCCCAGCGCCAGCCCTACGCCCTGGCGAGCAAACAAGTTTGTTGTGCCATGCATTTTTTTGCACTCATGCGACATTTCTTTTGCACAAATATCAACCCGATAAAGTGGGGGCGGAACTGGGCTGAAACTGCTGGCGTCAGTTGCTTTTAAAATGCCACCAACAACACCAACACCATCAATAAACAGACACACAGCGAGAGGGTGGGTGAGGGAGTGCATGAGAGCCAGCAGCTTACACACTCTCATATCGCTGTGTGTACATGGCACGACGACACGTGCTGCAATTGAATTTGTTCGAAAAACGCAATAGAAAACACCCACAGAACCGAATCGCAAATGGAAAAACAAAAATAACACACACACACACACACAAAAAACACTAAACATTTCGAAAATGTGATATGATTCACTGTGAAATGCTCTAGCTAAAACCAAATTACGTAGCTCAGGCAGTCTTGTTTATCAGCCACTTTTCAGGCATTTCATTATATATCTAAAAAGACTTCAAAGTGGGTTTAGCAGGTGCTCTATGCAGGCTATGTTCATCATCATCTTAGATCTATTGTCTATAGAACCCTACTTAGAGCCACGCTCATTAATTTCCACCCATTTCTAAGCCTTCTCCTACCCCATACACCCACAGCTCTCCCTCTCTCTCTCTCTCTCTAACCTCACTCCGCAAACAACCCTCTCTTGAATCAGTTTAGAGGGTATTAGCTGAAAAACAAAAAATATACGCGCGCTGCAAATTCTTGTTGAGAAATAAAAAAAAAATCTAATGCCAGCTCGCTGAAGTACTCCGAGCTGAGACTGAAGGACCCAGGGAGCACGGACCAAAGCACCGCGGACGACGCGGACGACGCACCGCACGTAACGCAGCGAAATTTTGTGCAGTTTGTCGTCCTTGCATGCACGCATGCTTCCGCAACAGCAAAATGCTTGTGGCAAGCACTTTTCAGGCAGGCATGTCGTCCTTCGGGATAGCAATGTACGAAGCTGACCCACCCACGACCCCCACTCAATGGGTATTTATATGCGGCGCAAAATGTGCGCCAACTTCTCGACGAGTGCATTTCATTAGAGTTCTTAACAACATTAAACTATTAATATTTAGTATGCGCGCCCGTTCGAAACTATAAACAAAACCTGAACAGCGGCGGCGGCGGCACAAGCAACATCCAACTTAGATAACAAACTTTGCTGCACTTTGGCCAAAGCTAAGCTAAAACTTGCAAACATCCTCAGCCTGAGTGAAATTATTTTGAAATTAAGTTTCTCGTTGTTGTTGTTGTTGTTGTTGATGTTGTTGCTGCTACTGTTGTTAAAGCTGTTGAAATTAGTTATTTATGACCGGCAATGCGCATCGATCGACCTTTTAATGGGCCAAAAAGTGAAAGAGGAAAGCGGCAACAACAACTTTCTTTAAATGTAATTAAAAATGTCGTCGAACTTATTTACGACTGTTCAGTGCATAGTTGTGCCAACTTTTTCTTAAGGTACACAGCACGAAGTTAAGTTTTTGGATTACCGCCACAAGCAGGAGAGAGATAACAGCATTTGCCGATCGAACATAGTTTTCTTACAGTATTTAACTGAAGTTGCCTTCAGGTGGTGGAAGGGCAAAGTTCGAATTGATGAATATATACATATATATATATTTTAATTACATATTTTATATCACAGATATGAGTAGGAAAATTCACGCTTAATGCATAATTTATGAACACTGAAAACACAAAGAAATTACATGGAATTCCAGCTGAGTATACAAAACGAACTCGCCACGTTCCGATTTGACATGAGCTTTAGAGCTGGCCTGCTTTTATTTATATAATGGCATTTGGACAGTAAAACAACATATCCAATGCAGAGCAACAAACTTAATCTAAGCCATCATGTAACCCTCAATTCCAACTTATCTCTTCGCATCAAATGTGAGTGGCGCACAGTGGGCCGCAGGAGCTTAAAACTCTGCCAAAACTTCATATCAACTCCACTTGCATTTCTCTTATTTGCGCCTCTTTAACCAAGCCCTTCAGCTCTTCTCATGCCAAATCTCACACAGTTCGTATTTCCGTTTTTCACTTTCTTTTTTGTCCATTTGCCGCTTGGTTTTCGACCACTGTGCATCGCTCATTCATTCGCACTCATTGCAACTTCCATTTTGGGATTGCTGCTGAGCGTTTTGCTCAACCAAAAAAACGTTTTACTTTGTGGTCAAAAGTAGCATGTGCATATTTGACCCAGAACCGGGTTATGCCCCAACCGCACCACCCACCCACGCAGCCCCACCTTTCGCGCCCATCAGCAAACGCTCTGCGGTATGCTCTGAAAAAAGTTTTTTTTTTTTTATAGTTTCTCTTGCTGTTGCTGTTGTTTTTGTTGCAGCTGTTCCCCCCCAGTGACGCCCCTCCCACTGACAGCCTCCGCAATTTATGTGTAGTAAATAACATTTTGCCGTAGCTCTGCACCCACGTTCTGCAGCTGCAGCAGTGCATCGCGCATATTTGACCTTGCGCGAAAAAATAAAACTGAAAATAATGGTAGTTAGCGCTAAATGGACGCAAACTTGCGGCATTAGCGGGCAATACCAAAACTGCAATAAGGCAGATAGTTGAGCAACTAAACGAACATTTCAAGGTACCACCCGCCAGACAGAGTTCAGTTTAATAGTTTTTCAAAACTGCGAAAGGGCAATCGAAGGCAGTCAAAGTGCAAGACAACTGTGGTTGTTATTTGAGTTCCTAATGTGCGATACTAGAAGTTGAGTATATGATATAACTAATTTATCGAATTAGATGTTGGCCCTGAGAGACATATTGGTTATCGATAAGCTAAAAGTTGCTAAAAATATTCTATAAAATTTGTCATTTAATCATTGATTATCCATTAGCTAACAGCTACAACAAGAAAGGGCTTTGATTTATTTTATTTTTATTTTTATTTTAATTTTACTTTTATTTGATTTTAGTTTTATTTTATTCTTCTTTTATATGTATTTATTTTATTTTATTTTATTTTATTTATTTCATCTGCTTACTCGCATATTAAATATAAATATTTCCTCAGTTTAACATTTCGTTCCATTAATTTATTCATCAATTTAGACTCAACTCGTTGCTCCATTTCTAAATCTGCTTTGAAGTGCAAAAACTAATCATTTAAATGTTCATTTGGGCACTTCTTATGTGTGTGTCCCGCTTCAAGTTCATTTGTTGCATTTTTGCCACACACACACCAAACTTACACACAGACAGCAATTAATATGCCATTTGTGTGTGTGTGTGTGTGTGTGTGTGAGTGTTTTATCCTTTTGTGTGCAGGCTTCTTAGTTTCACTCGTTTCACTCGCTCCACAGCCACTAATGTTGATTAAATGGCGACGGGCTCACGCACACAGATTGCCACACATGCAGCCACTGCTGATGCAGCTGCAGTAGCTGCCACTGCCACTGCCACTGCCACTGCCAGTGGTGCATCTAGAAGATTTAAGCGTGGCAACACGCACGATGATGACGACAACGAGAATGCCAACGACTGCGCGCCTGGCCAAGTAGCTTTCAAATAAATTGAATTTAAGTGCACAAAAAATTGCAGCTAGTTAGGGCTAAAGTAAACTGAATACCCTACACAGCGGGGTATTTAGTTGCATGTGCGAGGCTTAATCGAATATCAAAAGGATTTTTTTGAGTTTGCTGATACTTTTGGCAGGTACTGTACTACCAACTCTGTATATACAAACCTATATATGTATGAAACGGTAGATATACATTTTAATCCATTTTGTTTTCAATATAATAATAATTAAATAATTTTCTTAAATTTATATCTTATTGAGAGGAATATTTATTTAATTTTTTATAATTTATTTCGAGAAATATGTATTTAATTTTCTATTATTTAGTTATATTAATCTGTATTAAAGCTGAAATAGAAACTAATTAATGTTCAATAACAAAGATTCACATTACAATCAGCAGGAAGAATTTGGGCTGGATTCAGAGAAAGCCATTATGTGAATGGATTACCAAACTTAACCAACTATTAACATATATTTCTCAGAGTTTTGGCTTATAGATTCTTATAACGCTAGGCACAGCCTCCGCACGCCATAAAAGCACGCAAATAATTAGCAATTTAGTGGCAATGCAACAATATCACAAGCCAATAACATTAAGAGTATAGCAAAGATCCCTTAAGCTTCGCCTGCTTAGCCCCTAAGACTTTGTAGGCAATGCCATGCGCTTTGGCTATGGCAGGCAACCCGAGGCACAAATGCCCGCAGAGCATTTTCGGCTTTTGGGCGAAAAACTAGCATAAGTTTATCAAAAGAAATGCATAGCCGAATTCATGATATGGTTTACCTTTTCTGATGTAAGCTGTCCAGGCTCAGTTAGCAGATGCCAAACACACAGCCAGCAAGCAGTTGCCAGTTGCCGGTTGCTGGCTGAGACGACGGCCAAGTCACTAAGCATTTGTTATGCACATGCCACACGCCGCATGCCGCACACCGCATACACAACAAGAGCACCAGCAGCAGCAGCAGCAGCGGAGAGTCGTTGGCCTCGGTCGCTTTTTAAAGGCAGCATCTACCGCGAATACGTACAGATTCCTTACAGCCATTTACCAGGCGATTTACGTAAATCTTTTATTTATACAGAAAACGTATAAGTTGCAATTTATCAAAATCTAAAATGTTTACCCGCACAAGTTATTCACTTGAAATCTCTACAGTGCAGCGGCAAAGTCTACATACAGCCACCAATATCCATGTGTGTGTGTGTGTGTGTAGCACACATACAGCGAGAGAGACCCCAGAGGCAGCTAGGCACCAGCTGTACTGCTTGTGCCATGCATATGCTTACTGCTCTATGTGTGTGAGTGTGCTTGTATCTGTATCCGTGTGTGTGTGTGTGTGTGTGTGTATCTGTGTATTATTTTGTGTTTTGCGCGCACAAATTGTCTTGTGACAGACAGTGAAAACTATGGAAGCGGCGCCGGGCATACAACGAGCCAATGTGCGGCTGCATCCTGCTGCCTGCCTAGCTGCCTGGCTGCAACACAACAGCCAGTTCCTCATTTCACACCCCCTGGGCGTTTGGGCATGGTTTTAGTCAATTTGCGGTCGGTGTTGCGTATATGTGTGTCTGTGTGTGTCGTTATGTAGTAAAAGTAGTTTATTTTCATCTTATCTCTTAAAGCCAATAATGCGCTCGCAAGCGCACTTAAATGCGCTGCCACCACATTTTTTATGCTGCTGCCACTGTTGTTGTTACTGTGGTTGTTGCCGCTGCTGGTGCTCGGCTCTCTGTTTGCCCATGCGGCTGATTTTATTGTTGCTTTCGGTGTTGGTGCTGCTGCGTTAAAGGGTTTGCCCACCAGCTGCCTCGCTGCTGTGCGCACATATTCTACTACTTTTTTTTGTTGTTGTTGTTGTTGCTGTTCATAAATGTATGCATGAAATGCCAAATCAGCAATTTTGTTGTTGTTGTTGGTGTTGTTGTAAATATGCAGAAGTGCAAAATATTTATGACAGGCGTTACATAAGGCAACATATTCTGTTCGAAATTGTATCAACAGCCTTAATTGGCAAGCATTTAAATAACATGACTTTTGTTTCCCAACAACGCAACTGAAGTATACTCTGTATGGCTAGTCTATTATATAAAATATATATAAAATATTGAATCTATATAGTAAAAAGTATTTTTTTATTTTAACTCACAAAAATTCATTTATTGGGCTGTCAAATTTTTAAGGTTTTATAGTCTTGGTATAAAATATATATTAACAATATTTATGTTGCAGCAAAAGCAATAAAATTGATGTATAAAGCTTCATGAATAATAAGTCTGTTAATAAAATTCAACTTCGAGTCTCAAATTTAAATATAAGTTGAAAGAAATGCGTGCCGAAAAAGTTGTACATAAAAAGTTGTGCGCCCCTAAAAGTATGCAATGCTTTTTTGCATTCAACTAAATCAATTTAAAGTCGCCATTTTTTTTTTAATTTAAGTTAAGTGATGCAATTTTATTAATTTGTTCGCCAAAATCATTTTAATAACAAGAATCGAATTTAAGTCACTTTAACTTTAAGCATACTAAACAAGAACTCAGTTTAGCCAACCTTTTTCTAGCAAACTCGATTGTCAAATACTTGATGTGTTAGACGTGAGATGTACCTCAAATCTAGTATACATATATATCAGATTCCATCATAAAAAGAGTTCCTTGAATTTTATTTTTAGTAATGTCTGTAGCAAATTAACCAGAAATACCCAAATTTTCTTTTTTTTTCGGCATTCATCGACAGACCGTACACAGAGACACTAATTGAGATATTTGCGTAGCCGAAAAATTTCCAGGAAATAAATCCCAAGCAATTAGTGCAGATTTAGCTGGAAGCGTGGATAAACAATTAAATGAAAATTTGCATAATTCATGTTTTTTTGTTCTACAAAATTACGTCCAAAGACTCAATTTGATTAGTTTTTGCTCTTATTATTCTTTGCTTCAAATGCGAGCGCATCCCTTGGTCGAGGTGAATTTAAGTCTATTGCGGGCTAAGCCTACTAAGCCAAAGCTTTGCCTAAAAAAGCTTTAAAGCAAAAATATTGTATAATATTTAGAAGGAACACATTTGTAGAGCGAAAGCTTCAAGCCAGGGAGTGGGCTGCGTATAAGAGTGAGCTCGAATGAGGAAATGGGAACACAGAGCACAGTTAAAGTGGGAACAGTATAGAATGTGGGTAGACAAACTGTTCCCAACTAAGGCAATGTTGTTTGATGCGTTTGAGTAAAAAGGAAATATGAATGCTTAGCTTAAGCCTAGATTTGTATTGCAAATTATCGTTGCTTATATCATAAATATAAGACTATAAGACTAACAGTCTAATATATTAATATAAATAAATTTATAAATATATTAAATATATTTATAATAAAAATTTCTAATATTTTTTTAACAAGGAAAAATACTTTATTTAAATATATATAAACTATTTTAAAAGTAGATTATTATAATTTTTTTCTAAATTTGATTTTTTACTATTTTTTTATTATAAAAATTCCTAAACATATTTTATTTTCCGGTCAGCTGAAAAATGATATATTTCATTTGAATAGAGAGCCTCTTACCGCTCATAAAACTTTCATTATTTATTGCCTAAATGATATTCGAATTGTAATTTTCTAAGTGCTCCGCTGGGAGTGGCAATTTGTGTTTTAAACAAATGCAAACATGTGCTTAATTAGCTTTCGCAGTGCAAACACGAGCCGCCGTTAACAAGCCAAACACAGCGAAACAATGAAACAAACAATGAACAAAAATTAGAAAAGTTGCGATGCAAAAATACTCTAAGGTATAGAAAAAACAATGCACTTAGGGAAAAGGTGTGTTGAAATATAATGAAGAAATAAAAATAAAAAATATATAGATTATCTGGATTATTGAATTCTAAGAGACAAAAGCAAACCGAGTTTTCTGAAGGCAACAAATTTAGTTAAATATATTTATATGCTAAAGAATTCTTAAACTTTCTGCTTTGCTTATATTCATGTCCTCATTGAACTCTTTCAAGACCACTCGCACTCCTGCATACCCTTTGCCAAAATAATTTGGCATTAATTGGAGCAGATGTCAGACCGCATGCTCATAAATTTTAACATTATGAAATGTAATAATCGTTAATTGACAAAAAGAACCGCACAAACTGATTACAATTAAATGTGTGCCAAATTACAGAGCTGTACAAAAGTGCGACCGCAGCGCAAACGCACAACTCGAAAATGTTTTGCCCAGAAAAATCGGCCAGACATATTGAGCAAATTACAATAAATTCGAGGCGCATTCAACAAAACTGAAACAAACAACAAACCACGGCCACCAAATAAGCAGCTTAATGTGGTTGCCAAATTTAACAGGCTCTAAACAAGCTGGCGACGCGTCGTGGCAAGTGCTCGACGAGCAGATGATGTGTAAATGGGAAGGGTAAAATAAATAGAGGAAAATATAGATGAGAATATAGAGTGGCTAAATAGATTAGAGTTAATATGTACAAGAGTTAAATATCTAAACTATGTTTTCTATCTGCATTGTGGCAGCTTTAAGAAGAACTCTAAGAGATGATGATTAAATTTGTGATATATATGAATTTGAACAATAAACTGAAAATGAATAATAAACGAAAAATAAATAGAAATTATGATATGAATATGAGCAATAATAATTTATTTGATACAAAATTTAATATATATATATTAACACAGGTAATAAACAGAAAATATATAAGAAAGGTAGTATGAATATGAATATGAATATGAATATAACAGATGGAAAGTGTACATGAGTTGTAATCAAAATAAACACTGAAATATACAAAATGCAACTTGTTACAAACACTTTCCTAGCCTCGATATGCCTCACATCTTATGTGTGTGAAGGGTATTAAAATAATATGAAAGCTCATTAGCTGACAAATGTGTGGAGGCTGAAACTATTTTTAATGTAGCAACCACACACACTCCCACACCCAAACACACTAACACTCCCATACACACAGACACACACACCCATAGAGAAAGAGATTTGCAGGTAGTGCGTAATCAGCATCTAATAACTAAAATCCAAATTAGCCAATTCAGAAATCAACACGCACAATTGACAAATTATGCCGCAGCAACATTTCCGGGCAATTGAGTACGTGCGCGGGGTGCTCGGCGGACACGATCCGATCCGATACATACATATATATATAGGCCAGGTTCGAGGCTTTTTGGGCAACGGCACGTGCGCTGTCAAATGATTGTAATGGAGTTTTGTTGTAATTGCGCGTGGAGCAACCAGTTGTGGTTGAGTTATTCATTAACTGACATCATTTGCAGTCATTTTCTATACTCATAAATAAAGCCAGACGATGCTTTAAAGTGCAGATAGCGGTGGCTGTGGCGGTGGCTGTGGCAGCGAGGCAGGCACCTGGCAACAGTCAGCAGCAGGTGGCAACGCCCTCTGCTGACATTTCCAGCTCATTTACAGTTCAAACACGTCGCATGCATTAACCCCAGTCAGCCGCTGGGCTGGTTAACTGCGACAACGTTACCAGCCGCAGTGGTGTCGTAATTATTAACTAATAACATCAAATTGATTTGCAACAACACAAGAGAAACGGAGAGCGAGCGAGAGAGAGAGAGAGAGTACTCGAGGAGTTAGTCGAGCCAACGGGTGGTGCTCTGGTTGCTCTTGGTGCGCCTTGCTGGGCTGCAGTAATTAACATGCATTCCACATGATTGCGCCGCGGGCGCATAAATCTCTGACATACACCAAAACACAACACACACACACTTACTAACATAGCTAGAGACCAAAGAGCACACAGCAATGTAAGCAATCAGTTTTGAGTAAAAGTCTCAGGCGAGACGAACAGAGGAAATTAACATTGTAACATAAAACTGGCCATTGAACGGGCACTTAACTTGCTGCCAAGACCAGGCTGAAACGTAAACCAAACCGCCTGACCGTAGTCCGAAGGCGTCCGCCATCCGCCGTCCGACGTCTACTCTAATGCACGATGATAGATGGCATACGATACGTTTCAGCATTTGTCAGCTTGTCTTCGGCGAAGCGCAACAAAGCCAACGCCCAACGCCCAGCGTCCATCCCAATTGCCTGCGGGCAGCTGACAGCGGGCGGGCGGTGGGCGGTGGGCGATGGGAGTAGGAGGTGGAGCTGGTGTAGGTGTCTTGCCAGAATCACGAAAAACCATTTTCACGCTCACGCGAATGCGCAGAGTAACTTTTACTGCCAACTATCAAATGACTCACACCTGTCAGTGGGAACGCCCCAAAGATAAGCACAAGACGCCGAGCAAAAAGACGTTCTGAATTTTTTAACAGCGACCAGTCAAATGCATACCAGACAAAACGAAAAAAAACAGGAGAGGAGTGATAAAGCAGTAGTTGATGGGCTACAGAATACCCTGTATATGCACGAAGTTTGCTCTCTGACTTGACTGCTTAGCAAGGATTGCACAGAATTGACTTGAATTTAATGTTGATCTGTAACGTATATCTTTTACATATACTCTTTATTGTATATCGAAGTCTTATTATTTAGTTGTCAAGGTATGGAAGAGTTTCAAGTTCCTAGACATATCTAGGCATATCTATATATTTATATAGATATATAGGTATAAAGAATTTCTAATCCTTAAAGACCTCAACAATCTCAGAACTCAATTCTCACTCACCACTTCACGCAGGGTATACAACTTGAACAGAAGAAGAAAAAGCTGAGACCCTGAGACAAGCCGGAGCTCCGGTTCCGGCTCAAAGCTCTGCCCGTGCCGCACGTCGCTGTCATAATTTATGTGGCGCTGTCTGCGCCGGAAATGGGTTAATTTGCTATGATTTAAGCGTAAAATTATTGAATTATTGGGCAGCACGATTCGGTGGCCGTTTCGCGCTTCGTTATGCCGAAAAAGGTGCGCCCGGGCCAGCCAGAGACAAAGCGGAATGCAAAAGCCAAGACGCGCTCGCCTCGCCTCACCTGGCTCTGGCCGTATGAGCTATGAGCTCCGCAATCGAATGCATAAAACAAAATGCAGCCAGGAATTATGAGCTCACATTGTTGGCTTGATTAGCAGCGCGCACCCACAAATTGCCTGACTCTCGAGCATTAGCCATGCGATCATTAGCCAAACGTATTGGCCACATTCATATTTTGAGTCATATTTAATTTGCCTAATGCATAGCTGCTTGAGAGAAGCCAAATCGATTAGAAGTTTTGCCTAATGAACAGGACAGAAGTCTCCGTCGTATTTCACATCTTATCAAATTTACACACAGAATTTCCCATATAATTTATTGCAGAGCAAAGAGCTTTTAATTTCCACCTTAATTTGTGTGGAACTTAATTAAATTTTCTTCCACTGCCACTGCGAAGGCATGTAAATTCAGTCCAAGCTCAAGGTAAAAGTTCCGAATAGTTTGTGGCCAGTGCAAGGGCTAAGAAAACTGCAGCCATGTGTGTTGCCAAAGCAAAGAGCTGGGCGAGAGCGAATCAGGATGTGCACTGCACAAGAAAATTATATATAAAATAAATATAAAATATATATTCACAAGAAAAATACATTTTATTTCTTACAAATTCCCTCACTGCTTTCCCTGCCTCACCTGCTGCTGCTGCTGCTGCATGCTATTAAGACTGACCCAATTACAAGTCCAGCTTTATCTCCCTCTTTTGTATTTGGCAACTGCATTTGAATTTCACGACCAATAAAGCTGACTTAACTTGAACAATTGAAGCGCACTCAGCACTTCAGCATGGGTCAACGAAATCCTCTGCAAAACTGAGCTGGCTGGCTGCAGCCGTTGCACTTTGCATGCCAAAAATATGCAGAAATGTGTAGCAAGCTTTTAGAAAATTACAAGTCAAGTATTTGTGCACATATACATATACATATGCATATGCATGAAAGTATAAATATATATATATATATATATGTGAATGCTATATATACATTTGCTTGTTTTATTTATGGCCGGTGCACTTTGCTTTAGTTCTTGGCATACGCAATGAAGATAAACGACATGCAAAAAATGTCGCCGAATTTAAAGTGCAATAAATCAGTCGGCTAGTCAACTGTCTCCAGCTCTCGCTCTCTCGCTCTCGCCTGCTGTGTCTGTGGATCTGTCTGCCTTTCAGTCTGTTGCGCTCTGCGCGTTGACATGCGGCGACATTCTCAAGCGGAAGTTGCGCCATTTTGCGCTGCGTGACAGCTTCCGCTATAAGCATAAATGTCCAGCGCAGTCATATTTTTCACTTAAGCCAGCCGCAAGGAACCCACCAGACTTAAGCCTTTCTCAAGTGCGGCCAGCCAATTAGCCGGAGCTAGCCAAATGTATGCCAGCCCCATAAAAACTACTGCTGCAGATTTACAACATCTGAGCTGAGCATCTTTGTAGCTCTCTCCCCTCGCTGCCTGTGTCACTTTTTTTATGGCCGCATCATTGGCATGTCGTAAAATGTGACTGACGTCGCGTCGCTTCGCACGTCGCCTCGCACATGGCGCGAAATATTTCATAAGCTGGTGCCACATTTGCCGACGTGGCGCATAACACGACCCAATGCCAATGGCGTCAAGCCAGCGGCTGCTCGAATTTTTGCTCAAACACACCTCAAGCCGAGCGCAGCGTCGAGCCAGCTGCACGGACTGTAAACAAGTGAGTTAACACGCGCGTCAAGGAGCCCGAGAGTAATGCAATAAATTTATATCTTCAAGGTGAGATTAAATACCAGAAAGAAGCTCAGAACTTTGCCTTGAAGAACTGCTATTAATAATTATATAAAATATTTTAAATAAATAAAATTTACCTAAAAATAAATTTTCAATAGTTTATTATAGATATAAATCCTCGCATAAGAGAGATCTGTTCATCTGCCTCCACTTAAGTGCCACAACTTGTCTTGCCCACCTCGCACATGTCTTACATAAACCTAATAGAAATTGACTGCAGATTTGAGTAGCTGTCAAAGCCAGCCGTGACATAAAACCAACCAAATGACGCTGTGGCCAGCGCAATCAACAAATAGTTTACAATGTGAACGCAGCACAAATTATTAATGAACAAAGAGTGAGTGCATTGAGTCAATGTTAATTTCATTAATTAACTGAGAGTAGCTTAAGCAACTGCTCACAAGTCTATATATATTATATATGTATATCTTCCATTTAGTCATAAGCTCGATTGCCCCTTTAAACACACCTCAAATAGGCTCTTTCTTCATTCTCTTCATAGCTGCAGGCACCTTTTACTGATTGAATATATTAAATAAAGTTAAGCACTCACACATTGAGTATACGCACAGTTGGCTGGCGGCTGTTCACAGTGCCAATAGCTGAAATAAGTGCAGATTGCTTCAGAGCCGAAACATCTAATCCATTTTCGCCTTTTAATGACATTACTTAAGTTATTATTTTCAGTGCTGAAATGCTATGCGCCCAGCCAAGGACAAGTGAAAGAGCAAAAATGTTCATTGCTGTTGCTACTTTTTGTTGCACTTGCAGTTGCTCACTCTCACTCCTTCTCTCTTCTTCCTCTTTCTCACTCTCTGTGAGCGTTTCGTGTAATGGACTTTAATGGAATTACAGTTTTATATACCGTATATATATATAGAGAGAGAGCGAGAGAGCTGAGCAGAGCATAAGCACCCGTAGAAGCTGAAGTTCTCGTTCTCGTATTTAGTTACAAAGTTTACTCGAGCTTGGGCTATTATATTTTGCTTAAGTGCCGGCGATGCCGGCGCACTTAACAATACCGGAAACACCGGCCACCGTATACAAAGCAATTTGGCTAAAATGCATCTCTCAGCCGGCCAAGACGGCTATTGACACTTTGAAGCGCCCCCGCTCAGCTGGCATAAATCAATGGCCAGCCAATGGCGAGCACGTAAAATATTTCACAACTCTCCCCCTGTCCCCCTCTCTCTCTTTCTCTCAAGCTCTTTCTCTCGCTCACGCCTTGAGGTCAGCACGTGCCACTTGCCCATCCTTAATCTTCGTTACGTTTGGCACTTTTCTAAAGCTTTGCATGCTAAGCAAACAGCATATACGACAGCCAAACATCTACGACTCGTATTACACCCACACACACAGAGAGAGAGAGAGAGAGAGAGAGAAAGAGAGAGAGAGACCCCCACGCATGCCAGTCACATGCCAAAGACATCAGAAAATCTGCGACATGACGTTGAAAACTGTTTGTGCAAAAGTTCAGCATTTTCCCAGCTGAAATAACTTCTGAAAACATTTGTGCGAGCACAAAGTTATTTTAAGTACATAAAATTTATAAAACAGAAAGACTACAAAATATTTCCACATTTTTTATGAAAGTGAGACAAACGAGTTTTTTGTTAATTTCCATAGTGCTCGTAGTTGAGTTAAATGCAGTTAAACTAAATTGAGATAAAGTGCATTTGCTAATTTGAGCAGTTAGTTGGAGTTAACAATTATAAGAGTGTAAATATATGTCAGAGCAGATATGATATATGTAGTATAAATATACTTAGCTAGCTAAGAATACATTGTGGATAGAGTGCCTGGCATATGGCATATACCATGAAGATTATTGCTTTAGGAAAGTTGCTAACAAGTTTGAGCAGACTTGAGCGTGTAGGAGCTATAGCGCTATATAGTATAATTTACACTTGAGATAGAGTGCATTGCAAATACTGTCATGCAGATAAACCCAAAATACTCATGCTCATAAATTTAGAACTGAATTGAGAAAGCAGAGGAAGCAGCTATAGCTGTGAACAATCTGTAATTAAAGTAAAGTGCCTTGCAAATCTTACCATGTAGTTTGAGCTAATCTGAGCATTCAGAAATTTAATCAAAATGCAAATCTGAAATCTACAAATGAAATATACTAAAAATGCTGAAACTGCATTTAGACATATAAATATAAATATAAATATAAATATAAATCAGCCGTTAAATTTACCATGAACTTAAGAAGGAAGAGCTCAACTTTTGGCAAAAATATGTTGACTATACCTTAAACATGTAAAGAAAGTAGCTTACTATAAAGGTAATTAAAAGTTCAACTAAACTGTAAGTTCACTGCAACTTCATTGCAACTCAACTGTAACTTAGCTGCAACTTGACTGCAACTTAACTGTAGTTCAATTGTAACCTATTGCTCATTGCCAAATTTATAGTGACTAGCAAAGCAAATGTTATATTTACCAACAAAAGACAGTGAATAGAATAGCTTTAACCTATAGATATTTATGATATTATTGCCCTATAATTAACTTGATGATAGCGAATCGAAAACAAGCCACGAACCAACACTCTTCATAAACAACTAATGCAAATGTTATTATTTGCTATTTACTTCTCGATGCGCGCTCATATGCGAATAGTTGAAATGCAAACCAAATGCGCGATATTTTCAGCAACTATTTTGCTGTGTGTGCGTGTGTGTGGATGGATGTGTGTGTGTGTAATATGCATGTAACTGCTGTCAA
Source organism: Drosophila repleta (assembly GCA_018903745.1). Taxonomy (NCBI): domain Eukaryota; kingdom Metazoa; phylum Arthropoda; class Insecta; order Diptera; family Drosophilidae; genus Drosophila; species Drosophila repleta. Next base: position 8,536,728 of record JAEIGN010000396.1, read on the forward strand.
CGCGTATAGCTGAAACGTTGTTTGCCCTGGCAGGCAGCTGCTTAAAATGCAACAGCACAAAATATTCAAGCGGATGTGAGGAGAGATGAGGCGGGGACAGGGGGCGGGGCAGGCAAAATATGTTTGTTCGCTGTTCACCTCAAAAATTGCATGCGTGTTGCAGTTTTTCCTCTTCTTCTTCTTCGTCTTCTTCGTCTTCTTGCAACATTATAAATGCAGCAAACAAGCGTGTTGGCAAGCGCCACGCCGCCCCAAACTATGCAAATCAGACAAATGCAGCCGAAGCAGTCGAACCGCCAGCCAGTCCAGCCAGCCAGCCAGCCAGGCAGCCAGTAACACAACCACAACTGGCAACCGCAACCACAATTTCATTCAGCCCACACGCCCACATCTTGGCCATTGTTTTGCGCCGTGCAGCATATGTGCGAGGCAACTTTAGCGTGTTTCAAAATTGGCTGCCTTTCAGCGGCAATTTCTTTCAAGTTTTCTCTTACAATACATTGTAAGTGCAGAGTGTGTGTGTGTGTGCGAGTGTGTGTATTGCATATATCTATTATCTATAAAATGCCCGCAGGTACTTTTCCGTTTGCTTTTGGCCATATTTCAATGCGAGTGGCTGCTGATAGCAAAGTGCAGCAGTTCCGTTCAGCTAACAACGCTGCGCCTCGCATTGTTGTAAATTTTTGGTAATTCAGAAAGGCACACACACACTCACACTCACACTCGCACACACACACACAGGCACTCGAACTTTGAAGTGGCATTAATTCGGTTGAATTTTCGGAGGCACAGTTGCCAATGCCACAGATCCAGACAACCGACTCGCTCGCTCGCTCGCTCGCCAGCCGGCAGCAGCAGCCATGTAACTGTCTTTATCGCAGCCATTGCCGCCGCGTCTATTCCCCCATGGATGTTGGACGTTTGGACGCTGCCTTCCGTTTGCCACCATTGTTTTTTGGGTTATGGTGCACAATGGTGCCGTTTAAATTAGTTAGCTCTATGTGTGTGTGTGTGTGTCTGACACAATTCACAATGCTTGTCGCTGGCAGTGAATGGCTGCCGCCTCGTTAGCTCCTCCCGGCGCCTGCTTGAGCCTGACGTTCGACGTTGAAAGCCTCAAGTCAGCGCGCGAAAGACACTGCGAGCGTGTGCCATTGTTGCCAGGGCTGTCGTGATTTTTGACTATTAAATTTCGCTTCTACCACACATGAAATGCAAGAGGTTTGCGTAGCACTAAGCGCACTCGAGATGCTATCGAATCATTTTCCGCTTTTTAGCAGTAAAACGATTTTACTGGGTTGAAACTCAGCCGGGGAACTCAAAAGTAAGTATTTAAAAATTACATATAAATAATATGAAAAGTCTTTAATTCTAATCACAATATTTTGCTTGCAAATAAAGCTTAATTTTGGTATATAAATATATAATTATTATAAATAATTATTATTATAAATATAAAATAAAATTTTTATAGATTTTTGCTGGCGTTTTTTACAGTTGAAAAAATATATTCAACTAGTTTTCTGTTTGATAGTTGAAAATCTGAAATATATAAAATTATATATGGTATATATTATTTGAAAAATAGATCACCTATTTATTTATATTAAATTTAACAAAAAATTACATTTATGAAGACCTGTATTTAAATTATAAATTTAAAAAACATATATATATTTATATACATATTTCCAATAAATTTATGTAGATATTTTCTTTAAATATATTAATTTTATATAAATTATGTTTGCTAATTTAGAATTTTCAAAATCTTTGTTATATATTCAATAAAATATTCAACATAAATACATTCAGGCATATATAAATGAGCTCTTTTTACTAATTTTATACAGGGTATTCTCTAGCTTATCTTTAATCATCATCAATTTACCCCATTTAGTTAGCCCGCACAAGTTTTTGGGCCATCGAAAGTTTTCGGGCAGCGTTTGTTTGGTTCCCTGCTTTGCATTTAATAACATTTTCTGTTTGACTATGGCTTCTTATTGTATAAACGTAAATGGGGGCGTGGGTGGGGGCGTGGCGCAGCCACTCGTTCTTATAAATATAAATGAACTGCAGCTGGTGGCTGTTAGAACCTTTGTTGCATTTGCCGCATTGTTTGCGCCGTGCAGCAAAGGGCAAAGTTGTGCTGCAGGTAATGCATACAGAAGCATCCGCATATGTATTCTATATGCATATTCCATGCTTGATTGACTGTCAAATTGAGTTAACACGTGAATAGCTTGTCGAAAACACACAAAAAGGGAAGAAAAACTGTTTGCAGTTGACTGCGCTGCGCATAGACAAGTGACTGAGCTGAACGAAGCCTGCTGTGGTTAGCAGTTGTTCTTTAATTGAATTTTCCTTTTCAATAGGATTATAACAACATGGCAAACTTGATTTTCGTCCGTTGCTTATATTAAAGGGGATTGGCTGGCTGCCGTAAAATCATACTTTCCTGATGTAATTAAGCTAAAAGCAACTGCAGTTTATACATGCAGTTCCTAGCGATAAAGACAATGCGGGAGGGAATCCAGCAAAGAGTTGCAAAGAAACATTTGAATAAGCTACGAGCGAGAAAAGCACGAAAAACACTAACTCTAGTCGAAGTTGCAGAACAAAAACTCATTTTAACAAAGCCAGAGGAGAGCTGGATATTAATCAGACGAGAGCTCAGCTAGACAAACACTGGGACAATTAGTAAGCGACATGGCAGAGAGAGAGAGAGAGAGAGAGAGAGAGAGAGAGAGAGAGATGATGAAATTTGGAAGCTTGCTGAAAAATTACTAAAATATGAAAAAGAGATATAAATAATAAATAGTAAGGAAATGTACAATTTAATACTAAATAATAAAATAGAATAAAAATAAAATAATTTCTTAAAAATATATAATAAATAATATTAAAAAAAATATTAAAAATAATACAAATAATGCATATTACTAAAGAATATAATAAAACTTAAAAAATATACATATAGCGAAAAATATAAAAAATAATCAAAAAAAATATATGTGAATAAAAATATACAAAAAATTATATTATATCCAAATAATATTAAATAAAATATTTCTTAAAGTATTATTTATCCAATCTTATTATACAGAAAATTTAGGAATTATAGGAACTAAGCCACTCAAGCAAGTCAATAAATTATTTATATGAATTTTAATATTAGCAACAAATAATATTTTAATTATTTTATTTATTATTTATTTATGAATTACTCATAATGTTTTTATGTATATAAACATAATCTCTCAAATCTAGGCAAATATATGACGATCTATCCATATACTCTATTTATCAAATAAACTTAAGCTACATAAATTAATCGAATAAATATTACACTATTCGAATAACCGAAAACTTCTTCATTTAGTTCTCCCTCTACTCCACGCCCACTCACAAAATAACATTTTTAATTTCTCTTAAATATTAATTAGTTCTTCTACAATTCCAGCGACAGCTTAATTTTGAGCAGCATTCACTTGAATCACTTTATTATTGCCATTTTGGCGCATTTAAATGCAGCGCCTTCAGTTGGCCTGGCAGTCATTTAGCGAACTACTCATTTACCTTTAAGCGCGCTGTCCGATTCAGTGGCGAGAGCAACACATCTACTCCCATTGCCCAGCTGCTTCAGCTACAACTCGAGCGCCTGTTCGAGCACCTGCGCCGTTGGCCATAAGCGCATTTGCTGCAATTGCTGCAGCCGGAAACATGGCCAGCACCTACACCAGGTACAGCAGCAGCAGGAGCAACAGCAATGGCAACGGCAACGGCAACATTTCTTGATTGCATTTTGAAAGAATAATGAAAATTAGCTGCCACAACTACACCCACACACACACACACAGACACCCACACACACACCGCAGCCAAGTGCTGAACGGTCCGTTGAGTTTTCTTTTCAGTTAATTTTTTGAAATTTCTTCTTGTCCATGTCCATGTCCAAGTCCAAGTCAGGCCGAGACGAAGGTGGCCAGTTGAGTGCTGGGTGGCTGGCTGGCTGGGTGGTTGGGTGGTTGGGTGGTTGGGCCACAAAGCTCGTATTGTTTTTACGTATTCAGCGCAGCTTTCAAATTGCTTTTGCTTGCGCATTTTTTATCAGGCAGCCAACAAAGCCAGTTCCAGTTGCAGCTCGCTGCGAGCTGCCTGCCAGATAGCAAAATTAAATAAAAATGTAACACAATGTTGAGGATGCTGAGACGCAGAGAATCTCTGGCCACATATACGCTTTTAAAGAGCTGCAAGTATAAACTCCAATGCTGAAGCAACTCTACATCATATCCCTCTTAGGGTGTTTCGTAGTCCACCTTCGGTCAGCTTTTGTATTTGGCGTATTTGAATTTGAATTATGCTGAATTAAGAATGTTTGTTTTGCCTTGTCTCTTGTTATTCCGAGCTTCGTTTCGATATGCAGAACTTGATTAAAATTTCCAAGCAAGGACAATTCCAGCTGCTGCTGCTGCTGCTGCTCCTTCTGCCACTGTTACTGCCTGTCAAAATGCATAATTCATTGCAGTTTGCCTTATAATTAGCCGTCGCGCAGCAAACCTAAAAAACGCATTAAACTTTCAGCAACAATTCGAGCTGCAGTCGCCAGACTCAGTTAACCTCAGACTCAATCTTGAGAGCCTTGCTGCGATATACCCATGCCGCCCGCAGGACCTTCATAAATCTTCATTAGTGAAGCGCACGAGGTGCAAAGCGTTGAAAAGTGAAAATGCAGCGTTCTTAATGAGCACCGTTGAGTAATTAGCCAACATTGTTCGCGGCTTCGTTCTCCACTCTCTCCGTCTCTCTCTCTCTCTACTTCCGGGTCAGCTCACTTCTGGCCACAAATACAAACTCCCTTCTCTAACAATTTGTTAACAATCCTCTATCAATTACTAAAACCATTTTAGTTTTATGTATTCCTCTTCAGTTCTTTGGCTTTCCTTTGCCTCTCTTCAATTCTTATCTTTTTCAGATCTGGCGCAATTAAATCAAGTGGACGTTATTTAATTTACCAAAAGACTAAAAATATATTTTTAACGTATGTCACTTTTTATTTATTGGCCCATTTAATGTTTGATTTAAATTTTTAAATTTTTTTTTTTTTTGCAAATTTATTTTTTGATTTATTTCTAAAGCAATTTATATACATTTGCCTGCCGCATTAAATAAACTCATTTGTCATAGAAGCCGAATGAATAGTAAAATATGCAGAAATATTTATTTGGGTCGATATATAAATAGTATATACCCTGTATGTATTGAGTAGGGGTGTATGGACTGTGCAAATATTAAAAAAAATCTTTAGTAAATCACATTGTAGTAAAATGTTTAATATTTTTTATAGAAAAGGCTTTTAAAATAGATTTATAGAGAACTTAAAAAAAAATATATGTTTTCGATTTTTTTATTTTTTTTTTTTTAAGTATGTTATATATAGAAAAATCTTTTAAAATATATTTTCAGAAGTTTGGAAAATGTTCTAGAAAATATCGAATATATATAGTTTATATTAATAAATACTGTACATTTTTAAAATGTTTCTTTGTATTTATTTCAGTGCATTTCATCAAACAAACACTTATTTTGATTACTCCACACAGCTGCATTTTTAGCAACTCCAATGTAAAGCTTTCTTATGAATTTTTAATAATTTCGATATTTAAAATTTAATATTTAACTAAAAACTAGATCTCAAAAAAAATCCAAATTGAGCAATAGAAACAAGTTTTCATTTCCTAAATTGCACTAGAAAATATCTATATAAAAACTGTAGCATACTTTTGTGGGCTTAGCTCAGCAAGTATATTTTTAGCTGTGACATACACTATAAAAAGTTAAAAAAGGAATAAATATTTATATATAAAATGAACGTATCAATGTAGATATGTTTATACAGGAATATGTATTTATGAGTTGCTTTTAAGAGCAGCCAAACAGGATTCGTATATTGTTTTCATTGACGAGTGCTCAAAAAATTGTTGGCCTCTGTGAGCACACTCGTTCGTATTGATTAACAACTATTTTGATTTATGCAATTTGCCAAAAAATATCCCGCATATGTACTGAAATGCACAGACTAAAAAAACAATAACTATTATTTGTGTGTCAAACAAACAAATGAAAAAAATTGAAAAAAAAATATATGTTTAATACACGCTGTGGCTGGCGCATGGCGAAATTTTGTGTTTTCTTTTTTATTCAGTATAAATAAGATTGATTTTTATTTTTCATACATTGTATGACGCGGCTGACTGAGCGACTGACTGCCGATCGATGCACAATGAATGAATAATTGACAAAGAAATTATTTTTAATTGAATACAAATTCACAGCTGAACGAACGTTCACCTGAATAGCCGCCGCCGTCATGTGTGGCAAATACAAATAAATGGAGCTTGCGCTCCAGCTGCAGCTATGCATATTGCATTTGTGTTTCAAGCGCCTGTTGCAACGCTTTATTTAATTGAATCTTTGGCGGCAACTCACACACACACACACACAGACAGAGGGAGAGACAGAGGTTTATGGCCATGACAGCAGAGCCATGCCTCACAGTCGAATACGAATTAGCTGGGTAAGGGCACAACGAGCAAACAATGCGAAAGCCAACTGCAGCTGCTCAATGGGCAAAGTAAACAGGCGCCAGGTCCAGGCCAGGCCAGGCCAGGCCCACTGCTGCTCCTGTTTGGTGTTATTCTGGTAGCAGGCAGAACGTAGCGGCAATAAATGCCAAATGCAAACCACTTGCATTGACCAAAAACATCTGCGAAGCTTGCCGGACCGGGCAATTCTAATCCCAACACGGCTTTTGCTCTGCGCAGCCAACAATCCCCGTGACAGGGCCAGCCGAAGCTGTAAATCTTTGATGCAGTCCAGTGAATTTACAGCTGACCGGCCAATTAAGCGTCCTGGCCCTTAAAGTGCGTTGTTCTGTTTCTAGCCATTACATGCCACTGCCACTGCCAAACACATAAAAGCGAAAGCAATTCAATAGCAATAGAAACTAGGTTACAAATACTGCGGGCTCTCACTCTCCCTCTCTCTCGCTCGCTCTATCAATAGTTGCTTTTTAACTTCAGTGAACTCATTTTCAAATCGAATCACATATCCACTTAAGGTCAGCCAACATAAAAGATTTACAAATAAAAGCTGTGAAAATGTACACACAACTTTCTAGACTAGTGCCAGCAAATCGCAAACGAAAACAATTAGAAATACTTGGCTTTAAGAGAGCTCGACTAGCAGATGCCCTAAGTCAGGCATTGAAAAGTTTTAGCATTGCCAAACCGAGCTCGAAAAGTTTGAGTCTTTACGGAGCAGATAACATTTAACAAGGTTTAAGTAATTGAACTCAAGCAATTGAATTAGAAACTTTTTGAGTATGAGATAAAGCGAAGGGCTGAGAGCTATAAAAGTAAACCTATTGATTTGATGTTCCTTTATCTCCAACTATAAAGTTTGCTTTCTAGCCAAAAACCAATTACATTAAATAATAATAGATAATAATTTGTCACCAAAAAAAAGTGAAAAATATTAAAACGAATGTAATTTATTGGGAAACAAAGTAAAACTTCCTATGAAAACCCATTAATCTCCAGGTATTTTATAAAATCTGTAGATGCATATGAGTAAAAATATCTATCAAAAGCTCAAAAAGTACTTATTATATAAATATGATTATAAAATATAGATGGAAATATTATAAGTAAAAGTATAAGTATAAATATAATAATAAATATAATAGCAAAATTTTAAATACATAAAATATTTTTAAAAAATACTCTGAAATGAGTAAATAAAAAGTAAAAAGTTTTAAAGATCGAGTTTAATTTGATAAAAAAAAAATGACTTTTGATATACATTTTGTTCCACTTGAAAAAAAAAAAACAAATGTGAGCTTCCACAAGTCGATCAAACTGAATCTATGAGTCTGAAATTCTATATCAATCGATGATCATGATCCCTCTTGACCATTTGAGACCATACTGAAGGCAACTTTTACATCTTTTCCATTCGGCTGCTGGTAAGGAATAGTATCGCTTTGGTACGACACGCTGATCGTTTGCTTCTTCATACTTTTGTCCACATTTCTAGTAAATTAAAGACTCCTTTTCTCTTCCATTCAGACTATCTGCGCTTGCGGCCCAAACAAAACTTTAAGAATATTTTACAAACATTTCGAACACATTCTCAGGCGGCGCAACTAAAGTGTGGGTATTAGGTAAATGTGAGTAAATCAAGCGTTGCAGACGACAACAAGAATTTCGCAGTCGTTATATGATGGCGCCCATATGTTGCAAGCTGTTCACACACACACACAAACACACAGACACACACTGGCACATTGTGGCACATGTAAGCCCCATAATATATATATCGATAATATTTCATTAGACTGCCGTAAGTAAGTGAGTGTGGGTGGGTGGGTGAGCCTGTGGAAGTGCGCACATAAATTTGGCGAAAGAAAATGCACTGGCAAATTGGAAAGTTGTGCCATTTTGGGAGTTGTTCCCGCTCGCAGTTTACGTTCAATGGAGCTTAATGCCATTTTCGTTTCCTGCCCCGAGTGGGTGTTGAGCCCAACCCCCCCTTGCAATTTCTCACAGTGGAAATATTTTTACTTTTCTCGGTCAGCTAAATGAATGGAAATGGTGGCTAAGTGGCGCTGCCAAGCAGTACGAATGCAATTTGCCTTGGCGCGTGTTACGGGGCGTATACACGATGTCGACATTTGCCACTCTGGACGCTGCTAATTAGCTGCAAGCTGATTTTCAAATGCTCAGCAAGGCTGCCCGCTTCAACAGCAACAACAACAACTACAACTAATGCCATATTTTCGCCCAACTCTCCCTCTCTCTCTCTCTCTTTCTCCTTTCACATCTTTTTGGCCGAAGAGGGCATAAAAAATCGCTTAAGTTAAGCGAAGCGTCAAGTCGTTTGCTTGGCTGGCTTACAGTACTGTCCCACCACAGGGGATTTGCCCAGTTAGCCACTCAAGTGATCCGCTCTGCCCCAGCCAGAGATGAGCAAGTGTTTTATGCAAATATCCTGAGACTTTGTGGCATTGAAGAAAATTCAGAAAAAGTTTAAATTCAAATTAGAAAATATAAAAAAATATAAAAGAGTTCCTTAGTTCCAGAAAAATTAATTAGTTCAGTGTCTTTATAATTGACAACTGTCCATAAATCACTAAATAATAAATAAATAAATAAGAATTGTAACGAATAGATTATTGTATGATCTATCATAAATCGATAACTATCGATCGATACCTCGAATAGAAACTCTTCACTTCAGTCTACAATCCCTGCCGTTTGGCTCTCCAAATTGAAAAGATGACAGATAGTTGCAAGTCACAAAGTCACAGTCACTACTTAATGCCGTGACTGTGACCAGCAATGACATTGGAGCTCATCGTTCGTTGCAGTCCAGTGCAAAGCTAACCAACTGAAATGTTTTCTTTGACATGGTTGTGTCGGTTTATCGCGCCGCTTGTCAGCAAAGCTTCTGTTTTGCATCTCTCTCTCTCTTTCTTGCTCTCTCTCTCTCTCTCTCTTTCTTTTCGCTGTGCTTATCAGAACTTTGAGTGCTTTTATGCAGCATCTGTTGGCGCTGTTGCCTTTTGTTGCATGTCATTTGCATTCGAGAGGGCCAGCGAGAGACGTTCTAGCCGCAATTTATTTGCACTTAGATTGCGGCCAAAGCGAGCCAAAAGGTTAACAATGCAGCCATCCAGCTGCCCAGCTACCCAGCTGCTTCACATCCACCTGGTTGGCTTATCTGTACTGGTCAATTTGGTTCACCTGTGAGCGGCAGCATCTGATTCGCTTAATTGGTTCAAGATGCGAAAATAATTGCAGCAATTGCAACGCCAAAAAGCTGACAGTTAACAACTCGCCGCCGCCGAATGTGACTGTGGAACGGAGCGCGATGCATTTTCATTATGTTAACTGCTGAAAAACATGGCCAAGCCCAATGACATTTGCAAGCGCTGAGCGGACAATTGCCTTCGCGTCGTCTCCGGCCGGTGACTTGGAGTCCTCCGCTGCAGCTGGTCTTAGCCGTCAGCCATGCAAATTCAATTTGGACAGGCGACCGAAAGGCAAGCAAAAAGAGCCGGGCGAATGGAGACATGTGAGAGGTTGACTGGTAGATACCCTGCAAGGGGGGGGAAGCTGAGACTTGAGAATGTGTGGATAAGGGAGAAAGCTAACAGGGGATAGGGAGAAATATGCAGAGCTACATATTGTAAATAGACCTATGAAGAGATATATAGATAGGTGTATAGATGGATAGAAAGATAGATGGAGATATATAGATGTAGATAGATATAGATATAGATATTGTAGATATAGATAGATAGAAATAGACATAGATGTTTATAGATAGATGAATATAATAGATATAGATATATATATAGATAGATAGATAGATAGATAGATAGATAGATAGATAGATAGATAGATAGATAGATAGATAGATAGATAGATAGATAGATAGATAGATAGATAGATAGATAGATAGATAGATAGATAGATAGATAGATAGATAGATAGATAGATAGATAGACAGATAGATAGATATACAGATGGTAGAGAAACATAAAGGCAGATATATAAATTGATATATAGTCAGAGTCCTTCACATACATAAAGCGATGAACAAAACCAGATAGCCATGTAAACACCTCCTTTAATAGGAATACCAAAAGCTCATCATCTCGATCCACTCCATAGCTGGCTTCACTCTTACCCACATTTCTCCCACAGCCAAATATACCCTTTATAATAGCCAATTTCAATGGATGTCGGCCATAAAAAGAAGTTGCCGAAAAAACTACAAAAACATGCGTACAAAAGTCGCGCGTGGCAGGTGAAATGGCCACAAAAAGAAAAGCCAAAAAAAATGCAAGCAGCGAGGCCAAAAGTGAAGCACGCGCGAGCTCTCCCTCCCTCACCCCAATCTCCCTCTCTCTCTCTCTCTCTCTTTCTTTCTGGCGAAAAAAACTCAACAAATGTTGGCTGCAATTGTCCCAGAAGAAGAAACACTTTGCATCCTTGCGCTGGCTGCTTTTTGCTGGCTGCGTAGCGGCGCAAAGTTAAATATGCACACCTATTCCCCATGCAGCTCACCTCAGGCTCTGCCTCCTGCTGCTGTGCCTTCTGTGTCCCTTGTGGGAGCGGGGCGTGGCAGGCCAAGTGCTGTCACCATCAACCGGCCAACAGCTGTCGTTACGCTTATCTGCGCAAAGCGTTTCAAGCTCTTTTGAGCTCTTTAGGCAAATTGCGTTTACTTTGAATTTCGCTGCGTTGCTGCTGCCTGTTATTGTTGTTGTTGTTGTTGTTGTTGTTGTCTCTCTTTTGGACTACACAATTTCCTTGTTCTTTGGCGGACATTCCTCCGCCGCCGCTGCTGCTGCTGCCCAAATATATGCAAATACAACTTTTTAGACAAGTTTTTCAATATTTCCAATCGCATAATGCACAGCACATGGCTTGCGCTTACTAAGTGCGTCGTTAAGCCTAATCAAATGAGGTCGATAAGAATGAACTGGGAATAGAAGAAATTTGTCTTTGATTGCAGACTTTATTTACTTTAAAAGAATGAAGTTAGCTTGAGAAGAATATATGCTAAGATTTTAGATTAAATATTTAAAAATGTATTTAAAATATCTAAGAATTTCTTTTGATGCAAATGTCTATATCCACATATCGATAATAATAATAATAATAATAATGTATTATTTTCTCCTGAATTGAGGAGAAGAAGCAGGAGAAGCTGAAGAAGATTACTAAAATCGATTTTTTGAAGTGTTTTAAGGATTCCAAAAAATATTGCCACAAGTCAATAGTATCTGATGAAGATTACTTTAAAGGGCATAAAATTATAGATATTAATGAATAATTATATAAGTTTTAAAAGGAAGACATAATTTATTATACTTTTAGAGAAAGGTATCAGATATACATACCTTTCTCTAAAAGTATAATAATATTATCTTAATATCAGAAATAAAATTAAATCTCTTTCCCAAGTTCAACTCGATTTGAATAACAACAGGAAACTGCACACAGATCTACATCGCTACAGCGATCTATGTTGAACTGTTCCTTACTCTGAAGTACAATTCTTTTTACTTCAAATTTATATCTAATTTATTTTGTCTATTTTTGCTTTGACTTCCTATGTATAATTTAAGCATACTGTTCAAGAGTTTTTCGCCCTCTACTCGATCATTCTGAAATCGGCAATATTAGTAAATTTCATGCTCATGCTTGAGCTCTATCTGCTATCCACTACCAATTATTACGCAAAACCCACCTATGCTCACTAATTTCCACACACATATCTTAGAGCCTGAAGCAATGCAACTCCTTTCACGCCTTTCTCCTGCAACTTTCAAGAACTTTCAAGCCCAACTGCTAAATGTATGAAACGTGCAGCTGGAGTTTAAGCCGCTGCACCGCAATAAACTAATTTAATTGCAAATAATTCTGAAACCGACAAAACATCGATACAAGGGTTGAGCACGTCCGTTGCCCATTAACATAATTCAGAAGCTATTTATGGCTGCAGCAGGAGCAGCAGCAGCCAGACCAGGCTAAGAGATTAGTTCTGAGGCCAACGTGAAATATCTATATACATATATATTTATATCCATATTGCACTCGTATTACAAATCTCAGCGGAGTTTTGGCGTTAATTAAAACCGACGCGCAATTGCATAAGTGAAAGGGAAATCCTTTTAAAATCGCAGCACTGAGCACGGACAAAGAAAGGCGCAAGCAACAACAAAAAAAAGAAATACACGCAAATTGTAGCGTGAAATTAATGTAGCGTAAGGTATTTCCGAATCATTGATTAAACAGCCTCCAGTTACGCTGCTAACTTTGCGCCGTTCAACGCGGCGTATGAGTGCTGCCAGGCAGTCAGCCAATTGCATGGCTGCGCCTCCTCGACCGACTAGGGGGGCGTGGTCACCGTGTGTATGTGCGTGCGTGTGTGCAGTCGTGTGTTATTTTGTGTAAATTATATTACCAAAAGATGCAAAATTAGCCAAATAACAGCTGCCTAATGTGCCGGAAGGCTGGCTGCCAAGCAAATTTAATGGCAAAATCCTTTGCCGCCGATGAAAACATAAAACGTGGCCAGAAGCCATCGCGGCGAGCGCTAATCAAATAGCAGCCCAATATTCAATTGAGCACCACTCCGCAACGGGCAATGGCAAATTCATGGAATACCAAAATGGGCACTTCATTTTCTATGGCTAAAGCCTAATCAAAATCAAAGCCGAACTGCAAGGAAATGGGCGAAGATGGCCTTTCTATGTGCTGGAAAACTATACATTATATAATGTATATATTCATGGTAAGTTGAAAACTTCATGAGAAGTTAAAAAAGATTTTTGTTAGAGATATTTGCATAGAATATATAGAAAGTAATTTAGTATTGACTGATAGATGGGCAAGGAGATGCTGATAAGGCTTGGCAATTATATTGATATAAACTAGACAACAAAGATATAAGCTGCGTACTCTTTATATGTATAAACTCTATCTGAAGTCAAAGTGAACTCGCGATGCTATCATTTGTGACTTAGCAAAGCAGCGAGAGGTAGTTTCCTCTAGCATCTGGTATATTTCTAGTATATATTCAGTATCCATCTATAATGTATCTGTTTAGTATATTTCTAGAATATATCAAAAATATAACTGATATGTATCTACAACTAATCTCACATCTATCCTATATCTATCTTCCGCCAATCTCTTTATCTCTTTACTATTAATCTGGTATTTATCTAGAAGTATTCTAGTCGTTCTCTCTCTAGTTCCTCGAGTCTCACTTAATTACTAAAAGTCGATAATTATCGATCATAATAAAATTTTGTATGGGTATATTCTTCATTTATTGATTATCGATTACAATTTCAAGTTTATCGATATTCAAATACAAAAACTCAACTGCCGTTAGCTTTCTTTCTGAGAGATTACACATAGAAGTTCGCCCAACTGAACACCTGTAAGCAGGATATCAGACAGTCCATCACTCCCCATTTTCACACTTTCACTTCTCTCTAAGCATCACATGTGAATGCAAAGTTTTGTCTTTTGAGTCTCTCCGAGACACACAGCAGCCAAAGCGAGCGCAACAGCAACAAATTTGTAGTCCGACACAGTCAATAGGACAAATTTATTGGCAATTTTGGGGATTTGCCGATTGTGCGAAATTGCAAATCAAACATGACTAAAGGACACATTCGGCAAGACAAACACATTCACGCAGCGAGAATGGAAGAGAGAACGGGAGAGAGCACCGGAGAGAGAAAGCTGAGTACAAACACACAAATGGGAAATGCAAATAAATGCTACAAAATGTATAGAAAATTGTGTAGAGTGAGAGAGAGAGAGAGGGGGAGAATAAGGGAGAGAGAGTGGAAAAACATGCAAAAGAAAAGTATTTTACTGCAGCTCAAGCAAAAGTCTAGCTTCTGCTGCTGCTGCTGCACAGCTGTTTGCTGCCTGTGCGAAGGCCTCTGGGGGCCCTTGGCTGGGCCATTTGTGCTCATTGCTCCCCCGACTCGAGCCCAATCATTGGCTCCAAATATTTATGCATAATTCACAATATTTGTTTCCTATGCAGATTTCAGTGTGGGAAGTATTTAAAGCAGTTCCAGTAATTATTGAGGTTACGCAAAGAGAGCTTAAAAATTCCTTTAAAAACTTGGAATTGGCAATTGACTTTAAGCATTTGTATCTAGAGTCAGCTCTTAATAACTTTTGCATTAAGTATTTAAATGGAGCTTCATTAACACATGCTTGCAGCATAAGCTGCTTAGCAGCTTTAGTCTTGATGAGCTTTCAAGTCAAGCTGCAACTACTTAAATATTAAAGTCCTTAATGACTGGAAATAGCATATATGAATGATAAAGTAATGATTGAGTGAAGGCTTAAAGGAAAACTCTGGACTGCAACTTTGCTCTATTAAGATTTGAGTAAGGAAATCCCAAAAAAATATAAGATATTTAGTATATAAAATAAACTTTAAGCTTAAAGCTCAAATACAATGCGAATTCAGATTTGAATCAAGCCAAACAAAGATAAAATAAAGATAAAGGCGAAGCAAATCAGTTTCCTCTCTCAAAAAGCTTTGATTAACAGAAGCTAATGATGCTTAAAATAAGTTCCAATTAAAATATTAGTAAAATATAACATTTTCATATAAATAAATCTGAAAGCTTCATCATCTTTACATATCTTTCACATGCAAAATGAGTTGAGCAAATGCTGTCAAAGTAAGTTTTATTAAGTGCATTTTCAGCTAATATTCAGCGGGCAATTAACCTCATTTTTTGCTTAGCCTCTTTGGCGACTTTGTGAGTGAGAGAGCAAAGAAGCTTCCATTAATTTGGCTGCTTTTACTAATTCTGTCTATTATGTGCATTTGTTTACTACACACGCTCATACATGGAATTTGCCTGGCGGCTCTCAAAAGTATGCTACACTTAACGCAAATCCTGCAGCTGCTTTTGTGCAGTGCATGAATTTATTTTTAGTTTCCCTTCGCTATTTGTTGTTGCTGCTAAATAAAAAAATATATATTTATATATATATATATATATGTATGTATATGCTAAACAACATAAATAACATGCAAAGAAGCAGCCCGCAAGCAGACATAACTAACAGTGAAAAGTGAGCAAGCATAAAAAATGAAAAGCGAGAGAGAAAAAAAAGAAAAAAGAAAGTAGCAGAAACCCAGCAAATGATGGAAGTGTACAGACGTGCATAATATATCTATGCTAAGTAAATAGCGAGTGTGTATGTGTGTGCGTAGAGATGCTTGCGGCGCAGAGAGAACACATGTGTGTATGTCTGCACATATCTATGTCTGTCTGTATGTATGTAGCATTTGCCATTGCGGCGCTGCAATTTAGATTTGTGCATATTTCGCTGCCTGCAGCCAAACAGTTGCGAATTAAATTGGCTGCTTATTAGAAACGCTCGTATTTTTAGCACGTAATAATTATAAAAGTATTATTGACATAGTGATACCTTAATTACTATTTATACAGTACTTTTAACTCGACCTGAACTCAAATGTAATTCAGCTGAATTATGCATGCTCAACTCATTTTTTATTTAACGTCTCACGGGTCAAGGAACTCGCGGCGCATCTTCACAATTTAACCTGCATTATGCAGCCCCATCCAATGAATTCAGGAAACCTTTTCTTCTTCTTTATTCGCATTAAATTTGCCACATATTCACATTCGTATTCACATTCGCATTCGCATTCATATTCGCTTACATTTTGCTTCACTCGTGAAGCGCATTTCTTATTTTATTTTATTGCATTTGCATTCGACAACGTCTCTATGCTGTCTCTCTCTCTCTCTCTATCTCTCTCTCTCTCTCACTCACACACTCACTCACTCTCTGCTTATCGTCGCTACGCCAAAGTTTTCGGTCTTCCTTGCTCGTTCTTCACGCGCCTTCTTCAGCTTTCATTCGTCGCATGTGTTTTGCATTTTCTGCGGCTACATCTCTCTCTCTCTCTCTGCTGGAGTCTTTGCCAACGGCTATGTGCATGTGTGTGTTTGTATGTGTTCACATTAACACATTATTGTTGTTGTTGATGTTTTACACACACGCTAAAAACTTAACGAAGCAAACGCTTTTTTTGCTCGTTGCGTTTTATGCCAATTCTTTTTTCTTGCGTTTCTTCTACGCTGTAGCTATAAAATTTATGAATCGGTCTTTGCATGAGGGTTGTTTTTTGGGTTTTTTGCGTCGATCGTTATTGCTGAGCATCTGTTCGCGAGCGAAAAATTTTTTGTTCGCGAGCTGAGCCTCAGCAAGTGAGCAAATGACCGAAAAAGTCAATGCAAAAGGTCTTTTGACACTCTTACATTAATTTGCCTTGTTGGAAAAAATGATTTTTTTTGGTATTAAGATGTTATTTAACTAGTACTAAACTTATACTGCATTTTGTTAAGTTAAATAACTAATTATACATTTAAATTTTCTGCGCTTATTGAACTTCGCCGTTCATTTAATATGAAATGTAGGGCTAAAAATGAGTTTCTACCTGTGCAAGCGCATTTAAATGTGGCAATTTAAGCTTGATATCATTAAAAAATTAAAAATTTAGTAAATATAAGATACAAACTTGCGACGAAAGAATATTTTGCGTACTTTGATTAATACCATACACAAAGTACGTTTGCATCGCACATGAACATGCATCAGTCGCTCAAAGACCTTTTTCTTAATTTTACTCAAGCGTTCGCTCGCGGTCTGACCGAAACAAATGAGAAACGAAAAAAACGGTTGTAGTCCGAGCGCGAGCGAACTGAGCGAAGACCCGCTGTTTTCGCTCGCTCGCGAGCATTTTCGTCAAATACTCAGTGAAAACTGTTATTCGAAGACCACGCAAAATGCTCAACTGTTATTTGCGAGCTCTGCTATAAATGGATATGAACGTGAGAGAGAAAAGCAGGCATGCTCGACTATTTAAATGTACTTTTACTTATATATATTTTGTAGGCAATTTATTAAAATTGTATTATACATATTTTTATTTCAAATAAAGAATAATAAAATTTAATTACACCATTTCTTTACTAAAAGTAATTTACGGGGTATTTACTCAGTGTACTCTCCACAATTAAAATACTTTACAGTATTTCTTGCTTTGTCTCGCTCTCGCTTAGCACTTAATTCAGAGCGCTCTTCTTTTGTTTTGTCTTTTGTTTTCGCATTGCATTTGTAATTGTAAATTTCGTGTTAAAAATGTAAAAGAGAAAAGAATAACGGAACAAAATATGCAACTGCTTGTTTAGCAGCTAATATTTGTTGAATTTGGCAGCGTCTGTTCTGTGGCCACAAACTGTTATCTAAGCCATGCATGCCGCCAGCAGCTGGCAGGAGGAGCTGCGCTACAGAAATGGAAATTCGCAAACGAATCCAGACAACTTTGTTGTGTCTTCTGTCGCTTGTAATTTCTTTTTGTTGCTTGCCGCTTGTTTGGCTTGTGGCTGTTGCATATGCCACAATCTGCCGCACACCCGCCCCGCCCCCTGGTTACCTGCTGTCGCAGCGTTTGTTATTTTGTTGCCTTCATGTGGCCGGCGCCACTTTAAACTCTCTGTCTCGTTGCACTTTGATTGTCTGCCCCACTCGACAGTGTCAAACACAAGAGCTGCCGCAACTACAACAAGGTGAGCCAGCCAGCATATACCTGGCCGGGACGGGCCAGACCGGACACAGGTAGCCAAGTTGTCATTGCGTGTCCAGCTGCGAACTGTCCGACATGTTGTTGCACAGCTTTACGATGTGCCCCCAAAGCTTTTACCCCCACCCTCCAACCCGCAACATTCTGGCCAGAGCTCTGCTAGCCAAAGAGATAAATGCTGCAATCATATGGCATAGGTGAATACAGTAAATATACACATATAATACATATAGTGATATATGATAAGTATTTATACATATTTATCAGATAAACACATATATTTGTATCTGCTCCAAAGGACACCCCTTCTCCTCCTCCCTTGGCCCGTTCCATAGTTCCTGCTTACTCTTATCTCTCTCAGCTACTCAGATTTTGGTAAGAAAAGAAAAAGAGAAGACTCGGAATAATAGTTCGAGAGTTACTTAAGATATTTCTATTATTTAAAACAAATCAAATCCGAAATATACCCAAAAAAGTCTCCTATTTCCCAAATTTAATCTAGAATACTTTAAAGTTCCCGAGTCAATAGAGCAACTGCCGTTGGCAAACATCATCAAATATTGCTCACCTGTGTAATTTATATGTAGATAATGAAAATTCGTAATCAAAAAGTGAATAATTAATTATAAATTTTCAATTTGCATTATGAGCGAACGAACAACAACGCCGAAATAATATCAGCCTAAATTAGCTGTGAAGGGGAGTGGGCGGGTGCACGTGTTGACCCTGTGGCCGTTTTCCAGCACTGCACTTAATAATCAAAATCATAATCAATAAACAATTTGCATGAACATTAAATAACATTAAAAGTGTTGAATGCGATTCGCTCGAGTGTTATTTGGATGGTTCAATGGATGCATTTGGCTGGCGATAATAAATAAATTTAATGTAAAAATGTAAAGCGCTGTACAACACTGGCGACGGGGGGCTAAAAACTGGGAATGGAATGCTGTAAACAACTGCGAGATACTCGTTCAGCAGGCAGAAGTCTTTAAATTTATTGAAAAGTTGATGATTCTGAAATTGAAATGAGTCAATGAGTGGATCAGATGATTGACAGGTGTATCAGAAGAGGAGATCCGTGATTATTTAGCAGTAGTAGAAGAATTAGTAGAAGTGGTAGTAGAAATGGTCGTAATAGAATGGTAGAAGTAGTAGTGGAATAGTAGGAATGTTAGTAGAATAGTAGAAATAGATGTAGTAATAGTAAAAGTAGTTGCAGAAGTAGTAGAAGTAGTAGTAGAAATAGTAGCAAGTAGTAGTAGAAGTAGTAGTAGAAGTGTTTGTAGAAATAGTAGTAGAAGTAGTACTAAATGTAGTAGTAGAAGTAGTAGTAGAAGTAGCAGTAGAAGTAGTAGTAGAAACAGTAGAAGAAGTAGTAGTAGAAGTAGTAGTAGTAGTAGTAGCAAGTAGTAGTAAAAGTAGTAGTAGAAGTATTTGTAGATATAGTAGTAGAAGTAGCAGTAGAAATAGTAATAGAAGTAGTAGTAGAAGTAGCAGTAGAAATAGTAGCAGAAGTAGTAGTAGAAGTAGTAGTAGAAGTAGTAGTAGAAGTATTTGTAGAAATAGTAGTAGAAGTAGTACTAAAAGTAGTAGTAGAAGTATTTGTAGAAATAGTAGTAGAAGTAGTAGTAGTTGAAGTAGTTGAAGTAGTAGAAGTAATAGAAGAAGTAGAAGTAGTAGTAGAAGTAGTAGTAGTAGAAGGAGTAGTAGAAGGAGTAATAGAACGAGTAGTAGTAGTAATAGAACTAGTAGTTAAAACTGTAGTTTTAAAATTAGTAATACAAATAGTAGCAGTAATAGGAGTATTACTGCAAATAGTAGCAATTGTCGTAGTATATATTTCAAATGCCAAGTCTATACCATAGCAGCACGCCAGGCGCTGCAGCCGCCAATATGGCCGCTTGCGCTTCCTGAACGGGCATCGCAGCGTAGAGGGATAAACGTTAAAGCGTTTACACGCTAAAATATACATTTTGAAAAGCAAGCATAATATTATTTTTTAGTGCAAGGTGTTAACTGTGTCTCTGTGAGTGTGCGAGTGTATGTGGGTGTGTGTGTGCGTGTGTGTGGGCAGAGCACAGCGGGCGATCCTTGTTGTCGCTGTCGTTGTCCTTGTCGCTGCTGTCGGTTCTCGCCAGCGTTTGCTTAATGTCTTCTTTATTATACGAAATTTATCACCGAAACTGGAAATTGGCCTGCTTGGATGGCTGGCTGACTGGTCCTTGCTAAGCAAGGACTAAGGCAGCAGCAGCAGCAACCGGAAAGCTTGCACTTTTTTCTGCTCCCCGCCTTTCTTCTTCTTCTTTTTTATTCTGCAGCGAATGTCGCTACATAAAGTAACTCCCACACACAGACAGAGAGAAGAGAGAGAGAGAGAGAGAGAGAGAGAGAGAGAGAGAGACATAGACGTTGCAGTAAAAACATGGCTTATATCCTTTATGGTGACAAAAGCAAACACAGCAGCATACGTAGACACTAAGAGAGAGAGAGAGGAAGGGAGAGGGAGGGAGAGGGACACGTACTGTCTACACACGCTTTTTACACTCCCTTAAGATTAGCAGCTCACACACACACACACACACATGGGATATTAATGTGTGGGTTTTGTGCTAATGAACGAAGCGCATATGTGTGTGTGTGTGTGTTAGCTGCGCTGTTTTTGAATTATAGCATAATTTTTACCACAAAAACGGTTGGCAACACTTTTTTTTAATGTTTGCCCGTAAATTGTGCAAGCAAATTTATACGCTGCTCGCTCTATGCCTGCTCCGCGCAGAAGGACGAGCCCAGGCGACTGCAGCAGCAGCAGCAAACAAAAAGCAAAAAAAAAAACAAAACTATGCAAATATTTACAAATTTCTTCTTCTTTTTTACAATATTTTTCAAACATACGAGTTTTTCCACTAAATGTTTTAATTAAATGCGCAAAGCCGTTAATGGAGCGAGGATCAAAGCGAGCTTAGCTGAAATCCTTTTTCCTCTTTTTTCTACTCAAGCTAAAATCTTTCATGCAAAGGTTTTTTTTTTATCAATTTGGATCTATATAGAATTTCGAACACCCCATTTCAAAAAGTATTCAAGTGCCCCGCACAAAAACTATGCAAAATGCGGGCGGCTACAAAAGAAAACGGGACTTCGGGGCGGGGAGGGGAGGGGGTGGTTAGAAAATGGGGAGTTTGGCTTGACCAGAGGCGAAGCGAGCGAAAGCAAAAAAAGAATAACTCCTCGCTTGAATTATTTATTTTTGCTTTTGTTGAACACCTGGAATAAAATGCTGGAATTCTAGAGGAATCACCTAAATGGGAGGATATTTTAGTTAGATAATTTATAGATGAGAAATACTGGAGAGTCGAACTTCACGATTATTCTCAATGGAATATTTTAAAAAAAATCTAAAAGTATGCAAAATCTATAAATGCAGATCAATACTCCGAATAAATATATGCTTCCGAAGGGATTGAAATTGTTTCGACCAGTTCCGATTATTACAAAAAATAAAATTGTGAATATATATAGTCGAGATACGAGTCAAAATTGATATCTAACTCCAATATCAGGCATATAATACCCGAGTTAGAGCCTTGTGAAGTTCAGGAGGTCCTCTATGGTTCTTTATGCTTTACGCCCAACTTCTGACCAGTTATCAGATAAACTATATAGAACTACGCATTTGAAAAGGGCTTCAGAACTAGAGCTTCCGCCTGCCCTCGCTCTGGTGGCCATCGTTTGAGCTGTTTTTCATAATGAATGAACGCAGAGAAAAAGCCAAACGTTTTTTCAAGTGGGATTTGACGTTTTGCCTAACTTTTAGCTTTGCTCTCGTTAGTTTTGGGTCAGAGGTCAGATGCTGTTGCTGCTGCCGTTTGGCCAGCAAAAAGCGACGCATTTATTTTAATTTTTTCATGCCAATTGCCAGCGTTGCTGCGAAAGGTTAAAAAAGTGTCGACAATTTAGGTGACCCTTAAAAAAGTTGCTCTAAAATTATACTTTTAATGCATAAAACACTTTGTAATAAGGAAATGGACAAAAACTAGTTTAAACCCAACAAAAAAAAAAAAAAACATTTTTTAAATAAAATCTTGCGCGCGCACTAAAAGCTCACATTCTGCGTGCTTACTGTCAATTGCTCGTTGCTACGTAAGCACAGTAAACGGAAAGCTTGCAAAGCGCTTTATACATGGGCGAACGCAGTTGGGCCCAAACTTTCACTGCAATGAAAACTTTCAGTGCTGGTAAACTTAAAAAAATCTCTGTAGTTGCCTTTTGAGGTATATATTTCACTCTGCATAAATAAAAAATACCAAAGTATATTAACTTCAGTGGTAAACTTCTGAAATATATCCAGGTTGGCTATGCTTTTTAAACTGATTCGACATTCTAATCCTAAAGATATTTACTGTTATTATATCAGTGTGAATATATATTTTCACCTAGACACATCGCTCAAACACGAGTATTTTCTCTCATCGATACATTCAAAGCACCGAATATCGATATATTGCACGAAATTTCAATACTCACATCTCTGGCGCACGTCAGTTTGTGTACTTGTCATTCAAATAACGGCTCTTCCCATCTGCGCTGCTCAATTAGAAAATATATTATATTTGTAAAATGGAGCTGCGCAGCAGATTCAATAAATTGAAGGAGCTGCTAACGGGCGCAGGCGTGTACGAAGATGGCATGGAGATTGAAGAGATGCGCCAAATGGCCCAGGCCATGGAGATGTCCGCCTCATCGTACAATGGCGTCGAAAGCAACAACCTCGAGCGTGCGCTGCTGGTAAATATTGAAAAGAAAATAAATCAAAGAGAGTTTATTTACGTTTGAGTCATTCGCGCAGGAGAGCGAAATCGATTTCCAAATGATGGTGAACTCAACGATGATCGTGCAGCCGGCCGCGCCGGCGCCCTCGATCGACGTGTTCATCGAGGCGGGCAGCTTCGACCGGGACTGCGACAGTCCTCCGACCAATCCCATACACATGCAGGTGCAGGCTACGGTGCATCACGAGCTCAACTGGAGTCCCACCCAGGTGCGCCCCAGCAAGAGGGAGACCAACGAGCCGGACTGCGGCCTCTACGACAAACGCACATGCCAGAATGGGGAGGAGGGACAGGAAGGGGACCCGGAGGGCTCGAATGCCACGCCCATTTCGATGACCAGCGCCGACTCGGGCGTCAGCTGCGAGGAGACGGGCACGCTCTCCAGCATCAGCTCCAGCAGCAACAGCAGCCTCAGCCTGCCCTCAGCTGGCGAGGTGCCCAGTCGCCTGCTGGCCAGCACCAGCAGTGCCGCCGTCTCGGACCTGTCCAGCCTGCCTGTCATAAGTCCTTAGCTTATAGATACGATTCTCAAATGAAGCCAAAGGCTGAGCCTTGATTCCCCTGTGAATCCCAACAATATCCGATTATTGTAAACCATCATTTATTAACTAATAAAGCCTTCGCCTCTCGGTTAACTACGGTCAGTCTTTACTCAGCTGGGATAGATTCGGATGTGGATGGATGGAATCTAGAGCACGTTGACAAATGGATTGTTCTCCCGCTGGGTCTTCGTCTTGGCGATGACCTCGCCGACGAGGCGGTCGATGCGCTTGCGCATGTACTGGAAGGGCGTCTGGCTGACCCGATTTCTGACCAGCGTGGCGGAGATGCTGGTGAAGTACTCGGTCACCTCGATGGGGTGGGCGAGGGACACGGCTGGCTTCTTGACAGGCGACTTAGGCAGGCAGACCGTCTGCCTGGGTCGCTTGGCCACGCGTGCTCCGATCGTCTTCGGCGAGGAGCTGCTGTCGTTGTTCACCTGCTGCTTGCGCTGCCGAGGTCGCGCCGTCTTGGTGGATGCAGCCACGTTCCTGGGTCTGCCGCGACCGGCCGAGCGCAGCGAGCGACGTCGATACTGAGGCGACAGCTCCAACTGAACTATTGTTATGTTAGCCAGCAAAGATTTCTTCACTCTCTCCCCACCTCCGCCCACCAACTTCGCCTCCACAGCGGGCGACAAATCAGCCGAACGCGTGGCAGTAGCGGTCTCCTCAGTGCAGTTCTCTTCAGCCGGAGAGCTGGGCACGCTGTAGGTTAGCGCATCCGACTTGGTATTGCTGTCCTCGAGCTCCATGGCTACATCTGCAGCGATCTGCTCCACCTGAGCTTCTTCGGTCTCCACAGTTGCTGGAGAGGAGCAGTAAGCGGGAGCTTCCTCCAGCAGATCAAGCGACTCCGGCTCGCGCACCCTACAAATTGTGGTTAATAGACGTAGACGTAGAGACGTAGGCAGACTTACGGAGTGCGCAATATGTAAGTGATGTTATTAGACCAGTCTTCCTCCTCCTCAGCACTGCTATTTGAATCCTCCTCGCTGAGGTTAGGGTATAATTCTTAAGAAAAAAAAAAAAATTTTACTTTAAGAAAACTCACTCAGCATCGCTGTCGTCCTCATCCGAAGAATCGGTCTCTTCCGAAGAGCCCGTATCGCTGTCCTCTCCATCAGCATCCGAGTTTGAAGCCTCCGCGGCGCTTTGCGGGGTTGTATAATCTAACGGCGCATCCGAAATTTGTGCTTGGTCATCCACCTCGCTCAAGTCGTCGTCGTCCCCAACAATATGCGGCACATTAGGCATAAAAGGCCTGAAATTGAGCTCATTCAGTTGATCAACTGTAAATTATTTCCTAATTTGCACTCACATGTTTGCTAAAGAAAAGAAAAGAAAAATTGCAGTACAAATTTTCCCAACGAGACGTTATTTTTGACCAAGGATTGTCGCAGTGTTGCACAGCCAAGTAATAGACAAGTGTTGAACAGCGTCTTTTTTGGCTTTGGTATTTTTTTTATTCAAGATTTCTCTCTGTTAAGTTCTAATTATTTTTATAACCAGCGACTGTAATGTGCTTAGCAGTGCTCGTGGTATTTTTTCATAACAGAAAACAAATAAATAAAATAAAATCTTTGCTTATAATAATAAATATCAAAAAGGAAATAAATTAAAAAATATATATGTACACAAATAAGGTAAGTCTAGCCCTCGCAGTAGTCGCACGCATCTCCAGCTTCGTCGCAATTGCAGTAAATCACATCCGGCGCCATGTCCGAGGCCAGATCGTCCTCGCTGAAGGTGACGCAGCGCACGTTCCGGGGATACTTGACCATGACCAGGGGTCGGCCGTCCTCGTCGGTGAGGCCCACGTTGTCGCAGCCGTCGCCCACGTTCTGGCGGTGCAGCGTGTACTTGGTGAGTCCACAAAGGGCTATCTGCAAGACCCGTAATCCTCAGATCAGGGATATATACGCCTAGTTCCACTCACCAGAAACTTCAGGCTCATCAGGGAGAGCACGAGCAGCGTGTAGAAGTAGCGCATCACGGTCTGCGAGAAGACCCCGAGGCAGCCGTTGGTGTGGATGGACTCCAGACTGAGAGCGGGCACTGGTGTCCGGCGGTTCTGGCCGTAGTCCGCGTGGCTGCGCTGGGAGCAGGCGATGGGCGCGAGGACGACGCGATTCTGGCGGGAAGTCTCCACCAGCTGGCGGGGCATCCAGTCGGCCTTCATCCAGTCCTTGTAGCTATGGACACCGCAGCACTGCTTGCGCAGCTGCAGCCCGTCCCAGAGGAGCTTCCGCTCCGGCGATTCGTAGTACTCGTCGATGCCGCGCAGGAGCGAGCTCTCCGCCGCGCTCGCCAGGACGTCGATGCTGTGGAATAGGTTCCAGACGGCAGCGAAGCCGGAGGCGATCAGCACGCAGGAGTAGAAGAGCCACACGGAGATCAGGAGGCGCACGTTGGGCGTGCAGCGGCGCTTCCAGAGCCGGCGCCACAGGGAGAGGCTGCAGAGGAAGGTCACGACCAGCTGCGCCCCGAAGACGTAGACGTAGAGCAGGTAGCTGAGCAGCAGGCGTTGCCCGACCTCCTCCAGGTAGCCGGACAGCGTCAGTTGGTAGAACCCCGTCACGACGACGATCAGCGATCCGGTTAGAGCCTCGAGTACCAGCAGGAGCGCAACATAGACGGAAGCTCTACGGAAAGGCTGGCGCATTTGGTCATCTCTCTCGGATGCTGCTTGGAGTTTTCGATTCTAGCATCTCTCACGTGCGTACGGCGCAAAATTCAAGAATCCTTTTTCGTTTGAAATGACATTGTTCACACGGGTGAAACGGAAAACCTCCTAACTGTATAAAATCGAAAATTATCATTAAAGATCAAAAAGGCAACGGAATTTAACAGTGCACTGTTCTAGCTCACTGCTATGAGACTCTGTAGGCTATGGAGAGCAGTTGCACTACTTTTAATGTTAGCTAACAGCTCTCTTGTGACGTCACATTATTAGATCGTGGCACTGATTGATAAACGAAATCAGAAAGAAACCTCAGCAGAGAGTTATTAAATCTAACTAAAAACAGAATTGGTTTGTTTATTAATTGTTTTTAGTTATTGTTATTATGGCTTGTTTTGTTATTAAATAACATAAAGCTGCTTTTATTAAATAACATAAAGCTGCTTTCCTCCAAGCAGTGAACTTTACATTTTTAAAATTCTGGTTACAGTGGCTGTAAACTAACATTAGGTTAGCGTTTGTCAACTGCTAAACTCAAATGGTAATCTTACAAAAATTTTCTTTTGATTGCGGCGAGGGCATAAAAGCTGATTTAATTAAAACAGCGAACAATAAATCCATTTGCTGCATCTTTCGATAAATAAATAATGTTTTTTTTTTTTACAATTAATCGTAAGTCTGCTTAATAAAATAAACAAATTAGTTAATTAAGCTAATTTCGAATTTCAAAATTTAGCGCGCTCTGTTAAGCAACATTTCGCTGACTGTTAAACTCAAAATGAACCTCTGAACTGGGAGTGCGCACACTGTGCAACACTGGTTTAAGCTCAGATAAGGGGGTCATAAAGCCGGCTTAACGGGAGCAGCGCTGAACAAAGGCAGATTACGGAATCGAACGCATTTAATTTAATTAAAAACATTTGAGTCATCGAGTAAACAGCAAAATGTTTGCTGCGCTTTCTGTGGCTCTCTTGATTCTGGCCTTCGAGCCCAGCTCGCTGGCCGATGGGAAGTTTGTGTACGAAATCAAAGAGTTCTCCGTGCCGCTGGATCACTTCAGTTTCCTGAGCAATGAGAGCTTCAACATCCGCTATCTGTGCAACGACTCGTACGTGGACAAGAAGAACCCGCAGCCGCCGATATTCTTCTACACGGGCAACGAGGGCAACATCGAGTGGTTCGCCCAGAACAGCGGCTTCGTCTGGGAGCTGGCGGCCAAGCAGCGGGCGCTGGTCGTCTTCGCCGAGCACCGCTACTATGGGAAGTCGATGCCGTACGGCGCGGACACCTTTAACGCCAGCAAGCCGGAGCACCTGGCCTACTTCACCGTCGAGCAGACACTGGAGGACTACGCCCAGCTGATCACTTACCTGCGCAACGGCAAGCACATGCCTGTGGTGGCCTTCGGTGGGTCGTACGGCGGCATGCTGGCGGCCTGGTTCCGCATGAAGTACCCGCACATCGTGGTCGGCGCTCTGGCCGCCTCGGCGCCCATACTCCAGTTCTCCGGGCTGACGCCCTGCGACATCTACAACAAGATCACCACCTCGGTGTTCGCCAACGCGTACAATGCCAACTGCAGCGCCAACATAGGCAAGTCGTGGAAGGTGTTCGAGGCGCTGGCGGCCACGGATGCGGGCAAGAAGCAGCTGGGCGACAGCTTCCACGTCTGCGATCCCATCAAGAGCGCTGACGACCTGAAGCAGTTCATGGACTACCTGGAGGAGGTGTACAGCAACCTGGCCATGGCCAACTATCCGTACAACTCGACGTTCCTCTCGCCGCTGCCCGCCAACCCGGTGCGCCAGCTGTGCTTCTACCTGAAGGATCTGCAGCAGAACGACACGGATCTGGTGGCCAGCATGGCCAGCGCGCTGGCCGTCTACACGAACTACACGGGCAGCGTCAAGTGCCTGGACTACAAGGACTCGAACGCTGGCGCCGACTACGACAGCCAGGGCTGGGACAGGCAGAGCTGCAACCAGATGGTGATGCCCATGTGCGCTAACAGCAGCGACACCATGTTCCGCACCACCAGCTGGGACCTCAAGGCCGTCTCGGAGAAGTGCTACAAGCAGTTCCGCCTGACGCCCAAGGCCTACGACATCGTGCTGCGCTACGGCGGCCGGGACCTCGAGGCGGCGAGCAACATCATCTTCAGCAACGGCCTGCTCGATCCCTGGAGCGGCGGCGGCGTGCTCAGGGCGCCCAACAACCAAATCCACGTTATCATCCTGCCCGAGGGCGCCCACCACTTGGATCTGCGCCAGAGCAACCCCCTCGATCCGCCCTCCGTGACGAGCGCGCGCCAGAAGGAGGCGGAGATCATTGCCCAATGGATCAGCGAGTTCTAAGACTTATTTTTTGTCGAATTTGAAATAAAGATAACTCCGATTTATTTTAAATATTTCTTTAATATATATATATATATATATATGCATAAAGGTACAGTTGTTCACGAGAAAGGAAATCTTAAGATTAACAGAAGCAGCAAAACACACAAAAATTTTAACATTTAAATCAACTTATAAACGAATATATATATATGTAGTATATATATGTATGCTCATATCGTGTAAACTTAATAAATAAATATATATGCTTTTCCATTGATAACTGCATAAATAATAGAAAGAAAACATACATATAGATAGTATCATTTTACGAATAAGGCAAATAGAGTAAGGTTTATCAAAAAATATTAACAAAAAGTTTGATTTCATTTTCTTCTTCTTTCTTTAACTGGATGGAAGAGAGATATACCCGTTCCATTACTATTTCAACATTTTTCAGTTTTTTTTTACTTTTTTTTTATACGCATTTTGACAAATTTGATTTAATTTTGGTTTAGCACCGGCATAGGACACTTGCTTCGTTTGCGCCTTTCGCGCACGCTGCTCCAGACCGGACGCAGTGGGGGGCAGCAGCTGGAGGACCTCTTGTTCGAGTTGTCTATGGTACGAATTTTGGAAATGAGTTTCAGGAATGCTTTGAGGTAAGAGAGAGCCTTGCCTAGTCGGGGCTGCTGCAGTGGCACCTGTGGCGGGTGCTCCGGAGCCGTGGGAGAGAACTTGGCTCCAGGCAGCGCTAATCCCCAGGCTGTCTCCTCTGCCCAGTGTGCACAGCAGGCGTCAAGACCCAGCCCCAGCAGCCGCCGCATCCAGAGTTTGGGAGATGAATGCGACGGCCGACTGAGGGCAGAGTTCGACTTCTGATCCGCACACTGGACAGTTTGGTCTATGTGGGTCATGGTTTGTCTTAAGGGTTGTCGTCCGCCAGCTGGGCCGGCCGCATATGTTCCACGATATGCGCCCAGCCACGCCCACTCAAGCTGCGGAGGTATGGAGAGGCATGCGCTACTCGTTGCAGGTTTTCGTGTGCGTATTTTCTTCTTTCTTCTTTTTTTTTTGCTTTCGTTTTCTTTTATCAGCTTAGTTTTTATATACAAAATGTTGGGCATTATAATTTGGGCATATGTTATATATATATATATATATAAATGTTTGCTGTGCAAATATATATGTATAATGTATATATCGTTAATATATGTATGTTTTTTTTTTCTTGTAAAAGTATTTTTTCGTTATGTGTCGTTAGTTTTCTTTTCTTTTTCTTGAATTCAAGTGTTTCTTGCTTTATGCTCGTCGAGTAGGTTGTTCAGTTTTGCTTGTATATATCTTCAGTATTTATATATCAATATTTTATCTGTACATATTTATTTCGTCATGTTTCGACCTTCATTTCATTTTGTGGAAAATTACAAAAATTTACATGACCTAACACAGCCGATCGATCGATCGATCAGGTCGGATCAGATCGGATCGGATCGGCTGTCTTATATATTGTACGAGAATTTTGTTTACATATATTTTCGCTTACATACAATATTTAGTATACGGGGTTTTTCTTTCCATTTCTCTTTTCTTTTCAATTTTTAAAGGCATATTCTTGTTGTTGGGCAAGGGTGGGGGGGTCAGGGGTTAGGGGTCAAATTACATTTGGTTTGTCAGAGTTTTGGGGTTTGTTTTATTGCACTAATCCAATTGACAACGCGAACTGTTTAGGTCGGCGGCGGGCCGTGCGGATAGGAGAGCATCGGCTCGAGGCTCCGGGCGAAGGTGTTGGAGAACATGCAGGTGTAGTCCTCACCGTGGGGCACCAGTGTTGCCACACCTAAAAGCAGCAGCA
Source organism: Drosophila repleta (assembly GCA_018903745.1). Taxonomy (NCBI): domain Eukaryota; kingdom Metazoa; phylum Arthropoda; class Insecta; order Diptera; family Drosophilidae; genus Drosophila; species Drosophila repleta. The sequence goes on from JAEIGN010000396.1 coordinate 8,567,207, forward strand.
TGAGCGCCTGTATGGGCAGCGAGGCACGTGCAACGCGCCCGAGGAATCGAGCACCGCGCGCCAGCACCGTGGTATTGATGACATCGCCATCGGCAGCATCGCCATCGCTGCGACTGTGAACGGGCCAACCAAATAGATTAGTACACAAATAGAGAACATAACATATATACATAATATATATAGCAACTATATAGGAAGCATGCTCTATACACATCTAGGATACACATTAGGTGCCAACTAGCGAGAGAGCATTTGTAGTACTTGTGCATATGTCTCTCTCTCTCTCTCACTTGCTCGAACGTAAATCAAAAGTCGTACGGAAAAAGAAACTAAACTACGGGAAAGTCGACAGAATCAAATAAAATGTTCTATTGAATATTTACTTTGCATTTTCAGTGTTGGGTGCGGCGGCCTGCATAGAAGAGGTTGATAATGAAGTATTATCCAAAAGCTAGATTGCCATACAAATGTAAAGGAAAAAGAAAAAGAAAAAAGAAAATTCAAAATTAAATGAAAATCAAATCATAAATTCGATACAAATTTGTCAACCAATTTTTCACACTTTTCATTTTCAGCCAATTTTTGTTTTTGTTCAATATTTCACTTACTTTGGTGCGCTTACAAAAATAAAAAGATTTAAACTTTGTTTTGCTTTTGGGACAAATTGAATTGGAATTGGCATTGGAGGTGGGGGGAGAGTCGTTGCACTTACCTCAGTTGACAACATTTGGAGGGGCACGCCCAGGTTGTCGCCCTCGTAGCCGAGCACGGCGCCCAGCTTGACGATGTAGATGCCGGAGAGGCGACGCAGCGATTGGAGGCGCAGTCGGAGATCGGTTAGCCTGGAAAGGGTTCTAGAATATTTAAAACATATGCTGGCGGCTCTTAGATTTGTCAGTTTTGATGAAGGGTTAGGATGGGCGGACGAATCAAATTTTGAGTACCAGAAAGAAAAACACAAAATAATCAAATACGCAAACAAAATAAACACAGCAAAACACAAAAGTTTATATAAGAAGCGAGAGGAAAAAGCAAAACTAATTTGTCGAACTAATTATAGTAAATGAACTAGCTAAAAAGGGCAGCCATAAAGCTACGTGAGGGAGGGGGAAAGAGAGATAGAGTAGGAGACAGAGTGTGTGTGTGTGTGTGGTATGCCAAAAGGATAGATGTTTCACAAACATTTTTAGTATAATTTTGGGGTGTTTTCAATCTTTGGATAACATATGTATGTGGGCGTGGCATATAAGATATAACAAGCCAAGCTTTTGGCATATCAAACGTATTAACAGGAACAAAGCGAATAAAATCTTTAAGAAACTGAACTAAAAATATGTATATAATATTGATGAATTGAGAAATCAAGTTAAAATGATTTTAAAAATGCCGAAAATTTGATTTTGATTGAATGGAATTTTTGAATATATTTTTTAAGCATTTTTAGCAAAACAATGGAGTTTTTAAACCTTTCAAATCCTTGGCTAAATTCTCATCACTTTCTGCCTTTTCATTATCATCTTTCTATAATTCATAAAATATTTATTTTTTCAGTGATTTTTTTATGTAAATTAATGAATGGAGAATTCAATGAAAAATATATTGAAAAATTTAGAGAAATTTGTTTTTGTATGAAACTAAATTTGGGAATCTATTTTTAAGGTAGTTTTGGTAAACTAAGGATATAAAGGTATTGAAAAATATTTCGGAATATATCTTTAAAGTATTTTTAGAATACAGATCAAAGTTTTCAACTTCTTGACTTAATTTTTATAATAATCTTTACCGCTTTCTATATGCCATAAGTAAGTTTGTAAGTTTGTAGAATCATTTCAAAATTAATAAATTTTCTAAGTTTTACACTAAGCTACAGGGGTTGAGGTAAGGAAAGAAAAGGAAGGAAAAGGGGGTTCTACTAATAGATAAGAGTAAGATGTTTACACATAAAAATGTGAAATGTAAAATGTTAAAAGTACATAAAAATAAGACTACACAAGATAGAGGTATAAAGATACTAATATATATTGAGATTATAAATGCCGCCCAACTAGCTCTTTATCAATCCCCGCATCTCATCGAACTACGCACATCGAACTATTCAGCAGAAACGGCACCCACGCATTCAGTTCGTTCCGCCCTCGGCACTGGCGACTGTGGCACTTACCTTTCGTAGGTGTGTTGGGACTGCTCCTCGGACCCCTCGACGGAACGCAGCAGCTGATCGGCGGCATCCTGCAGGCTGACAACGCGCGGCTCACAGCGCTCCAGCTCGGCGCGCAGGTCCTTGAACTTGTTGAACTTGGCCTCGAGCACGCTGCGCTCCTCGGTCAGATCCACCGGCTCGGAGGCCTTGATGTTCTTCTCGGTGCGCTGCAGCCAGTCGACCAGCTCGTCGATGGTCTGATGGAACTCGCTGTTGCCCATGAGGGCGGTCTGCAGGAGACCCTGCCATTTGGTGGCATTGATGCACACGTTGTTCCAGCGCTCGTTGTCCGCCTCGAGGCGGGAGCGCAGCTGTCGCGCCTTCTCCGTGTCCATTGTGTGGGTGGCCAGATGGTCGCCCACCACGTTCAGCGACGAGATGATTGACTTATGACTCTCCAGATCGAGCAGGAACTCGCGATGATCCTGGGTCACATCCTCCAGCAACTCGATATTCGAGGGCGGGCTCGTCTGCGACTTCTGCGTGCTCTCAGCGAACTGCAGCCACTGCTCCAGGCGCCACAGATCGTTGTCGATCTGCTGCCAATTGCGCTGCGTGCAGAGCGGACACGTTAGCCGGCCGACCTCACTGCATGGGCGACAGAAGTCAGAATTAGTAGAGCTAAACAGAGATTATAGTGAGCTTAGAGTGAGAGTGTAAGCTTGAGCTTCGAGTAGAGCACTTCAGCTAAAATCCAGGCAAGCACCGAGCTTTTGTTCTTTTTACTGTGCTCCGCCCTGGAGACTGGCAGCCCATGGCGAGCGGGCAATGCCAGCTTTTGTCTGGCGGATGACCACACACAACAGAGGGAGCACAGCAGGAGCTTGCCTGGGTGTTTATTATTGCGGTTAGTGACAGGTAGTTGATAGGCACAGGTAAGGAAAGGTCCGTCAACACTTACTGTATGCACGTGTATTTGTAGGCAGCAGGTAGCAGGCACCTGCTCGCCGCAGAGCCATCATGAATGCGCAGGTTCAAGTGAAGCATTTGTGTTGTGTGTGATGCAATAGTGTGTGTTTGTGTGTGTGTGTGTAAGTGAGAGCGAGACATAAAGCAATAAAACATGTTGTTAGCCATATAACCATATAAGTCAACCCAAACACACAGAAAATGCATTGAAAATATGCTAGCAAACTGTAGACGAGCTCTGGATATATATATATATATATACAGAGAGTATAATACTAGATAATGCTAAGTCTAATAACTGGAAAGTCTATGTCAAAGAAGAACAAGTCTAATCAGAGCTTTTAGTTATATATATATGAAATATATATATACATATATACAGTCGACTCTCGTTATTTGAAACCTGCGATATTTCGAGCCCCTGATGACTCCCTTACAAAATCTATTTATATTTCTTTGTATTTAATATTTTAAACATTCGATAATTCGTAATATTTTACAGATTTCAAAATAACGAAAGAGTCGACTGTATATATTTTATGATCATTCATTTCTAGGATCGTAGATAAGCAAATTCTAAGCGGAACTTTAATGTACAAAGAATATATTATATATACTTTATGATTTCTCAGATCTCTTCAATTTCTAGCAGCTTACATAAGCAATTTCTCATCGGCAGTTAAATTTATTGAAATTCAAATAAAAAACTTAAATATATTTCTGTTTAAATTTCTGCTAGTAAAAATAGTAATATTCATAATAAAACTTTCCAATTAGCTTACAAAATAATTAATTTTAAATTTATATTATTATATTTACTGTATAAAAACGTAACAAATTGACAATTCATTGAGATTTGAAATGGAAATTGAATATTTTATAGAAAAGTAAAAAAAAGGAAACGCTAATCTTGCTTTGCACTGAGAATCCACATAGAAAGAGATATGAACCACTTGGTAAGCTTGAACCAGATCGGAAGGAACGGATAGAACAGAATAGGCTAATCCCTGGAGGCAGCTTGCTACCTAGAGCCGATAATCGCCTCGAATAGTATAAAAGCGGATAGACCGGGAAAGGATCTACAGAGCGCAGTTTGCAAGTATATATATTAGTTAGAGCAATTACAACTAGTAGACATGATGTATATATATATAGTATATATAGAGATCAAGAGATATATAGCTTACCTTGCATTTTGATCGTGCTGTTGGCGCGCCTTCCACTGCGACTGCAGCGTATCGAAGCGCAGCGCCAGCTCTGACACGACATCGACTTGGGCAGCCTCGTTGTCCGCCTGGCACTCGGTGAGCAGCAGGTGGCTGAGATGCTTCACTAGCTCCGTGGAGGACTGGGCGTTGCCCAGCAGCTTGGCGATCTTCTGGGGACCCGGCTTGCGCGTCTTGTCCACAATGGTGCGCTGCAGCTCCTCCAGGTTGTGCCGGCACTCCACGATGGCCGTCTGCAGCTCCATGATGTACGCATCCTTGGCCGTTATCGAGGTCTCCCGCTGCAGCTGGGCCTGGCGCAGCTTGCGCTGCGAGAGCGTGCTCACCTGGACACTGGCATTGGTTTCATTCACGGGCAGAGCAGCCGCCGCTCCGTCTCGGCTGGCACGCGCCAGCCAAGTCGTCTTCTGCGTGGTCAGCGTCGTCTGCACCGTCTGCCAGAGCGTCGTGTATTCGGCGATCAGCTTGAGCAGGTGCTTCAGCTGGGAGGGCTGCTGCTTGGAGCGCACTTCGGCCTCCTTGCCCAGGGCATTGGCCTGCTCCACCTGCTGCTCGGCCTGCTGCAGCTTGCGCTCCAGCCCGTCCAGGCGCTGGAGCACGGCCTTCGGCTCTGTGGCCGCCGCCTGGTCCTCGGCACTGGGCACCTGCTCGAGGGCCTTCTGTATGTTGACCAGCGACTTGGTCAGCTCGAGATGGGCCGTGTTGAAGTCTCGCAACAACTTGGCGTCCTTGTCGATGGCGTCCAGCTGGGCGTGGCAGCGCGGTGTCAGCAGGCGCCACTTGCTCAGCATCACCTTGGTGGGCATCGTCAGCTTCTGTATGTTCTCGGGCTCCACGCCAGGACTCATGGTGAGCCGGGCGTAGGTCTGCTCGAGCTTGCGCAGGTTAATGGACTCCGCGTCGAGCTCCTCGAGCTTGGCGCGCAGCGCCTGCTGTCGCTCCTCCAGCTTCTGCTTGTTCGGGTACTTCTGCTCGCGCTCGAGGACCAGCATCTGGGCCTCCTGCTTGGCCAGCCACGTCTTCTGCTCGGTGGTCAGCTTGATGAGCTCCTGCAGGGAGTTCCAGGTGTCCAGTATGCGCGTCTTGCGCTGCGCCGACTGGCTGCAGACGTTCTTCCAGCGCTGCTCCAGATTCTGGGCGGAGGAGGCCAGCCCTGAGGTGTTCACCTGGGTGCGCCAGCTGTCGGCGTCGTTGAGCAGCATCTCGACCAGGTTGAGCACCTCGCCCACGTTGCTGCTGTGGTTCTCGATGGAGCGCTGGATGCGCTCGTGCTCGCTCAGCTTGGCCTTGATCACGTTCGGCGTGTAGTTCTCGAAGCTGAGCGGCTTGTCCAGCTGCGACTCCACCTCGAACAGCCAGGTGCGGATGAGCGCGATGCGCTCCTCCAGCCGCAGCAGCGTCTGCTTCAGCTCGCCAATCTTCGTCGCGCGCTGCTTGCACATGAACTTCAGTCGGTTCCAGCGATCGATCAGGGCGTCGCTCTGCTGCTGCACCTGGGTGCGCACCTGCTGTGCCTGGGGCGTGGCGTCCGCATAGAGCGTCTGCAGCTCCCGGCTCGTCGAGAGCAGCCATTCGCGCTCCTTGTCGCGCAGCTGCAGCTCGCCATTGATCTGCTGCTCCAGCTGCTTGGCCGCCTGCTCGGGATTGGCCATGGCGGCCACGTCCCCATCCCGCTCAACGCGCTCCTCCAGGCCGCGCAGCCACTGCCCGATGCGCGTGTAGCGCACCTGGTAGTTCGAGAGCAGCGACAGCCGCTCCTCGATGGCATTGATGAGTGCGGCGAGCTGGTAGTCCAGGTCGGCGTGCTGCTGCGAGAGCAGGAAGCTGCGCTGGCGTATGGCCTTGATGTCGTGCGGGCTGATGCACTCCTTCAGCTCCTCCTGGCTGACCGTGAGGCTCTCCAGCGCGGGCACCTGTGCGCCCAGCTGGACGCGCTGCGCCCGCAGTGCGACCAGGCGCTCCTCGATCTCGGCGGGCGTCGTGGGCAGTGAGTCGCCCGAGCTGCTGTCCAGCAGCTGCTGCGCCTTGGCGAACTCCGCCTGTAGCTGCAGCACGCGCTGCTCGTAGGCCTCCGCGAGCTGCTTGATGCGCTTGAGGAAGTTCTGCCAGGTCTCGAGGGCGGCGCGCAGGTTGCTGATGCGCTGGTTGATGCTCGCCTGCTCCATGCGCATGGCCGTGGCCAGGGCGTCGTCGCAGTACTTGAGCAGCTGCTGCTGCTGCGCCTTCAGCGTGGCGCTCTGCTGCTCGCCGCGCGTCAGCTGCAGCAGCAGCGCGTCGAGGCGCGCCTTCAGGTGCGGCACGCGCTTCAGGTGGATGTAGCGCAGCTGCAGCGCATTGCGCTCCGCCTCGCGCTGACGCAGCCAGTCCAAGAGCGCCGCCAGCTGCTGGCGGTACGCGTTCCAGCCGCTCACCCGGCGCTCCAGCTCGTCATTGCGCTGCATAATGCGGGAGAGAGTCTCGTTGTGGAGATTGGTCAGCGCCTTGTACTGCTCCGAGAGCTCCGACTCGAGGGGGGTCTCGGCCAGGACGCTCTGCTGCGAGATCAGCAGGTTCTGGTGAATGGCACAGAGCTGCTGCTGCTCGCGCAGGCTGCTGTAGTCCTCGGGTATGGCGCAGGCCAGGAAGGACTGCACGTGCTGCAGGTACTGCCGCCACAGCCGCAGCGCCTCCGAGCTGTTCTGGGTGCGTGCAAGGCGTGTGGACAGTCGATGGTACTCCTGGAACGTGTCCTGGAAGATCTTCTGCCACATGGCCAGCACCTCCAGGATGCTGTCGTCGGCCACGGCCGCAGCCACGGGACTCGCCAGCTCATTGTTGTTCTGATGGCGCTCGCGCAGCTGGCGCAGCTGCTCCTCCGTTCGAGCCAGCGTCTGCAGATGGGCGCGCAGGGCGGCCAACTGCTCCTCGCTCTCCTTGGCCGTCTTCGGCTCGCCACGCGAAATGTCCTGCGGAGCACAGCGAAAGAGATTCGTTATTAGTGACGGGCTTCGACAGCTGGCGTTGGCAACGCTTTCTGCATGGCTAATTGGCCTGACCCTAATAAGCACAATGCGCTCTCCAGTTACAGCTGGCAAGGCAATGCACGGCTTCACAATGGGCCAACAGCCAAGCGAGCTAAGAACATACGGGAGTATACGACTGCTAGATACGCTATAGCAGCCATTTTTGGGTATGAGCTAAGGAGCTAAAGAAACTGAATCTTAGAGTAGGAGTCGTCCTCAAACCCATTTGATCTGCATTCATACAGATGGACAGACGGGACTAAATCAGCTCAGCTTGTCTCCCTGATCAAGAATATATATACTTTATGGAGTCTGCTACGCCTCCTTCTGCCTGTTTTATGCATTTCAACTAAACTAATATACCCTTTTTTCTGTATGTTTCAGAATATGTATATATATATATTTCAACAAAACCAATATACCCTGCGTTGTCCCATTTACAGGGTATACAAAACGTTGCAACTCTTTCCGCCAACTGGCAATGACCTCATGCAAGCAAAACTCACACCTGAGGAGGGGAGGGGGGGGTCTGGGCAGCAACTTGTCGAAGGTGGCAGACACCAGAGACTCGCGCGTCTGCTTGGCATGTAAATTTCAAACGGTTGCACAGTGGTGCGAGAGACTAACAAGCTAACTGCGGGCGGAGCCCAGCTGCTCCACCAATGGCTTTCCCGTTGGCTATTTTCCGAATGCCAGCCAACTCCGACAGCTGCCACGGGTTTCATTTATTTATAGAAGGGGCGTGGTCAATAAAAATTAAATATGCTCGCACTCAAACCTCAATTTACGCCCCGTTGTTCACAATCAATAATGACCACTGTCAGCATACATATACCTATATCTCTATGCATATGGGGAGCGAAAGTTTTTCAACTTTTAACCCACTTAAAATAGCGTGTCCTTCGTATTGTATTAGCAACAACAACAACAACAAGTGTCCGCGCCTGCTCTTTGTTGTTGTTGTTGTTGTCACCACTGTGGGAATTTCCGCACGCCACGCTCTAGCCCTATGCTAATCATCGTCGTCAGAGCTCTCTCCAATCGATAGCTGCCATTGCGGCCTGTCCGCTTGGCCGCATTCAGTTTGTGGCCTGCGCTCACCTGCTGCACATTGTTGAAGTAAACCTTGGCCTGTGTCACTTCCTTGTCGAGCTCCTTGCGCTCCTTGTCCTGCGTCTCGGCCACGTTCGCCAGCGTCGTTATGGCATCCTTGCACTCGGCCAACCGCTGGCCCAGCGCATCCAGCTCACCCTGCATCAGCGAGGAGGCATCCAGGCCCACATCGGCTGCGATCTTCGCCACAATATCGCGCAGCTCCAGCAGCCGATCATTCTGTGTGCTCAGATTTTCTTGGCAGACCTGTGGGTCAAAGCAAAGAAAAACCAGTTAAGAAATGGTCCAATGTTACGCTGTTGTGCTATACATATATTATAATAAACGAGTATATGCATATATTGAAATAGATTAAAGATTTTGAGTTGCATTTCAAACTAGTTTTATAACTTAAGAAATTAGTAAACAACCAAAGTATTTTAGTGGAAATTAATTTGGTTTGTCTTTTCTTTAATTTTATATTATATTATAATTTATTTTATATTTATTATTAATTTTTAATTTAATTAACTTTATTATAACTTTATTTAAATATTTTATATTTTTTTATAATTTATTTTATGTTTATTATTATTTTTAATTAATTTAAAAATTTATTTCAATTTAAAACTTAAAAATAAATTCGCTGATAAAAAAGTTAATCATCTTTAAGTATTATTTATATCTTTTAATTCCCTATCTATAAAAGATCTTTAAAAATAATAAATCAGCTAAATTTTTAATCTAATATCTATAATATATTTAAATATATTTTTTGCAATTATTTAATATATGTATATCAAGAGCATACTTTAGTTCTTTATTTTCCACTCCCTTCAATCTAAGTATCCCAACCCCACGCCCATCTCAGCTAAAAGCTTTCTCTTAGTACGATCAACCATATGCCTAAGACAACAGATATTTCTATTGTATTTCTAGCACATCCCAAAGTCTCTATTTCAGTTTTTAAATGTCAACGATATATATATATAGCATGATCAAAGTACTTTTCGCTTAAGCCGGCTGGGTTATGTAGTTAGGCCTAGTTAAGAGGCACGCCGCATGCTGCTTATCTCGCTCCCGTTCTAATTGCATTTCTATTTCTAATTAATGTGTCGGACAAGAGCGACGAGTGCGTGTGAGTGTGCTGCTCGCTGCACTTTCAATTTCAGTTTCAATTTCAATTTAGAAAAGAGGTCACCCGTAGGGCGCTCAGCGCCAGCTATTTAAATACATAAAAAAAAAAAACAACAACAACAGCGAGAGCTGCACACACACATTTAACAATTTATCAATTTATGATATCATCTGTGAAATATTTTGGCTATGCTTTTGCTTTATCACGAAAAACATACTTAGCACACGCCGCTGACATTGAAATGCGAGAGCCCAGATTTAAGAAAAATATTTTTGTATTTATCTACAGCTTCGGAGACTTGCTCAAGGCATATTCTAACAATCTCATAAGCAAACGATGTATATAAAAGTATATATATATAAATATAAATAGGTATGCCCATAATTTCATGTATTTGTTGAGCGAGCAGATAAAGCAGCTATATAAACACAGAGCTTACGCTTTGGGTTGATAAACTTCGCCATGTGAAGTGGCAGTTGTTGGCCTGTTGGGCTCCGGCTCTACCTAGGCACAAAAATAATTACAGCGCTTCGCGGCCTGGCCTCTATAATGACCCTAATGATCAATAAACACACATAAATAACAAAGCTATGCGTTAATATTTAAAGCAAATAAAACCGAAAATCAAAACGTAGTCCAAAGACAGAATTATGCTTATCTCCAAATTGACGATGATTGAATGCCCTAACAAATTTTGGCTTGTTTACAAAAATTCTTTTGTAACGGAGTGGAGTTCGATAGATGTTGATAAGGTCTCCTTGAAGGCAAAATTCTTTTGAATTTGTTATAGATTGTTTGTACATCTGATATCATTTATATATTATATTTACTATATATATTGCATTTTACAGATATTTTCTATATTTTATATATTAAACTAGATCTCTTTGCAGAGTGATTATTATTTGGAAAGTTCTTTTTATATCTTTTCTATATATCTTATAATTCTATATACATATATTGCAAAAGGTCAGCTAACTTTCTTGTATCAGAACTATATCTTTATAATACACATACACATACACACATATATCATATTCATATTCATATCCCATGATATCTGCTTTACAATTCCATGTACCCTTGGCAAGAGTGTAACCACTTATTTGGGCTGCCTGAGCGTTTGTCTTTCCCTATTTTTGTGTCAAACAAAATAATTTATGACACAAACAACCAATATACACTTACGCACACAAATGCATATCTATCCACACACACACACACACACACTTGTCTACACAAAAGTTAGCTCACTGGCAGCCAATTTCCATGTACTCCGTTACAGGCGATTACAGTGACGCGCCCGAAAATTGATTGGGCCGAGCGTTACGGCTGAAAATCAATGTAATTACAGCCGGGACCGGGCCCGGGTCCGGTCCAAGTGTGTATCGCAATTAAACGTCGGTGTTTTTTGCCGCCAAAAAAAAAAAGCAAAAAGTCGTAACGGTAACCCCACCCACAAGTACAACTCCTACAACTAGCATTTAGACCAATTACGAGTCACTTACCTTGGCATGTTGCATGGTCTCCAAGGGTTGCTCCAAGGACTTGACGCTGTCCATTTGCTGTTCGATGCAGCTCTTGACCGCTGCTGAGGCGTTCCGATACTTGTCCCAGAGCTCAACGGCTCGCTGGTAGCGTGTGCAGAGCTGTTGCAGATTCTCGGTGGTATCATTCCAGGCGACTACTGCATCCTGCACGGAGGACTCGATTTGCTCCACTATCTGCACATCACAGCTTTCGATGAGCGGTTTGGCGGCGCCCTTAAGCTCGTCCAGCAGCTGCTCCCGACTATGCAGATCGCCCGCAAGGCCCTGAAGACCGAAAGCGCCAAAGAAAATAAAATTTAATGAATCTGCTCGGAGCAACAATCCACGCGATACGCGCGCGTTTCGAAGTTTTAACGTCAACTGCGTGAGAAACGAAACTCAAAGCAAGTGCAATGCACGAAAGCTTCTTTTTCGAAGAGAGCTTTTTGGGCGTATAAGAGCTTGGGCACTGCTACGACAGCAGCAGCAATAGCTTTTTGTAATTTCGAACTGAGCTAAATTTAGCTTGTGGAATATTGAGAAGTTCGCGTCGCACTGAAGGTAGGCAGAAAACGCTCGCGATTTTATAGCGATTTTCGAGCTGCTGATAAGGATTGGCAAAAACCAAAACAATATTTCATGCCGAGGCAGGCAGGTAGCAATAGCCAGAGGCAGGTCAATTGTTTTCGGACCGAATTTCGCTCACAGAATAAAGTAAACAAAACAAACAGCTTACCTCCAATCGCTCGGTGGCCTTACGCAGGCGCTCGTAGTCGACCTGGCCGTGGACGCGTATCAGTTCCATCATGAAGTCCGTCTCCTGCACGGAGCCGTGCACCAGCTCCAGCTGGCGCTCGTAGCGCAGCCACAGGGTCAGACGATTGCGTAGTATGGCCATGATGTTGGTGCACTTGCTCTCGAGGAAGGCGTGGTCGTCCTGCAGCTGGGAAATGTCCCGCTCCAGCTTCACCGGCGACACGGACATCTTCAGGCGCATGGGCAGCGTGTGGAGCATCTGGCGTATGCGCATGATCTCCTGCCAGCTGGCCATGAGCTCCTCGCCCGCGCTCTGGCAGTCGGCGACGGCCTTCTCTATGATGTCCGCGCCTTGGCGCTCGGCGGACTCGCACTCATCCAGGATGACCGAGATCTTGGCCTGGTGCTTGCGCTGATTGCTGATGCCCTCGTGGATGGCCTGCAGCTGATCCCGCAGCACGGAGGCGAACTCCAGCTCCTCAGTGATCTGTGTCGTTATCTTGTGCGAGAGCGCGAAGAGTTCGCCTACCTTTTCCGGCTCAGTGGCCGGCTCCTGGAGTCCAATGCGGCCCAGCTCGTTGCCAATGAAGCCAACGCGCGTGCGCAGCACCTGGACGCGCTCGATGTACAGGCAGAGCTCCTCCTCGTTCTTGATGACGCCCTTCATGCTGGTCATGGTCAGGTAGATTTCCTGCAGCTCACGCTCCACCAGCTTCAGTTTCTCGTCGGCGGCCATGTCCTCCGAGGAGAGGCAGTCCACAATGTTGTGCTGTATTTGCTCGATGGCTTGAGCCACGGCTTGCCAGCGATCCTCGAGCTGGGCATGGAACTGGCGCTGCAGCATCTCGTCGGCTAGCGGTATGACCTGCAGAGATTTCTCCAGGCTGTGACCCGCATCGTTCCGGATGTTGTTGTGCAGCTCGAAGCGCGCCTTGATCTCCCAGAATTGTCGTATGTGGGGGATGGGCTGCTCCGTGGGCTGCTTTGGTATCTGGATTTGGCGCAGTTCCTGCTCCGCTTCGCGGACGAACGCCTCCATCTTCTCGGTCTGCTGCTCGTACTGCACCCAGATCTCCTTGAAGACGAGCAGGCGGTGCAGGTAGAGGGCCACCTCCTCGCGCAGCTTGAGCAACACGATCAAGGCATCGTTGGTCTCCTCGACCAGATTGGGCGCCTGCACCAGCAGCTGCATCTTGTTGGCAATGCCAGAGAGCTGCGTCATCTTCACATAGTGATGCGAGATGTCGTTGCTCAGCGACTGATAGAGCGTCGCATACTGATCGTAGTCGGCGGACGTAACCGCTGACAGATCCGGGACGCGTTGCTGCGCCACTTGGAGCCACTGCAGCTCGTCGCGCATGCCCCGCTCCAGGACGGTCCAGCGCGAGGCGGCCTGGACCAGTTTCGAGGAGCGCTCCGAGGCACGCTCCAGCAGCTGTGTGGCCTTCTGGTAGAGCTGCTTGTGCAGCTCCGAGTGCTTCTCGCGCGTCTCGCTGTCGATGTTCTCCTCGAGCGACTCCAGCATGGCGCGGCAGTGGCTCAGGTTGACGAAGAACTTGCGCTGCTTCTGCACCTCGTTGTTAAGCTGCTCCAGCGAGCTGGACACAATGGGACTCTCCATCATCTTGTCCGCCAGCACCGTGATGTTGGTGAACTTCTTCAGCGTCTGCTCGTACTCCTCGGCCAGCAACTGCAGCTGCAGGAGACGCTCCCGCTCGGCCTCGATGTTGTTGCCAATGTTCTTGCTCTTCTCGTAGGTGCTGTAGACATCCTGTGGCATTTTCTTGTTGGGGAAGTCACGCTGGAAGAAGCGTGCGGTCTGCATCAGCTGATTCAGCTGCTCCTGCCCGGCCACATGGGTCTGCTCCAGGTCATCGAGCAGCGCCAGCTTCCTAGAGAATGGATGCTCCTCGCTGACTGCCTGCTCGTAGCGCTCCTGCAGGAAGTCCAACAATGTGCTCACTTCTCTGTAGAGCAGCTCGAAGCTCTGCCACTTGTCCAGGTCCTTGACATCCTGGGCCTGGTTTTGCTGCGTCACCTGCTCCACGGCCTCGATGTGCTCCCTGAGCGTGTCCACGCACTCCGACAGCTCCGACTGCGTCGGCTTGTCCGTCCTGGCAAGCTGTCCCTCCAGCTGGCTGACATTCGCCTTGATTGTGCTCAGCTCATTGTTCAGCTGCTTGTAGTTGTCCAGCTTCTGTTCCGACGGACCCTCATTGGAGTTCTGGCGTATGAGATAGACGCGATACTCGATGGTCTCCAGCCAGGTGGAGACCTTCTCAATCACCGTGATGACCGTGGTGTGGATAACTGTCCTATCCCCGCTGCGTATGGCCGCATCCAAGTTCTGCAATCCTTCGTTGACCTCTTCCACCCGCTGATAGGTGGGCAGCTGCTTGATCTGCTCGGAGAGCGTGGCCAGGTGCAGGACATCGGTCAGCGGCGTCGGCTGCTGTGGCGTCGTCTCCTTAAGCTGCTTGATGCGAGTTCCAATCGCCTCCTTGGTCAGCTGTGCCTGCTTACCCGGACCCGGATACAGCTGCAAGCCCTCGCTTATGATCAGATCTTGAGTGGCTTGAATGGGCGTGCGATCCACGTTTGTGGTGCCCGTGGCAGCTATCCAGATGTTCTGTTCGTTCAGGTTGTCTGGGCCCGGCGTTATGGGCACCACCAGCTCCTCGGTGGGCGAGGCGACTTCCTCAATGGTCACCGAAGATGTGGGTCCGCCACGTGGCTTGCTGCCCTGCTGCTGCGAGGCAATGCTCACCTTGTTCTGCTCGACAATGTGCACCGGCAGATCTGGGTATTCGTCGTATACCGTCGTCTTTGTGATCTGAAGCTGCACGCGCTGCGGCGGCTTGTGGGGATCAGCCTCAACGGGTTCAAAGTCTGGCACGGGCGGCAGATGCGGCACCTCCTCAATCTGCTGATTGGTTGAGAGCACGATGCCAGATTCGCCCAGCAGTTCGGGTGCAATCTCCACGTTCACGCTGATCTGCGAATCTGGAGCTGGAGTTGGCTGTGGAACGGGCTTGCCCTTCGCCTTCTTTCTCTTTTGGGGCTTGGGCAGCTGCATAGTTTGCGTGTACTCGTACAGCGTTGGCTCCACTACGGATGCATCTGAGTCAGCGGGAATGGCCACGGTGGTCGTCACCTCCAGTTCATAAGGTTCAGACATGGACGTGGCTGTCAAGGAGTTGTCATCGAGCGAAATGGGCTGTGGCTCCTCGCGCGGAGTTGTCTGCACGAGGACATCGCTCACTTCGACAGGTGCTGCAGGCTGGCTAACAGGTTCAGTTGGCTCAGGCGTAACTGTCTGCATATGAGTCTCCCTGGTGACGGTGTCCTCCATGAACGTGGACTGCTCCCTCGTGGGCACGGGCAAGTCAATGGTCATGTCCTTGACCAGTTCCGTGACTAGAGGATTGATAACATGGTCGCTGCTTGACTCAGCCAAGCGCGGCGAGTCCTTCGGAGTTGTTTGCAGCTCCTTCTCGGTGGTGGTCGTCACAGTGGTTTGGCTGGAGATTTCCACCGTTGGCCGCGGCTGACCATTCTCATCGGTTTGCATTTCAGTGCTGAGCGTCTCAATGGGTTCGGGCTGCTCGTCGGTGCGCGGAGTTGTCTGTGCTTCGGTCTCGGCAATCTCCACAATCAGAGTCTGCGATTCGCTCTCCTGATTGGCTGGCTGCACATCCAAGCTCGTCTGCACGGCTGTCTCATCCAGCTTGGGCACGTGCTGTGGCGAGGTCTGGGACGATTTCATATCCTGTTCCGTGCCAGTTGTTGGGGGCGTGGCTGCACGTGGCGTCGTTTGTTGTTCCACATCCTCGAGAGCGGCCAGCTCCACGATCTCTGTGGGTATAACCACGTGCGTGAAGGGATCCCGCGACTGCTCTGTGGGCGAGGGTATGACCGAATCTTCAACCACCTTCACACTTTGGTCAATGTCCATGCTCGACAAGTCACTCTCCGTGCTTATCTCGACGACAGCTTCGTGGCGCAATTTACCCTCGGACTCCAAGCTGGTTGTATCATCGCGCAGCGAGTGATCGGATGAGAGCGGCACCTGTGACTCCTCCTCTTGGGACTTCTCCTTTTGCTTCTTCTTCTTGCGGCGCTTCTTCTTCGAATCAGCCGAATCCTCGTCAAGATTCTCCGACACTGACTTCTCTTCTGCTTCGTAGCCAGTTTCATGCGCTGATTCCGGCTCGGAAATGGGAGCGGCCACTGGCTCTGGCTCTGGTTGCTTTTCTTCCTCCTGATCTCTTCTCTTCTTTTTCTTTCGACTTCGCTTGGTCGACGCGTCATCATCCTGCTCCACAGGCGCCGTGACACTCTCCACAATGGTCATGGTCACCTTAGCCGCCGTTGACGTAGAAATACTGTCGTCCAGCTCTGCTGTCGGTGCCATTGCAACCTTGAGTACACCGGCTCCAGGGGTCTCCACAGAGGGCGCCGTTATCTGATAAGTCTTGCGCGGCGAATCTGCGGTGACTGCTTCCCCAGATATAAATAGCTGAGTGGCCACATTGATGTCCATTTGTGGCGTCGCCAACTCCTTATCGGCAATGTCAATGGGAGGCACTTCGATGACGGATTCTTCCACAGTTGATTCTGATGCTGTCTGTTTCGGCTTGACGGGAATTGCGGGTTTTTCTGTGGCGGGCAGGGCTTGTGCTTGCTCAGCTGCCAAGAAGGCTTCAATATCGGATTTTGGTTTAGCCAGAGGCTTCTCCGGCTTTGCTTCAGTCTTTTCGTGTGTGACCCCTGTCTCGAACTGGATCCTAGCAACTGTAGGAATTGTGGGCTCAAATGCATACAATTCCAGTGAGATGGAGTTGCCAGTCTCTGGACTAGTTGGCCAGATGGTCTCTACAGGCATTGATGTCTCTGGACTGGCAGCAGCTGGCGCTGGTGCCAGCTCCTCGCCATGATGGGAGAAGTCGATGTTTGTGGCTTCTAAATGATGCTCCAGAGGCCAAATCTCCTTAATATCTTCCACCACAGGTTGGCTCTCTGCTGATGTTGTTGTTTTTGTTGTGGTTGTGGTAGTGGTTATTTGAGTGGTGGTTGTGGGCTCTGTGGGTACTGTTACTGCAGCTTCTGCAACATTAACGGGACTGAGAGTTTCAACATTTACGATTTCTTCAATGTCTACTTGAGGTGCGGGCAATTCTACAGGTGCTGCTTTTGTCGTTTCTGTTGTAATTGCAGTTGCAGTTGTTGTTGTTGTTGTTGTTGTTGTTGTTGTTACTGTTGGTGATGTCTGTTCTTGTGTGGTTGTGGTGGTGGTGTTGTTGTTGGAGATGTTGATAGACTCAATATCAAATACCTGTTGCTGCGGTTCAACTGTCTGTGGCGACAGATCCGTGGCAACTTCTTCGATGACAACGCCTGGTTGCTGCATCATGTTCTGGAACTCCTCCTCGCTCACCACTTTGCCATTCACAGTGCGCACAATATTGACACTGATATGCGGCATCGTTTCCTCCTCAGTCACCTCAATCTCCTCGGGCTCCTCAACCACCTCTTCAGTCACATGCTCCTTGCCATCAATGATGACCACGCGCTTGATTATCTTGCGCGTCTTGCGTATAACCTTACGCGTCACCTGCTGCATGACCGTGTGTATGCTGCTGCCGTGCGCATCCTGTGTGGACTCCCCTGCTTCTGCCCGGAATGGCTGTAAATTGCCCTTCGCATCGGGACTCAGCAGTTGCTCGAACTTCTCAATAACCGGCTCCGTCTCGAATTCGCTGACAATCACAGCCTCTGGCTGCGAGCCATCCAACAGCGTGCCACGCGTTTGCTGCGTGACAACCGTGCTGTAAGCGCTCTGCTCTGGATCGGCCACAGTGTCCGTAGTCTGCACATTCTCCAGATTTATCTGACCCGTTGACTGCACTTCAATGTTACCATCGGCATCGCTGACTGTTTCAATGGAGCTAATCTGTTGCTGCTGCACGATTTGCTGACGAGTTCGCGTGATCTTCTTCACGACGATGTGCTTGGTGCCATCGGCACCCACAACCACCTCGGTTGTGGTTTCGTCTGGCTCCACAAAGGTCGTTTCGAAAGCTTGTGGCACGTTCTTCATGATCAGCTCAGTCGCTCGGTCAACATCGCCCTTGGGCTGTTGATGGTAGCGCGCCTCGATTTTCACATCCTCCGGCTGTTCGGGTATATTCTTGTTGAGCTGTGTGTCAATCTGTATCGTTTCCTGGCCATCCTGCACAGTCTGTGTGACCATTATGTTCTCAGTCGGTGCACGTTCTTTGACTGTTTGCAACGCGACTTCAGCAGTTTCGATGGCGGCCAAAGGTTGAGGTTCCTGGAAGCTGGTCTGCGCCTCCACATTGCTAGTTTGGATTTGCGGCTGTGGCTCTGGCTGCTGCTGCAAGCTCAGCGATGTCTGCGTCTCAACATAGACACCCGTGGGCTTGATCTCCTCTTCAGGCATAGAGCTAGAGTCGATTGTGTTCTCGCAGGACTCTATGGACTCTGGCGCTGCGCTGGCATGTGTAACAGGTGCCAGTATTTGGGCATCGGCCAGCACGCGTTGACGCTGAGACTCATCTCGCTTGGCCTTGCGAAGGTCCACGATGCGCTTCTCAATGGTAAAGATGCGCTTGGTGGCCACGGTGATCTGCTCTCGCAAGATGATGATAATGCTCTGCAACTGCTCCATCAGTGTGTCGGCTAAAGGCGCGACATCTGAGTGTGTTTGCAGCTCACGCGTTTGCTCGACCAACTCATCCATGGATTGTTGACGATCCTTCAGCGTGCGCAGCAATTGCTGACTGCGTTCCACCTGCGTCTTGAGCACATGCTCGTCGTTGCTGCTGTCTGTTGTGGGCTCGAACGAGGCCAACTCGGCCGAGACGTCGTTGATCCAGCGTTCCAGCTCCAACAAATGCCTCTGGTACTCGTCGATCTCCTCCTCGCGTTTCTTTTGGCCATGCATGGCGTTCTGTGAAAGTGAAATGCTTAATAACTTGCATCATATAAAGGTCAACTGATACTCACGGCTATCATGGAAATGCCTTGTTGTGTACGCCTCAACAGCAGATCGATGCGATCCACTGTCTCGTTTAGCAAACGCTCAGTGCCTGGGTCAGTGGGCAAGGCCTTTGCTTGATCCTTGAGTTTGAGAGCTTCTTTCTCATGTACTTCCAGATTGTTTTGGATTAGCTGTGCATCAGGTAAAACAAAGATGCGTTAACCAAACGATAGTCCCAATGACAACGAAACAAAAAGAATTAAGTCAAGAAAAACACAAATTGTGTTGAATGTTTATAAATGAACTAAAAGAAATTCGAAGACATCAAAAGGTTCGACTACTACATAGTATAACCATATGGGATTGTAATTATCAAAACTAATCAGAAATCCTCTAGCTGTAAACTATATAGATAGAGATATGTACGATCGTTTATGGAATGATGCGATTGTGTTATTTGACTTGTGTGACACACGCCAGCATCCATTAATCGTTTCTTAATTTGCAACTAATCATTAACTACGACTATATACAGTGTCAGTATGATTATTGAACTAATATCGAACTAAAAGTTAATATAATACTGAATAATACGTGCTTGAACAGGTGCGTTCCAAACGTAACATGACAATTACCTTCAATCCCTGTTGCATGCCCTCCAAGCTGCTGTGGTTCATGTTGCCGATGCCATCCTCGACGGTCGAGAGCGATTGTAGCAGTTCGTCGAGCTCTTGTGCGATTGTATCCTATATATATATATGTATATATATAATTGCATGTTGTCACATGTGTGCAATGTGTGAGGGAATATTAATAAACATGTTAATAAAAATAAACACGGCATTTTCTTCTCATCGAATAGCTAGTTAACATTGTAAATATTTGTCGCCGGCTTCTATACACAACATATTTACATGAAAGTGTTTAACAATATTTGTTTTTTTTTTTTTTTTTTTATGGATGCAAAGGCACGGTCATATATCTCCTTAGACATATATATATTTTTTGGCATAGATATATAACTGCATTTAACATAACGCATGCGTATATGGCAATACAAAAATCTTAAGTCTTAAATGATGGGCAGCAGAATATGATGGATGGCGAGAGGGACAGCGGATAGACAAAAGCACCAAATGCAATAGCTCCTGGAGGACTTCACTCGAACTAAATATAAAATATTCTTAATGTTTCTTTGGAAAATAATATGATTTTGATTGGCAAGCAGTAGTCTAGTATTCGGAAATATATATATAATCTTATAGGTATATTTTAAAAGCAAGTTAAAGAGAGCAGCCAAATCAAGATGTAGTCGAATATGCACGACTTGAACTTACCCTGTACCCCAGAGGTCTACAGATTCTAATTTATTTTTATAAAATTGAAAGCCAAGTTGAGATTTTGTAGAGCATACAGAACTACTGAATATTGTATATATTTTTTCGAATTACGCAAACTTTATAAAGCTCAAAAATAATCTAATCTGTTATTACAGAGTATCAAAATCCGAGAAATTACTACACGTAGTTGAAATATAAATATATAATCTATATACGCAATCTACTACGAATTATTTATCAAGTTTATACGGAATTTCTAGAAAATGTAAAAATCAATGAATAATCAGTTGATTTTTCAGATCGGACTGACAAATTAATCAAATTAATTATATATAAATACATACTTATTTTCTGGGCACTTCTTATATCTTCAGCCTTTTTTTGCAAACCTTTCTGAGCATTTTTTTCATGGGTACAGGGTAAATAAAAATAAGAGTTTAATGGAAAACCATATATAAAATTTCATACTGCTGTTTCTTTTCTTGTCTCGTAGCTCTGTAACTTTGTAGTTTCTTTAATATATTCAATATGTTTTATTTGTCTTTAATCTACTCTGCACTGGCACTCACAAAAATCATGTTTTTTTTTTTAAATTCTTTTGGCAGCCCTTTAAACACAGTTTCTTAGGAATTTGAGAATTTGATTTTGATTTCGCGGAATTGTGCTCGTTTCGCATTGAACTCGCGATCTAAACTAAAAGAATCAAATGCAAAACACACTTTGGCACTGGCTGAGATATTTTTGAGTAAGTAATGCGGGCTGCATTGCATGGATCTCTATTTTATTTATAGCGCAAATGCCGCCAGAACAAAAGGCGAAGGAAAAGGAAAATCGCTTAACATTTGGCGAGGGCTGCAGGGCGGCAGACGAGAAGGCAATGAACTCATAAGTTAACAATCTTGTGGTACATAAAAATGGGCATATTCTGCTAGAAAACCTGTGCATGGGGTGTGCACACTTTCGAGCAGCACTGTGCAAGTGCAAATCTCTGTGCAACTACGTGCCTGTGTGAGAGCGTGTGTGCGAGTGCGTGTGTGCCTATACGAAAATAAAACTGTGCAGAAAATGTATTTAAAATAGATTTCAATATACAAATATTTTTTTTAAAACGTGCAAGTTGATTAATATTTATTTTATTATGTTAAGTTTGACTCTAGAGCGTTACTACTAGAGATTAGTAGTAGCTAAGTGTTTACAACAGGTTAAGATCAATTAGTAAGGAACATTTGGTAATGCATCAATCAAACAACTAATCTAGGTAGAAGGAAATCGTGTACATAAACTTATATTTAATCTTAAACGTATTATTATATAAAGATGAAGTTCTTTTAGCGCAACAACACGTACAATACAGAAATACAATAATAAACAAAATGAAAACTTAATCAAATATAAATGCAAAAATCATGTTAACTTTCTTCTTTTTTTTTTTAACAAATTGAGTTACGTTAGTATATAAAGTATTTGTATAGATATAGATATTTTATGTGTATTTAATTTTTATTATTTTTGTTATTGTTATATGTTATTGTTTGGGCGCTTGCCATGCTGCCAAATTCCAACATAGCTGAGAACAGCAAAGCCATGGTCGACCTTACTGTAGGCCATTGCCAGGCTGCGTCTCTGTTGCTGGTGGCAGCAATTGACAGCTATTGTTGCAGGCAGTGCCGCAACAACAACAACAATTAGAGCGGTTGCCGTATAAAAGCCATGAACAAATACCAAAACCACACAAAAAAGCTGCAAATATTAGAATTATGAATAACTGAACGCTCAATGTGATTTTCACCTTCTGGCGTTGTTGTTGTTGTTCAAGCAAATCATTGCTCGATGTTGTTGTTGTGGTTGTTGTTGTCGTTGTCATTGTGTTGCTGCTGTCTGGCGTTGGTTTTGTTGCTGCTGCTGCTGCTGCGTCTGCCGTTTCACTGGTTGTTGTTGTCGTTACCGTTGTCGTTGTTACGACAGTTCGCTTAACGATGTTTGTGCTGTCAGCAGGAGCTGCTTCCAGCGGCAGTTCACTGGGCTCTTCGCGTGTTGTAGTTGTTGTCGTTGTCATTTCGGTAGCAACTGTTGCTGGCAACTCAACAGCAGCTGGTGCTGCTGTGAGTGCCTGCGGTTGCGGCAACTGCTCGGGCTGGGTTGTTGTCTCCACTGGTGTTGTTGGTGTTGGTGTTGTTATTGTTGTTGTTAGCTTATTAACAACAGCTGCTGCAACTGGCAAAATGACGCTCGTCGCTGCCAGAGTTTTAGCTTTAGTTGCTGTTGCTGCCGCAGTGGCAGCAGCGTTCAGCGTCGTAGTTGTGGCGCTCGCCAATTGGATTAGTGCGTTTGCAACGTTAGCTGAGTTTATAGCATTGGATGGGGTGGTGGGGCTTGTTTCGGGTGTTGTTGGGGGTGTGTTTGATTCAGCTGGCGCAGAGGGCACCAGCTCAATGGTTTTAGTTTCGGTTAGAACAACATCCTTAGACTCTACTGTTGGTGCCAATTCTATTTTACCCTGAGGTTCGGCTTCTAAAGCCAAATAAGTACTTTGGTCCCGCCAGTGACCTACGCCGCCTGGCAAATCGGTTGACATATACTCCGATGAGCAGCTGCGGTTTTGTTCGTACTGAGCTGCGTCATGTTCGGGTGTGGGTGTTGCATTGCCACTGCTGCCACTACCAGGATCGCGGTCGTTCGGCTTGTCGTCATCGTCATGTGGCTTACGAACTTCAGGCACAGTCAGTTTATCCCCGTCATCATCGTCGTCGTCATCGTCATCACTATCGTCGTCGTCGTCGTCCTTCTTGTTGTCTGGTTTATTGATAACATCATCGGGTTTCTTGTCTTTGTCAAGTTTTGTATCAATGTCCGCAGCTTCAGCACGTTTCGGTCTGTCGATGCTTGTCTCGTATAAATCCGCATCTATGCTGGCCTTTTGCCAGTCATCCAGATATAGATTTAGACGCAACTCATCGATACCGCCGACAGGTGCTGTTGCTGGCACTTCTACCTTAGGAATGCTTACAATTGACGATGCATCTGGTTCAGTCTTATCTACAACGTTATCAGTTATCAATTTGCTTGATTCTGTAACCGTGGTCGTTTTCACTACAGTTTCAGTAATGATGTCAGTCTTATGCTTATCGTCCTGGGTTTCCTGAGTGTTTTCTAAATCCGTCTTAGTCGCGTCTCTAGTAATAGTGATCAGTAGTCCGTATGCATCATCTGCCGTTTGCCTATACTTCAAGAAACTGTCCTGACTGAGATGCCAGAATAGTTCACTTGGTTTTTCCGCTATTGATATAGGCTCTACAGGAGTCGCAATCGACTCCAGCGAGTTATCAATGAGTATTACTTTTTCAATTTCAGGTTTGGGTTCGACAATTGTTACTTCTTCAACTTCAGTTACTACTTCAGTTGCAGGTTGAATAAGCTCTTTTTCAGAAACTATTTCCTCAACTTTAGTTTGTGGCTGTTCCACAGGCAAGATTTCCTCAACTTCTACTTTGGGTTCAACGGGCTTTTCTATGTTCAACAAATGCAACTGAGCAATGGAATCATTAGGAAGGGGACGCAATAGGTTTTCTTTGTCAAGGTTCAAATTGAATGCAAGAATTTCTGAATTAATTTCGGGTAATGCTTCGGGTTCAATTATCACATAATCATCTATAAATGTGTCATCTTGGGGCGATTCTGCAATTTTCTCAGTCGATATTTTCTTGGGAATATTCTGTTTGAAAATTTCATACTGAGTTTCCATCACATTATATTTGGGATATGTCTGTGCTTCAAGTATTAGATTTCTTCTCAGTATATCTAAACTACTGGGAACAATTGTTTCAACTGTTTTAACACTCGTTTCCTTGGACTCAGGCTCAATTGCCAGGTCTGTGGAATGTGTTGTCACGACTGTTGATACATATGATGTTGGCTTTTCCTCAGTGGTCTTAACATCTTTGTGTGTGGTCACTGTTGTTGTTACATAGGTGGTTTTGGTTGTCGTAGTTGTTGTTTCCTGATTCTCAAGGTCTTGCTGTTGCTTAGGATCCTGGAAATCTGTTGTCTTGCTAACAACAACTGTGGACCACTCAGGTACAGCTGCAGTTTCTTCCTTGATCGCTGGGGACGGGAATACCTTTGTTTCTGTTTGAACTATGGCAGACCATGTTGTTGGTTGGTCTGTTGGAGATTGCACTGCCACTTCTTCAATGGCATTGTCAACGGGTATTTCAACAGTTATTGGCGATTTTTCCTTAGTTTCGGTTTCAATGGTTGTCACGATTTCCTCACCAGTTGAGACTGGTTTTTGACCGGGTTTCAATGTGGCAGACCAGTAGGACGTTTCGCATATGAAAGCATCACCATCGGATATGGGTTTGGTAATTTTCTCTTCAACAATTGGAGATTCCCTTTGCTCCAACTTTTCGACATATTCCGAAACAGTTTCAGCAGGTTTGGTGTCCTCAATAGTTTTGAATGGGGCTAATGGTGTCTGTTCAGGAGTTTTTACTGTATCGACTGAAGAAACAGTTATTTCCACATTTTCAGAAGAAATTTCTACTTGTTCAATATTATCCGAAATTACTTCAATTGTTTTCTCAACCAAAGTCACTGTTTTTACGGGCTCTTCAGTAGTATTGAATGGAGCCAATGGTGTTTCTTTGGGTGTCGGCTCTACGATGCTTACTGAAACAACAGACACATCGTCGATTTGAGGGGCTTCCGTTTGTTTAGAGGTTATCGATGTCTTCTCCTCTGTTACAGTTACTATGGTGCTGGCTTCTTCCGTAGTGATAAATGGAGCCAATGGTGTCTGCTCAAGAATAGGCTCTACAGTTTCAACTGAAACAACTGAAATTTCCTCGCTTTCAGGGACTTGCGTTTGCTTTGGTGTTAAGGACGGCTTTTCCTCTGTAAACGTTACTGTGGTGCTGATTTCTTCAGTTGTTGAGAATGGAGCCAGTGGAGTATGCTCGATAATGGGCTGTACAGACTCCACTTTAGTAACAGTGATTGACTCTGTTACGACTGGGGTCTCTATCTCATTGATAGGCTGAACGTCTTCCACAACAGTTTCCTTTGGAATGTCTTTCTCTGTTTTCTCCTCCAAAGTAGTTGTCCTCTCAGATGTAGAACTCCAGTTGACTGGTTCGGGTTCTTCATGAGGCTGATGTGTGGGTGTTGGCTCATGCCTATGCTCTGGCACCTTGATTCGCTGAGAAGTTTCCTTTTCGGCATTTATAAAGTCAACAATATCAGTATTAGCTGGTTTTTTCTTCGATTTCTGTTTTGGTTTCTTTGTTTTAGGTTCCGTTTCTAATTTAAGTGGAATATTGACTGTGTTGTCTTTAATTGGTTTTTTCTCTACGTTCTCAACTTTTGTGTGTTTGGATTCAATTTGAAGAAGTCGAATTTGCTGTGCAGGCTCTGGAACATTATGTGCAGCGATTGCCGCCCACGACATACCCGATGTGATCGGAACGGGTGCTGGCGCTGATGGGCTAGTGTCTTCTTCTGTTGTCGCAGGTTCTATTACAGGCAAGGGCTCAACAAACGTATTTGAAGGCTTAATTGGTTTTTCTTTTGGTTTTCTTGACTTTTTCTTTTGTGGCTTTTCTTCCATATTGGAATTTTGGGATTGTTGCGAACGGGAACGAGAACGATTTCGTTTCTTTGAAACTATTTCAAGGAAACCAAGGTCATCCTGCGGTACGACTTGTTCTTCAACCTTACTAACTTCGGTGACTTGTATAATTGGTCGGCTGACTATACGAGAAGGCCTCTCAATTACTACGTTGGTTTCCTTTAGTTTTGGTTCGGAAGAAGTCCACGCCGGAATTTCTGTATCAACTTCTTCATCCATTATTTCCTTCCAAGACAATGCAGATGGCTTTTGAGAATATTCAACCATTTCATCATCGGATCTCTCGATAGACGCGGGAATGATAGGATCAGGGAATTCCTCGACTAATACAACAGATGAACTATCAGGCCGTTCCTCGATTAACCTGGCTTTGGCTTGAGTTTGATTTTCCGTGTACTCAATACTACTTTGACTGTCGGATTCAGTGTCCTGATAGCGAATCTGTGTATTATTGGCATAACCCGACTTTTTAAGGACCTCGGCATAAGTCTCGGATAGGGACCAGACAGATGGTTTTGGTTTTGGCAAGTCGATATTGAAATCAGGAGATGTGGCTTGCTCTACCAACACAGGTTCTGGTTCTGTCTCGCGTTTATGTTCGTGAGCAACAACAGTTTCTTCGTATGTTGGTATAGGCACATCCTCCACTTTATCTTGCTTCTTTTCCTTTTTAGTCTTTTGCTTCTTTGTTTTGGGTTTGTGCTCTGCAATCGTAATACTTTGCTCGTGGCGGATAAACTCGTCAATGTTATGGGGTTCATCAATAGTTTCCGCTACCATGGACGACCATGACTGAGGTTGGATAGGTATTTCGTCAATAATGGTCGACGGCTGTATTACTTGAGCAGTCACTTCTTCAACTATGTTCGTCACATTCTCAACTGTAATTGTTGATTGCTTTGGTGAATCTTTCTTTGATTTCGGGTTTTCAGCCACTTCAAGTACATCAGGTACGGTCTCTTGTAAAACTATCGATGACCATGACAGGGTATTTGGAGAGCGTTCTACTGCAACATCAGTGTCCGGTGCTTTATCCATTTTTGATTCTTCAATTCTGGCGCCAACAGGATCTGAAACGTTGTCAGGCTTTATCTCCTTCTTAGACTTTTGTTTTTTGGGCTTGTCGTTCACTTGCACTTTCTCTTCTTTAGGTACAGAGTCTTTCACTTTAGGAGCTATAGGCGCTGTTTCCGGCAACTCCTTCGTGTGGTGAGTTTCAGTAATTGTTGTTTGTGAAACAATGGACGACCATGATTGAGGTTGAGATGGTGTATTCACCACTGATATGATTGGTGCCGGCTCAATTTCTCTCTCATGTACGTCGACAGGTATGGGTTCCGCAACAGAAAGTTTAGTGTCATGTTCGGGTTTAGGTTCCTTCTTTACCTTTTGCTTCTTATGTTGCACATTTACAATTGTCGAGAAATTCTGTTCATTGTGAATGAAGTCTTGTATATGTTGGGAAGGTAAAACTGGTTCAGATATTATTTCAGTTTGAACAGTTTCAGTAACTGTTGGCGAATTGTCAATTGTTTGAGATACAATTGATGACCAAGACTGAGTTGGAGCCTCGATGTTTTGAATAGTTTCTGCTGACTTCGGTTGAATGATTTCTTCAGGTTCTTCAACAACAATCGGCTTTTCAACTACGGGCTCTGGGTGCATCTTAGCCTTCTTCTCCTTCTTGGACTTTTGCTTCTTCGGCTTATCATCAACAGGAACTGCGACATTATCTTCTTTGCTAACGATTACTTCAACATCTGGAGAAGATGAAATCGGTTCAGGAGCTATTTCAGTCTGACGAGTTGTAGTTGTAATTGTTTGGGAAACAATTGTAGACCATGATTGAGTGTGGGACGTTGTATCTTCATAAGTTTCAATCGTCTCTGGCTTTTTCGGTTCCTCTATCTGTTCCACAACAGCAGGTTTAGTATCATGTTCTGATTGAGGGGATTTTTTCTCCTTTTTAGGCTTTTGCTTCTTAGGCTTGTCGTTTACAACTGTTGAGAAGTTCTGTTCCTTTTGGATGAAGTCTTGTATATGATGGGTGGGTTGAGCTGGTTCAGATATTATTTCAGTTTGAATAGATTCAGTAATTGTTGGCGAATTGTCAAGTGTTTGAGATACAATTGATGACCAAGACTGAGTTGGAGATTCGATGTTTTGAATAGTTTCTGCTGAATTCGGTTGAATTATTTCTTCAGGTTCTTCAACAACAACCTGCTTTTCAACAACAATCGGCTTTTCAACTACGGGCTCTGGGTGGATCTTAACCTTCTTCTCCTTCTTGGACTTTTGCTTCTTCGGCTTATCATCAACAGGAACTGCAATATTCTCTTCTTTGTTGATTATTTTCACATCTGGAGTAGATGAAATTGGTTCAGGAGCTATTTCGGTCTGATGAGTTGAAGTTGTGACTGTTTGAGAAACAATTGTGGACCACGATTGAGTTTGAGATGGGGTATCTTCACTATTTTCAATCGGTTCTGGCTCCTTCAATTCCTCTATCTGTTCCACAACTGCAGGTTTAGTGTCATGTTCTGATTGAGGGGATTTTTTCTCCTTTTTAGGCTTTTGCTTCTTAGGCTTGTCGTGTACAACTGTTGAGAAGTTCTGTTCTTTGTTGATGAAGTCTTGTATGTGATGGGTGGATTGAGCTGGTTCAGATATTATTTCAGTTTGAATAGATTCAGTAATTGTTGGCGAATTGTCAAGTGTTTGAGATACAATTGATGACCAAGACTGAGTTGGAGATTCGATGTTTTCTGCTAACTTCGGTTGAATTATTTCTTCAGGTTCTTCAACAACAATCTGCTTTTCAACAACAATCGGCTTTTCAACTACGGGCTCAGGGTGAATCTTAACTTTCTTTTCCTTCTTGGACTTTTGCTTCTTCGGCTTATCATCAACAGGAACTGCAATATTCTCTTCTTTGTTGATTATTTCCACATCTGGAGTAGATGAAATTGGTTCAGGAGCTATTTCAGTCTGATGAGTTGTGGTTGTAATGGTTTGAGAAACAATTGTGGACCACGATTGAGTTTGCGATGGGGTATCTTGACTAGTTTCAATCGGTTCAGGCTCCTTCGATTCCTCTAGTTGTTCCACAACAGCAGGTTTAGTGTCATGTTCAGATTGAGGCAATTTTTTCTCCTTTTTAGGCTTTTGCTTCTTAGGCTTGTCGTCTACAACTGTTGAGAAGTTCTGTTCTTTGTTGATGAAGTCTTGTATGTGATGGATGGTTTGAACTGGTTCAGATATTATTTCAGTTCGAACAGTTTCAGTAATTGTTGGTGAACTGTCAATTGTTCGAGATACAATTGATGACCAAGACTGAGTTGGAGCCTCGATGTTTGGAATAGTTTCTGCTGACTTCGGTTGAATTATTTCTTCAGGTTCTTCAACAACAATCGGCTTTTCAACCACGGGCTCTGCGATAATCTTAACCTTCTTCTCCTTCTTGGACTTTTGTTTCTTCGGCTTATCATCAACAGGAACTGTGATATTCTCTTCTTTGCTAACGATTACTTCCACATCGGGAGTTGATGAAACTGGTTCACGAGTTATTTCAGTCTGATGAGTTGTAGTTGTGATTGTTTGTGAAACAATTGTGGACCATGACTGAGTTTGCGATGGGGTATCTTCAAAAGTTTCGACTATCTCAAGGTCCTTCGGTTGTTCAATAAGAGTAGCTTCCACAACAGATTTGGTTTCGTGTTCAGGTGTAGATGATTGCTTTTCCTCTGTGGTTTTTTCGTTGTTAGGCTTGTTATTTACAATGGTTGAGAAGCTCTGTTCATTTTGAATGAAATCCTGTATGTGATGGATAGATATAGCAGGCTCAGATATTATTTCGGTATTAACAGTTTCAGTTATGGTTTGAGGTTCATCAACAATGGTCGACACAATCGATGACCAAGACTGAGTTGGAGCTTCGATGTTTTCTGCTGGCTTCGGTTGAATTATTTCTTCAGGTTCTTCAACAACAATCTGCTTTTTAACAACAATCGGCTTTTCAACTAAGGGCTCTGGATGGACCTTAACCTTCTTCTCCTTCTTGGACTTTTGCTTCTTCGGCTTATCATCAACAGAAACTGCAATATTCTCTTCTTTGCTGATTACTTCCACATCTGGAGTAGATAAAATTGGTTCAGGAGCTATTTCAGTCTGATGAGTAGTAGATGTGATTGTTTGTGAAACAATTGTGGACCATGATTGAGTTTGTGATGGGGTATTTTGACTAGTTTCAATCGGTTCTGGCTCCTTCGATCCCTCTATCTGTTCCACAACAGCAGGTTTAGTATCATGTTCTGATTGAGGGGATTTTTTCTCCTTTTTAGGCTTTTGCTTCTTAGGCTTATCGTTTACAACTGTTGAGAAGTTCTGTTCCTTTTGGATGAAGTCTTGTATGTGATGAGTGGTTTGAACTGGTTCAGATATTATTTCAGTTCGAACAGTTTCAGTAATTGTTGGTGAACTGTCAATTGTTCGAGATACAATTGATGACCAAGACTGAGTTGGAGCCTCGATGTTTGGAATAGTTTCTGCTGACTTCGGTTGAATTATTTCTTCAGGTTGTTCAACAACAATCGGCTTTTCAACTACGGGCTCTGTGATAGTCTTAACCTTCTTCTCCTTCTTGGACTTTTGATTCTTCGGCTTATCATCAACAGGAACTGTGATATTCTCATCTTTGCTAACGATTACTTCCACCTCTGGAGTAGATGAAACAATTTCAGGAGTTTTTTCAGTCTGATGAGTTGTGGTTGTGATTGTTTGTGAAACAATAGTCGACCATGACTGAGTTTGCGATGGGGTATCTTCACTAATTTCAATCGTCTCTGGCTCCTTCAGTTCCTCTAGTTGTTCTACAACAGGTATGCTTTCAAGTTCTGATTTAGGCAATTTTTTCTCCCTTTTAGATTTCTGCTTTTTAGGCTTGTCGTTTACAACTGTTGAGAAGTTCTGCTCCGTTTGGATGAAGTCTTGTATGTGATGGGTGGATTGAACTGGTTCAGATATTATTTCAGTTCGAACTGTCTCAGTAATTGTTGGCGAATTGTCAATTGCTTGAGATACAATTGATGACCAAGACTGAGTTGGAACTTCGGGACTTGCAACAATTTCTGCTGATTTTGGTTGGATTATTTCTTCAGGTTCTTCAACAACAATCGGCTTTTCAACTAAAGGCTCTGGATGACTCTTAGCCTTCTTTTCTTTCTTGGACTTTTGCTTTTTAGGCTTATCATCTACAGAGTCAACATACTTTTCCTCTTCCTGAACGATAGTAGTTATTGTTTGCGAAACGATTGTGGACCATGACTGAGTTTGAGATGGCATATCTTCAACAGTTTTCTCGATTATATCCGGCTTTTGTTTCTCATATTTCTCATGTACTATTTCAGCGGATTGATTTTCCTTTTCAGAAACTAGTGGTAGCTTTTTATCTTTTTTTGACTGTTGTTTTTTGGCTTTGTCGTTTACAACAGTGGAGAAATTTTGCTCTTTGTTAATAAACTCTTGAATATCATATGTAGATGGAACATCAGTGGCTTCAATATTTTGCGAAACAACTGACGACCATGACACTGCTTGGGATGGCATATCACTTTTATGTTGAGATGGCTTAAGTGTTTGTTCGTGTGATATTTTTTGAACTTCTGGCAGCTTCTCTCCTTCCCTGAAGTTATCCTGTTTAACATTCTTCTCAGGTTCCACAGTCTTCGGTACTTCCGGTATTGTAGATTCGCTAACAGTTTCAGTTACAGTTGTAGTTGATGTGACTGTTACTGTTGTCTTTGTATCTTCAGAAACGGCCGTTTCTAAAACCTTTTCGGGCTCAACGACTGTCGTTGTAGTTGATGTTGTAATGGGTTCAGCAACAGGAGCTTTCTCCACAGGAACTTCCTTTACAGGCTCTTCTTCCTCATCAGAGAATGTCATTGGTTCATCCATAACATCCATCCAGGAGCTGCTCGAATCATCTACAGGCAGGCCAGCATATGCTGGTTTCTTGGGCTCCTCAGGTTTCTTTTCAACTTCAACCGGCTTTGGTTCTTGTGGCACAGTCGATTCGCTAACAGTTTCAGTTACAGTGGTAGTTGATGTAACAGTTACTGTTGTCTTTGTATCTTCAGATTCTACAACCTTCTCGGGCTCAACGACTGTTGTTGTAGTTGATGTTGTAATGGGTTCAGCAACAGGAGCTTTCTTCACAGGAACTTCCTTTACAGGCTCTTCTTCCTCATCAGAGAATGTCATTGGTTCATCCATAACATCCATCCAGGAGCTGCTCGAATCATCTACAGGCAGGCCAGCATATGCTGGTTTCTTGGGCTCCTCAGGTTTCTTTTCAACTTCAACCGGCTTTGGTTCTTGTGGCACAGTCGATTCGCTAACAGTTTCAGTTACAGTGGTAGTTGATGTGACTGTTACTGTCGTCTTCGTATCTTCAGAAACGGAAGATTCTACAACCTTTTCGGGCTCAACGACTGTCGTTGTAGTTGATGTTTTAATGGGTTCAGCAACAGGCGCTTTCTCCCGGAACTTCCTTTCAGGCTCTTCTTCCCATCAGAGAATGTCATTGGTTCATCCATAACATCCATCCAGAGCTGCTCGAATCATCTACAGGCAGGCCAGCATATGCTGGTTTCTTGGGCTCCCCCCTTTTTTTTTCTCCTCCCCCCCCTTTTTTTTTTTTGGGCACAAACTTCCCTTAAAAATTAATTTAAAAATGGTTTTTATTTAAAAAATAATTTTTTTTTTTTTTTTTTTATTAAAATTAAAACCCCCCCCCCCCCAAACAAAACTTTTTTTTTTTTTTTTTATTTGTTTTTAAAAAAAAAATTTTTTTACAGGAACTTCCTTTACAGGCTCTTCTTCCTCATCAGAGAATGTCATTGGTTCATCCATAACATCCATCCAAGAGCTGCTCGAATCATCTACAGGCAGGCCAGCATATGCTGGTTTCTTGGGCTCCTCAGGTTTCTTTTCAACTTCAACCGGCTTTGGTTCTTGTGGCACAGTCGATTCGCTAACAGTTTCAGTTACAGTGGTAGTTGATGTGACTGTTACTGTCGTCTTCGTATCTTCAGAAACGGAAGATTCTACAACCTTTTCGGGCTCAACGACTGTCGTTGTAGTTGATGTTTTAATGGGTTCAGCAACAGGCGCTTTCTCCACAGGAACTTCCTTTACAGGCTCTTCTTCCTCATCAGAGAATGTCATTGGTTCATCCATAACATCCATCCAAGAGCTGCTCGAATCATCTACAGGCAGGCCAGCATATGCTGGTTTCTTGGGCTCGTCAGGTTTCTTTTCAACTTCAACCGGCTTTGGTTCTTGTGGCACAGTCGATTCGCTAACAGTTTCAGTTACAGTGGTAGTCGATGTAACAGTTACTGTTGTCTTTGTATCTTCAGATTCTACAACCTTCTCGGGCTCAACGACTGTCGTTGTAGTTGATGTTGTAATGGGTTCAGCAACAGGAGCTTTCTCCACAGGAACTTCCTTTACAGGCTCTTCTTCCTCATCAGAGAATTTCATTGGTTCATCCATAACATCCATCCAGGAGCTGCTCGAATCATCTACAGGCAGGATGCTGGTTTTGGGTTTTTTTTTTTTCCCAGGCCCGATATTGGTTCATCCATAACATCCATCCAGGAGTGCCCGAATCACTTCCAGGCAGGCCATATGCTGGTTTCTTGGGCTCCTCAGGTTTCTTTTCAACTTCAACCGGCTTTGGTTCTTGTGGCACAGTCGATTCGCTAACAGTTTCAGTTACAGTGGTAGTTGATGTGACTGTTACTGTCGTCTTCGTATCTTCAGAAACGGAAGATTCTACAACCTTTTCGGGCTCAACGACTGTCGTTGTAGTTGATGTTTTAATGGGTTCAGCAACAGGCGCTTTCTCCACAGGAACTTCCTTTACAGGCTCTTCTTCCTCATCAGAGAATGTCATTGGTTCATCCATAACATCCATCCAAGAGCTGCTCGAATCATCTACAGGCAGGCCAGCATATGCTGGTTTCTTGGGCTCGTCAGGTTTCTTTTCGACTTCAATCGTTTTCGGTTCTTGTGGCAGAGTCGATTCGCTGACAGTTTCAGTTACAGTGGTAGTTGACGTGACTGTTACTGTTGTCTTTTTATCTTCAGAAACGGAAGATTCTGCAACCTTCTCGGGCTCAGTGACTGTCTTTGTAATTGGTTTTATTTCTGATTCAGTTGGCTTCTTTTCGGGCTCCAAAGTCTTTGTTTCTGTCGGAAGTGTGGAAGTTACAGGTGTAGAAGTTGTCACTGTAAAATCTGTTTTAGTGTCTTCTGGAACTGAAGCATCGGATTTCATTTCTTGAATAGTATCTATTATCTTATTTATATTTGCTTCATCACCATTTTCAGGAAGTAAAGGTATTTCCACCTCATCCTCAATTAACTCTCTCCAAGATTTATGCTCAATAACAATATCATCTGCACCATCGTCAAGCATATCAGCCCATGACTTATGGGTTTTGTCCTTAGCATCATCAGTGATATTTTTGCTTGGAACATAATCGAAAGTATCGATTTCAGAAACCAGCTGAGGCAGCATTGAAACTTTTTCTGGTTTTCTAGAAGGAACTGGTTGGGGAGACGCCTTCTCTGTTTCTAGAAAGTCGACAGTTTGCTGGCTAGCTACTGAGGCCCAGGAGCTTGTGTGCTGCTCCTGAGTACGCACGTCCCTTGATTTCTTCTTATCAGTGCGATCTACTTTCCCATGTTTAACAGACTCTGTTGGTTTTTGCTTTATATCCACCTTTTCCTTTTGTGGCAGATCAGTCATTTTGTCTATTTGGCTGGCAATCTGAGCCCAAGTAGTTACCCCGTTATCATGAACTGGGGGCAATGTGCTCTCAATAACATCACTGTCAGATGTGGATGATATACTGGGTTCTTCCCTTTTGGCCTTAGGTTCATTAGTTTTCTTGTCATCACTCACTGCAACATCGGTTCTCACTCCCTTCTTCGGAATTCTTTCCTTTCGTGTTCTAGGCTCAGGTTTGTGCTCTTCCTTCGGAATGGCAATTGGTTTTTTGCGTGACGCTATGTCATCAACAAATTCTCCTGGTTTTTTAAGCAATGCAGCCCAAGAAAAGGAATCTGAAGTACTCGGTACAGGTTTTTCAACAGTTATCTGCTTTTCTGAGTCAGCCTCGATCGGAATTATTTCTTTAGCTCTAGGTTCAGCTATGATTTCCACTTTGTCTGGAACTTGTTCCTTTTTAGATATAGCTCGTTCCTTCTTCTGTGGCCGAACCTTACGTGGCTTTTCCTGTTCCTGATGATCTGGTTCTGTTTTTTCCGTTGAAGTTGTCAATGCACTCTTAATATGCGTCACAGTTGTATCAACCCATTCGCCGGGTCTCTTAACTAGTGAAGCCCACGAAAAGCCACTCGACTCGGGCTCCTTAGTTTCTTCGGGCTTCGTAAATTCCTCAA
The DNA here is from genome assembly GCA_018903745.1 of Drosophila repleta. NCBI lineage: Eukaryota > Metazoa > Arthropoda > Insecta > Diptera > Drosophilidae > Drosophila > Drosophila repleta. Next base: position 8,602,502 of record JAEIGN010000396.1, read on the forward strand.
CCTTTGAAGTCTTAGGTTCTGGAATTACCTTCGTATGTGTTGTGATCACTGCTACTTCAGCTTCATGTTTTTCATCCTCAGAAGTGGTTGATACTTGCTCTTGAACAGGTTTTTTGGTCTTCTTTGATTTTTTAGTTTTCGTAGTTTTTCGTTCAGGTTTTTCTTCCTTTTTGGGTTTTTCATCTATTATTGTCTCTGGATGTAATACGTTCTTTTTGGCCACTGTTGTATCAGTCCATTCTCCAGGTCTCTGCACTAAAGCAGACCATGACAATTCAGATGGTTTTGCAACTTCGCGTTCATCAGATGAGGGTTCTTTTGAGCTAGTAGTTGCAGGCTTTGATGAATCTGTACTCAAACTTTCTTGGATTTGTTCCACGGGCTTGCGTTGTTCTTGTTTGGGCTTCTTCTTTTGCTCCTTCGGCCTCTCCGTCTTGGGTAAAGGTTCAACTATCTCCAACTTTGATTCCTGAACTGTAATAGTCCTTTCAGAAATTTGTAACGTAGAATTTTCGCTTGCGCTAAACAAAACGTCAGCATAGGACTTTCCATCTCTATTGTTTTCCCAGACACTTGGTTCTGTTATTACATCTGAGTCCACAACAAATGTGGGAGGTTCTGGACCAACAATTGGAGCTTCCTGTGGTAATTCATCTGCAGGTTTCTTTGATTTCTTAGCCGGCTTAACTTTCTTCGGCTTCTTTGGAAGTGGCAGTTGTTGATCTGCTCTGCTTCGTGGAATGAACTCATTATATACTCTCTCATTGGCAAGGAATGTGTGCGTTTGATCTGCATATGTATGCCTTAGATATGAAGGCGTAAATTCTGGAGCATCAGCGGACAATGTTGATATGAAAACTGCACTTCCCGAACTAGGTGAAGATTCCTCCAGCACGCTAGACCAAGTGTCAATGGGACCTTCAAGAGTCAAGTTTGAATAGGCAGGACTATTTTCAGAGTCACTGTCTTGTTCCTGAATTTCGCTAACAGTTTCAGTAACTGTTTTTGTGGTCTCTACGATTTTCTTCACGTCTTCTGAAACAACCTCGGGCTGAATGACTGCACTGTTGATGGAAGTTGAAATGGACTCAGTAACGGGAACTTTCTCCACTGGAACTTCCTTTACAGGCTCTGCTTTCTTTTCTTTAGTAGATTGTACAGGTGTCTTTTCTGTTTCCACTGTTTCCGGTTCTTTTGGCAGGGTAGATTCGCTAACAGTTTTAATTACGGTCGTAGTTGATGTAACCGTTACTGTTGTCGTTGTATCTTCAGATTCTACAACCTTCTCGGGCTCAACGACTGTCGTTGTAGTTGATGTTGTTACGGGCTCAGTGACGGGTGCGTTCTCTACTGGAACTTCCTTTATAGGCTCTTCTTCCTCATCAGAGAATGTCATTGGTTCATCCATAACATCCATCCAAGAGCTGCTCGAATCATCTACAGGCAGGCCAGCATATGCTGGTTTCTTGGGCTCCTCAGGTTTCTTTTCAACTTCAACCGGCTTTGGTTCTTGTGGCACAGTCGATTCGCTAACAGTTTCAGTTACAGTGGTAATTGATGTAACAGTTACTGTTGTCTTTGTATCTTCAGATTCTACAACCTTCTCGGGCTCAACGACTGTTGTTATAGTTGATGTTGTTACGGGCTCAGTGACGGGTGCTTTCTCCACTGGAACTTCCTTTGCAGGTTCTTCTTCCTCATCAGAGAATGTCATTGGTTCATCCATAACATCCATCCAGGAGCTACTCGAATCATCTACAGGCAGGCCAGCATATGCTGGTTTCTTGGGCTCCTCAGGTTTCTTTTCAACTTCAACCGGCTTGGGTTCTTGTGGGACAGTCGATTCGCTAACAGTTTCAGTTACAGTGGTAGTTGATGTAACAGTTACTGTTGTCTTTGTATCTTCAGATTCTACAACCTTCTCGGGCTCAACGGCTGTTGTTGTAGTTGATGTTGTAATGGGTTCAGCAACAAGTGCTTTCTCCACAGGAACTTCCTTTACAGGCTCTTCTTCCTCATCAGAGAATGTCATTGGTTCATCCATAACATCCATCCAGGAGCTGCTCGAATCATCTACAGGCAGGCCAGCATATGCTGGTTTCTTGGGCTCCTCAGGTTTCTTTTCAACTTCAACCGGCTTTGGTTCTTGTGGCACAGTCGATTCGCTAACAGTTTCAGTTACAGTGGTAGTTGATGTGACTGTTACTGTCGTCTTCGTATCTTCAGAAACGGAAGATTCTACCACCTTCTCGGGCTCAATGACTGTCGTTGTAGTAGATGTTGTAGTGGGTTCAGCAACAGGCGCTTTCTCCACAGGAACTTCCTTTACAGGCTCTTCTTCCTCATCAGAGAATGTCATTGGTTCATCCATAACATCCATCCAGGAGCTGCTCGAATCATCTACAGGCAGGCCAGCATATGCTGGTTTCTTGGGCTCCTCAGGTTTCTTTTCAACTTCAACCGGCTTTGGTTCTTGTGGCACAGTCGATTCGCTAACAGTTTCAGTTACAGTGGTAGTTGATGTAACTGTCACTGTTGTCTTTGAATCTTCTGAAACCAAGGATTCAACAACAGATTCCTTCTTAACTAGAATTTCCTGCGTTGGTTCCTCTTTTACTTTCTTGGGCTCTTCTGGTTTCTGTTCAGGTTCCACAGCCTTGGGCTGTTCTACTGTTACAGATTCGCGGACTTCCTTCACAATTGTAGTTGGTGCTTCAGATTTAGTTTCCAATGGCTTTGTATCTTCTGCTTGCGGTGTTTCAGGTTTGGGAAGAATTGCTGCATGAAGATTTTCTGCACGACATTGCTCAATTGTATTATATTTTGGAACCTCGTAGTTATAAACGGAAGCCTCTTCCTCGTTGATTGCTTTGTCCACAGGTTTTTCAACGGGGGAAAGTTCTTCAATTTTAACTACGTCAGTTTCAACGATTGTTTTGGTTTCGATCAACGGCGACTCAACCACCGTTACGCGTTCTTCAACAGAGTGTTGCTGCTCTATTGGCGCTTCTTCAGGTTTAGTTTTAACAATGTTGAATTTACCCTCAGCCGTATTATACAAACGGATATCGTATTTAGGAATTTCAAATACCCTGTTTATTGTTGTGGAAATCTCCTCAGGACTAGAGATGTTTGTTGTTGTTGAAACTGTCTCGGTTTTGATTTCAATTATAGGTGTCTTAACTGGAGAATCATCAGGGGGTTTCGTAATTAACTGTTCCGCGATAACTTGTTGTTTTTCCTCGGTTGGTGTTGAAGATATTTCCGGAGATTGCTTAGTATTGATTATGTGATAATACCTTTCAGCAATTTCAAATGAAGACATATCGTATTTGGGAATTTCATATATCTTATCTTTTTCAGTGGGTATTTGTTTGGGAGTTGGTTCAGGGGAGTCAGCAATAAAGGTTTCTGTTATAACAGAGCTTACCGTACTTACAACCGGTATAGATTCTTCTGCAATAATTTGCTGTTGATCAGATAACAAAGGTAACGGAGTCTCTACAGATGTGGGCTTAGACTTGATTGTGTGATAATTACTCTCAGCAATATTGAATTGAGATAAATTGTATTTGGGAATTTGGGAAGTTGGAATATTAGTGATATTTAAAGTGCTTACCGTGTTAACCACAAATGCTTCAGCAGTTAATGCGCTTGGCTTGGCAGGAACAATTTGATTAGCAATATTAGTAGGGTCAGGGAGTAACTGAGTATCACATGGAATATCAATTTGCGTTTCTACTTGAGTTTTAGAAGGAGTTTCTGGCGTTGCTTGTATTTTTTCACTGTAAAGTATATCGGCCTTGGCATGATCAATGGTCTTTGCTTTGGAAATCAATGATGTATCTTGAGAAAGATTCTGCACTAAATTCACTAGAACATTGTCTGGTGAAGGAATTGGGGCGAAAGATGGTATTTCAACTGCAATAGGTATTTTAATTTCATTACCTTTACTTTCTTCAACAAGCACCTGAATAGTTTCTTGCTTAATGAACTCTTCAGGGATCGCTGGCCGCTTCTTCTTGTCTTTCTTGGACAGTTTCTTTTGAATATCTTCGAATAGTTTCTGCTCTTCTGGACTTAAATCAGATGGGGGCTCACTACTCTTTTCTACAACCTTTGGCTTATCAACCTGTTCTATTGGAATTTGCTCATCCTTTTGCTGACTCAATGAATCAGTAATTGACACATCAACAGATTCGACAACTTCTGGCTTGGATTCTGCGAACTCAACAATGGAAGTCTCCCTAGTTTCGGCAGTTTTCTGCAGGGACTCTCGGTTTTCAGTAACAGTCTCGGTCACGCGAAGACTAACCTCCGGAAAATCTAGATGCATTTTCACGATAGGAGTCTTCAGTTTCTCTTCATGAGTGATGAGAGAAATTTTCTGTACAGTGCCTGGTGGGTAGGCTCCGTCAATGCCTTCTCCAACGAAAAGAACATTTGTGCCATCTTCGGTTTCGAAGCTACGTTGACGGGTCGTTGTAAGGATTGTATTTTTGGTCGTTGTCGTGGTGGTAGTGGCAATGCGTGTTGACTCGTTCAGTGCCCCGTTCGTCGAAGTATATTCTGTGGTGACAGTCGGTAGTTCAGTTGTCTCAATATCTACAACCTTGACACCAGATTTGCCTGTCGTAGCCCTAATGCCCAACTCAATATTGGCACCAACATCAGCAAATTTACTTTCAGTGCTAGATGTGACAACAGGTGGAGCTGTCTCCAGCCTTGAGGATACAATGGGACTAGGTGATCTCTGATCGGGCATTTCAATACTAGATGTAACTATAACATCGCTAGGTGTGTCGCTTTCGGTCAAAACTATACGTCCGTCATTTGTAATGCGCTTAGTTATACGCATTGTACGAATTGTTGTTGTTTTGATGATAGCCCCATCAATTTGACTAGATGTAGTTGAGGCTTCACTTGGTAACTCGGATATGGTTGGAGAGGCTTCTCGCACAGTGATTGGTTCGCTTATTGTGCTGCTCTCTGTCGTAGTTTCACCATCTTCGTTCAACTTCTTGACAATTTTCGTCGTACGCACGGTTGTTGTTTTGGTTACACCACCAGCCTCTTCACTTGTTGGTTCAACAGCAACTGGAGATGGCTCATCAGGCGTTTGGCTTTCCTGAACTTCACCGACGGTCTGTTTATCAACATTTTGGGCAACTTTCTTAACTATTTTTGTTGTCCTTGTAATTGTTGTCTTAACCACATCATTGTTAACGGTGGCGTCATAAGGTTCAGATACGGTTTCGCCACTAATATCAACAGTTTGTTTAGGTTCATCTTGAACTGGAGCAACAAGTTCCTGAGTAGCAATCACAATATCCGCAGTTGGTTTATGCGCATCTTCAATTGGAGCCGCCTTTTGCTTATCCTGTTTCTTTGATTTACGCGTCTTCTTTTCAGGTACAGGTTCAGCTGTCTGCTGCTCAGAGGCAATGAAATCCAGCGTAGTTGACTTGATATTCCTACTCTCCGGCAACTCTGAAATAGTCGGCGCTACCAATAGAAGTTCTTCAATTTGTTTTGGCTCGAGAGCTGCAGGTGCATCTGAACTCTCAACCACTGTTGTTTTATTGACAGCCTTTGTAGTTCGCGTGGTGGTTGTTCTTGTAATTCCCTCACTGTTCGATTCAGTTGTGACCGATTCAGCCACTATTGGAGCATCCTGAATTATGGTTTCCACTGTCTCCAAGGCAGGTTCTGAAGTACTACTGTGATCGCTAATAGTTTCCGAGTCCTGAGTAATTTTCTTAACTATTTTTGTAGTACGCACAATTGTGGTTTTCAAAACAGAACCATCTTCGGTTTGTGAAACATCAACACTTGACGACTTCGTTTCAGGTGCACTCTCCACTTCGCTAATAGTTTCTGTGACGAGTTCCTTTTCTGGTTCAGACTTAGCATTTTTAATCGTGCGAATAGTCGTCGTTTTGGTTGTCTTAACTACACCCTCATCGCTGACCTCGCGACTGTTCATCTCAGATTTCTCAACTTTGGGCTCTTCTGCAGCTTCTTCGGCAAGCTCATAGGAATCCAGTGAAGCTACATCCGAATGAATTGATGTGGACATGTCCTGGCTATCTTGTTGGTTTATCTTTTTCACTATCTTAGTTGTACGAATGACCGTGGTTTTGATTAGACTGCCATCATCGCTGACAACAGATCCATCTGATGACTTAGTTTGTTTCTCGTCGGTTGTAATTGCACTTGTTGTATTCAGGGGCTCTGTGGTTTCTAGTGGTGATTGTGGCACGATTGTTCCGGCTACGTTTTGTGAAATGGGACTCTCTGCTTTAGGTTTGATTTCCTCACTCTCAGATTTCTTTTGCTTCTTCTTATCCTTTCTGCTTGGCTTTTGTGGTTTCTGTTCAGGTTCGACCTCCGCAATCTTAACAGTTTCTGTGACAGTGACAGTATCTTGTTCCTTTTTGTCCTTGCGTAGTGGCTTTTGCGGCTCGGGCTCAGCTACTTGCTCAGCTTTGTCTACAATTTCCTCGACAGCAAGTTGTGCTGCATCGATTATGTCGTCTTGAGATCCAATTGGTTGATCCAAAGCTGTAACATTCCTGGAAGTTAGCACTGTAGTTGGTAGTAATGTTATATCGCGTTCCACCTCGGGCTCATCCTCATATACTTCCTCGACAACTTCTTCGCCATCGGCGGTGATACGCTTGAGTATACGCTTTGTCTTGGTTATTGTAGTTTTTGTAATTGAGCCGCCCTGAACAACAGTTGTATCCTGAGTTGAACTTAGTCCCGGCACGATTATACTGCCGGGCACAGAGCTCGTCGTTTCAACTGAAGGTAAGTCGAATTGCTCCACCGATATATTTTCCTCAGGTAAGTCATCAATGACATCTTCCTCTACAATTTCCTCCCTACCATCAATAATACGCTTCACAATACGCTTAGTAATGTGCTTCGTTATGGTCCTGGTTGTAATTGTAGTCGTGCCGCTTTCAGTGGAAATCGTGTTGGTCGACGTTGTTACCACAGGCTCACTTTCCATCAATGTTTCATTCGTATCGATCGTTGAAACTGCTGTAGGCTCAGATACTTGAGAAGTATGAACGCTTTCCACAACTACTCTTTCGACATTATTTGGTTTTTCTGTCTCAGCAATGGGTTGTACCACAACTAGCTCCTCTGTTACCTTAACCGACTGTTCAGCCTTCTTGTTTTGAGCCGGTTCAATGACAGGCTCGACCAATTTTTCGATGATTTTTCCCGTAACGGTTTCGACAACTGGCTGAATCTTGATATTTGAAGAAATTTCCACAACTGGTGCAATTTCCGTCTGCTTAATGACTTCCACAATAGGTTCCACTACGTCCTTCGTGACAGTTGTTGTTTCCACAATTTTAGTTTTCTTTTTGTCCTTTTTAGGTGGGGCAGAAACTGCGGAAGTCGGTTCATACACAGGCTCCACTACTGCTATAGAGTCTGTTGTTTCTATAAGAGCAGGAGTTGTTTCAGTTTCAACAGATTTAGGAATTTCTTGAGTAGGTTCAACTTTTCTGTCTGCTTTCCTTTTATCCTTTTTGATCGGAGCAGGAATTGGTTCAGCTGCGGGTGTCACAGCCTCAACAGATTTAATGACTTCAGCAACAGGCTCAACTGTTTTTTCAGATGTTTCGGTAGTCGTACTCTCAACAGTAGTCGCCTTCTTCTTATCCTTCTTAGTTTTAGTAGTTGGAATTGGATCCGGTGTAGGTGCCACAACAAGTTCAACTTCAGCTGGCTTCACAACTTCTTCGACAGGATCAACTTGTTTGTCAGAAGATGTAGTAGTTGTAGTTTCCACAATAGTTGTAGTCTTCTTCTTATCCTTTTTGGTTGGAGTAGAAACAGGGGATGTTGAATCAGCAGTGGGTAGTACTACAACTATATTTTCAGCTGGCTTTACAACTTCTTTGACAGGTTCAACTTGCTTTTCAGAAGTCATAGTCGTAGTAGTAGTTTCCACAATAGTTGTTGTCTTATTTGTATCCTTCTTAGTTGAAGTGGAAACAACTGGTGTTGGAACAATTGTGGGTGCCACCACAACAACAGTTTCAGCAGGCTTTATAATTTCTTCGACCGGCTCAACTTGCTTTCCAGAAACTGTGGTGATTGTAGTTTCTACTACAGTTTTTTTCTTCTCATCTGACTTAGATGGTGCAGTGAGCTCTACTTCAACAGGTTTGATGACCTCCTTAATGGGATCAACTTGCTTCTTCGTTACAGTTTCTACTTTTTCAGCTTTAGTCTTCTTCTTATCCTTTCTTGATGGAGCCGTAACAGTGGACGTGATATCAACTGTAGGTTGTTCGGTGACAATTGTTTCCTGTTTTGTTACCTTAACGATTGGTTCCACCGTTTTCGACGTAATCTTTGTTGTTTCGACTACAATCGTTGGCTTCTGTTTGTCCTTCATGATTGGCTCTGTTACAGCATATTCACTGCTGCTGTCTGGCTTAGCCGTTTTCTTAGTGGTGATTGTCGTTTCCACAGTTTGTTTCTCCTCATGAACGGGCTCAACAATCTTCTTGTCCGTAATTCTCAATTCCGAAGACTCTTCTACTGAATGTTTGCTCTTCTTAGACTTCCTTGGCTTTGGTTCAGGTTTGTGTATCTCTTCGGCTACAATAACCTTCTGTGCACTCTCAACATGACTGTGCGAAGCGCCATTTGTCTCTGGAGATTTGTGCTTTTTGCTCACTTTCGGCTCTTTCCTGTTGCTTACTTTAATGGGCAATGGCTCGGGCTGCTGCTCATGCCTTTGCCGTTTGGGCCTTGGTATTCTTGCCTCAATATTGTCATCGGACTTTTCTGGCCACCTACCTGGTTGGCCCTTTGAGGTCGTAGTGCTTAACGTTGTGTGCTTGGTAGTTGTTGTTGTCGTTGTTGTTGTATTTTCAGCATTGCGGAATTGCGACACGGTTGCCGCGACACGTACTGGAATATGTTGCTGTTGACTGGATGGCTGGAAAACTGGATGTGCTGATCTATGCTGTTGGCCAAATAGCACTTCGGCATAGGTGCTGCCAGTACTGGGATCTTGTTGCTGATATACATTCTTGTTGGGCTGCTGCACTTGGGGACGAACGACGACAGTATCTGTGTCCTTCTTTTGTGCTATCACAGTTGGCTGTATCGGTTGCGAGATAATTCTTTCCTCCACAAATGTCGTTTGCGTTACGTTCTGTTGTGGTCGTGGTTGTGGCTGAGGTTGAGGTTGAGCTTGAGGTTGAGCTTGAGGTTGAGGCACCTCAATTGGTATTGTCTCAATTGCATCGACATCAAACTGACCAAAAGTTATGTCGGGACGTGGCTCATTCATTTCAAACTCTTGCGGCTCCACTGGTCGCAGCATTTGCACATGTTCCTCAATGAATACCTGCTGCTGTTGTGCTGGCACCTGCTCATGAGTTACTTGTGGCGTGACCACCGCTGCCTGAATTTGCTGTGTGCTCGTTGTTAGCGGCTCTGCACTCTGTTGCACCATCGATGCGAGAGTTGTCACCACGCGGTCGAGCACGCTATTACCTGTTGTCGATGTAGTTATCGGATTTACTTCCGCACGATATGGCTCGAGCAGATAAGCTTGATTTACAATCTCCGGCTGATAGGCGGGCACATCCGCATTAAGTTCTGTTTGCTGCTGCTGTTGCTGTTGAGTATACTCCTGTGTGTACTCCTGCGGCTGTTGGGCATAATAGATCTGAGAGTTCTCCGTCGTGTATACGGTCGGATAAGTCTCAGCCTGCGCAACGGGCTGATAGTAGCCCGTTAGGAGCTGGTACTGAGTTGTCGTTGGTGGCACTGCCACAGGCTGGTATTGAATGGGATATTGCATCTGCATCATTTGGTCATAGTAGTTCTGTGGCACTGCCTGCTGTTGTGGCTCACCACTCGATCCCGCCACATAGCCCCACTGACCGCTGTCGGCTACATTCTCGTACATGGTCTGATATAGTTGAGGATCTGGTTGCAAATAGGTGGCGGTAATCTCCTCCGCTGTCATGGGCACCTCATAATTGGGATGCTTCTGATCCAGCTGCGGTTGAGCATAGGCCAAGTCGGCATTGGGCTCGCCGATAAACTGATCCATTTGCTGTTGGTGCTGTTCTGGCTCGTTGTGTGGCACGAAAATATTCGCCGCTGCGGCACTAGCGTCTACTACATCCTGTATGGTTAGGTCCTTATGAGGCTGTGCCGCTTGCCTAGCCAACTCCTCGGCCTTCAGACGCTCTAGCTCCATGCCACGCAAAACTTCTGCATACGACGTCGAACCCGGCACCCACATGGGGCTACGCGAACGCGCGCGATCCTCTTGCGGCAGATAAAGCTGTTGATATTGCTGCTGTTGATGTTGCTCATGTTGTTGTTGTTGTTGTTGCTGCTGATGCGGTTGTGTGCTATCCACCTGCACAATGGTCTGGTGCTCGCGCCTGCGTCGGGGCGAACGTGCACGACGTTCGGGACGCGGCGGCTGCAATTTCTTACCCGTATTCAAACGCTGCTGACTGCGCTCCATTTCGATAAACTGACTGTTGGGATTGGTGCTAATGCTAGGAACTTGTTGATCTATCGTTGATGTGCTGCTAGACGTTTCCACTGGGGAATCGCTAACGCGGATTGTTTCTTCATAGTCGGAATTGGCATTGTTGCTGCTGGATGGTGTAACACGCTGCTTCCGCTGATAGAGCACAGTGGTTAATGGTTCCGAGCTCGTTTCCTCGTCTTCGTGCGTACGTACGTTTGTCGTCAATGTGGTTCTTGTTGTTGTTGTCGTTGTTGTTGTGATTGTGTTCCGCTGGTTCGTTTGTGACTGGGCCTGTGGTTGTTCTTGATGCTGTTGCGTTGTCGTTATTGTTGTCTGGGTCGTGGTCGTGTCGGGAATTTCTTGAATTTCATGTCGGGGGGTCGTCGCCGTTTCATTACTGCTTACCGGACTCGCATGTCCTGATAACACTTCAGCATAGGTTAGACCTACTGCCGTTGGCTTCATAAGCAACGAGACAGTCGATGAAGTGGTTACCACTGAATGTGGATCCAGAGCATAGGATTGGGCGGCGGTTGCGTCGTAGTTTTGCTGCATGCCATCGATTGATTGTCGCATTGCCTATGCGTTCAGGTAATCAGGATCGATATATAGAGAGAGAGAGTGTGTGTGTGTTGGGAGAGAGAAAGAGATTGGGGGAAGATTTGCCAAAAACGGTTAGCTTTCATTTGTTTGAAAGATCATGGGCCTAACTGCTACCTAAATCAACTCTCTAAGACTAGGTTCAACTAATCAAATAAATACTCTTTTTGTGGGGTTTTCATTTTAAAAATAATATATAATTTAATAAATTAATCTTTGTTTCTTTTTTTTTTTTGGTAAATTTTCTTAAGCTGTGGGTCATGTATGTGTTGTAGACATATATGTATATATATATATATATTACGGCTGATCTAACATGTTTAGCTGTTGCCACTGCCAAAAGTGGGAGATTGTTGCAGTGGCAGCCGTAAACACGAGACGCCGCGGTGGCTGCTTAGCTTTTGCTTTGGTTTTCAATTTCATTTCTTTGGCGAACTAGTTCTAGTATATGTATGTAGTATACATCGGTGTGTATATATATATATATATATATAGTTATGACTTAATAGGTAATGTCTGCCATAGCTGTGCGGCATCTCTAAATCTCTAGCTTAGCATCGTCCGGCGTGCCGCGATGTATTAACAATTTGATGCGCTCATTACGTGCGGTTATTTTCGAATGCAAGTTTTTGACACGTTCACGACATGCCTATATAGATTTATATATATAGTATATATATGTTTTGGGGTGATATTGTTTATGCGTATGGTGCATTATTTAAGAGAGAGAGATAGAGAGATAAAGAGAAGAGAGAGAGAGAGAAATGTTCGGCGAAGAAGAATTACAATAAGGTCAGCATTGAATCGTAATTTTGATATATTTTGTAGGCAGCGAGCATAAATACGCCATAAGATAAAGCAACCATATACCAGGTGGATATATTATATATATATATATATGTATATATTGTTTTTGTAGAAGAAGTACGCAATACCCATGTGAGTGTGTATGTGTGATATATATGTGTGTGTGTGTTACATTCAGGATATATAGCAGCAGCATCGAGAGGAGTTTGTTGAGTTAGTCACAAATTATGTTTAGTTTTAGCAAATAGCACAAGAGGCAAGCGAGCAAAGCCCAAGAACCCGTTAGGTTAGAGATTTAAGCATGTTTCAGATATTAGTAAGAACAATTCAATTAATGTTTAATTAATGTAGTGTTTTAAAATTTTAATTGATTTTTGTTTTCAGCGCAACGACACCAGATTGATTTTTTTTTTATTCAATAGGAATGTACCAAGAGAAAAGATAAAAAGAAATACAAATTGTCAAAAAAAAATAAAATATATAATTTAAATTAAAACCGTAACCATACTTGAGTAACTAAAACTGAGAGCGCTATTACGGTAAATATATGTATAGAGAGAGAGAGATAGAGATAGCTGTGACTTCGAGCGGCTTAATGTGAAAATGTCTGCTCGGCCGTTAACTAATTTAATCAAAATAAAAAGTTTAAGGAATAAATAAAAAAAGTATCTAAGCTTTAAGCATAATGTGTTTCGTTCACTGTGCCACGAAATGTGATGTGATGTGAAGTGAAGTGATTTAATGTGATGTGATTCGATACGACTTCAGATGTTTTGATGTACGTAATTTGGTCTATGTGCCGTCATATTGAGTTTCAACTGTACTTGGTGTTGGGTGATCGGTAAATAAGTTCTCATAGCAAGAGTTGCCCCAAAAAAAATATTTAGCTACAGTAAAAGTTTTTTTTTTCAATATTGTTTTCAAAATGTTTTAAAAGTTTTTAAAAAATTTTCAAAAATTGTTTTCAAAATTGACTTTAGAATTTGCCACTTACCGCCAACACTGCAATTCGCAATGTAAACTTAAAACGAAATTTATTTAAAACTAAAAGGCCTACTATATATATATATATCTATCTGAATCTATAAATATATATACATCTTTTTATGTGTGAAATAAATTCGTAGACGTTAATCTGGCATTGCTTAAAATAGCTGACTGAATAATGGGCTGGAGATGGAATTTTTAGAATTTCGAAAATATATAACTTTTTTTGGGCTACCCCCGGCTAACGAGAGAACTTATTTGAATATTTCTTTTCGGCACGTGACAATGGGTCGAAAGCGGAACTGAATTTGTTTTACAGACACAACAAATGTTTCGGTATTTTTGACAAGGCAGACATAACAATGATGGGCATCAAGAGTATATATATATATATATGATATGGTAAGAGGCATGGCATATACTATGTGGATGCGAGATGATGATGAGATGGACTACAGTTCAAGGCGGATGAGTTTTTCGATGTTGGGTGAGCTGCACGGTTGGTATGACACGATTTTGTTGTTCGTTCGCAAATTAACAGAACATAAGAGAGCACAAAAATGATGTAATGTAAGTGTATGAGTGTATGAGATGTGCGTATGAGAGATGAATGGCATAAATCGAATTCGAAAATAATACAAACTTAAGAAAATTTGTGTTCTCTAAGCGAAAAGAGAAAATCGAAAATCTCATATGCGAAATGCGCACTTGAAAATTAAAAACAAAAGAAAATGAAAATGAAAAAAAGGTAAAATTGAAAAACAAAAAAAGATAAAGATAAAGAAATTAGAGTGTGGATAAATTAATATAGAACTAAATACGCAGCCACCGTGCAACTTTGGTTTTCTTTTTCCGGACCTACCCGCACAATAATTCATCTTTTTGTTTTTTGGATTATTAAAGTTTTTATTGAAACTTGAACTTGATCTATTTATGGTTACTTGAGGGTTAATAACTTTCGGGCCAACAAACTGGTTGTTCTGTCAACTGTTGCATAGCACAAAATCAAAAATTATATAGAATCGTTCAATATATATATATAAAATAATTAGCATGAATATGATGGAGAAGGGGTATGCTAAATCGTAGATCAAATCGGGACTGCTTAGCTTAACAGTTGCTGTTATTTACGAGCTACTAAAGAGCTATATAAATGGTATAGATAGATTCGAGATATCAGGGAGTTGTTCCTAGACTGAGATTGAGTTTCCTAGCTGGTTTGCTAACTGCTCTAAAGATATAACTGATTGGGCTCTACACATAAGAAAATCAGTTTCAGATGTTTGTGGACAGTACGTACCTGTTGCTCGGCTAATGCGCGCTCACGATCGTGCGGCAAGTACGTGGGCGCCATGACCAGACGCAGCTGCTGCTCCTCCTGTATAATACGCTGGCGGAGCGTTTGCATTTGCTGTTGATAGACATCGATTTGGGCGAGCGTCTGCTCGAGGCTCTGCGACTTGGTCTTCACCAGTTCACCTAGGCCGTCGAGCACGCGCACCAAATCGTCAACATTCTCGCTCAGGCGTGGATCGCCACCCATGCCGTTGCGGAAGTGCACCTGAAAGGCAAGAGGGTGGAGCATGGAAATGCTTTCCGGGTTAGCTATGCCAGGTTCATCCACTTACCTCCAGTTTTTCAATAGACAATCTCAGTTTAGTTTTTTGCACGTTAATATCGGCGAGAGTCTTTTCACAGTAGCCCAGCTGATCGCGCAGCGGCTTCTTCTGCTGTGGCGATGAGTCCAGGGTTTGTTTGGTCTTCTCGTGCCAGGCACGGATATCCTTGATCTTGCGCTCACATTGATCCCACTCTTCGCAGGCCTCTTGCAGCAGCGAGTTCTATTATCGATTACAGAGGAGAAAGCAAAAGAAAAGAGAAATAAAAAGGGTTCCAGATTAGAGTTTAACTTCCATCCGCTTTACCCTCTCCAGCAGCACTGCTTCCACGGCTATCTTCGCATCCTCGGCCTGCTGCAGTTTGTCCTTGAGATCGCCCACGGTCGTCACTTGACCAATGTGCTCCAGTTCCTTATCCATTTCACTCAAATGCTTCACAATCGGTTTAATACTCTTCACAGCCGTCACATAGTCATTCAGCTTGGAGCGCGCCTCGGGCAGCGTGCGCAGCTCAATGGTTTGGTCAATGAACGTGCGCTTATCCGCCACCCAGGACATGACAATCTGGTAGAGGTTCATGAAGCGTGTCCAGGCATCCAGACTGTCGCCCACGGCCTGCTTCTTCTCGTCCAGCCAGCCGCGCACCTGCGCCAGCTGAGCGGCCAACTGATCAATGGTCGACTGCACCAGCGTCTTCTCCTCGCTGTTGCGACAGTTCTCAATGATCAGCTGGCCGTTGGTCTTGACCAGGGTGAAGCGTTCGTAGATGGCACCGATTTCGTGATTGATGCGCTGCAGCAACTCCTTCATTTGTGTCGGTTCCAGCGTGCGCTCCTGCACCTGGACCTCGGCCTGCAGCAGCCAGCGCTGGATCTCATCGACTCCTGCCAAGTAGTCCGTTCGCACGGTCTTGGCGCGCTTGAAATCCTTCTCTTTGGTCTCCATTGTTACCTGCACGCGTTCCGCTAGCAGTTCAAGTGCGGTAAACTCCTGGGCAATATCACTGGGCAATTGATTCTGTTTGGTCTGATAGAGCGCTTGGGTTTGCGCGACAAGGGCGCGACTCTCCTCGCCGGCCTGCTGCACCTGGCTATTGAGTTTGATGAGGGCCTGTTCCGTTTGGGCGATGTGCTCGTCGTAGACGTGTACGGCCTGAAGCTGTTCGTGCAGTGCGTTCAATTTGTCCTGCAGCTGCGAGATGCGGCGGAACACTTGCTCGATCTCCTCGAGATCCTTGCTAACCTGTTGGTCCTTATCGCGTAGCGTATCGTTCAATCTGCAAGAAAGCCAAAAGAGAGCAGAGCAAAACGAAAAGAAACGATTGCCCGGGGCGTATTAGTCAATGACGTATCCACAATATAGCTGCCTACAATATAGATATAATATGTAAACAGTTTGCAAGTGTGCGTATGAAAAACCACGCGGTTCGCCTTTTCCTCTAGAATAGAACTCGATAGAACTACGCGTGCTGCACACAATATATAAATATATCGAATATATCTATATCTATATATGATATATATATAATATATAGAAAAGTTCTTTATTCTGTTGGCCTGAAGTTGGTCAGAATTGTATATATCTCGGGGCTGCTGGGAGCTGTTGGCCTCGAGGCGTTTGCGAAGATTTCCGTGAAAATTAATGCTGCCGTTTGACTACAAGAGAGTTTTCTAAATGAATGGCGATGTCGAATAATTTTGACTAGCGACGGCATGCGCGCATTACGAGTTCGAAATCGAAATTCGAATTCGAATTATACTTTCGGCAAATGCCTTGAACTGCTTTCCGAGAGAGCGGCAGCAAGCGAGCGAGCGAGCTGCTCACATTTTCGAACAAAAAAAATTTGATTTTGTTTAAACATTTTTCGTGTGTCTTTTAAATTTGTTATTATTATTATTATTTATGTTAGACGCGGCGCGGCCCGCTTAACGGCTGCGTTTATTTTTATGCAGACATTTATATTTTTAAACACATATTTATGTTTATTTATTCGCAGTCGAAGCGAAACTTGGTCAAAGCACAGCCAACTGCAGCTGACGTCATCTGACGATGCTGCTGCATTTGCAATGACTCAGAGTGAGATGAGTGAGAAATCTCTCTCTCTGTATCTGCCTTTTAGGTTTACGTTTACTTGCTTTCATTCCAGAAACTTAATGTTCGCATTACTCATACGCCATGTGGGCGCTAAATGGAGCCAACAAGTGTTTTCAGCCGCTGTCTCGGACAAGTGTAGCAGCACTTGAAGGCAGCAATTAAAAATAGTAAAGTCGTGAGTGCACGAATATATGTTTATGCCTGAGCGTTGAAGGACGCTGTCGCCTGGCTGCCCTTTACAGCATCAGCAACAACAACTGAAACGGAAGAGCAATGCGCCTTGAGGAGGCCAAGTCAATCCATTTGGCTTGCAGCCAATTGAGGCTGAACACACATTTTCGAAAACCGTTTTTAGCGCATTGTAAAAGGAGAGCAGAAACGAGGAATATTGGGATGAGCACAACTAGTGGATACCCGGTAGAGCTATAAAAGGTCGAAAATGGGCGTTATTCATATGATGAGGTATACGAATTCAAGATGAATGAAGTATATAGAAGTATACCAAATAGTATATATGATAAGAGCTCTTGACACTATTTCTGATACTTTCTCCTAGCAGAAAATAATAGAAAAAATATAAAAATAACAAAATTAACTTCATAAACTATTCGAATGTTCAAGGTTTTAGCTAACAGAACTAAATGATGAAAGCTGAGCCAAAAAGGTTTTGAATTCTGCTGTTTCGAAAGACTTTATAATAATATAATATAAAAAACCCATCATAATATCTCCATCATAATTCTCCTACAACATCTTCAAGTTCTCATTTAGAACAAGAAACAGTTTTCCATGTAACAAATTTGTAAGCAACAGCTGCTAAAGCAGATCATAAAAATATAATTCGAAAACTAATTTTCCTTATTTGAATCCCAACAAATTGCCCAACAAATTTGCTATTAGTCCAGAAACCTCATTAAAAGTGGGAAAATCTTTTGACATAAACAAAAGTAATGTTTTCTTTCTTTTTCTCTCTCTCTCTCTCTCTCTCTCTCTCTTTTAGCTTTTCGCATAGTTTTCTGCTAGCAATAGGGTATAAGAAAGATGCAAAATAAATTCTGCCTGAAATAACAATAAAAATTCTTGCAGATTAATTTTTGTTTTCTTTTTGTTTTCGGCTTTTTTCTTTGTGGGTTTTTTTCTGCAGCTATTTCGAGCAGCGATTTGCCATTTTACTACTATACAAATTAACGTATTAAATTTAGTGGATATTCTGAATTGAAATGGCCAAGAATGTTAGAAATGCGAGCGAAACTCAGTGAAAAGCGAAAGCCACCGAGAGACGCGCCGCCGCGTGTGTGTCTGTTTATAAATAAATATAAATATATGTTTTAAGCAGACGAAAATAAAACATTGAAGCCGCCGCGTCGCTCAGTTTGATCAATTATTGTAATTAAATGTTCGTCGACGACGACGTCATCGATTCAAATCAGAGACATGCGTCGCTAAGCAAAACACTTCTCAATACAAACAACAAAGAGCAACGACAACGACAACGACAACGACAACAACAACACCTGACGACCTCGCTAAAAAGACCGGACCCGAGCCCCGAACCCAACAGCCGGCTAGAAATTGAGGCTGTTTTTTGCATAAAAAGCGACTTTTTAAACGGCCCGGACCGATGACTTAATCGTGCCACACGGCGCGGCGCGGCAGGCAGCGCGAAGTTAAGTTAAGTTAAGTTGACTAGTGTTTAATAAACATTCACCTTTTGCTTTTGACGACGTCTTTTTGGAGAGTGCGTGTTAGCAATTAGCATTCGCCTCTGTCTCTTTCTCTTTCTCTAGCTGCTGTCTTTTATTTGACTTTTTTTTTATTATTTTCTGTAGCGACAACAATCGCACCTCCTGACTGGGGAGGCAGACGTGTGCTCAGCAATTGTTAACTGCTTCTTATTCTCTCTCTCTCTCTCTCTCTTTCTCTTTCTTTAATTCGTTTGTTTCTGTTGCTTGAAACTTGAATTTCTTGCGAAATTCAGCAGCTAAAACCTTCCGACTCTCTTCCGATTGCGTATACGCCTGGTAATCCACAAAGCGGCGTTTTAGCAATTGCAGTGCATGAAACGAGAAAATTATTACGTATAGTATTTGAAATGGCTTAACGGTGCTTTCGAGACCGCTGCACAGTTATGCGCGAGTTAAATACTTTACTCGTTTCTCTTTGGGCTGTCGCTTCTTCTTCGTGTGTGTGTGTGTGTGTGTTTGCTGCTTCTATTTCTACTGCTTCCTAATTAAATTGTATTTTATTTGATTTAAAAATATGCGTCTATATATATATAATCTCTCTATATATATATTTCTTATGCTCGTGCGGTCGCTTCTTCGTATTTAGTTTCCAGCCATCCAGTTATAGAGAAAACACGTCCGCTTGCAACTAACTCTAAGTAAAAACTAAAATCATTCTCGGCGCACAAAAATTGCCAAAAAGTTTCTGTCGACGCTCGTGCGAGCGATCAGCGTTAACAGCGGCAATGCGAGACGGAAATAAAAGAACACCGCAACTCACCACACTCGCACACACACACACACATATGCAAGCGGGCGCACGCATTCGCTCAAAGAGCGCCAGAGTGAAGGGGAGAGAGAAAGAGAGAGAGAGAGGGAGAGCAACACTTAACAATTTGTATATTGAATATGCGCTTGGCATTGAAACGGCAAAAGTTTGCCTCGCTCATTAGCAGGCCAAAATTCGCCGCTGATTTCAGCTGCCAAATATGCCGCACGTCCGCAGCCTTAATGCGAAAATCCCCCAAAACAAAATATGAATGCAATCGAAATACTAAATACATACATATGTATTACTCTATATATATGTATATGTATATGTATATATTGCACGTTTAGCCCTCGCATGATAAGGCAATAACAAATCAGTTTTGCCGGTTTCGATAAGAGGGCAGCGCAAAAATGCCGGCTCCCCAAAGAGCTGCGAGAGACAACAAATGGCAGTGAAACGAAGTGGAAGTGGAACGCGGATGGCGTAGCTGGTTAACAGCAGCGCGTGAGTTAACAGCGCGCTGTTAAAATAGAAATAACAAATATAAATTTATAATTACGCGATTACCTCATTTGGGCAACGTTTTCGCTTTATTGTTGTAGTTTGATTGTATTCTCTCTCCCTCTCTCTCTCGCTCTTGTGCGAAATGACAAATTGACAATGCAAATGCCTCTCGCATTTGTGTTGTTTTTCGTTTTAAATTTTTATTTAGATTTCGTTTTTATTGTTTTTCAATGCAACGCAAAATTATCTATTTTTGCATATTTTGTTATTTTTTTTATAATTTACATTTGTATTTATTTTTAAATATTTTTTGCGTATTTTTTGCTGTTTTTTTTTAACAGCGATGAAGTCAGCAATGCGATTTCCGTCTGTTTACATTTAATTTCTTTATTATTTGTATTTATTTTTTGCTCTGTGGCTTTATTTATCTTTTTGGCAGATTTTTTGTATACTCTGGAGCAAAGTCTTTCATACAAAAATATTTAGGTTGTCAATAACATTAATTAAGAATGTCTTAAGCAGAACCGTGTTAACATACAGTGACTGTCAAAACGAATCGTATTCAGAGCCAGCATTTTGCATAGAAATATTTTTAGATTTTATTTAGTATTTTGAATAATTTTATTCCATAAATCCTTTTAAAGATTTCTTTTCTTTTTATAAAATTTTTTAATATTAATTTTTTTTTTAATTTCTAATTTTTTTTATAGTCATACTCATTATATAAAGCTGCGATGGCATCTCGTTAATGAACTATATAATATACAAAATATAATATACAAAACATTTTCATTCGTTGCCCCAACGATAGACAGCTTAAAGTTTATTTCAAAATCCAGAAATAATTATAAACAAATAACAAAATAATAAGCTTGCCTGGAAATACACGAAAATACTTTTTAAATTCCCCAGGATTACGCAACTTTTGAAGTATTTAAAATTTCTGCCTTTTCTCTGTATGCTTTTTACGAGTTGATTAGATTTTTGCATGTTCGGCAGCCGAAAAGTAAATCTCAAGTACAAATGCAACGAAATTTGCGTCGCAGTTAAGGAATATAGATATATGTATATATAGTTGGGGGCATATATATAATTGTCGATGAGCAAACTTTCGGCTATTAGATCATTTTTTGCTGGGCTCCGATGATGATGGCATTGTCAATTTTTTAGAGGCACAAAATATATGAATGACGAAGTGAGAAATTATTTAAATTGAGCAACAGAAGAAGTATTCATAGAGATAAAAAAAAATATGAAAAAAACAGACTGAGGCAGAGTATAGTCTGGTAAACTATGGTCAAATCTGGGTAAAAGTTAAACGTTTACAACTCAGTTCAACGTTTGCCTCGTCATAAATAATTAAGGTTCGCTCAGACATGTTTAATTGTTTACTTTATGGCTAATTTTAGATGTAATTATTGAAATGTGACGAGCTTAGCCAATCGAAGATCAGATCAAAATGACAAAAATTGTCACTACAATGTAAAAAACTCGCTTTATATATAAAAATAGATTGTTAAGCAATTTACAAGATATTTTTACATATATATCTGATAGATTCAATCACATTAAACTGCTCTCTGTTAATGCAATAATTACATTACACAAATGACTAACAGCAGTTGACTAACAGTTATTAGAGTTAATGCTACAGCTGGCAAAATGTGTGACTAACAGCTGTTGGCTAACAGACACATTAAACTTAATGTTAATGCAACTGTTAATTGCAGCGCCCCTTACAGCTGCCAAGCAAATCTGACTTAATGGACAAGTGTTGTCAAGAGGCTTTCAATTGTTCTCCCAATGATTGAAGTCATCACAAATCTTATCATCATTTACGAAGCAATTAACGAGATATATTCCTCGAAAACATTTGACAGCTCACGGTAAATATTATCTGCGATCTAGTTCCACAGATGGCATACGTCACAGAAGATCATTATTGTTGTGCGGCTAGAGATTTGGTTGGGCACATGGGGAAAATGGGGAAATGAAGAAAGGAAATTAACAGCTGCTGCTCTCGTTTTTCATGAAAGCCAGCGGCAGCCGGATGAAACAAAAATGTGTATAAAAATAAAATAACAAAAAGAAAAAAACTCGTATGAAAATATACGCTGAAAATATATATGTACTTCTTATAGATAAACACACATGTCTCGGGTGAAAATTGGTGTCAGTGCTGCATTAAGAAAGGCCACAACATGCTTTACTTTTCTTTTCCGATTTTCTTATTTTTATCATTATTTGTTGTTTTTCTTGCAAAGCGAAATGTTTACGTGATCAACGGCCACACACACACACAGCGCTGTTAAAGTCGAATCGTGGTGAGTTTCGCTGCTGTTAAAGCGCCAAATGTTGCTGTCAGCAGCATGTTGCCAACAAGCAGGTGTGTGTGTGTGTATCAAAATCAATTGACAAATTGGCAGCGATTTTTTATTTTGCTTTGTGTCACTTCAAGCGCCATTCAAAAGAATTTCCGCAAAATAAACGAACAAGTTTTATTTTTGTTAAATGTCTTATCAACAAGGCACATACTACATATATGCCATCTAGAGCATTTGCTATGGTTCAGTTAACAGGGTCAACGAGCGCCCTTCCAAGTAGTAGCGTATATTGAAGGTGTATACCTGAACGAATCTTAAATAATTATGATTATAAAATTTATGGCGTCAGCGCTTTGTCTATTATCGTAGCTGTCTTAGATAAGGCGTTAACACTTTGGCACAGTTAACCGTTATCAGCTATCAGCGGGCATGCCCCGTCTGTTGATATGGCCCATTAATGGATGGGTAAACAGACTTTTGGCCAGCCACTGTGTAACGGGTAATGCGAGAAGGTCTTTTCTTTTCTTTTCTTTTCTTTTCTTTACTTTTTAAAAACTTAATGATCCAGAATTCTCGAGAACTTGACTTTAATGCTGCCATAGAAAACTTGGCTTATGTGAGTGCCTTGGCTCGAGCGTAACCAGCGCTATGACGTCAGAGAGAGGCAAAGAGAGAGAGAGAGAGAGAGAGGGAGAGAGCGAGCGATTGTTTGGCATGAAATTTCGAGGGCTTTGCGGCTCAGCGAGCCGAAAACAAAAACTGAAAACAACTGAAAACTGATGTCACAGACTGCGCTATAAGCCAAAAGTTGTGTCTGCGAATCATATTGCTGTTCTTCAGTATAACTATATATATATATACCCATACCTCTCTCTATATATGTCTATAAAAGTGTGTGGAACCCGTTTAAATGCCGCGAAATAGGTATAGAAACAACTAGTTAATTTAGTCACAATAAATTAACATTAAACACAAATCAATTATAGAACGAAATGTCGATTTCGAATTCGATTTCGAATGCGATTTCCGGCGTTAAAATTTCGATTGAAACTGAATAAACGTCACGGACTATTAGTTCTATTGTCGGACAGCAGTTTATGAGTAAGTTAAAAAAGTAAAAGTGTGGAACTTGTTCAGTCTGATCAGGTTGTATATATAAAATATATACATTATAATATATAAACAATATATGTATGTACTATATATATCTTTGTTTGTAGTTCAAACTGAGTTCTTCATATTAGATTTAAAAGTCGAACCCTAACTAAACTATATCTTATCATATGCATACAGATATATCATCTGATCTTCATAGATATATGAATGAAGAGAAAAAGTTTTGTCTACAATACAATATTGCACCCTTTAGAGTGATTTCTTAAGCACACAGAATCACAATACTCATATAGATATATCATCTGATCTAAATACATAGATACATAAAGAGAAAAAAAGTTTTGTCTACAACAGTTTTCCAGCCAGTTTCCACCCTTTATTAGAGTGATTTCTTAAGCACACAGCTTGCAACTGTTTATAATCATATTCATCTAATATAAATCTATTATAGATATATAGTATAAAATATAATTTCATGTACTCACTTTGCTTGCTGTTCAACTAACTTATCCACTTTGGCCTGTATGGCCTCCGCCGAGGGTTTGTGTACTTCCCCAAGGAATGTGAGGATGGATTTTGAGAGCGTTTCGATTTCTTTATGTGATGATTTAAGTTCATTTGATTCTTCACGCAGTTCCTAAATACCAAAACAGAAATAGTAATAAATTCTAATTAGTAGAACAAACACACCAGGCAGAAAAACTGATATATTTTATTTTTTATTTTGTATTTGTTTCTGTTTCTGTTTTGTTAATGCTTCTTTCGATCAAACGCAAACACAACAAATAAAACTTACGCAACGTTTCAATTCAATTCCAGTTTATAAGCTCAAAAACCAAAAACAAAAAGCGAAGGTTAACGCCATAAAAAATAAAAGAAACGTTGACTTGACTTTAAAGCGAAAATTTCGAGTGTAGAAGCAAAAACATCAAATATTTGCGGTAAGCTCGAAAAAGACAAAATTACAATAAAACGAAAAGTAAAAAAAAAACCATAAAAAGGAAAACAAAAAGTAATTTTTTTTTAATTGTTTAACTAGGTAACACAACTATTTTTTTTAGCTATTTATAGTCTATAACGAGATCTATATATGACAACATTGTATTGGATGGCAGTGCGAAGGTTTTACGACTTGATAATGCTATAAATTTAATTGAAATTCTAACTATTTTTTTGTTCTAAACTAAAAAGTTGCTAATTGATTTGTTTTGCTAAAGAATTTTAATTATTTTAACACGCAACATTTTTATATTATATTCGAATACATTTTCTTTACTCTATGAAAATTCTAGAAAATTTAAATCAAATTCTTAATATTGACTTTGAATTTTTCTATTCTAGAAATACTAGAAATTTAAAGAAAAATATGTTATATATTTTTATTTTTTTGCTTTAGAAGTTTCAATGAGTATTCTAGAAAGTTTAACTTAAATTATTATAAAATATAAAAAAGATTATTTTAAAATAGATTGTGTTGTCTTGTTAATTAATGATAATTTCAGCTAAATAATAGCTATAAACTATATATTATATTATATTTATATATATATTATATCAAATGTAAATTTACATTTCTGTTAATTAACATTCTCTAAAACATTAAACTCTTCTCGTTTTCTAATCTATTTATGGCATGTTTATACTCTTTTTCATCAAATCTTTAGCTTTAAATAAACGTTAGCTATATTTAGCTTTAAAAATGATAAGTTTTACGTTTCTACTGATTTTTTTCACTCTAAACACGAACAAAAATAATAATCTGTAGACGAGAAGTCATGCAAGGAGAATATAACAACAACAAAAAGCTGATAACAAAAACAAAAACAAAATAAAAATGCTGCTAAACGCTATTGTCTCTTGTTGTATAATGGGCCAACAGAAAAAATGTTTAGCTAGAAGCTGTGATTAGAAGAACAAAAATAGCAGAAAAACCCGCCTAAAGAAACCGAAAGTTACAAATTAGACTTTTGTTTTTAGTTTTTTACATAGTCAATCATTAGCAGAGGCAGAGGCAGGGAGAGTGAGAGAGAGAGAATGAGAGCCAAAGCCGTGCTTTTAGTAGTGAGAGAGCGCAAGCTCTCTGTACATGGGCTGCATGTGACCATGAACTTGGCAGCAGTATATGCATGCGTGTGTGTGTGTGGGCAGATAATGTGTGCGTGAGTCCGTTAGAGGAGGGGCCCAACTAAATGAATGAATGAATATATACACACATACACACAGGCATACACATGTGTATGTATGTATGTATGTATTGCATGCGCACGTAGTAGCAATAATAAATCAATTAAGTTTGTGAGCTTATGGTATGTATGTATGCATGCATCTGTGTGTGTGTGGCTTCTGTTAAGGTCTTAGTCTAATCTCACCTGAATGGCATTCTTTGTATCTTCCAAATGACGTCGCGACCTTACAGTTGGGTCGACATTGCGGAACTTATCCTCCAAGCGACCTAATGCCTTCTCCCAGCCGTGCAGACCGTTCTCGAAGCTGTCCCAGTGCTCGGCCAACTGTTGCAGCTTATCCTTGCGCTGCTCCAGGCAATGCACCAGGTCCTGCCACTCACGGTTCAGCGCCGAGTTCTCCTGCTCAATCAGCTGGCGATTGCGGGCGTCCGCCTGGCGTATCAGGGATTGCGCTTGCTGGTTCACTAGCGAGAGGTCGCTGTTCTGGCTCTGCAACAATGTCGACAACAACAACAACAACAATCATAACAACCATACAACAGTTATTTATATATATATCTCTATATATAGCAACAATAAGGATACGTTTGATCACTAAATTTTGATGGGCGGCACGGCTCGATTGATTGGATTCGCAAATTAATATTAGAAACTAGTCGGGTATATAAGTAAAATATATAATATATATACACATATAACTATACATATATATATACACCTAGATGTGCAAATATAAAGCTACCTAAGCACTGTACGTGTGTGTGCGTGTGTAGTAAGTCGGTCCCAGTGCTTTGCCTCTAATTTATTTTGATTTTTCATTCATTCACTTTTGAGTTTTAACTGCAGCGCCGACTGCGTTTCTCCTTTGACATTTCAACGCCTCAACTTTGACATATGTGTGCGTGTGTGTATGTGTGTGTGCACTCTTCCTCTTGCTACATTCCTTCACAATATGGACAGTTATGAACTCTCTTCATTGCTCACCTAGACACACGCGTTCGTATCTGCAGCAACACTTTCAAAGTATCTTTTTATTATATATTTTTAATGTATTTCTTTTTGTTGATGACGTTAGCTTTAAATTTGTCTCTCTCACTCTGTCTCTCTCTTTCTCTCTGTTTGTCTGTCTCTCTTTCAATTTGCGCTGTTCAAGCACATGGCATATTTTATTATAACAAAGCTGCGCACAAAAAAATAACACTATTTCCTTTTTTGTTTTGTGTATTTTGCTTTTGATTTTTATTGCTTTTGCTTTTGCTTTTGCTTTTGCTTTGTCGCTGTTTCTTCACTTTATAAGCCGCATTCAAAATATGGACAACCGCACAGTCAAACGTCTCAACTAGAAGTGAATTTCACATTCGCCCAAAGCACGAGTTAGAACCAACTTAAGAGAGCGGCGAGCAGCGTGTAACTTGTCTCAAGAGCGCCGCTTGGTCACACACAAAGAGAGCAAATTGCGACTGTGCGGTTTGGTTTATCGCGAAACAAAAAAGAAGAACGTCGAATGAACACGTTTACATGTGCACATGCCGTTGGGCCGGCTGTGTGTGAGAGAGCGAGAGGCGTGGGCAGTTTCAAGCAATAATTTACTCTCGACTGCGTCACACATGCTCCTCACCAACACACACGCACACGCCCAAGCATATAATATTGCTATTGGCTTCACTATAAGCCGGTATGCCAACAACAACAAAACAGCTGTCCACTGGAGAGCGCTGAGCGGTGTGAAGTTCACTCTTAAAGCTCGCTCAGTACTTGGCACAAGAAGAACAACAAAAAAAAGCTGCTGTTAAACATGTGTTTGTTGATGCCAAACAACGTGGTTGCCAGAAGGGCTGGGCACAGAGGGCCGAACATATTGAAATTAAAAATTTTAAGCTCAAAGAAATTTTCATTTATTTTTATTTTGTTTAATTAAATCTGCTAGACTACCAGACTAGATCAATTAAAGATTTTAATTTTTCTGCACTCAAAAACATTTATGCCATTTGCGCAGCCCTCATGACAAAACCGGTTTTGTGCCTTCTCTGTATTTGCGGATGATGTCATGAGCTACACTCAAACAGCTGGCCTTAAGCATACACATACACATATGCATATGTATATGTATTTATGTTGAAATTGAGTGTCTGAGATGTTTGGCAGTCGTTGTTGATAAGCTTAACAAGTGCAGGTTAAAAGATTAACTCATTAATAAGTTCTCAAGGTGAAAGAACTAATGAAAGTAAACAACTATTTTAGATGTGACCTCACATAAGAGAGTTGAGCAGAAGAGCGAGCGAGAGAGAGAGCTTTAGCTCAAAGAGCGCGCACAGCGAGTGCAGTTGAAGTTTATTGGTTTTGCCGGCCGGCAAATCGTATGCTTGCACTCGGCGTGAAAGTCATCTGCAGATACATTCTCTTACACAGGCCGCAGATACGAAATTCTTGTTTTTGCACTTTTATGAAAGATGTTTCGTTGTGTCACACTTAAAACAGGTCTCTGAGCTGTAGTCGAGTATATGTTTGCATATATAGATGTATATAAATGTCTGTATAAATACGATAAAAGGCTTTTAAAAGTCGCAACATAATCCGTTTGTTTGCCAAGGCTTTCGAATTGCATATGAGATAGGATTACACATGGCTGTTAAGCTATAACTACGGAGATATTTACCGCTGTTAAGCTAGAACTATACAAAATTCTAAAATTTTGAATGGTTCAGAATTTTGTTGTATAAAAAAATATCAAATAAATTAAATTAAATATTTTTGATACCTTTTCTAGACACTTTCTGATAATATCTGCTTCTACAAGCATCAAATATTTATGTTATTTAGATAACAGAACGAATTGCTTGTGAGTTTGGTGCTATTATTTCTTTCGCTATCTAAAAGTTATAGACATAGAACCTATACCTGATAGTAACACTCTAAAGTCAAAACTAAGGAATTTTTAAAAAATTAACTTCGTTTTCAGATATATCCCATAAAATTTCGAGATCTTTATAGTTTATCGTAAGTTGGTAAGAAATATTGTATTTTTTTTTCCAAAATTTCTTCTAGATCTTTAAAGCCTTGGTAAGGATTACTACTAATAATAACGTCAAAACTACTTCAATAGATAGAGCTTTCATATCCCATGAAATTTGTAGATCTTTAATATATATATACTAGCCAAATTCCTATTATGAGCCACTCAAACTCCATAAAATTTCTAGATCTTTAAAGCTTAGTATATACCAGCTTTGATCATTCATGCTATTATCTGCTTCTCTTATAAACCACTTAAAGCCTTAATCATCTCGTCCAATATTTATTTATCCAATTTGTGCTATGCCAAATTCACGTCCACCTTAGCTCACCTGTACGTTTCCGATGGCGTGCGACAGCTTCTGAATATTAAAGTGCAATCCGGCCAGATTCTGGACGGGCTCATCGCTGAACTTGGTGCGCTCGATGGTGGCCTTGACGCGATCGATGGATTGTTGGTATTCGCGCCAGCGTTCCGCCTCTCGTTCCAGTTCGCTCTGCTGGGTCTTGGCGTTGGCCAAGGTGTTGGCCAGCTTCGTCTGGAACTGAGTGAGCTCGGCCGACAGCTCGGATTGCTCGTAGCTGTTGAGAGAGGACCAAATCTTGTCGGATGCCTCCTGGATTTGCTTGTGCACCAGGTTGCGTATGGGCGCCTCGTTGCCGAAGAAGATCTTGTGCTCCTCCAGATCGTGCACGAGGTGCTCGTAGTCGATGCCGTGCTGGCTGTTCTGCAGGCGCAGCTCAGCCTCGTGCACCCAATCGTTGAACTTGGCCACCAGCTGCATGTACTCCAGACGCGAGTCGCGATTGTTCTTCAGATACTTCTCGCGCTCCTCCAGCTCGTGGGGCAGCGAGGCGACCAGGGAGCGACCCTCGGAGAGCATTTCCAGCAGGGAGCTGGGCATGCCCACATCGGTTTTGACGCTCTCGTTGATCTTGTTGAACTTCTGCAATTGGGATTCGATGTCCTTGCTGAGTGCGTGATGCTTCTGCAGCTCGCGCTCCACAGACTCGGGATCGCGATCGAGCAGGGGCCGGGACTTGGCCACGCCTTCATTATTATGCAGCCAGTCGAGGATTTCACTCAGCTCGGCCGCCATCTTCTTGTGGGATTCGAGCTGGAGCTGATGCTTCTGGCGCTGCGACTCCACAGCCTTGCGCAGATTTTGCAATTGATTCTTCAGGGATTGCAGCTGCTCCGTGATGCTGTTCTTGTCGGCAGCGTTGCCCTCGGAGGCGATCTTCTGGCCCTTGTCGTTGGCCGAGGCCAGCAGACCCTCGCACTCCTGGATCTTGACGATAACGTTGTCGTACTTGTTGATCTTGTCCTCGAGGCTGTCCGGCGAGTTCTCGATGTCGATAATGACGTCGGTGTACTTCATGATGAAGGCAATGATCTCGTTGATCAAGGCGATGAATTGCTCGCGCAGCATCAGCAGCTGGCGCAGATGCGCCAGCTGATCCTCAATCAGCTTGATCATGTCGTCCTGCTGGGCCAGGATGCTCTGCAGCTCGGGCAAGTCGTCCATCTGCATGTCGCCCATCTTGTGCTTGCTGTCCTTCAGCTCCTTCAGTATGCCCTCGTAGGCGCCCAGCAGATCCTGCACATCCTCAATCCTCGAGCCAATGGGACGATTCAGCTCGCGCATGCGCTGCTGTATGGTGCTCAGGAACTGGCTGCAATCGGCCAAGCGGTTCTTGGCATCCTTGTACTTCTTGATGTGGTCGCCCAGCGTGTTGGCGCGATCGTCGATCGTCTGCTTGATGCGGCCGTAGCGATCCTTCATGTTCTTGATGTCATCGTTCAGCTTCAGCTTGTCCGCATTGCTCAGTGTGGGCAGTATGCTCTTGCCCTGCTCGGACACGTCGTTGATGACGCCGCCCATGTTGTCGGCGTTCTGCAGCAGCTTCCTGTAGTGGGCCAGCTGTTCCTCGAGCACTGGCAGGCTGGTGGTGCGCAGTTCGCTTTCGGTTGCGGTTTCCATTTCGTTCAGCCAGTCGCCCATCTTCTTCATGGAGTCCTCGAAGGCTTTGCGTCCCTGCAACAGATCGTCCAAGGACTTGCCGCGCTTACCGCTCTCGTCCTTCAGCGTCTGATAGTCGCCGGCAATTTCATCCAGGATGCGCTGCAGAGCTGCCTTGTCCGCATCCCCGCAATCCTTCATAATGTTCGCAGCTTGGCGCTGGACATCACTAAGGACGCTGTCATTGAACTGCTTGGCATCGTCGTCGTATTTCTTGTTCTCCACTATCTTCTTCTCAATCTCAGCGGAGGTCAGAGGATGATAGACGGGCAGCTTGCGCACCTCGGAGATTTTGGCCTTCAGCCACTGACGCGCCTTGTCCAGATCATTCTCGAGGGCTTTACGCGCCTTGCTCGCCTCCAGCGCGCGATCCAACTCGGCCTTCAGCACGCCGGCCAAGTTGCGATTCTCGCTGTTCAGATTACGCAAAGCGGACTCCAGTTGGGCGTATTCCGCCGACTCCAGCTCGGGCTGCATGTTGGCAATGCGTTTCTCGAGCACATCGGCCAGCGACTGCTTGGCCTCGGCATCCTTCATCAGGCTCTTGATCTTCTGCTGACGCGCCTCCGCATCCTTGGGCGAGAAGCCCAGAGCGGCTGGCGCTTGCAGCTCTTCGATTTGCTGCTTCACCCATTGCTGCAGCTGATCAATTTCACCCTTGGCTCCGTCCACGCCCTTATTGGTCACGTCCAGCAGCTGGGCCTTGCGATCGATGCGCTTGCCCAGATCAGCAAAGCGACGATCCAACGACTTCATTTGCTCCTCCACCTGCTGTCCATCCAGATTGCTGATGACCTCGGCCACCTGGGCGGCCTTGCCCTTCAGCTCTTGGATCTTCGGATGGCCCTGCAGATCGTATTCGTTCTTAATCTCATTGATGGCCGCCATCTTCTGGGCACAGTTCAGGCCAGAGCCGCGATCCAGCACATCCATGCGCTTGATCAGCGTATCGAACCAGTTCTGCACATCCTGCATGCCCTGGCGATAGCCATCGATGACATTCTGGCCCGCCTGCTTCTTGGCAATGGCGTCCATGAGCTCCGACTCCAGCTTATCAATGTTATCATCCAGATCGGTGTCCTCATCGCCCACTGTGGGGGTAAATGAAGGTAGTTAGCATTGGGTAAAGGGCAGAGATCTGCTTGATAAAGTCTACTCCCATGCTTAAGCCTTATTCTACATTAATTTCCCCATCAACTTACATGATCCTGTCATTTCGAGCATCAGCTGCGATCGCTTGTCGCCAATCGAGTTCAAGAGATCATTCATCGAAACCAGCTCCTGCTGAGCGGCCTCTGGGCGCAGCTTGCAAGGACGCATGAGCCAATCGGAGACAGAGCTCTGTTGCCTCTTAACCCAGTCCTGCAGCTCGGCGCGCTGCTTCTGCTGTTGCTCCAGTTCGCTAACGGATGTAGTCAGACCACCCAAGTGGGATTGCACCTAAGGATAACAAAGGCACACACAAAGTCAATAAGGATTCTAGTTGGGGATGTCTGTTAGGTTGCATTTAGTCAACTTTTAAGTTGAAGAGAGAGCAAAGGCCGCCACCAATTTAGTTTCAATTGCCGCTTACCTTAGCGACGAGTGCATTCAGCTTGCTCACGTGCGCGCTATTCAGCTGTACTATGCGACGATAGTTTTGAATGCGCTCGTAAGCAATTGGATCCGACAGCGCCTCATTCACATCGCTGAGCTCAACGTCGAGATCGTTCTCATCGTCGGTTGAGCTCTGAGTCTTTGGAGGCGGTTTCTTTTTTTTTTTTTAGAGGCGAATGCAAAGCAAACAGGGCAGGCGGCGAGCAAAGTGGGCGTGGTAGTGCGTTTTTTTAATTTATTATACAACAACAACAACAACGAGAGTTACGGTGCGGCAAATCAACAAAGAGTTAGAGCGGTGTTTGGTTGGGGGTAGTTGTAGTACAGTTGGTTGCAGTTGGGGTTAGAGGTATAAAAGTAAAAGTAAATTCGAAAGAACAAAAATTAACAAAAGATTGTTTCGGTTAGGGTATAAAAAATATATGAATAAGTTTTTAAAATGTCCAAAATTGGGCGAATAGATGGAAAGAAACTAAGGAATATAGCTCTTAGCCTGAAATTTATAATATGATCTTTATGTAACTGGCATAAAAAAGGTATAAAAATTCATAAAAAGGCATAAAAGTGTATTCAAGCATTCCCTAACAATTTTTAATGAATTGTTCTGCATATATGTCCCAAAATCTTGACAAATTCCCTACTTTTAACCTCATTTACAGATCAAGTGAAAGTCATGGATAATCCGAAATTATTATAAGGTGTTAAGTATCAATCCTTTGCTATCGATTCTTATTAAAGGTTCAGAATTACTATTTTAAGATTTATTTTGAATTTAATCTTGATCTTGTCTGTTTCTGTTCGCAAATTTATAATATATCAAATGAATATTAGATTTATGAAAAATTATAATAAATAGATCATATCTATGCCAGACTACTGAGGAATTGCTTTTCCAATTTAAGATTCCTTCCTTCATCAATTAAATTAACAACTAATAAGCGAATATATGCATCAATTCCATCTGAATTTTCTGCTCAATGATTCCTACATCCAACATCCCCCATCTTCTCTCCATCTACATCGCCAAATTTATACTTTAGTTAATATTTTTTTCAAAATAAATACACAACAACTACAAATGCAGTAGGAAATAACTGTGTAAAAACAATTAAAGTCAATAGATAACCCACCTGATCCAGCAGATCTTCAAGCTTGGCGCGCACCATCAGTTCGCGTTCGGGTATGGCGTGCATGGCTGTCTCCAGAGGAGAGCTGGGACGGCTTATGGATGCAGTGGCTGCTTCGCAGGCCTGAACGGCAGCTGCCAGCCTGGACTTCTCGTTGTTCAGTTTATTTTGCATATCCTGAGCGCACTTGAGCTGGTTCTGCGCCAACTCCAAGCTGGTGGCTGGCTCGTCCAGTTCAGTTTGTATGATGGGCTCGTAGGCCTCCAGATTGCGCATGATATTGTCCAGCGTATCCTCGTACTCCTGGAACTTGGCCAGCGACTCGAGCAGACGATTCTTGATCTGCACCGAGGTCTGCAGCAGCGAGTTGTAGCTATCCTGTATATTCTTCAGCTGTGACTCGACCGTCGGACGTATGGCAGGCGTTGTTGGCTCATAGCGTTTGATTTGAGCCTGGCCCTTGGCGTTCAGATCATCCAAATTGGTCTGATACTTCTGAATCTCGCCCAGCAGCGCCTCGTGCTGTTTGATTTGCTCCTGGGTTTGTTCGCGATTCGAAATGAAGAGCGAATTGTGCGCCATCAGCTGGAAGGAGATCTGCAGCAGCCATTTCTCCACGTCCTGCAGACTCTGGTGATAGCCATTGTAGTCGAGCATCTCCTGCTCCAGCTCCCGGATGTAGCCGGCACAATCGTTCTTCAGCTTATCGCAACGCGACTGCAGGCGATTGACGGCGTCCACCTCGGTGCCCAGGTCACGTGCCTCAGACATCAGCTGCTCCAGATCGTTGCCCTTCTGCTTGAGCTCATTGCCGAGCGTCTTGTAGCGCTCGAGCAGAGTTTTCATCTCGCTCAGCTCGCCCTTCGTTTCGGGCGCTATCTTCAGGGTCTTCTCGGTTTCGATAAGCCACTTGTCGAGCTTATCCTTGTTGGCTGCAAAATCATTCCAACGATTCTGGGCTTGCTTCAGGTCGCTAAGCTTCTGTTTGACAGCCAGGCCCAATGCATCCCAGTCCTCGCGCACCTTGGTCATCAGCTCACGCAGTTTCTCCTGCTTGTCCTCGGGTGTTATGTTCGAGGCCTTCGAGTACGCATCCTGCACCATCGCCAGCAAGTGTTGGCCCTCAGGCAAATGGGAGGCCAATGACTGCAAGTTTTTTGAGATTAGTTAACAATTAGGCTTAAGATAAGATCAGATTT
Source organism: Drosophila repleta (assembly GCA_018903745.1). Taxonomy (NCBI): domain Eukaryota; kingdom Metazoa; phylum Arthropoda; class Insecta; order Diptera; family Drosophilidae; genus Drosophila; species Drosophila repleta. The sequence goes on from JAEIGN010000396.1 coordinate 8,636,730, forward strand.
AGATACTTACATTGACTGTCTCCAGTTTTTGTGCTATGATAGAGGCATCGCCATCCGTGCTGCAATCGTTGAGCACCTGCTGCGCCTTCTCAATCCAGGCATCCATTTCCTTCTTGTAGTTGAGGAACTCGGTATGATCGGACAGATTCTTCTCGATCTTGGCTACCAGTCCCTGGGCAGAGGTCAACAGTTTGGTATAGTTGGCTTGGGTCTCAATGGTCTGATCGCGAATGCGAGTGCAGGCGCTCTGCTCCATCAGCAGCTCACAGTTGTCGTTCAGATCCTCGACATTGTCACGCTCAGCCAGCACCTCGTCAAGCAGTTTCTAAGAAGGAATTCAGGATTAGTTTAAGCTCGACTCAAAGGAGTTGTGTAGGCACATTAAGCATTTTAGGCATTAGACAAAGTCTGTGTAGAAATGATTAGCTGCAATAGTGTGAGTGTGAAGGTGATTAGCTGAAAAGTTAGCAATTCTGATTAGTTCTGTTTTAGTATGTGAATCAGTTTATATATATATTGATATATAGTGGTAGATATATACTTAAATTTTGCTACGGGGTGCACTCTTGCGAGTAATTTTAGTACATTTAAGTTGATTATATATATTTGTTTTCTTTGGGTTAGCGTTGCGTGCGACAGTTGCGTGAGAGCTGACGAGAGACTTGTTACTGCTTACCTTGGCATTGACCAAATCTTCTGTGGTTTTATTATCGGCTTCCTGCGATTTGGCAACGCGTTTGCTCATGGTTACAATCCACAGATTGATTTTGTTGAACTTTTGCAGGAATGTCTCCCAGGCGGTCAGACAGGTCTCCAGACCGCTGCGCGCATCTCGCGATAGAGCCTGGAGTGTTTCCCACTCTCCATTGAGGTGCTTGATCTCCTGGGCCACATTATCTTGACCCTCGCTGCCACTGGTGGCAATGACCGCCTGGCTAAGCTCTTCGCAGGCATCAAGCAGCGATTTGCCCTCCATGGAGGTTGCCTGTATATCGCCCAGGCGATTCAAGCGCTCCTCCACTTGATCCTTTTCGCCATGGCAATCGGCGCACTGCTCCACCTCGATGCGCGTGCGACGCAGCCAATCCTGCAGCTCATTGTAGGCCTGCTTGTATTTGTCGTGATTGTTCACCTGGTTCTCCAGCGACTCGATGATCTTGTTGACTTGAGCTTGCAGCTCATCAAACTTGTTTAGACCAGGCGCGAAGTCGTTCTTGTCCAGGCTATTGTCCTCGCGCAGACGTGCATTGATCTTCTCCACAATGTCGTTGTGGCCGTTGATGTCGCGTTGGGTGACGCGGAATTTCTCGAGTGCGGCACGCTTCTCGCTCAAGTCGTTCAGGTACTCGTCGCTGGCCTTGACACTGGGCTCGATATCCTCCAGCCACTCAAGCAGGATCTTGTACAGCTTGAAGATCTCCTCGAGCTGAGACAAACGATTGGCCAGTTTCTGGCGCACATCGTTCAGATCCACGAGCAGCTTGTCAAAGTCCTGCTTGAGGGACTCGGTATCCTCCTGTATCTTGGCTGCACCATTCTGCTCGGTGTTCATGATAACCTTCTCCTTCAGCTCCAGCAAGTAGCGCAGCTTATTCTGTCCCGTTTCAAAGCCTTGACGCAAGTTCTTAACCGTATTCAGCTTGATTTGCACCTCGTTCAGCGTGCCGGGTATTTGCTCGCATTCAGCGAGCTTCTCGCGAGTATTTTCAATCCACGACTGGCACTCTTCGTACAGACTATGATGCTGCTGATGCTCCTGGTAGTGCAGCTCCAGGCGGCGCATAACCTCCTTGGCCAGGGTCAGCAGTGCATTGTACTTGGTGGTCAGCTGCATGATGGCATTGCTGATGCGCGTGTCGGAGCAGGTCTCGAGCAGCACTTGAGCCTTCATGTTCAAGTGATCCAGTGTCTTCTGCCAGTCGAACAGGGTTTGCAGATGTCCTTGGAATTGCTCCAGCACCACCTTCTTCTGGGTGAGGCTGTCCTGCAGCTTGTTGTAGGACTGCACCAGCGCTTCAGTCTTGGTCAACCACTCGAGCGCCTCGGTGTACTGATCTTGGTAGTCCGACCACTTGACAATGCCCACCTCCAGGTAATCCTTGGCCTTATTGAGCGCCTCGACATAAGCATCGAACTCCTCCTGCAGGAGTGCGACTTCCTGTTCAATGATGGCGCAATCCTCGGGCTCTGCTGTACGGCAAGCAATCTCACCCTGAGCCAAAGCATTTTGCAGCTTGGTGGAGCCCTCGGGCACTTCTCCCTGCAGGATCTTGAGCTGGTGGGTCTTCTCAGCCAGTGCTTGCTTATCGCCTGTTGGCTCGGAGCACTTGCTCAGTCGCTCCTTGGCATTGCGCAGCCAGGTGGCAAAGTCGTTGCCTGCATCGATCAACGCCTGGTAGCTATCGATGGTGTTCTTTTGCTTGGCATACAGATCCTTGGCCTGCTTGGTCAGGTTCTCGTATTTATCGGAGATTTCTGTAGCCGGTGCGCCCTGCTGAAGGTCAGAGGCCTTCGAGGTCACCGACTGAATCATGGGCTCAAATGAGACAATGTCCTGGACAATGTTGTTGGTCTGGCGCAGATTGGCCTTGCGTTCGCTCAAGCCACTGCTGAGACCTGGCTGCCCGCGCTGAGATTTGATAATCTTCTGCTCGCATGCCTGCTGCAGCTTGGCCTCTCTGTCGGTGATCCATTGCTGCAACTGCGTGTAGCTGGAGCTGTAGTCAGCCCATTGCAGCAGATTCGTCTCCAGCTGCACCTTGGCCGTGGACATTTTCTTGACCAGGCGATCCCAGTCGGTCTGCAGCTCCTTCATTTCACTGTTGATGGCATCGCGTCCATCGGAGCGCGTATTGCGAATAATCTTCTCGCCATTATTAATGGCGGTGTGCACAAGATTTTGACCGTGTTCGCGATTGCGTATCAGGTCCTGTATCTGCTCGAGGCGACGTTGAAGCGCCTCCTTGGAGCCAGCACCATCGCCGGCAGACTGAATGGTTTGCTTGGCGTTCGCGATCCAATCCCTGGCCGACTTCATGTTGGCGTCGTATTCACGATGCTGATCGCGATTGGTTTCGACCTTCTTCAGCACATCCTTGGCCAAATTGACCTGCACCTGGTACATGGAGCCCAAATGCCTGAGCTGATTGTTCACATAGCTGTCCAGGTGGGATTTGAGTAGACCCGCAGCGGAGGCATTGAACTTATCAATGTCGTCCTTGCCCTTCTCCAGGCGAGACATCACCTCACGCATATCGGCCACCTGCTTCTCCTTGTCGGGCAGATTGGGACACAGGTTGAGCTTGTGGTTCTTGACAAGTATATCGATCTGTTGCAGCCATTCCATAAGGCGCTCATACTCCTCTTTATATGCGCGCCATTGCACCATGGTAACTTCCAAGTTCTCCTTCTGCTGATTGATCTCGCGGAACAAACTTTCGAAGCTATCACGTAGTGCGCGTATATCATTGCGTATGATCTCCTGGCCCTGCGTCGACGTACTTGCCAGAACCACCTCACCAGTGTGCACCAAATGCTCAACCAGCAGCTCGCCCTGCGCCTGTTTATTCAGCAGAGCTTCGGTGGCCTGCACGGCATTCTCGATGGCCAGCTTATCGCTGAGGCTGCTCTGCTTCAGTGCTGGGAACTTCTCGCGAGCGCGGCTTATCCAGCTGACAAGATCATCGTAGGCTTCCTTGAATAGGCGATGATCTCTGTGCTGATCCTGGCGATCCGACAGCAGTTTCTGTGTCTTGGCAAAGAGCTCGTCGAACGTGTCCAGTACTTTTTGGGCCTGGAATGCTGCCTGACTCTGTTGGCCGCTGGCAATCATTTCCTTAGCCTGAATCTTCAGCGAGTCCACATCGATTTTCTCCACTCGAACCTTTTCCTCCGTGGACTTAACACGATCCAGCTGAGCGCGTTTCTCAGTCATCGTCGTCTGATGCTCACCCAACTCCTTGAGCAGAGCATCCAGCCATTCGTTGAACTTGCGCACGTTCTGCACTTGGTCCAGGAAACCAGACCATTGCGTGATGGAATCATCAAGATTGGCCTTGACATCCATAATGCGCAGAGCAATGCCGGACCACAGGTCCTGCAGCTCTGAGAGATCCTTGTTGATGGCCTCGTGGCCATTCGGTGCTGTATTGGCAAGCACGTGTTGAGCCTGCTCCAAGATCTTGAGCACTCGTGCCGAGCCCTCGTCCTTGAGCAGGATCACGTCTTGAATGGTGGCCAATTTCTTGTCGAGTTCCTTTTGACTCATCGATGACATGTCGGAGCAGTAGTCCAATTTCTCCTTGATGCCGTTTATCCACGATGCGCACTCGTTGAGGGAGTTATCGAAGTCCTCGTGTGAGCTGACATATTGCTGCCAGCGATTGTTCAAGTCCTTGACTTTGTGGAAGATTTGCTGATATTTGGTAACCAATTCGGGGCCAGACGAACGAGTCGTGCTGGGTCCCTTCAGCAGGGTTTGCGCCTTCTCCGTCACATTATCAACTTCCAGTTCCTTGGCGCGCACATCTCCTTGCAAGGCCTTCAGCGTATCCAATTGGGCACGCTTCTTGGGCAGATCCTCCTTCAGATCGATGGCGTGCAATTCGTTGTCGGTGTCACGTATCCAGGCCAAGCACTGGTCGCGCAGCTGCTCATACTCGGACCACTGCTGCAGGCGTGCTTCAATGGCTTCGATGGTTGAGCTGATGGCGGCTAGCAGACTTTCCCATTCTTGTTGCGTTGTATCGATCTGGGACTTGATATTCACTTGACCCACATCCACTGTGCCGGGTATCACCTTCTCACCCAGGGCACGCACCTGATCCACACGTGGGAACTCGTCGGCCAGACTGGCCTTCAAGTTCTTCAGACGATCCAGATTGGTATGCAAAGAAGTTTGCTCCAGATCCAGATCGCCCCAGTAGTGGACAGTATTCAGCGTGGCATCAATGAACTCCTGTGCATCCATGACTGCCTTCGAGTACTGCTGATGGGCACTCACGATGCCCTCGTACCGTTCCACATAGCCCTGGGCGCGCTTCTGCAGTTTACCAAAGCGATCTGTGATGTCCTTCAGAATCTGATCCACGTGCTCAGTTTTCTCAGGCAAATTGGCTGCAATCTCTTGCAGATTGCCAACTTCTACTTGATGATTGGAAATATCATTGAGCACATCACGATAGGCTTGCAACTTGTTGCGTTTCTCATCCAGCGTCGTCTTCAGCTCAATATCGGATGGAAGTTCGCGCTCCACATTGTCCAGCCAGCTCTTGAGATTGTCGGCGGTCTCATCAAAGCCAGACCACCTGGCAATCTTATCCTGTATCTTACGAGCAGTGCTGGCAATATTGTCGAACAGCTGGTCGAAGGTAAGATCATTCAGTTGACTGCGTATGGCCTCGCGGCCTTCGGTGGCCGTTGAGCTGTAACACTTCTCTCCCAGTTCGACGGTGCTGTTCAGCAGCTGTGTAGCCGTGGGCTGCTGTGCCAGCAACTCCTGGATGATCAGCTGTTTCTTGAGCAGATCGTCGCGTGATGCCACCGTAGACAGATCACTGCAGTCATCGTAGCGTGCCTGCGCGTTGGCCAACAAGTCTGCGCATTGCTTGTACTTCTCGTTGAAATGGCCATGATCCTGCACGGCTTGCTCGCATTTCTTGAGGATTTCCTTTGCCGTTGCTTGTATGGACTGGAAACGTGACGAAACTTGTTGCACATTGACCGCAATTCTGGTTTCTCCTGAGCTCTGCACCAGCTCTGAAGTGTCGTCCTTCATTTTCTCGAAGTCCGCTTCGTTCTGGCGCAGGGTCTGGGTCATTGACTGGAAGCGATTCAGCTGCTCATCCTTCTCCTCAAACGAGTTTTTCAGATTGTAGTTCTTGAGCGTGTTCTCAGCTTCGCCCAGCCAGTTAATCAAACGATCCAGATCGATTTCGTAGTCGTTCCATTGCTGCAAACGATTCTCTAGGCCGCTCTTCACATCGCTCAGCGATCCACCGAACTTCTCGAAGTCAGCATGCAAATTGGCCAAATCACGTGTCATGGCCTCCTTTGAACGAGCCGGTATGCTGCCCGCATGCTGCTCAATGTGTTCCTCGAGGGCTTCCAGCTTCGAAACACCCTCAGGCAGAGCATCCTGGATTTCGTTGATCTTCTGGAGACGAGCCTGCAGCGCTGCCTTGTTGCCAGAGTAGTCGGAGTAGCCGGTCAGACGATCCCACAGGTTCTTCTGATAGTCCTGCTGTGCCTTCTGCAGCTCACTGAACTGCTGATACACCTCGAAAGCGGCATCGAGATCTGCGACCAGCTTAGCACAATCCTGTCCAACTTGTTCGTACCGCTTATTAATGTCAGCAACAGACTTGGCGATCTCATCAGCATTGGCTGGGGCGGCGCTGCTCAGCAGAGCTGCTGCCTTCTCGTTGACAGCCTCAACTATGCGCTTGTGCGAGTTGATGTCCTGATTGGTAGCCTTGTACTTGTACAGCTTGGAGCGAATTTCCTGTGCGCTGGTCCAGCTGGCAGGATTCTCGTTGTGCAACAGCTTTTCAACCTGATCCAACCAGTTGACGGTCTGACTGAGTATATCTTGATAGCTGGATAGCTGCACGGATTGCGCCTCTTGGCGCTTCTCCAAGTTACGAATGCCTTCGTCCAGTTTATCCCAGCGATCGCGTATGTCACGCAAGTCCTTGCGAATCTTCTCTCTGCCTTGGGTGGATGTCTCGGGCAAAGCCTTTTCGCCGGCAGCGTTCAGTGCACCAAACAAACTCTCGGCCTGCTCCCTCTCGGAGAGCAGAACCTGAAGGATATTCGAGCTCTGTGTGGGCTCATCCTTGAGTGCCTTTTCCAACTGCGTCTCAATCGGCTGCAGCCACAAGTCCACCTCGGTGTATTTGTCCTGATAGAACTGATGATCGTCCACCAGATTGGACCAGCGATTGACCACCTCCTTGCTCAGCACCTGCAGCAGTTGATAACGGTTTGTGATTTGCGTTGTCAACGTCTTCAGGCGATCTGCACCGCAGTTGTTGAGCAAAGCGTGTGCCGTATCCCCAAAGGCATCAATCTCCTTCTCCTTTTGCAAGATGAGTTCTCGCTGTATTTTATATTTGTCCATTTGCTCGACCTTCTCGTGCAATGTTGACTTGAGTTGTTGCTCCCGGAACACGGCCTCGGCATTGCGACACCACTTGGTGAGCTCTTCCAGGTTATGCTCAAATTTGTCCCACTGTGAGAGCACATCCTTTTGCTTGCCCTCGATGCCCTCGATATCATCGAAGTGACTCTTCATTGTTGTTTCCAGCTCATCGATTTCCTTCTCGAGCACTTCAATGCCCTTCTCCGAGGTCGCGGGCTTCACAGTCTCGAATTGCGCACGAATCTCGCTGATTAGATTCATGGCCTGTGGTTTGTTCTGTGCCAGTTGACCAAGAGTTTCAATTTTACGCTTTATGTCGGCCTTTTCGCCGTAGGAATCATCGCATTCCAGCAGCTTGGCCTTCTCGTTCGAGATCCAAGTCTTGGCGGAGCTCAACGCATTGTTCAGCTCGCTGTGCTTCTGGACGCAGTTCTCCAGGTTCTGCAGTATTTCATCGGACTTTTGCACAATGTTCTGGAAGAGCTGCTTGATCGACTGCAGATAAACGTTCAAGGAGTTGTCCTTTATTTGATCCACTAAGATTTGCGCCTTGTCGCACACATTATCCACGAGCACATTGTGCGTGGTGATCTCCTGATGCAACAGCTTGTGATTCTGCAGCTGAGCGCGTTTCTCCTGGAGCGTCGTCTTCGGCTCCGTATGGCTCTGCATGGCCTTGTCCACATCTTTGAGCCACTTGGTTAGCTGATCCTGAGCGATGGTAAACTCATTGAATTGCAGCAGACATTGATCAATCTTGTGCGTAGCCGAGTTCAGATCATCCGTGTAGTTGTCCCACATGGTGCGCAGCGAGCGCAGTTGTTGACGGATAATCTCACGACCCTCCGGACTTGTGTGGCCGTAGAGCTTCTCGCCGCGATCAATCAGACTCTCGAAGACTGTGGAGTCCACAATGCGCTTGTCGGACATCTCACGCAGTTTGTTTTGCTGATCCTGCAATACGCTCTGATCGCCAACGATTTCATTCGTCTTTGCCAGCTCATTGGCGCACGTCTGCAAGTCCTGCTTAAATTTATCGTAGTCGGAGTCGAAGCTGTCGTGATCCTTGACGTAGTTAACGTACTTCGCAATCGATTCCTTGCACAGATTCTTCAGGGTCTGATAGCGCGTATTCAGACGGGAAAGTTTCAAATTCAAATCGGTTTCTCCTTCGATTTCGCGTCCCTGATCCATCAGCTGATTTATGGCCGCGCCGCGACGTTCAATGTCCTTGGCACTATCCTGCAACTGCTTCAGATGAGCGTTCTTAGCCTCGGCAGTGCTCTTCAGGTTTTGATTCTTTACCACAGCTTCGACATTCTTCATCCAGTTATCCAGCTCCTCGATAATGGAATCAAACTCATCCCACTTGGAGCAGAGCTGCTTGAGCTTCACTTGAGAGTCCTGGCAGAGGGACATGAAGTCTTCCCATGCATTTTTCGGCTCCTCGAAGCCCTTGAGCAGCGCCGGATGACCATTGGGATGGGTTTGCTTCAGAACAGTCTGCAAAAGCTTGTGGCACGTCTCGAAAATGGAATCACCCTCGGGCTTGTGCTGCAGCAAATTCTCAACGACAATCAATTTCTCCTCGGCGCCCTCCTTTTCGAACGTGGTTTCATTCAGAATATCAATGGCCTCCGACTTGATGGTGTTGAGCCAATCTTGCGCCTTCTCCAGCACCTGGTCATAGGCCTCGTGCTGGGATACCTGATTGCCTACGGTAGTGATGCGATCAGAAATCTTCTTCGACAGCGTATTATATTCCTGTATGGACTCATCCGTCTTCCGCTCGGACTCATCATCGCAGAGCGTGACTGCCTTATCGTGCAGCTGCTTCAGCGCGTTCTTATGCAATGTGATTTCCTGCAACTGCGTTTTATAGTTCTGCAGTGCTGCTTTCTTGGTTGCCAGCGTGGGGTAGAGTTCATCGGCTGCCGTAACCTTAGCCTTGGACTCGTTCAGGTAGTGCGACACCTGAGTGTAGCTCTCCTCAATGGATGTCTTCTGTATGAGCACTCCCTCAACCTGTTGCATCAAAGCGTTGGCCTCATCGCGCAAATAATCGTATTTCTCGCGCATTTGGCGAAGATCGGCACGAATACGCTCACGATTCTCGGGCGAGACAACTGGGTAAAGTCCTTCGCCAATATCGACAGCGTTGTTCAGCAAAAGTTGTCCATTGTCGAAGGTCTTCAGATAGTTCTTGATGGTCTGCAACTGCTGAGCCGTAGCCGACGAAGAGCCTGGAGATCCCATGCGTGCCAATTCCTGGAACTCAATCTTGGCATCACCGAACCATTCGTTGAAGTCTTTCGATGCTTTGGCAAAGTTGGCGTTCGACAGCTGAGCGCTGCGTATCTTATCAATATGTCCGCCAAGGCTCTTGGCAACGGTTTGGTAGCGCTGCACCAGGTGCGTAACGAACTGTCCAATACGCGCCTCTGGATTCTTTTCAATCAGCTGTTGTGAGGTCAGCTCCAAGTTGTTGATAATTGGCTCATGGGCGAGCACATCCTGTTGCAGTATGGCCAACTCTTGCAGTTTCTGGGGTACCTCGGGCAGATTCACCTGGCTGCTGGTCTCCGCCTTAACGCGTCCTTCCACATCGCGCAGCCAGTTGGAGATTTGCTCATTGGATTGCTCATACTGGGACCAGAGATCCACATTCTCATCCAGGATGCCCTTGATGCGATCAAAGCTATCCTGCAACGCTTGCATTTCCTTGCCCATGAGCTGAGCATCGTTATTGAGCTCGATCAAGTTCTGTGGAGTTTCCACTGCCTTCAGCATTTCCAGCGATTTCAGTGTCTCCGCATGGCGCGCCTTGCAGTCGTCAATGCTCTTACTGACCTCCTGCAGCGAGGACTTCTTTACGTCCAGATTGTATTTGTCGCTCGTCGACTCCGGTTGACACCAGGCGACCTTCTCGCGCTGCGTGGCAATGAGCCGCTTCAGCATGCCCACCTTATCGGCATGGAACTTCTTGAGGAACTGCAGCAGAGAGCTCTCGATCTTCTTGGCATAGAGATCGACGCCCTCGTAGCGTTTCTGCACATTGTTCAGCTCCTTCGGTATGATGGACTCATTGAACGTGGGATACAAATTACGCAGCTCATCCACATTTTGTTTGATGTTTTCGATTTCGTTGCCGCTTTGATCCAGTTGAGCGCGCAGTGCGCGACACTGCAGCAGACGCTCCATGATCTTGTTGTTGTCTCCGGACATGTCGTCGCATTTGATCAGCTGTTCGCGCAGCTTGCTCACCTGCTCGCCGGCCACCTTGCTGCGTCTGCGCAGCTCCTGCTCCTGATCGGCAAAAGATGTGGTGACGGCACTCAGGCGCTCTGCATTGTTGCTTACCTCAGCGAACTGCTCGCCCAACAGCTGATTGAGTGCACTCAGCGCGGGGATCTGCGCTCCATTGTTGATCTTGATCAAGTCGTTGGTTTTCTCAAGAATCGTATCCTTAAGGGCTTGATAAGAAGGCAGCTCATTGCGATATTTAGTCAGACGCATGGGTCCAAATTCGATTTCAATCGAGTTATCGGCAGCATCGCAAAGGCCTTGGTTGGTCTCCGAAAGCCAAGGCAGCAGATCCTTTTTCGCATCCTCAATTTGGGACCAAATCACCGCTTCAGTCTCGTAGACATGCGCATTCTTGGCGGTCTTGTCGTGCAGGTCCTGCCATTGCTGCTTGGCAGCGGCCACTTCCTGCTGCACCTCTTGGGGCACCGGTTCACCGATGGCTGTAAACAATTTAGCCACATTGTTGCCGCGACGTTCGAGTTCGTCGAGATTCATCTTGGATTTGCGCAGCTGCTCCATAGTCTTGCGCGTCTTCTCAGACGCCTGGTGCAGCGCGGTTTCATCGCCCGGCTGCTGGGGTATGGCATTGAACAAGTCTTCAGCCTTCTTTAGTTCCTTGGAGAATTTGTCCTTGGACTCGGCGTACTCTCGCAAGGCCTGACTGATGAGATTATATTTCTGAATGCGATCAGCTATTTCGTTTTGCAGCGAATCGTAGTTCTTGTCCAGCACCAAGAGACTCTCCTGTATGGCTGGCATGCTGGAAATATCCTCACGCATCAACAGAGAACCCTCGTCGTGGATGCGATCCTTCAGATCAGACTGATACTTAAGCGCATCGTTCAGCGCCACAAGATCAGCAATGATTTGATCTATGTTATTCAGATTGGGATGCTGCTTAAGGATTTGCTCAAGCTTCGCACGATTCTCCTGCAGCGCCTGGCCAAAATTATGCTCCAAAGCATGGAACTTGTCCTTGCGCACGGTCATCTGCTGCAGCTGTTGCTGTTGATTCTGCGAACGGAGTTTCAAGTTCTCCAACTTGTTCTCCACATCATTCACGATCTGAGTGGCGATCAGTGGTCGGCGAGAGAGTGCATCGCGCAGTTGAATGGCTGGATTCTCGTCGATTTCCTTGGCTTGACCCTTCCAGTAGCTCAGACCCTGGCCCAGATGATCAATTTCATCGATGGCCTTCTTAAGCTCCTCCACAGCTGGTCCTTCGGGCTTTTCCAGCTGATGTTTCAAGTAGTTCAAGTGCGATTCAGTGTCATGTTTCCAGCCCAAGAGCTCGGTCCACTTCTCCAAAGCGGCCTTCTTCTGCAGCATATTCGACTCCAAGTTCTGGTAGTTGACCACAAGAGCCGTATACGCATCATTCAGGGCATTGGACTCCTCAGGAGTGGCGCCTAGAGCCAGCTGCTTGACCTCATCGTAGATGGCATTGAAACTGGGCTTCTTGTCGGCATGCTCCTGCAGCAGGGCGTGGATAACGTGCAAGCTGGTCTCAACGCGTTCCGGATTGATTTCCTCGACCTGCGTGACCTGATTGCGCAGCTGTTCCATCCAGTTGGAGAAGTTCACCAATTTGGCATTGAAGTCCTGACGCGAAATGATGGCATCGGAGACCTCATTGATGTTGCCACGCGTGGCCTCTGAAAGCTTCTGCAATTTGCCCTTCATGTTGTTCACGCGATCCTTAACAGCAACAGCGCCCTCTGGCGCCAAATGCAGACTGATTTGATCGGCATTTTGGCCAAGAGCGACCAGTTTGGCCTGCTGTTGCGATATCTCGTTGTTGAAGGACTTTAGCTTGACCAGCTCCTTTTCGAGCTTGTCGATGTGAGGAGTGTTTAGCACAGCTGGACGCTTACCCATCTGCTGTGCACCCTGATCAATCCAGTCCTCCAACTTGGCTGCATCGCCATCGAAGGACTTCCAATTGGCGACGAGCTTCTCGAGCTTAGCACTCGCCTGTTTCGCGTTTTCATGGACCGCTGTCCAGCGGGAGTGCATGGCATCTAACTCATCGGGGGCATTGGTTTTGCATAACATTTTATGACTGATGTTTGATATGCCATGGAGCTTGTCCAATTGCTCCAGGCATTTTGTTTCAAATTGTTTGGCATTTTGTTGCATGGAAACGGCTTCGTCAAGTGTGATAGGTTTAGGAACAATAGTATTTACCTTGACTTCGCTTTGCTCCACAGCGGGCTTGATTTGCTGCAGTCCGGCCTGGAATTGCTGCCAGTTGACCAGATCCTCCTGCACGGCCTGCGACTGATGGTCCACATTCCGATTGATGGCACTGAGCACCTCCTGCAGTTTGGAGATTTCGCCCTTGAGTCGCTTCGCTTCGGCAACGTTGCCCTCCTTGGGCGCCAGCTCCGATGCATCAGCGGCCAGTAGATCCAGCTGTTTCATGCGCTCGCCCAGCACTCGCTTGAAGGACTGCACCTTGACCACACGCTCCTCCGGCGTCAAGTCCTCAGATTGCAATGCTTCAATGTTCTTGGGCGCCACCTTGTTGGCCCACTCTTGCAGCTCAGCGAGACGTGTCTTGTAGTTGTTCCACTTGGCACTGTAGTCCTCCAAGTAGCCCACACGGTCTTTGACATGCTCCATGGTATTGAAGAACATCTTCTCCACCTCAGTCACTTCCTTCTCGAGTATGGGCCGCTTGTCGGCAGCGGCTAGCGGTGCCAGCTCCGACTTCAGGGCATGCAGCTTAGGCAACAATTGATGCGATGCCTGCTGCAGCTGCACATTCAGATCCCGCTTCGACTTCAGGTCTTGGCTCACATTCTTGGGATCTGTCTGGAGTGGTGTCAAGGCGCGCAGCTCTGTCTCAGCGGTTTGCAGTATGGAGAAGATGTCGTTCTTCTGATCGACAAACTCGCTCCACACCGCCTGAGTGCCTTTGAGTGCCTGCAGCTTATCTGAGGTTTCGGTATAAGCTTGGTTCCAGCCGGTCTCCAGGTTCTTGACTTCGGTATTGACGAAAGCTGGCGCATGAACGTCCTTGCTGAGATCACGTCCACGCTGCAGCATGGACATGATGTGGGGCCGCTGATGATCGAGCTGATTGATGGCATACTGTTGCTCCTCAATGAGGCGATTGACGCGGTCCAAACTTTCCGGTGCTGGGATATTGGCCGTCTGGTCCTTGACCTTGGTCAACAGGCAAACAACCTCGTGCACTTCGCGACGATATGTATAGCATTTGGAGAACACCTCGGTCTTGACCATTGTTATCTCAATGGTGGGTATAAGGTTCTTGTAGCGTGAAATTAGATCTTCCAGTTTCTTTTGCTCCAGATTAGCCTCATCTTCGGTGGCATAGCTGAGCAGAGAATCCAGCGTTTTGACCAGCCACTTCATGTCCTCGCGTTTGTTATCTGCATCCTGGCAGATTTTCTATAAACAGAAAAATTAGATTAGTTTTATAATTCAGATAAAAACATATTTAAGTTATAGCAAAAAGCAATTTAGTTACCACTAGCTCCCTCAGCTGCATGCAGGCAGAATAAATGGTTGGGCAAGTCAAGTATATTTGAAGCATTTTTTAGGCATTCGAATTCAACTCACCTGGAAAACAACCTTCTCCTTTTCAAACTCCTCCATGGTGTTGACCTCGTTCACAATGTTCTTAAGGCTCTGATCCACGCTGTTCATCCAGTTGATCATCTCGTTGAACTTCAGATGGTAGCCCTGCCATTGGGCTGGGATTTGCTGTAGGGTCTGGCGCATATCCGCCAATTTATTGGACATGATTTGCCACTGGGCCTTGGCATTATCGTAGGCCTGATCCAGACTAATATCGCCGGGCTGCTGTTGTCTGTGTGCCTGGGCCAAGCGCTGCATATTCTGCAGGCATTTCTCCAGGCGTGGCACAGCGTCCTGTTGCACCAGGAATTGCTGATTACGTTGCAGGATAGAATCGACATCCTCGTTGCGATTCAGAGCCTGTTGTTCCAGCTGTAGCTCCTTCTCAACATCCTTCAGTGATTGGTAGAACGCATTCTCATCCAGACGGAACTCCAGCTTCAACAGATGCAATGGCGCTTGGGAAAGGACATTCTTCCAGCGTGACTGCAGCTGCTCGACACTCTGCACCACAGCCGGTTGCTCCTGGCTGGGCAGAGTGCTCAATAGCTGCTGTGCCGATTGCACCAGATCATTCATCCAGCGATCGTTGACTTGCTCGAAGAAATATTTCTGAGTTTCAATTGTTGTCTTGGACTCGATGTGCTTCTCCACAAGCATCGACTCGGCCTGCGTCAGCCACTCGTTGACAACACGCTCGTTATCCTTGAAGTTGCTCCAGCCGCCGGCAGCATCCTCCAAGCGCTGCTCCCATTTGCCAGCATTCTGAATGACATAGTTGAAGCGTTCGTTCAGCTGCTGCATCTGCTGGGCGGCTGGGGCCGTATCGATTTTATCATCGGCCGAGACAGCCTTAACCAAATTCTGGAACACCTTGTTCTTGCTCTCCAGCATGGAGCGATAGTAGACGGTGCGTGAGAAGTAAGTCTTGTGCTTGTGCAGCTGCTCATTGACGGACTCACGTCCGCCGGTCAGATTGTGTGTGCCCAGAAGCTGCTCGGCTTCGTTGAGCCATTGATGGATTTCCTTTTGGCCCGCCTCCAGGGATTCCTGCTGTATCTGCAGCTGATGGACCAGATGCAGCTTGGCGGGCATTTGGGCGCGTATGCGCACCAGCGATTCCTTCTCCTGCTTGAGCAGTTTCATCATTTTGTCGACCTCGTCACGGGACAGGTCCTGGATGAGCGACTGGAAGGTGCGACTGATGGTCTTGAACAGCTCCTCGTTGTCGTCGATCTCGCTGGCCAGCTGCTGCAGCTGCTCGCCATAGCGACGTATTTGCTCGCTATTGCCCAGCACTTGACGCTGGTCCAGCACGCTCTCGGCGCCGCGCAGCCACTTCGAGAGCTTCTCAATGCCAGATTTGTATTCCTGGCGCGAGCGTATGATATCGCCAGCGTGCATATATTGCTTGGTATTGGCGAAGAGACGCTCGAAGCGCTCGGCTAGTGCGCCATGACGTTGACGTAGCTGCTGAGCAATGGGCTCCTCACAGGAGGCAATCAAATAGTTTGCCGCGTTGGCCAGAGCATCGAATTTATCCTTCCACACGGTTATATCCTGGAAGAACTCCAAGCGATCGTCTTCGCTCTGATTCAGCTTCTGCTCGGCCAGCAGCAGCCACTCCTCGCAGCTGGGCGCCAATTGATTCCAGTTGCGCCAACAGTTGACAACTTCCTCGAGCGAATTTTGACAGCATTTCAGCTCCATGGAGACACGCTTCCAGCGCTCCTCGGTCTCATACATGAAGCGATCGATTTCGTTGATGTCCTTGCGGGCAACGTTGCCCTCACGCTTGTACTCCTCGACCACTTGTTGCATATCGACGAACGCCTTCTGGAACTCCTGGAAGATCTTGTTGCGCGAGACAAAGTTCTTATATTGCTCCAGCTGTTGGGCGACCTTCTCCTCGTGTCCGTACTTGCCGGTCCAGCCACGCATCTTATTCTCCACCAAATTGAGGAAGGCAATGAGGCAACACTTGTGCTCGAGGAATTTCAAGCGGATTCTGCGCTCAGCGGCCTTGGGGCCAACTTCCTGCAGACGTCGTTCCATGTTGCGCAGCTGCTCCAGTGGCACCTGTTGGGCCAACGGCGAGCGCTTGGCATTGTCAAACATGGCCACAATGCGAGGTAGATTGGCAAAGAACAGCTTGTGCTCCTCCAGCTTTCTACTGATCACAGCGGCTGTTTCCTCATTCATCGCATTGGGTATATCGTTGTCCATGAGCAATTTCTCGGCCTCGGCCAGCCATTTGCCCACAGCACCAAAATCGCCGGGCAGCTCGGCGTCCAATAGCCAGAGCCAGTACATCATCTGGTATTGCAGACGCTGCCACAGCTCGTTAATTTCATCCCACGATTGACGTGAGACCTGCAGAAAACCGCTCTGACTCTCAATCAGCTGCTTGAGTCGGTTATAAGCAGGCAAGTGTGCGTCGACTTCAGAACGTGCCAGTAGATATTCACTAAAATCACGTGGGAACGAACTCATCATGACCATCGGCTCGTATTCGGTGGTCTTCTCCAATAGGAAACGACGCAATTCGTCCACTTCTTGTTGCACATGCGACTCGTCGCGGGATGCACCCTGAAAGATCATATATAAATTAAAGAATATTTAAACTCTGAATATATCACGATATTTCCCACACACCTTTGGTTCGGGATACTTGTGCAAGAATTGCGCCACATATGTCATTATACTCTTCTCATCCGGTTTGGGTACGTCCACATCCTCAGCGTCCAAGAGTTTGGCAATGCCCAATTTGCTTTCGGCCACATCGAAAGCTGTTTCCAAACGCTGGCGATTGCTGGTCTTCTTTAGCTCAGCTAAATTAACCAGATTCGCTTTAATTGCATCGATGAGTGCGAGGAAAGCGACGCCATCTCTCCAGCTAGCGCCGAAATCCTTAACCTCCACACCACTGTCTCTGTAAGAGTCAAATATGAATATAAGAATCTCAGTTCCGGAATCCAGTTTAATTTATACTCACTTTGGCAAGGCATTCGTTACCCAATTGAGTAGCGTTTTCTTGGCACCTTGCTTCCATTTCTCAGCTCTTAGGTCACCGCCAGCTTTGTGATTGCCAACACTGTCGAGCGAGCTAACCGAACCGCCAATACCATGACCCAAATATTCTAGGTTGCGGCTATTCTCCTCGATCTGCGAAAGTATTAAATATTAGAGAGAGACATACTTAATAGCGGCATCACAGCGACACTTAATGATCAAATCATAAGTCTTGAGTGCTTTGATAATTGAACGAAGACTACCAACTTAAGAATCTAATGATCGAAAATGAGAGAGTTACGCATGGACAACACACCAACAACTGTTTACAACGATTATTTCAACCTACCTGTGGCGCATAATTTATAACTACAACTAAGTTTTTCCGCCTCTTTTTACGAAGCTTGTTTTTTTTTTGTTTTGTTAGATTTTAGAAATATTTTTTTTGTTCGATTATTTTTTAAATAAAATACAAAAAAGAAGATATAGAAGGGTTAATTACATTCATATATAGTTGGCATTGTGAATAGCTATTTGGTGCTTCATAAGTTGGTGGTCGAAATTAGGGGTGACAAAGTGGACCGCTAGCAACCAATTAGTTATATTTTATATTTTTTGAGTGCTTCAATTTTTTAGTGAAAAAAAACTGTGCACCTTGTGTGAAGATGTGGAGATGTGAAGGTGTATTCGTTTATAGTGCCCATATGCTCACCTGGAAGTACAATATGATCGTCCATATCAGACCCAACACAACTGGTGGTCTCCCATCCACCAGATCTGCGGGATTAATATTGACCAATTTGATGCGTTTGCTGGCTAAGAATTGCAGAGCCGTATTCGCATTGCTAAGGAAATGTGGACGTCTCAGAACGCGGCCCTTCTCCACGGGCAAACGTTCGCCGGACAGCACTTCAAGCAGTGCAATGAGTTTCGTGCCATCACGTAAATCGTTGATCAAATCATCAATACGAAGCGGTGGAACACGCTGTAAGAAAGCAAAAGGGATATTTATTTAATATAATCTCTATATATTTTCATTTATATATTCTAAAAAATTGATTTTTTTTTTTAAATATATTTTTATTTATTTAATATAATATCTATATATTTTATTGTATTTATTGTATATATTATTAATTTAATATAATATCTATATACATATTTTAATGTATATGTTCTAAAAATTTTATTAATATTTTAAATATATTTTTCTTTATTTAGAATTATTTGTAAAAACTAAAAGAAAATGTTTTTTTAAGCTGTTGGATTTTTATAAAATATTTAAGTAAATAATTATTAAAATACAATAGAAAGAAAACATTACTTCATAAAATATATCAATTTCAAGTCCTTAAAACCCAGCTGCACAATGCAGCTATATTGAAGTATGCTGGGTAAACGTTTACTATCGTAAAATTAATATATGAGTTCATATATATGTCTCTCTCTCTATATATATATATATATATGTATATAACAGTTAGCACATAAATGCATTGTTGAATGAGTACTAAAGCGAAATGGGCAGACGTCAACGCCGACTTTGAAGTGCCTTTCGCTGCAACATTTGGGGGCTTTTTATGAGCACATTAACTATGTGCATAATGAATATACAGAAACATATATACAGAAAGTACATATACATATATCTATATATACAGAGATATATAACTTGCATATGCTATGCAGTGCATGAAGCGTCAACTGCTTTAAGCATTTTCGCCTCAATTAATTGCAGCAGACAAATTGGCGAATTTGTCGCGAAGATATGCCTAAAATGTAGCTAAATAATTAACGTAAATCACATTAAATTAATTTAAATTGTTGATATATCTGAGGCGCACGGCGCTAATTTGTTCGGCCTTTGCCTCGCCAGACAAATTGTCGAGTGGCACGCGCGACCATTTAAGCCGGATTCACCGCAAAGATTGCAATTTAAGTTAATGGCATTACGACGGAAATGGCAGAGCGACCAAAACAAAAACTAAAGAAATCATGACCGAACAGCCATTATAATTTGAGTTTACAATTTAATTGAGCGCCGCACAGGTTGCACAGCACATAAGAGCTGAGCCAGGCCGTATCAAGGCAAATAGTTTGTGAAAACTTGGCCTCAACTGTTGCGGACATGCAAATGACGGCTAAAGTTTTGTCTTTCTCGAGTTGTTGGCCGGAAAGTTGTTGCAACTATTCAAGAAACTATGCTACTTACAATGCGAATTCAATTTCTGTATTTCCGCTAGTTTCGCAGCAATAACGCCTCTCTTTGCACTTCTCAGCACGATTTATGGTGTTGTCTGGCGGCAATCGTGTCAAACTTTTATAACAGCTTTTTGTCTTGTCATGTTTGTTTATTGCGAAGTTTCATAAGCGCAGAACTATTAACAATTTTCGTTGAATCTTTCTTTTTATTGTGTTTATGAAATTGGTTTTAAAAGTGGAAATATGCGGATGGATTTTCCAAGAAAATTGAATTTGTTAGAGAATTTCGTTTATCTTAGGAAATAAAGATTAAATTAGCAAGAACAACAAATTGAATTTGCTACAAAATAAGTGGAAATAAATATTGAATAAATCTTTTTTAACCGACTTTATTTTGATGTCCTTGTCAATCATACCTATGCACTGAGAGTCAAGCAAAATATGTAAGGAAACATAATACAGAGGCCTAAGCTCAAGCTTAAATCTATATTTAAATTTCTAGAGTGTCTTCCCTGGCATCAGTATGACATTCGCACATCTTTTGGGCCATATACAACCTATTTGCTGGGCATAAAAATAGATGTCGCACGCGTCTACTTATTTTGTTTACGAGTCTGAACCGTGGTAGCATATAAATAGATAACAAACGTCCAGCAGAGTCAAGAACTTGTACTTTTTGTTTCTGTTTGTTTTGCTCTTACTCTTTGCAATTGTCTGCTGTGCGTTGCTTCTAGGAATAACTTAAAGCCGACTGGCAGGCACGCACCTAAGACCTAAGACGTTCATGGAATTCGCCAATGCGAGAAATTCCGCAGAGCCCAATGGCAACATGGACCGAGTGTGGCTCCAAAGCATGCAAAATGCTCAAGAAATGGGTACGTGCGCTAGCCAAGTTCATAGCCAGACATGCGTTGGCCTATAAAGCAAAAAAGAATTGCGCTGGGAGCTGAGCCGGGCAACAATGCTGCATTAATGACAGCAACAGTTCCGTTGCATGTGTGGCCCGGCCCGGCCCGGCAACCGTCTTGGCAGTGGCAGTGGCAGCAGCTGCCATTAGCCCGCACACAACAACAAAATCCACAATTGACAATCCGTTCGCAGCCCACGCAACAATATGCAACGCCCACTGACTTACTTTCGGCTGGCGAACGTTGATTTAATGCACTTTTCCGTAAAGCACTCCAGAGCAACAGCAGCAGCAGCAGCAGCAGAGAGAGATACGTTTTCTGTGGTCTCTAATGTGTTATCTTTTAATACAACTTCAATCTGCAGACGTGAGCCGGCATTTCGTTTTCGTGTATCGCTTGCGCTCGAGCACATGTACTACAGCATTTTGCCGGCCGGCCATAAAAAACCAGTTCTTCTGGCTCTGCATGGCATGCCAGTGCGGGCATTGCAAGCTCTCGATAAGGCGCAGCCGGAGAGCCGACCATAGTCGTAAAGCGCTCAAATCAACAAAGTGACTGGCAATAAAAGGAGTCCCAGAAACACACAGTCAGAGCTGAGCCAATCACTTTTCCTTTACAGCCTGCGTAGGAGATTTGAAATGAAGCTAAATAAAAAGCTAAGAATTTCCGGGTTGTAGGCAAACGTCGAGTATAAGTATGATATCTTTGGTGTATCCTGGATAAGTCAACTGTCTATTGGTAAGGCTAAGCAAATTATCTTTGCCTTACAGCCTGTTAGCTAGGTACCTTAGAAAAGGAGCAACGAAATTCTGTATTGCAGGCAGAAGGAATCATGCATAACGCCTCTATACAATATATATGGTGTATCCTAGAAAAGTGGAGTCAAATTTATCCAGCAGTCAGAATATATTCGTATTGCCAATATATTAAAGCTAACTTTTATAAGAAGAAAATATCCTGTGTAAGATCTTTTGATTATGAAAACCTCCAAAGCGACTTAGTATAACAATAGTATAACAATAGAATAATAATTTCCCCCAAAAACAATAGAGCTTCCTTATTACTATGGCCCAACCAAAAGTATATTAAATTTTGTATGAGACTCGGTTCTCATTAAAGCTATTTATAGCAATATTTTTATTCATCTTTAAATCATTTTATGACTTGTTGCTGACAGCAAGATGAGACTATGTAACATCTTAATATAATTCCTAATTAGTCGTTTTCTATTCATATGAAAACAATATGACAATGTTTTCAACTAAACTATGACGCAATATCTTGTTGAATTTATTTTATTATAATTTAAAATGTATTTTTTAGCCTCTCTAGTGACAGCAAAATGGAATTGCATATAAGTACAGCTCCTAATTAGATTTGATAAATGTTGAACAAGTTTTTTAGTTGTGTAAAACAAGTTTTTCAGTTAATTCTATACTTAAAAGCTGAACAAAAGGTGATGTTTCATGTAGTAATCAACAAAATCTAGAGCATAACATGTATTTCATATAAATCTTCTGCACTTTAGCTTTTAAAAGGCCAAAACAGTTGTTATCCCTTCTCAGCTAGCTATGTTTCTGGCTGCTAAAAAGTTGGCAACACTCGAATTTATGGCAGACGTGTCAAGGAAATGGGGAAACCTTTAAATAAAATGGGCGTGGGCAGCTCATGAGATCATTGATTGAAGTCATATTTCAGCCAACTGCAGAGTTGCTGAGTCGGGTCCGTTATGCAACATGCAAATGATTCATTTAATATGCCAAGCAACAATAACAATTTGTTCAATGTTTTTCTCGTCCTCTTTTTTTTTGCAATTGCACAACAACACTTCATTAGCACATTTCATCGGGAGTAAGGCGTGATGGCAGAATGCTGTCTATTGTCGACGTGCTAACTAAAAGTAATTTATTGAATTTGAGTTTGTTTAACATATTGAGCTTCTGTCGATTCGCGCGAGTGTATCCGTCTTCGCTGCCAGACATTAGCTAGTACTTCTTCTGCCAGGCACCCAAGTTGTGGGCACTGCCTCCAAATGGGCGTGTCGCAAAATAAAATTCAAGTTATTTGTGTAACTATATCTCAGTTCAAGGTGAACCAGTTACGTCATTCACTCAGTCAGTCAGTCAGTCATTCATTCATTCACTTCGTTGACGACCCGAATACGCACTGTGGTGGTCACATTGTTCACGGAATTTGATTAAAATTTATTAACTAATTTATGTAGTGCTCGAAAGCAACAATAACAATGGCAATAACAATAGCACGCATCACACGCCTGACACATTTTCGGCTTGAATCTCGCCGTTTTTTTTTTGTTTGTTACCCTCCGGCTGACAGCTCAATAGCCAGGCACGAGCATGATTCGCTTCAAACTCAATTTGTTGTTGTTGTGGGTGTGTATCGTGTAGTGTAATTCACTTTTAATTTATTGAGGGTCTACTAAAATTTAAACAAATACAAGTTTGCGCTGTCATTAAGGTTTGCGCGATGAACAGCTAACAACAGGTATTAAGCCAAGGCTGGAAACTGGCTAAGTGCAAAGGCAATTTGGCCATATACTCCGAGTGAAATAAAGCATAAATTAAATCAGCAGCTTCAAAAGCTGTAGACTGAATTCAAAACCTTTCTAGAAACTCCAGCTACATATCATAAATATAAATGGGCCTAAAACTGGTGTTTGGTTCATACTTTTTTGGTAGACTTCCAATTTTGGGCTAAAAATTCCAGTTAACAAGTTTTTTGTTTATAGAGATATCAAATTTTAAATTTAAATCTCAAAGTGAATAAATTTTGAAACAATGTTTCATAAATATAGCAAAATATATACAAAAGTCCGGTTTTGGAAATGTGGAAAACTAGATTTATACATGCCGTGCAGGCAGAAAGTCCAAAAGTCTTAAACCTTAAAACGAATCCATAATATTTGAGTGTAATACCTATTCACCAAGTGGGAAGAGTATATTGGTTTAGTACAGTAATCGTCTTCTATAGTATGTTAACACATAACTGTTTCTCGACTTTGATCGAGCATTTTTACTTGCTTTTTTTTAGCCTTTTGCAGCCCTGTTAAAAATATTGCAGTCATAATTATCATGAGTGCATCAATGCGCTGCGTCATGTCTAATAAAAGCAGCAAACAAGCTATAAAAATTATTTGAAAAATGCCTAATTAGCGGGTGTGTTAACAATGATTGTATGAGTTGGATATATTCATATATATAATGATAAACGAAATCTGACTGTTTCTTAATTTGTTCACTGCTTTCTTTGTAAGTTCATCTCATAGAATTTTTATATATTTTAGCCAACATCAAGCAATAAGACAGTCTATTATTTATCTTCTCTCAAAATCTTCACTACTTTACAATTATATCCCGCAACATATCCCACTCCCAGTCCCCAGCTGCTCGCCAGCCAACTAGTCGTAAACGCCTCTCAGTTGTCAGCTGTAAATCGTCGGAGAGCTGTCTTGGCAATTATCAAAGTGAACGGATTGGATGGCCAAATTGGCGCTGTTAGGTGTTTAAATTAGAAAGGATATACATACATATACGTACGCTAGCTGGGTGAAAGTGGGCTAGAAGACGTTTGCAGTTCTAACTGCACTTGGCATTGGCCAATTGACAATTGGCTAAAATGTATCTCGACTACGCTCAAACCTGAATGAAATCATTTCATTTATTAATTAAAAATTTAGCACGCAATTCGATTTTAGCAATAAAATAAAAACACAAGGTATATCTCAGGGTCGTGTCACGATTTCGCACGTTTCTTACTCTTGACTAATGCGCAATCGATATGCAAATCTCATGGCCGGGAGAATGTAGATAAAAATTGTGTGTTTCGCATCGATTGAACTGATACACGAAGACATTGAGAGAGACACAAAAACTCACCTTCGATAGGTATGAATTAATCCAATTAGTGAATGTCTTCTTCTGCACACGTTCCTGCTCCTCTGCAATGAGAAATGTCGTAAAGAAAACATAAGAAAATTGTGTACAAACACAGTTGCAATGCAATTCGTAATTAAATGTAAGACAAGCAACAAAGGCGACAACAACAAGTTGCCTGATAAACAAAACAAAAAAACAACAGATAAGATACATTTCCCAGTAAACAGATACTTTGTCCACTCCTGCCCTCTCGCTCGGCTTTATGTGTTGCCGACGCTTGTAGCTAATGTTTGCATTAATTGAATTATCAACGAAATTTTAGAATGAAACTCAAAGCCCAATGACATCATGTTAGACACAGTGTAGATATAGTATATAGTTAGATATAAAGAGGGCGACCTCAAGTAAGAGCAATAGAGTAAGGAAAATCAAAATGATTTTAAATCTTATGTTGTTGTGATACTTGTCATCATTAATAGAAGGGTATATAATCTAGGCTTAAGTGGTAATACTTCATGTATAACATCTCTGTCATGGATGATTTGTCTGCGGTTGAAGTTATATTAGAGGAAGGCTTATGAAGACTTTCTTGTATCTAAAAAAGTATTTTTTCAAATTTTTTTAATTTTAAAAATTTCTTAAATTTTTCAATATATTTATATTTTTTTATTTAATATTTAATTTATTTTTTTTTTAGTTTTATTTTTAAACTGTTCCTTAATCAACTAAAATTGTTTTTTTAATTTTTTTCTTTTAGTAAATTTTATTCCCTCCAATACCTTTGCTGCTATACTCACATATCATAGGTATACTCTGCAAATCCCAAAGCTTCTTTCAATTTATCTCAAAAATAATTACTTGAAATGTTATTAACCTTTTGCTTTGTGCGCTCGCAATTTGTTAACATAAACAGCATTATTTTTTGATTGCCTTCATTTCAATTTTGCAGCGCACAAAATTTCACATAAATAATAAACAATTCATTAAAGAACAGCAAATTTAAATAATTAAACAAAAATCAAACTAGACAATGCCATAAGCTAAATGCTTTGTGATTCATTTCTGTTTGGAGTGCAGCAGCGATGACTTCGACGGCAGCTGTCCAAGCTTCACTCCACCCAATCTACATTTCTACACAACATAAAAAATATGACATATAGTGGTGGTGCGTGGTCTTCTCGCCACTGGCGAGTGGCCAAAACGCATGTCTATAATATGTACCGAAAATAGATTTCGGGTAATTTTTCAAAATGGAAAATTTTCGAACAATTCACAGACAAATGTGGCTCATATAAAACATTACACAAAATAAATAATCAAATATCGCAGCATTTGACAGACTTCTAGCACTCAAATGTCAAATTTTAGCTAATTGCTGCCGCAATTTACAATGCATGTTAGATATTTACAATGGAAATTGAAAGATATTTATTTCTTTTTCATTTTTATTTTAAATATTTTGTTGTTGTTCATTTGCTGCGCGTGTGACGCAATTTTTCTGGCACATTTGCAGAAAACCTGAGAAAATAATATTTAAATAGAAATTAGTTCAAGGTTAAGCAATTTGCAAGCAACAACAGCTAAGCAAGTCATTAATATATATATCACTCTAGATCTGTGCCATATTGTATAAGAATTGAGCAATGAAATTGCAACATTCTCAGAACACAAGTCTGCATTCTATATAGAAATTAAAATGAACTTGAGGCAAGGTAAAACATTTCAAATGTTGTCTCGACTAAATTGATGTTCAACTATTTCTAATGGCTGCTTAAGTATTTTTATGCTTCTAACAGACTAATATTTTATATATTAAATGGGCCAAGACAATGGTTACCTACAAATACGAGATGTGTTTAAGAACTAAGGAGAGTGTTGATTTAAATTAGGTTTTCGATACTTTTGATCTTAATATCTGATGGGGATTACTTTAGAGCACACATATTTATTTATTATTTTCAATTTAGAAAATACTTAAAAATGTCCGCAAATTTCTTATACTTCTTAAACACACGTCGTATGTTCTAAATATTGCTAAAAAAACGAAAACATATTAATATTAATGCCTAATGCTAATTATTTCCTCTAAAAAAATCGAGTTTTTAATATGGGAAACTCTAATCCCCTTTAATAGTATTCAAGCCAAATATCTCTTTCGGCTTTCAGCACGTTTTGGCATATTAACAACTATATACATATATGTATGTATATATATTTTTGATGGCCACTAAATTGTTGTGTCCAAATTCAAGTTGTTTTGGCCAAAAGGTTTGCTTTGCTACCTACTCGTCTTGCAAATTAATTAAACCTGAAATTTGAGGTCTCACATGAAAAAAAAAGATCGACGCAATGGGAATAAATTAAAGGCGGCCAAAATCAAATCTGGTTATTGCTTTTATCGGCATTCACTCGATTTTGTTTTCTTCCACCGAAAAAACTAGTTAGCAATTGAATGTACATATGTTTATGGGCATATATGTAGCCGGTTCTAAAAATATATAATTATTGATAAATTTGATTTGGCTTGCCTATTTTTTTTTCTGCTAACTCACAATTTGTGTTTGCATTATAAATATTTGTAATCAGCAAATACTTTCGCTAATTGTGTGGCCAAGATATGGAAACAAAATGCACTTGAAAAGCAAATAGCAGATAACACCAAATTAAACCTACATTAAAAATAACAAATAAAAATACTTATCACCAAAGCAACGAAGATTAAATACACTAGCTGATATGTGGGTACTTAGAGATATGCACATTTAGTCATCATTTTAAATTTTTTTAAAGAGCTGAGAAGAAAAGCTAAAGGCAAAGAGAGAGAGAGAGAGAGGGAGAGGGAGACAGCTTAACTAATAGAAATTGCTTAAGCTTAAGCTTAAGCTTACTCAACTCCATCAATCTGAGCCAGATCAATGGCTATAAGCCTAGCGAACTTTACTTTTTATAGCCTGTTATGTATTGCTTATCTAATCACATATAATTAGACTTAGCTAATATATTTGAGACTGCTATGGATCTATATAATATAAGCAATATCTAGGAAGGTTTGCACTTAACCATTTTTGCTCGCCAATTTTTAAATGCACTCATATATTTTTCCCATTTTTTTTTTAGCTAACGTAATTGCTCTTGAACGTGACTAAAACATATAAATATTGCAAACTTAACAAAATGAAAACTTGCAACTTATATAAGAATTGTGCTTGGAAAGCACTCAAAGTGATAAAAAAAATATATAAATAAATAAAATTAGAATTATTAACCTAAGCTAAAATTAAAATACATATATATTATATAAACTTAAAAGCAAAGAAAAATTATAGGAAAAAGAAAAGTAAAAGTGAGAGAAATTTTAGATATTTCTAGTCGAATAATTCAATCAATGAACAGCGGCAACTAGGTTGAGCCCTGTATAGAATACAAGCGTTCAGGTTGAATGACTTTCGTATATCTTGAAAATTTCAATTTCTAACCATGTAAAACCCCAACAGAAACAAAAAGCCAGCCAGAAAACCCTCAGGCCAAAGCCAGAGCCAAAGACCAAACAAACATAAATTATTCAAAAGTAACACAAACAAAGCAAAACAAAGAAAAGGGAACAACAGTATTTTGTAGACATATTCAGCTTTTTTTTCAGTGGTTCACTCAGTCAGTAAGTTAATGATCATAATTATAATGATGCGGCTGCTGATTATTATTTACGCTGAGTTTTTTTTTTCGGGTCTCTAATAAGCAAAACTCTACGCAGTTAATTGGCGTTTGAATGAAAAGAAATATAGATATAGAAGAAAATATATATACACATGTTACATATCTATATATTCACATAAAAGTTGCCAACTTTAAACAATTTTCCCAATTTTATTAAGCGTGAAAAAACACCTTTAAAAAGGCAGAACAAAAGTCAAACTGTAGAAACAGTTAGTAAAAGTTTGAAGCTGGCCTCGTTGCACACACAACAAAAACCGTGAGTGTGTGTGTGTGTGAGTGTGTAAAAGAAATTACAAATACAAAAAGAGATAGAAAACAATTGTGCAAATAATGTGTAAAAATAGTTTATTTACGTTTATGCAAAGCCCCCAAATTGTTTGGCTTTCCCCAGCCACAAACCAGAAAACCAAAAAAAAAAAAAAAAAGTTCGATCGCATTTGCATAAACAAAATAACGCCGAAGATGTTGTAAATGGGAGGCAACCCCAGGGGTACTTGGGGCATTCCATTGCCATGTGATATAGCACATAGCTAGAGATTAACCATATGCTAACGGAAATGTTATAGATGGGAGGGAGTGTGTACTAGCGTTTCCGTGGCTATAAATAATTGTTTATTTGCTTTGAAGCATTGCGAGCTGCAAGCGATTTTAGTAGATTTGGAATGGAATAGAAGTATATATGTGAAATACATAATATTCTTGATTATAATATATTTAAAACAAATTTTTTATCTTAACGCAAATATTTCTTCTATATATGTCATCTATATATAATCTTCGAGTATTTAGTATTTTTAGCTTTGCAATATTTTTAAAAATTATTATCTATGTACTATATACATAGATAATACTCAAGTGCATCTCTCTAGTCATTTTAATAATTATTTTATCAACTGTTTTAAATTCGTTTTTTAGCTTTATTTACGCTCGATGAGCTCGTTGAGGTGTGTTGCCGCTGATGAGGCCGGCCTACACCTGTGGGGGCGACAAGCGATCGACAAATTAAGAACTTATGCGATTAAAGATACGTTCATTGTTGCAATTTACTGAACAAGTCAGATGAAATATTTCACGCTTGACTACGCTTTTCACAGGTTGCTGGGCTTCGCTTCATTCACACATCCGCAACATGTCATAAATTGTATCTATTAGATAGACACACGCGTTATGAATTGCGTCATGTCTTTAAGGCAGAAAGATAGATAGATATATACATAAATATATCTACTAAATTTATTTATTTATTCTATTAATATCATTCACTAAAGCCAGCAGATAGCACGGGCAAACGCATACGCAAATAAATGATTAAGCACTCGGTACAAAGCGAAACTCTTTATGCTCCATTCCCATTCGGTGAGCCTCAAAGAGAGAAGAACCACACCATAAAAAGATTTCAAAAGACAGCCAGCCCACGATCAGCTCACAGTTTTTGCATACTTATCTTGATGAGGTTCTCTAAAGAACAACAGCAACAACCCACCACATGCTCAACAGCTGTCCGACTTAGCCCACTTTTATGTGGGTGCCTTTTCGCTTTGAAGATTATTTGCCTTCCCAAATGCTTTTCAGGTTAAGTTTTCAGTTTGCTTGGGAAAATAACTTGAGTTGAGTGCGCCGACAGCGGATGGATGCTGTGCACTTGAGAAAACTGCACTTCGATAAACTTGTTTCGCTTCTTAAGTTACAAATCGCTATTCGAATTTCAATAACACACTCGGTGGGGCGCCAACTTCTCGCACTCGCTCTCGAGTTGTCGCAACCACATTTTAGGCATCAATTAAAAAGCTATAGCTAAATCTATAGACCAGTACACAATAAATATTGATACTGACGGCAACAACAAAACACGGCGGACGGCAAGCAGCATCAATAAATAAATAATTCAACGCGATGATCTCACAGAGACAAACAGACAGCGGGACTGACTGACAGACGAGCGGACAGTTGTACGGCTGCTGATCGTTCTGGGCTTTTGACAGACAGATTTGAGAGATAGATAACGCCATTTAAGTATTACTTTTGTACCCTACTGAAATTGGGGTAAATGGGGTGGTATGTACTATAGAGTGTGTTGGAGAAGTATCAAAATTCACAGATTTTCTGGTTTCCCATGTATAACTTGAGTTTTGGTAAAAGGTAATGCAGAAACTTTGATTAAAAATAGTATATATAAATATTTTATATGAGTAGATTAATTATATTTTCAGAACATAATCTTACTATCTATCATTAAATACAGAAAAAATAAAAAAAAAATTGTATTATGATAAAATAGATTTTTGAGTATTTTCTTTCCCAATGCTTTGCCTGTAGAAAAAGATCTATGCAAATTTATATTTTAAACCGTTATTTATCGATTATTTCCCACCCTTCCTAGATTGCTTTTATGAGAATATAAATATATACATGTATATAATTATATGTATAATTATAGATTACTACAGATCCGTAAATCTCCGATCCAATTAAGTCTATGTTTAGATCAATAAATATCGATCTGTAATATCAGTTCAGTCTGCTTTCGAGAGCAGATAACTCATATATAGGGTATTAGCTAGTCATTCACGCCCATCTCTATTGGTAATTTAAATTGTCATTTCTATCATTGTCTGTTTGTTTACATTTTCGTTTTCATGTAGCATTGAGTAGTGGAATTGTATGTCTGTCAATAAAAAGCATAATCACATAATCACATTCAAATTCGAATGATGAAAGCCAGCTTTTTGGCACTGAATTGTGGCTGGAATGCCGATGGGAGAGAGGGGGGAGGGAATGAACCTTGTGTTGACACAGTAACTGATATTCAGCGGCATTTTCGCCAATAGCATTCGCATGGCTATTAAATATGCATTAAAAGCCAACTCTTGACTCCTGGCTGACCTCAAAATTGGACGCTGTTTGTGCCTTAATGAACAGCCCAATAAAATTGTAACGAAAAATGGGCAACCAAGCAACGAGCCAATCAATAGTTTTATAGATACTATATAGATATATATATATACACACATAGTATATGGCATGTCAATTAGCATACAGTTGACATGCCATGACAAACAGTTTATAAATTTATTAAGAGCGCGCGCCCCAAAGTAACGTGTGCCGATATCTAACCCATAACACTCAATCACAAACCTCCCAAGTTTTCAAGCTGAAAAACTAAAGCAAAGAGCCAAAAGCTAAACAAAATGGCCAAAACACGCAATCTAAACATATTGGCAGAGCGCCGTTGACGTTAACAACCGAATTCCCCTACTATGAAGACGATATAAATATATATATACATATATATATATATTTATATATCTTTTACATATATAAAGAAAAGCAAGAAATGCACGCAAACTTTATTTATGCCAACTAATTGTCACATTAAATTGACTAACGAAATAAATAGCTGAGCTAAAGCTAAGACTTGACTTGTAGATACCTCCTTATTTATATATGTATATATATATTTGTTTTTAAAGGTATTTTCCTATCAGCTATTAACATTTTTGAACTTTAAGTTAGCTTAACAAGCCAAGTCAAAATAAGTCAACATTTATACGATAAGAATATATGATATACGATATCTAAAGAAAACAATGATAAAATTGGAGCTGCGTATGACATGATTATATATTTTAAATTTTATGTGTCTTGGTCTGATATACAGCATAAATATGAGGAAAAAATTTATCTCAAAAAGAATTTGATCTGTCTGACTGTCATAGTTGAAAATACTTTCTCTCAAGAAATAATATACAAATTAATAGTATAGCAAAGGAAGAGGTATAGATATAACCCTTTCTCTGCTATGGAGGTATAGGTACAATTCTCCCTCTGATATACTATAAATGTTATATGGGTTATATCTATACCTCTTAATCAGCTGCACTGCTTGACCAAGAAGTAGCATATTAAGTAAGGCAGTCTATATCCGAATCGTGATAATATCTTAGCTATGATACATAATCTTTAACACGACGATATTATAATCAAATATTAATATTCGAATGATTATACAATAAAGATTTCATAGAACATAAACAAATATTGTAATTTTTATAAATAAATCCCAGCCACGTACAATTTTCCAATCAATATAAAAAGGTGCATTGGTTAGATTCATTAAATATAAATTTCCTCCATATAAATTTATATTCAATTTATAGCTCAATCGCTGCGGGCAACACAAAAGTCAATTATATAAATAGCAAAATGACCCCATTAAACTGCAAACATTGAAAGTGACAAATCAAGACACACCTACTCTGTACATATATATATATATATATATATATATATGTATATACATATAAATATTTATATAGATACGGATAACGAGAGATGTGTGGACAGGGCAAGTTGGTGAGACAATTAGACACTTAATTGCTTGTTGTGCTTAACATAATAACAGAGCAATAGGAGGTCACATAATAGCCTAAAAGACCAGAGACCCAAACGGCAAAGCCTGCTTAGCTAAGCCAAACAACAAGCAGACACACAACCACCCGCAGACCCCAACTACCCCTTTTTTTTTGTTTTGGGTGGTTGCTTCGAGTGGTTTTTGGCTGCCAATGAATCGTTTGGGGAACTAGGGAAAAAGAGGTAACAGCCAGTTGCCGCTTGCCAACACAATTGAGGGTAGATATACATAACAAACGCACTGTATGCGCATTTTTATATACCTTATATATAAATAATGTATAAACTGACAAGTCAAAAGTTTTAGCATATACTATATAACGAGCCGATGGGCCAAAGCGTCAGCAGCTGATGATGATGTCATTTTGGGCAACAAAAATTTATCGATTGTCGTGGCAATAATTTATTTAGTAAACACACACACAGTCCCACACGCCCAGTAATGCCCCAAAATCGCAGAAGCAATTCCACAAATTGACCTTGACATTCAATGACCACAACTGACCAGCCCAATCTATGGCCGCAGTCTGAGATCTCATCTGATCGGAGCCACAAACAAATAATGACAACTCATGATTAGAATCATAAAGCGAAAGTGTGCTAAATATAATATTTGTGTCAATATTAAAGGCTTTTACAGTGGTCACTCGCTAGTGGCGACATTTCGAAATTGAAAGTTGATAGAGAGATAAAGAGTTAAGATTGAATTTCTTAACTAGCTAAAACTTGATTTTTATTTTCATTGCAGAATTTTTCAGTCAATTTTGATAATTGTATTATTTAAAAAAAATATATATTTTTTAAATTTAGAAATTCCAGAACTTTTCAGATTAATTTTTGAATATTATTATATATTTTTATTCTTTTTATTTAATAAAGAATAATTTGATAAAAAATATTTCTAGAAATAATTTTTGTATAGAATTTATCTATTGACATATAATACTATAAATATGTAAATAAATATATATACACGATATCGTATTCTATGCTAATGCTCAAAATAATAACTCAAATAAATACATGTCAAAACGTTTTCCGCTAAATGTTTATTCATTCTAGCAGAGACAACAAATTAGTATTTTTTCTATCGCCTACAAATGAGACGTTCGGAATGGCTAATCCGTCATTTCATTTGAGACGTTCGAATAGCCGCAGCGACATTCCATTTGATATTTCATTATCATTCCAAAAAGTTGTCAGTTAATTGCGCTCGATGAAACCTATAAGCTCGAACAAATATATTTAAGTTATCTATATAAAGCTAATTGTAGAGAAACTTAAGTATGAAGAAATGCTAGATTTAAGGAAGGAAATACCTAGATGATTGATGGAACTTAAGAACTCTGTTCTTTTTTGAGATTTTTAATTTGACAAGACTTGAACAGAATCTATTCTATTTATAGCATTCAAATATAAATATCATCTAAATATTGCTGCCTCTCATAACTTGCCTAGCAAATACCTGATTCCATTTCTATTTAATAGCCAAATATGTTAACACCTGCCCATGTAAGTTTTAGGCAAATATACGTACAAATACCAAATCGGAAGCTAAACGAAATATCTTTGTACTTTGCGCTGCAACCACCACTTCGCAGGCTACCTTATCAGTATATAATATATTGCGAAAAAGTAGAATTCGCAAATTAATTATTATATAACACACATAGCTGATGCGATAACAAAACAGAAACGAAATTATTTGTCTAGCAAAATAGTGTGATATGACTGAAAGATTGAGAGCTACAAAAAGCTAATCGAGCCAGGCTAATAGAGAGAGGGAGCAGCTGATATGTCACGTAAAGATCGATTACTTGATAGAATGGGAATAGATAGTGTCAAGCGAGACTGCAGGTGCAGACCAGACTCAATTGGTTTAATTGAACTAGATCCATTTGTAGATGAATATGAGCCAGCTCAAAGAATTCAATTGTTAAATTTAAGCTTAGGAACTGGTGCTCGAGTTCTAAAAGGAACCTGTGAAATCGGTTCTATTGAACAGATATATTTTAGTTCAGCTGAAACTTTATAAGATTCATAGATCTATGAATGCCTTAGATTGGATTTGTATCAAAATTTGTATTGAGTAGAACTGGAACTGGAACCACTTTAAATACCTGTCCAAGAGTGACTCAAAACTGATTTCTTTGCCTAAAGTTTACCTCGTTTCTCCTTAATGTGGCTGTCGTACTGGGAATTGCTGCGTGCGAAGTTGATCGACGCCATGGTGGATTGGAACTCCTGGTACTCGTGTTCGGGTTCGTTGGTGTGGGGGGTGCTGCGGCTACTTTGTTGCGCTTGAGTCTGATAATCCTGACGCAGACTCTTGCTAAAAGTACCGATGCCGCTCAAGGCATGCGCCGACGAGGGCGTCGTTGAGCGCGTGGGCGTGGACACAATCACAAGACTGCTGGCCGGCACGCCCTCAGTGTCGGAATCGTTATCGATGACGTCGGCGTTCGCGTCGTCGCTGATGCGTATCTGCGAGGCGGTAAACGAGATATTGCCGGCGCTGCTCGGACTCCTATTCGAGTCAACGAAACCGATTGATTTACGCGACGTGGAGGACGTCGAGGACCGCTCCTCAGACCGTTCGGACCGTTCGGATTGTGTGGTCGTTGTCGTTGTGCTGGTTATCGTTTTGTGGCTAACAATTTTTCGGGATTCTTCCGTCGAAGAACCGCGCAATTGGCACGTTGCAGCTGGACTGAACACCTCGTCCGGCGTTACTGTTTGCGGTTGCTCCTTCGTGCCAATCGGCGTGGATGTTAGCAATGTTTTTGTTGTTGATTTTCCCGTTTGCCATGACAGTTCGCTGGGACGCGTTGCTCGTTGCTGTTGTTGGTGTTGTTGTGGCGTCTCGTTGCCACCCACTTGATACGTTGTTTGTTGGTACAAACGCTGACGCCTGCGTGGGTTGCTACCCACGGTAATGTCAATGCTACCCGTTGCCATAGCATCCTCGTCCTGCCCACCAAATTGACGAATGCGTGCCCGCACCGAGCCATCAGTTTCATCGTGCTGCTCGCCGGGCTCACCACCAGCCAGCGGTGACTCCGGCTCATCCTCCAGCTTGATTAATATACGTCGGCCACCAGCAGTCATATCGACGCTGTGCGGCGAAGTGACGCTCGAACGCTCGCTGGACAGGCTGGAACGTGACCAGGAGGGCGAATCTCGCGGCGAGACATAGCCCTCGCCGTGGCGATAGATCTTCTCCTCGGCATAGCCACCGTCACTGGTCCGCGACGAGGTTATGATGGTGCGCACCCCATCCGCCGCCTGCACTTCGCGCACGGTGCGCTCGCCGTCCAGGAACTGCTCCAGTTCCATTTGACGGGACAAATCCTTCTTCACAGTGCGTCGAGTGGTGCGTAGGGTGACATTGAAGGGCGACAGCTGGTCCTCCACATTGCCCAGCTCAGCGCCTGGACTAATGCGGCTGGTGGTCTTCAGGGTGACATTGAAGGGGCTGGCCGTCTGCTCGCTGGTCACCTCGACGCGACGCGGGGTCGTGTGACGCAGATGCACCTGCTGGAAGGCCAGCTTGGCTGCCTCCGCTTCGGCCATGCCGCGTTGTCGCTCCTCGCGCAAGCGTCGCTCTATTTCGTGCACATCAATGTCAAAGGGATTCTCCTCGTCGTAGTCGTCCGTCTGCTGCTGACGCAGTTCGTCCGTGCCCAGCTCGGCTGGTCGCTTGCCGGTGCCATCGGACCACACCTTCTCGTACTGGGCCACCTTCTGGCGCAGACGTTGCGGCGGAGTCTCCAGCTGCAGATCGCTGGTACTGCTGGAGGTGGTCAGCGACGTGGTAATGGTCTTCATATACGTACGCGTCACTGTGGACGTCTCCAGCTGTTTGGTCTCGGACGCCTCCTCCTGCTGCTCGACATTCTCAGTGGTTTTCTGCTCATGCGCATGGCGGCGTCGAACAGCTGGTATCGGGGGCGCGTCCTTACCCACATCCATGCTTGCGCCGGCATCTATGGTTGGATCCTTATGCCTGCCTGGATCTGTGCTATCGGCCATGATAGCATCGGTTTTCTAATACGCTTGTCCTCAGGCCAAAATGTCATTTGGGTTCGCTAGTCGTCCGCCAACAACAGCCTTGTCCTTTTGTCCTGCTTCGCTACTGCCCCGCTTCGCCTGGCCTGCCCTGGCCCAAATGCAAAATTGATTTTTCTCACGCAACGACAACTACAACAACAACAACAACGAAGACGACAACTGTAATAATAACATCAGCTTTTCCACAGAGTTTTCCTTGCTCGGGAACAACCCCCGTGTGCCCTTCGCTTTAATTTGGAGTCACTTATGGCCCCCTCGTAATTCAACTGTAATTTGTTAAAAGCACACCACACACAATTTTTAATCACCGAAGCTTTTTGGATTTTGGATTTTCGGTTTTTTCTTTCTTTGCTTATTCTCGTGGTTTTATGACACAATCATATATACATATCACATACGACGACGGAGTCGTTAGGTAAAAAACACGTATTTCATTCGTATGCCTCAGACATAAATATAAATTTGTTTTAATTTAGTTTTCGGCAAAATTCTATAGTCCACTTCTCCACACTTTTAAACTCAGACTAAAACGGCATGCCTTCGGCGAGCAGACAACACACATTATAGTCGAGCTTCAGGTTTCATTTGTTCCGTTTCCAATCCGTTGTTGTAGAAAGCCGGTTCGATACTGAGCCGTCGTGCCATCGTCAATGTGCTACGCCTTGTCCAGAGACAGAGACCAACAGCAGCAGCAGCAGCAGCCCAGAGTACTGGCTGGACTATAGTAATCGTAGTAAAGCTCACATTTCAATGAGAGAGCGCGAGCGTAACGAGAGACGCTGCGCAAAATGTTTTTTTTTTTATAAAAAGAGAGCAACACGTATAGGAATGAGAGAGAGAGAGAGAGGGCGAGAGAGAGAGAGCGCGCATTTATGTTATTTACGCATTTTGATGTATGTTTACCCACACCGAGCTTACTGCTACGGCAGCACGTACTACCTTTGAACCGACGACTGGTGTTGTTATGGCATGGGCGAAGTTAATGCTTTTTGAAAAGGGTCCATTATAGTAATAATAATATATATTATATGTAAGTGAATTATTATTATTATTATTATTATTATTATTATTATTATTATTATTATATAATATTATATAAAAGAAAAAATAGTTTTTACTGAAGTCAATGAAGATTCAGTGTGAATTCCGTTAGAGATTTTGTCGTTTAACAAATTTTTTCACATATTTGTTAGCAAAAATATTAAAATATGTAATATATATTAAAATATATCAAATATTAAGTAAATGCTAATATTTTATATTTTTCATAATTGTATTTTATATATTTTTTTATTTATATCTTTTATTATATAATATATTTTTTAATATTTTTATTTAATATTTTTTTTATTTTTTAAATTGTGTTTTTTTAAATTATTAATTTATATTTTTCATCTTATATTTTTAAATATTTTTATTTTATATTTTTTAATATTTGTATTTTAAATTTTTTTTTTATATTTTTCAATATCTTTTAAATATTAAATATTAAAATATTAAAAAAAAGAAAAACATATTTCAAAAAAATAATTATGCTAATGAAAATTGCACAGTATATGTAGATTCATTTACATAATTTTAACCCCCCTTAAAACTTCCACGCATTGCTTAACAGCGAAGACACTGAAACTGCCCTACGACTATGCAAAGTGCCGATACGCAGAAAAGCTCTGCTATCTTTTTAATGGGCAGTAAAGGTTTGAATGAGCGCTGTAGCTTGCGCTCTCAGTTCCTCGCGCTCTCAATGTCATAAATCATCCACACACACACGCTCCCTCGCTCTCGCTCTCTGTCTGTCTACAGTACTGCTTGCGCCTGTGTATGTGTGTGAAGCTCAAGTACAATTTAACTTCTTATTGCGCTTTTGCTATTGTTATTGTTGTTTCCTTACGTCTGCTGTTTGTGACATCATGAGCGTGAGAAAATACCAATTACACACATACACACAGTTGGGTGGTTGTTTGTAACAAACACAGCAATGCACTCACACAGACACACAGTGAGAGATATGCTGTATATTAGTATGTAATTCGACACTCGCTCGAATAGCGATTACAAAGTATTTGGCAAACATGTACCGTTTTAATTTTCTGGTCGAACTGGCGCCTGTATAGCCAATGTGGGTCATCACATAATCAAGCTCAACTTGCAGCATTTAATGAAAGTCATTCATGAAAGCGCGATCGTCGCCCGGCCGTCACTCAAAACCAAAACCAAAACCAAAACAAATGTTTATTTTTTGAGCTTACATAATCGCCGTTTTGTGTTTATCACATTCAAACAAACGAGTTTTTGGAGCCACATATTGAGCTAGGCTAATGACGTCACGCTTTGGTGATTGCATTCCAGTCGATTGTTGTTGCCGTCGTCAAACTAGAAGTTGACCTTAAAGCCAGACACATATTCATCGAAAACAAAATTCTAATCTAAATCTAAAAGGTCAGCAATCAACTTTCGCAAATATATTAAAAGATCAATGGAAAACTCGACTATCCATTGCCACTCAACTAACAGCTGTTATCAGACTGCAGCAATAACATTTCTGCATAGCATGGAGAGCTAGCTGCCCTCTGCTGTAGAGCTGATTTCTAGTCATAGGAATCCCCATAAAAACAAACACTTAAATCTATATAACAACAGCGCACACATGAATTAATTGGATAAACAATAGTGGCTACAACATCTGGACAGCTCAACAACAACAACAACAAACAATAACAAGAATGTAAATTTTATTAGACAACGCAGAGCAGAGTGCGGCTGTAAAAATGTTAAGTGCCAACACACTTGAAAGGGCAACCGAAGTGTGGCTATAAATAGCCAAAATGTTATTTTAATCAGAACAACAGCGGCTGTTAGATCTTTAACAGAAGCTGTTAAGTTTAAGCTTTATGGCGCTGTTAAAAGACGCTCGGTGTAAATCAAACGTATTATCTAGCATAGTTATTACATTTGTTTCAAGATACCCTGTAATTTGCCTCAAGAAATTATTTAGCAGCATAAACAACTTATTGATTTAGTATTTAGAGGATTTCCAAACAAAAATCTTGGCAATTTGTCGTAGGCGAAATATTCAAGAAATTCTTTGACTGAATAGAAAAATTTGTTAAATTTTTTTATGGCAAATTTTTATATACAAATCTAAAGAATTTGCCTAGTCTTAAGATATTATTATGGTATTAAGTTATTCATGCTACCAAAAACTGAATCACTTGAGGCTTTGATTATAAAAAATTTTTACTTCAAATTTATAATAAATAAATAATAAATCAAAAAATACTTTTGAAATGAAAACTTTTCAGCAAATTCGAATTTTTAATATTAAAAAAACATCAGTTAAAAATTCAAATTTCAGTGAACAGTTTAAAAATAGAAATAGAAAACATAAATCTGCTGGAAATACAAAAAAATATATACCTATATATATAATTCTAGATATTCTATTTATATTACTCGATAGAGTTGAATGAAAAACGTATGTTTTCTTTATCGCAATATCTCAATACGTAAGTTTCATAACAAAGCACTGATTATATTTATGATTTTATAAACATATTGAAATCTATTTCGTTTCGGACGGATATATTTATCATCCATCAATCTGCATTGCTTTCTGTTTAAGTTTGAGCAAACAACAAAATATTCGCATAAACAATTGTTTCCTATTTTTCGCATTTGGGTTTTCAGCACTTTTCAATATTTTCGACTTGGCTAAAAATACATTTTTTGTGTGTTTGCCATTTATTTCGCACCTAACCATAAAGTTGGGCACATTAATGGAAAGGCAAACGCAAACATTTTTTTCTTCTTTTTCTTTTTCGAAAAATATTGACTCAAGAGCTAAAAGCGCTTTTGTAAACAGACATTCTTCTATAGTCTAAGATATATATGTACATGTATTTGTGTATATAGGTATCTGGTCAAGCATCGAATAAATGAGTCGAAAAGTCAATTAAAAAGAGAATTGAGTTCCTTTAAAGATTTGACCAACAAAATATTTGCACAGAAATTAAGCTATGTAAACCATTAAAACTATTAGCCATCAAAATATTTTCAAACACACACACACACACAGTTACACACACACACTCGCACAATTACCAGCATCATAAAAAGGCAATTAAAAATCGCACTGTCAACAATTTTGATTTGTTTGAATTGCGGCATTCGCATATGTCTCGAGTATATGTATATCTATAAAATATTATTGGTGACCGATTTTTACGTGCAAAATTTATTAAAATTAGTCTCGAAATATCTATTTATAGCTATGCATTTCATATGTTTGCCATTTGCTTTGGGGGCGTTTATATATAGATACAAATTTAACATCATCCCGTATGGACCCACGTCATACTTGAGGGAACGAAAGAAACGTCTATTTCGATTATAGTACAATTTCTACACAAGCGAATCCAGTTGGCTTATGTGGCTTACATTTATGTTCTTTTAAACAAGACAGACTAATTATGCCAAAGTTTATTTGATTTTGTATATTTTAGCTAGATTTGTTCGATAAATCTTGAAATGAGTCGGAAATATATATATTTAAATATAATATATACATATATTGCTCTGAAGTTTTGAATATATCTTTCAATGAATGTAAGATATGCATTGAATATATTTCAAGCTAACTAAATATCAATCAATGATGTTATCGATAAATATCGAAATTTTACTTAACTCAACTGAAGCTAACTGCTTATGTATACCAATTTCCATAAGAATTTCATAATTTTATAGTCGCGCCTTACTTTCTTAAAATATCTGCTTCTTTCTAGTCGCTTTTCTAAGATAACTATAATGATCCTGTCTAGGAGCCCCAAATAGCCATCTGACTCTTATAATCAACTCCCGGGGAACTACTTTCAACAACAGCTACCTCTCTGTCACTCTCAGAGAGGGACAACTTGGGGAAGCACCTTGCTGCCTACTCAGATAATATCCCCACGGCAACTATATACAAGCTCTCTGCCTCTACTGTAACAGTCAGACACTCTGCTGTTAGACTGTGCTGTTAACTTAACATACTTGCTTTCGCTCTATGGTATTTCCTACTGTTAACTCATATTCTGTATTTTTTGGTCTCCTTTAATTTTCATTCTTTATACAAAACAATAAAGAACCCGTTCTAATATCAATTTTGTTTTACTTAAAAGAAAACCTGTCGCCTTTTACTTTTATTTTATTTATTTTTTTTGTAAATTCCATGCCAACTCAGCTTTATTTTTAATTTCAGCACAAAATCCCTTTTAAAAATAGATCAAGAATATATGGTATTATATATATGTATCACGCGAGTGCACTGAGAAAACCCAGAGAAATGAGACAAATGCTGAATAACTTAAGGGAAAAACTTAAGAAAAATGAAAGAAAACTCTATTTTTAATCACTTTAGCGGCGTGACAAGACAAGTTCGAGTAAATTGAAAAGAAAAAGAAAAACGGCTCAGAATGAAAATAGCAGGAAAAGCAGGGCGAACGAATCGACTAAATATAGCAGAGTCATACCCGATTCCCTAGATGATATTTTATACCAAACATGAAGCATATACATATGTACATATGTATACTATATACATACAATTAGCTCGTGTTCTTTCTTTTTGGCCGGCTTTGTTGGCTAACAAGACAATTGCAACAACAATGAGCGAGGCAACTGCAATTTATAAATAACAAAAAGTAGGCAGCATTTCCCCCGTGACATCAGCGCCAGCCAGCATCCGTCGAACATGAAAACTCATTTTCACTCGCTGCCTTTGTCTCTCTAAATAGCTTTAATTGTACATACATCCATATGTACATACATACATACATACATCAATAGCAGACGTGCCATAGACGAGCTGCGTTTCAGTATAGAAAAAGTGATCTCATTGCCTCTTTGTACTTAGCTAGAGATATAGATATACACATATACATTCATATATATACTTCTACTTAATACATCTATTCAAGTCGTATAATCAACAAAAGGCTTTAATACTCGTAAACCTTGCCGACAGCAAAGTGTGATCACCATTTTGCGTTTGACTTTGGTTTACAGATCGCATTTACATCGTGGCTTTGAGTCAATTGCGCTAACAATAACACAATCTCTCAACAAGATAAATGGGCTTAGCTATTTTTCAAATTTCAATTTAACGCTCACCTTTACGAATTCTCAATGATAAATAATAAGAGGATATAGTCTTATTTAAGCAGACTGCAGCAAATAGCTCAAATAGTTAACAGACAAGTTCCCTTCTTTAACTTATGCAGCGCTGCATTTGCAATAGGATTATTTGACAGGGAAATTTTTAAAATATACTTATGGAAGAGAGAGTTTAAAGGGAAATTTGGCGCAAGCTGAGCTAAGGCAATTTTGTCAGTTGCATTGTGCATTGGGATATTTATGCTTAAGGATTTAAATTGTTAGGAGATTTAAATATATTTGGGCGCGAAATCTTTTTTAAGGTTTTTTAAAGGAAATTTTGCACGCTAGGCAATTTATTATTGGGAAATTCGCCAGCTGAGCGCGCAAATATTTAAATTGAAAATAGAAACAGATGTACGAATTGCTTAAAGATATATCATCAAATATACTATATATAATTTTAAGTATACAATATAAATATACACTATATAAACAATATTTTATATATATATTTTTAATGACTTGGCAACCGACAAGAGTTCATATTAAATAATTTATATTTCAGAAAATTGTGAAATAAGGAAAACATAATTATCTTAGTTGGGCTATATCTAAGCGAGGCAGATATCATATAACGCACTTAGCAAGATATCGATCTGCATCAATATTTGCGCGCCCAATAATCAGAGGCCAATTGATAAATGGAAAAATTTGGATCAGTCGCAGTTGAGTTGACACTTGGATAAACAACTTTGGGGGCTGGTCATCGTGATGTGTGGTGTGAGATTATAGTAGGCTTCACGCGCAGTTAACTGAAACATACAACCTATATCCCGCTCCCACATCTACGCCATTGGCTGTACAAACAGAAGTTGGCGCTTGCGATAAGAGCCGCGTGCCGCAGTAGCTGCTGCCAGCAGCAGCCGCAACCGCAGCCGCAGCAGCAGCAGCAGTAGTAGTAGCAGTAGCTGCGCAGCATTGCTCCACATATAATCAGCCCAATCTAAGTTCCACTCAGTCGCTTGATAGACAGCCAAGATCACACACAGTTCAGAAAAAGAAGTGAACCAAAATAAACGTTTACAATGTCCACGCTCGAAAACGAGGTGACATTCCGCCAACAGACCCAACTCAATCACAATCTGGAATCGCAGTTTAGCAACAGCTCCACAGAGTTCATTCTCCTCACG
The DNA here is from genome assembly GCA_018903745.1 of Drosophila repleta. Taxonomy (NCBI): domain Eukaryota; kingdom Metazoa; phylum Arthropoda; class Insecta; order Diptera; family Drosophilidae; genus Drosophila; species Drosophila repleta. Next base: position 8,680,324 of record JAEIGN010000396.1, read on the forward strand.
GATCATCGAACCTCCAAGTTCAAGAGTCTCGAGCAGCTGGAAGCTGCCAAGCTGGAGACAGACGAATCCTGCTTCAGTCGCCGCTGCGACAGCCTCTGTCGCCTGAAGACCCTAAAGAAGCGTCTGCCCATCCTCAGCTGGCTGCCGAAATACAACCGCAACGATGCATTTGGCGATCTCATTGCGGGCCTGACCGTGGGCCTAACGGTCATTCCCCAAGGTCTGGCCTACTCGGGCGTCGTTAATTTGCCACCCCAGGTAGGCTCCATCTACTATTGTTCAGTGTCTGTGTAAATATGTTTTCACAGCCTTATCTTTAAGGTTTCTCAGTGAAAATCATAAACTAAATAAACATAATCAGAAAAGTGATATTCTCTTAATTACGTATAAAAGATGCTGACGTATTCGGGCATTTATGTGCTCGTATATTTTGAACTTTATAGAGAAAAACAAAAATTTTAATGAGTGAGATATATATTTGAGAAAATGCATTTTCAAAACAATATTCAGAATGTGGTATCCTTACAATCTTATCATACAACTCAGGAATTGAAGGCACAGATTCTGATCTATAGAAGTATTTAAGAAGGTATTATGTACAGTCAGGTATCACAAGTTCTTTGAATGTTGCCAGCTAATGAAACCACTGCACTAATATATTTGCGAAATCAATTAGGATTGCAAAACTTTAAAGAAAACCAAGCCAAATTGCTCAACACATTTCAGTTTGCACAAAGTTGTGCAAGTTTGACGAAAAGTTGTAGCAAGCGGAAAATTTTTGGGTTTCTAAACAGGTATTTTGGAAAAACAAATTGTACAACTATGCAGACCCAGTAACAGGCTCAGAGCTCAAGTCGCACTCAATGAGTTCAAGTTTGCAATAAGCAGAATAAATATATAAGAAATAATATTATAAAATATTTAAAAATATACAGTAATAAAAACAAAATGTAAATAAATCCATATGTGAAAAGTAAATAATAGTAAACAAATATTTTTAAACATTTCTTAACATACATAAAAATATTCTACAAATAAGAGTAAAGTTTCAAAAATTAAGAGGAAAATATTTCAGAAAATTAAAATAAATAAATCAATCAAAAATGTAACTAAAATATATTTTATAATCAATAATAAAAAAAAGAAATAAGTAAAAAGAAAAAAAAATATTTTAAAGAAAATTTGAAACGATGGTAAAAATTTCAATAAATCAACAAAGCGTAAAAAATTAAAAGAATAATATTTCTAAAAATAAAAAATAAATAAATAAATCAATATGTGACCTTTGTAAAAACTTAAAAAAAAAAATAATAAAATTTAAAAAAAAATGCAATCAAAATCAAAAGTTTTTTTGAAAAATGATTATACAAACTAAAAAATAAATAGTTCAGCTTGTGAAACAATTATAAATTTAACTAAAATATAAAAAATATATGTATCATGAATATTTAGTAAATAAATAAATCAAAGGTGAAAACTAATTTAAAAATATATTTTTAATAATCAATAATTGACTAAATGAGACTATAATTGAAGTAGAAACTGAGTATGGACTCAATCTGAAGCACTTTATAGCCAAACTTTCACTTTTAATGAAGTCAGCAGAAATAAATACGGAAATATCTTATGAAACCACATATTTAGGCTGGCATACCCAAATAACTAACCTATATATGTATATTTATTTATTTATTTTTATCAGTTAGAATTAATGTAATGTATTTCTGTATATATTCCTCATTGATTCGCCTTGCAGTACGGCTTGTATGGCTCGTTCATGGGCTGCTTTATGTACGTGCTGCTGGGCACCTGCAAGGACTGCACCATTGGCAGCACAGCTGTGGCCTCGCTGATGACGTACCAGTTCGCCAGGGGCTCGTGGCAGCGTTCGGTGCTGCTCACCTTTCTCACGGGCTGCATTGAGCTGCTGATGGCGCTCTTCAAGCTGGGCTCCCTCGTGGAGTTCGTTTCGGGCCCGGTGAGTGCGGGCTTCACCAGCGCCGTGGCTCTCATTGTGTGCACCTCGCAAATGAAGTATATTCTGGGCGTGAATAGCGATGGAGCCTCGTTCCTGCAGCGCTGGATTAGCATGTTTAGGAACATAGGCAACATACGCTTGGCGGATAGTTATCTGGGCGTTGGCTGCGTCGTTGTGCTGTTGATCATGCGCAGCCTGGGCAGGATGACCATTGGACCCAAGGAACCAACGCAGCGTAGTCGCTGGCAGCGCATTGTGAATCATCTCATACGCTTCATGGGCATCTCGAGGAACGCAACCGTTGTGCTGGCCACCACAGTGGTGGCCATGAAGCTAGAAGCAGCTGGCAAGAATCCATTTCAGTTGACGGGATATATACCGCCTGGCATGCCCACGCTGGCATTGCCCCCCTTCTCGATTGAGCCGCAGGCCGGCAACGCCACAGCCGGCATTCCGCCTGTGGCTGGGGAAACATTCCTCGAGATGGTGCAGGATTTGGGCTATGGCTTGATTATAGTGCCGCTGATAGCGCTGCTCGAGAATGCCTCGGTGTGCAAGGCCTTCGCCAAGGGCCAACCCATCGACATGACCCAGGAGATCTTCGCCACGGGCATGGCCAACATCGCCAACTCGCTCTTCTGCGGCTATCGCAGCAACAGCGGCCTGGCCCGCTCGGCCATCAACAATGCCAGCGGCTGTCGCACCAGCATGTCCAACTTCTACATTGGTTTGGTTGTGGTGCTCGCTCTCAGCTTCCTCACCGAATACTTTTGCTTCATACCCCGAGCTGTGCTGGCTGCGGTGCTCATAGCGGCGGTCATATTCCAGGTGCAGTATCAGATCGTAATACCCATGTGGCGCAGCAAACGTAAGTTGAAGCAAAAAGTCCTCCTCCTCCTCCTCCTTTACTACTTTATGCTCCTCTCTTTCTAGGGTCTGATCTGCTGCCTGGCATACTGGCCTTTATCACCTGCCTGGTGCTGCCCTTGGAGATTGGCATTCTGGTGGCCATCGCAGCCAATCAGCTCTTCATACTGTATCACTCGGCCAGGCCAAAGGTCATGGTGGAGCAGCTGGAAACGGAGCAGGGCATACAGTTCCTCAAAATAACACCCGATCGCTGCCTCATATTTCCCTCTGTGGAATTTGTGCGTACCATGGTCATCAAGTCGGGCAGCCGCAGCTCCTTGCCCATTGTCATCGACTGCACGTACATCTACGCCGCCGACTTTACCGCCGCCAAAGTCATCTCCTCGATGGTCGCTGACTTTCGCGCCAGGCAGCAAAAGATTATATTCTTCAATCTGAAGCCCAGTGTGGCTAGCATCTTCGAGGGATTGAATACCAGATTGGTGCTCTGCTATAATACTTATGCACTCAATCAGGAGCTGAGACCAAACGAAGCTATGTCCCCTTCGCTGGATTCACTGAACAAGAGTCAGAGCACCGACTGTGTGAGCATGGCTAGCACACTCTCTTTGGCTAAGAGCTAAGTTAATAAGTTGGCTATTGCGATAAACATGCCTGAATATATGTGCATATAACTACATAGTATAAACCTCGACTTAGCTTTCGATTGAATTAATAAAATAAAATATTAAAATATTCAAAATAAAATATTAAAAATATTCCTGAATAAATTTTTTTTTTTTTTGGAAAATACCAAATTTTAAAATCTCTTTGAACAGACCTCGCATACTCATTAACCGCTCAGCACACCCATATATAATCTTCAGCACACTTATCGTATAAAAATATCGCATTTAAACAGATTATATAAGAAATTAAATTAAGATCAAACTCACATTTGTCTTTGAACTTAACAGTTTGGTCTATAATATATATAATAAATGCCAATGAAATCAGACGGAAATTTATTTAGCTTTAGCTTGGCCAGTGTAATCAAATAAAATGTGTAAGATCTCAAAATAAATGGTTACACACGTATTTCATCTATCTTTGCCATTCGCATTCACATTTATTGTGTCAAAAGTACCAAAAATGGCTTCTATAATGTATATAAAGACTTTATGGTGCCTTGCTCGATTGGCGATTACTAATATAGCTATAAATAGAGCTGCACAAGTTGCCTAGAACATGTAAGTGAGCGACTAGAGAGGGTTCTATATAACAAACATTTTACCATATTTATATATTTATATATATATATATATATATATATATATATATATATATATATATATATATATATATATATATATTATTTTTTTTTTTGCTATTTTTTATTATATTTTAAGTTTTATATATTATTTTTTTTAGTTATATATTTTTTTTTAATTTTAATTATTATATTTTTTTTTATTTTTTTATATTTTTTTATATTTTTATTATTTGTTTTTTATTTATATTTTGCTATTTCTTTTATAACATTTTAAATTATATATATTTTTTTATTTTTATGTCCTATTTTGTTTTTAATTTTTATTGTGATTTTATTTTTAATTTATTTTGTATTTATTTTTATTTATTTTTATTTATTTTTATTTATTTTATTTATTTTTATTGTGTTTTTTTATAATATCCCAAATATTTTTTATAGATTTACTTTATTTTATTTATTTATTTATTAATTGATTTGTTGTGTCGGATTTATTAATTTTTATTATTGATATTTTTTTTTTTATATTTTTTTCTTATATTTTTATATTTTTTTTCTTATATTTTTAAATATTTTTTTATGTTTACTTATTATTTATTTATTTATTATTTACTTATATTTCCAGCATAGAAACGCCAAGTCAAGTTTTATAGCAAGCAGCTAGAGCCTATCGTGAACTAATACAATTTTTCGTTTGCCTATCAGCCCTGGCAGTTGGCAATTGGCAATTTCTAATTGCCAACCAAAATATGTTTGCCTTGTTCTTACAGGGTATATACACAAACATACACATGTAATTCTTACACATATTGTGAAAGGTGAGAGAAAGCACAGAAATTTGTGTGTGCATGGTCAATTTTAAAGACTTGGGCGACGTTGATCGACGTGGGCGACTGGGTCAAGTTCAGATGAGACATTCAAGGGGGGCCGCGGCTGAATCATCAGCAGTGCCCAAAGGAATGTGAGAAAATATATTTGTATAGATTTATATAGATGTACATGTGTAAATATCTATAAATATATATTTAACAACATTAAGCCAAAGAACTTATGCGCCTGCTGCTGCCCTAACCAAGCTTTAGCAGTAAATAAAATAATTTAAAATACATGAGTTTATATATGTTTCTTTTTATGTCTAGGTATAAGTATATATCTAAAATACCTGTGCCACACACAATTTGGGGATTTAACGTTTTATTGAACATTTTTAATGCAATTTCAATTTTTAACACAGAAATTCACTTTTTCACTCGAGCACGCACAAATATATCGCAATGCAACGATAGGCAAGCGGAGAGATAGCCTATCGGAGCTATCGATAAGTTGCTTAAGCGATGTTACTAGATTATTCTCGGTTGACGTTGTAAGCTGTCAAACAGATTGTGAATCCTTTCAATAAGAAGAAGAGCTGTGCACTATGTCTGTCTCGCTTTCCGTCTCCTCTCTCTCTTTCTCCACCTGCTGCTCAACATGCGGAATCGTAAAGTTGCTCCGTCAGCTAGAAAATTCCATTTTCAAGCAATGGAAACGAACGCAGCGGAAGCACCGCATCACCCCAAGAAGCTGAAGGAGCTGCTCTACGGCAATTTGGACGAATCGATCGATGAAGATTTGGAAAATCATCCGAAAATAAAGATAGATGTGGAGAAAAGTTTGCCAGAGCCACGTATTCTTAACGGAGAGTCGGGCAGGAATTTGCGGGCGATGCAGCCGCTGATGAGCATGGACAGAGAGATGTGTCCAAGTGAGGACGAGAGTGAGGAGGAAGCCGAAGAGGAGGATGAGGAGGAAGCTCTCGAGGAACTGGAAGGCAAGAGAGAGGCTCTCGTAGCCATCAGCAAGCCTCGAGACTTCCCGAAGCAAAAGGATCTGGAAACCATTTCGTACAGCCTGATAAACGGTAAACTTGTTAAACAGGTGACCTACTATGACACCTGGTACGTCATACGGCCCAGAAGCTTTCCAGCCGAGACGCGCCATCATCACCAGCGATACCATCTAGAGCTGCCGCTGGTCAAGCTGGCCAATGCGGCCAACCACATAAAAATGCCCTCGGCCAACTGGAGCAGCAAGGTCACCCTGTACAAGGTGGCTCCGGCTGTGCTGCAGCGCCACACCCTGACCATATTCACGGGCGACCTGAAGGTGCACAAGATACCCGAACGCGAGCGCCACAAGTATCAGCCGTCGTGCGTGATCTTTCGCCGCGAGCTGCCGCCCGAGGAGCGCATCAAGTGCCACGTGCCCTTCGATCGCGTCATCATCTTCAAGCATCAGCAATTTACTGTAAATTTCGATGGCAAGCTGGTCAACCTGACGGGCGCCCCAGAGGCGGTCTCCACACTGCAGGACATACAGAAACTACTCGACATTCTGGACAGCATGACATTGTCCCATTCGATGGTCGAAGTAGTAACGCCCAAGTGAGCGAGGGCATCGAATAACGAAAGTTTTTGTATCGAATTAATTATAGATAGATTTTTTTTACATGCTATATAATTGTATAAAGAGATAACTCCGATTGCAAGACTATGAGAATTTTCGAAATGAGAATTCTTTCAATAAAATATCTATTTTTTTTTAAATTTATTACAGATTATTGAAAGGTAACGTATTAAGCAGCAGCCGAAAAACTTAAAGACTTTGTATATTTGGATCAAAATCTTATTGGCTTGTGCAATATGTAAAATTTTAAATTGAAAATGAGATTGCGCCCTATATCCAATATTTTATATATATTAGCCAGAGAGTTAACTACTCAATTCTTAATTAATTAAAAAAAATTTGCATCATTCTAGCAGGTATATTTTTTTTACTTAAATTTTTTCTTCGAGAAAAAATTTTAATTATTTGATGTATTAAATTTTATTTAAATTTACTTTAAGAGAAAATTGAAATAAATTTTTAATTATATATTTGTTATATTAAATTTTAAAAAAATTGCAAAAATAATACCAACAGAAAATTTGAAGCTTATAAAAATATTTAAATTAATTATTAACCACTTAACAAATTTAAAAACTTTTATAAGCTTACAATTTTCTGTTAAATTTTATTTTTTGTTTAAAATTAAATATAGCAAGTAATAAAAACCAATATACTTATTTCACTTTGTAAATAAGTTTAAAAGTTTGATAATCATTGTCTCTTGAAGTAAATTTTATAAAATCTAATATAACACATAGTTCAAAAAAGATTTTTTTTTTAAATCAAAGAAAAGGAATAGAGTAAATATTTGTTTAAATTTCCACAACTCATAAAAAATATTTAAAAAAATATAAACAATTTTTATAAGAATTATCTTCACCATAAATTGTACCGCTATTCATATATCTATATTTACGTATATATGTACATGTATTATTATAATTGTTTTAGGGCTTCTCACTCACCTTGCAGCTGCGTTATTGTCATTTGATACTCGGCTAGCTTCTCATCGATATAGTCTTGAGATTGATTCGCAATGATTTCGGCAGTCGACGGCCCGAACTCCTCCTCGTCGTCGTAGATGACATAGGATCGGGGCTGTGGCGGCTCCAGGGGCACGCCCACAAAATCGATCTGATCCTGTCCGTGTTGTCTCGGTTGCGGTGGCAGTGGTGGTGCGCCGGGCTGGCGCAGATATTGCGACGGTGGTGCCGGCTGCGGATAGTGGGGCTGCTGATGCTGATGCGACAGCGGCGTCTGCCTGCTGCTGCTGTTGTATGTAAACTCCGAGCTGGGCGTCTGGCAGACGATGGGCGACGGCGTGGGTGACAGCTGGAACGAGCTGGTCGGCTGGCCCCCATACGAGTTCTGGTGCTGCATCGGAGCAGGACGATAGGGGCGTGGCGCGGCGCCGTACGCATAGCCCGGCGGCTCAAACATGCCCGGCGGCTGGTACGGAGCGGGCGACTGGTTGCCGCCCGGCCACTGTGGACGTGGATGCGGCATGGCGTTGTTGATGTTGTTGCTGCTGCCGATGCCCATGGGCCGCTGGCCACGCAGCTGTGGCGCCGGCGACATGGCCTGACCAAAGGGACGCGGTCCGGAGATTATGGGCGGCGGACTGGGCGCTGTTGTCCACGGCGAGGGCGGACGGTACAGAAACGACGAGGGCGACGGCGAGGCGGGATTGGGTGCACGTGGATTCCAGCCACGTGGTCCATTGCCAAATGGCGGTGGCCCGGACATATTTGATTTTCACAGCCTACGTGCAACTAGTTTGCGGTTTTGTTTTGCGGTTTTGATATGGATATTTTTTTGGATCTTAACGCAGACACTTCAAGGGGATGCGAAATTTTTGCTTTGGACTAGGGGCACACTTCAATATAACACATTACACTGCGAGAGTACGGAAGAGATTGGATTGAGTTGAGGCATTTTCAGTGATATTATAAGAGATTGGAGTGGGGCAGTCTGAGTCAAGATCAGTCAAGGAACTTGCAGTGATAATGATAATGATCTATATAGAGCTATGATGGGTTCAAATGGAACTGAAAGCTTGGACAGAGTTAAGATGAATCAGGGAATTCACATAGATAATATAATATAGTAAGATATTGAACTGGAGAGCTCTGAGAACTTGAATAGAGTTAAGATCAGTAAAGGAACTTGCAGTGATAATATAATACGATATGAGATTGGAGTAGGGAAGTCTGAAAGTTGTATGAGTTATGTAGAGTTAAGATGAGTTGAAATGGCACTGGAGAAGTCTGAGAGTTCGCATAGAGTTAAGATCAGTCAAGGAAAAGTCTTAGAAGTTGGATAAAATCAGTCATGCATTCATGAAGGTCTCCAAGGAATTCTGAGACCTTGAATAGAGTTAAGATCAGTCAAGGAATTCACAGAGATAATTTAGTATAGTAAGAGATTGCAGTTCACAGAGTCCGCTTAGGGTTCTCAGAGATAATTTAGTATAGTAAGAGATTGCAGTTCACAGAGTTCGCTTAGGGTTCTCAGAGATAATTTAGTATAGTAAGTTCACAGAGTTCAACTTAGAGTTCAGCCCAGCCTTAGGCTACGTAGACTTTCCTCACACACACACACGCGCGCTCACACACAGATTAGCCATAGTCTAGCCAATAGGCTAATCAATCACTATTTGCACTTAAGCACACCTGAACAGCACACCTAACCCAATTATGTCAGACACAAGTCGTACACAAATAAATCATGACCTATTCTAAAGTCTCTGATGAAATTGTCTGTGCAGAGTCAATTCTGTGCTATTTTCTAACGGAAGTGGGCTAAATGTTTACTCGACTTTTCGCACTCAATTCCCAATTCTTGTTCGCTTTTCTATATATATACATATATATATATATATCTAAATCTATTTGATTTCGACTTTTTTTAAAATGGGCGCTGACGCCATTCGCTCGCTTTGTCTTTGCCAATTTCTGTTGGTTTTTTGGTTGTCACGGATATAGTATATACTATATAGAGTATATACTTTAGTTATACGAATATTAATATATCGAACCAATAACTAGATTGTCTCTGTGGAGAATTAGCCAACTGTCAGCATGCATGAAGGCCTCCTCCCATCGCGCGATGTTTATGCTGCCGAGTGCTCTCTGGCATGCGGCAAGGACATAAATACTACACACGCCCAGCCAGCCCCAGCCGTCCACTGATATCATTCATAAACATAGCAGAAGCCGACGAAGAAGCACCCGAAAAGCCATTAATTTAAATATTAAATATGTACATATATTCAAATATATTTTTATGCATATTTGTGTTGCTGACACAAGTTCTCGCTGTGAGGTAAAAAGACTTTCACGAATATTTTCGTTTTTCACTTTAATTGCATTTCAAGTGAATAGAAAATTTGAATTTTCGAATGTTTATGAAAGTGAAATTGACGAGTTTTCAACAAATTTTTGCAAATCAACCAAATAAATATATATTTACAGTAAATATTCGCTAAAATCAAGTGTGAAGCTAATTTCGCAAAAATATATAAATATTTAGACAGATGTATATGGATCTATACATCAATAATTAAATGAAAAAAAAAATTAGAAAAACTTTTATTTGAAATGAAAAATAAATATATTTTTGGTGAGATTTTAGATATGAATCACATTTGTATTAAAATTAAATTTAAGTAAATATTTATTTATCATTATAAATGTGAATTTTTATTTTACTTTTTAATAAAAGTTTAAACCAATTTTTGAGCTTTGGGTTAACAAATTTATTAAAATCCCAACAAAAATATATATAGATTTTTTTATAATCAAACAAAAATTGTTATTATTAATATTTATTTTAAATATTTTTAAGTGTGTAGAATAATGGAAAAAATGCTTTAAATTTAAAAAAAAAATTCAAACCAAAACCAAAAACTTTTTAAATTAAATTTTTAAATTATAAAAGTTTACAAAATAAATTATAATTGAATTTAAAAAATTATAATAAAAAATTTATAGTTTAAAAATGTGAAATTTAAAAAAATTGATAAAAAAAATACTTTTAGTTAAAAAAAGACAAACAAATAAATAAATATTTAAAATAATTTTTTTTTAATTTGTTTTCGTTAAAAAAATTGAATCTAAACAAAAATTGAAAATCTTTTTTTTTTCCCAGCCCTCTTAGCGAATATTTACTGTATCAATTTGGCAATGAGCAAAAATTCCATAGACTCATGCACAGTCATCTGCTCTCGATAATTATTGCTCGCTTAATGTCCAGCGGGGCAAGAAAATTCGCACAGTGTAGGCGTCGTATGGATCTGTTTCCATAGCACACATTTTGCCGCTGCGGAAAAACCATGCAGACTTTTCACTTTTCTTTTTGTTGGTGCCGTTGCGTTGGCTGCTTTTCTTTCATTTTCTGCTTCTTCTTCTTCTTCTTCTTTTGTGATTCGAATAAATTTCAAAAATAGAAATGAACTCAGTTCGTTAAACTTTTGGTCGGAAAAATCATGCTGAGAGTGCAGCATGCTTCGATTATATATCCACCACGGACTCCTACTTCTTCTGCTGCTTCTTCTTCTTCTTCTTTAGCACAACACACACGCCCCCCACTTGTGGGCGCCCTCTGATCTTAAGTGCCAACGATTTAATGAGTCTTTTAAAAAAATTTAATTGCTTTAAGTGCACGCGCTTTGATTAACGCATGATTAATCAAACGTTTTTCATTTGCGTTTTTTTTTTTTTTTTGTTCAAGTGGAAAACGTGTTTTTCCACGTTTTTCCTTGCTGCGATTATGTAATCCATTTTCAAGTGCGTCTGTGTGTGTGTGTGGGTGGGTGGGAAATTGAGTAATTGAACGAACCATTGAGAAAAACTGAAACACGTTATTCGATTTAGTTCGAGCACACAGCGCACAGATATCGGCTTTGATTATAACTTATATATCTATCTATATATATGCACTCAGCATATATAGGCGTATATATGTATGTGTATGTATACTGTGTGTGTGTGTGTGTGTGTGTGTGTGCTGTGACAAAAACTTTCGTTTATGCTGAGGAAAAACCGAGAACAACACTCGACGAGCACGAAACACTAACTGAAACATCCAAGCAACAATTTGTTGCCGATCTTTGATCTTGAAGGGGAAATTCGAGGAAAACAGCTTCAGCCGAACCGCAGTCTTCGGCACCCGCCGAACTTTTCACGACTCGCCGCCTGCTGTCCGCCCGACGCCGGCTAAGGCCACTGCGCATGCCCCAAGGGAAAAGCGTTTTTCTCACTTTTTCATTTTGTTTACACCGCGTATTCTAAACAAAAAGGAAACCAGAAAAGACATGTGCTAACATGTGCTCTGGGTGAATCAAATATAATATATAAAAATAAGAGGTTATAAAATTTGTATTTATTTTTATATAAATAATGCATCAATTCAATAGCGAAATATACACATTTTAATTTTAATTTTAATTTTTCATATGTGAGCCAATTTGCCATCATTTCCTAAAATATTTGAAAGTTTAACGTGCCACTGTTAACTTAACATGCCACTTTACATAAGTTACGACAGCTCAATCATGCTGTGCTGTCTGTAAAGACAAGTCAAGTCTGTTAAGTTGCCAATTTTAGCAGCAATGCTTCAGGCAAACAAATGCTGTTAACTCCAAAGAGGAGTAAATGCTGTTAAGTTCGAGCTTTTATGCCAAGCAACCTTTGTCAGCTAACAATATGAAAAAGCGCCATCTAGCGTTCAGTGTATTTCGACAAACGTTAAGTTGGCGCGCATTTGAATTTGAATTCAAATTCAGTATTTAAAGTCTCAAAATAAAACTAAATTTGTTTTTTATTTTATTTTTATTTGCATTGAACACACAACATGCTTAAAGACTTTATTTATTTATCGTTATCGATTTATTGCATTGTATATCTTGTCAACATTTTTAATTGTTTTTCGGCTTTTTCTTTTGTTTATTTTATTTGCGCCTTGTTTTGTTTTTAGTACAGTGTTTGTTGTTGTTTTTGTTGTTTGGTTTTGCTTACTAACTAATTAATAATTAAAAATAAGTTTTATGATATTTTGTGGCTGTTTGTGGTTGGTTGTTGTTGTTGGTTGTTGCTGCTGTTGTTTGTTTGGCTTTAATTGAACTATTTATTAAATAATATTGCATTTGGAAATATTATAGTTTTTCGATCTACGCTTGGATTGGCAACGTCTTTGGATTAAATGCAATTTACAATTACTTTAAATTGGGATAAACTTTTTTTTTCATTTATTTGAATAGTTTTCTGTTTATTTTTTTTACTCTTCTTTTAAGTGTTGGCTAAGCGCATCGAGCTGAAAACTGTAAATATATGCCTCCATATATGTATACATATATATATATATTTATTTATTTATATATTTTTCTTTTTTCTTTTATTATTATTATTGTTAGTATATTGCATTTTTAGCTTTTAGTTTCAACTTTTATTTTTTGTTTTTTTTTTTGCCTTGCATAAACTGTTTTGTGACAGTGTTGTAAATTACAAAAATATATCTCGTTTTGTTGTTGTTGTTGCTGTTTACTGTTTGCTGTTGTTGTTTTTCGAACTGAAGCAATAAATTTATGTTTTTTTCTTAATTCTTTTTCTTTTCTCTCTTTTTCTTTTTATTTTTTCATATATCATAAATTTGTTTGTTTATTTTTTGCTTATTACAATACAAAAGGTACGAAAGGCGCGACAAATTCCGCAAAGCGAAATTTACACTAAAAATTGACTTAATTCTTGAAAGTTAAAGGCAAAACAGAAACCCAAAAAAAGTATATATGTATATAATTTATGAAACTGTTAAGAAGTTGAGAAATTCCAATTCTTAGTGTCTACATTGCAGAATCTAGAAAGTGTGTTTTTTTTTTTAATTTTATTTAATATTTTTTTATTTAATTTAATTTTCTTTTTGTTTTTGCATTTTTAATTTTTAGCATAATAGGAAAACTTGAATTGAAAGCGGCAAACTAGCACGAGTATCTGTTATTTTAACCGATTTATATATATATATATATATTTATAGATTTGCATTATCTTATGTATGTATATGTATGTGTTTATATGTATGTGTGTGTGTATTTATATATGTATTTTCTATTCGGCGCGACAGAGCAGCGAGGCGAAGCGAAAGAGCCGCAGCCAGCTGAAGAGCTTCGACTCGATCAGATTCTCCTCCGCCGTCGAGGTGGTCATCGAGACCCGCGACATGTTCGAGGATTTGCTGGTGCGCTTCTGCTGCATGATCCGCGGCGAGCTGAGCTTCATAATCGAGTACGTCGTCTTGACTGCTTGGGGGGCGCACGCCTCAACGGGGCGTGGCAACGGGCAAACAAGAAAAGCCGCAAAGAGCTGCAGAGAGAAAGAGAGGGAGAGAGGGAGAGATATAGAATATGGTATTAGTTTGAGTATTCATTCAAGTGCTGCTCCGAGTGGCCCGTCAAGTGGGCCTTGAGTAGGGGAGACAAAAAAAAGTATGTGGAGCGTGACATTTGAGCGGCTGTTGGCCCTCAGCTCACAAGTGGGCAAATGCTGACAGTGCTGACACACAGAGAGAGAGAGAGAGAGAGAGAGAGAGAGAGAAGCACACACACGGACAAATATGCAAAACTTTGTTTCGGCTTTATTGGCTTTGGTCATAGCCCCAACCCTAAATCACTTCCGCCCTCCAGCCCTGTCTTACCCCTATTCAATTGCCATCGAGCTGCTGACCTTGCCCACTCGCTCGCTCTGCCCGAATTCGTGTGGCATGCTCCAGTTTGCTGGCCCAACCCAACCGAACCTAACTCAACCAAAGCTCACCAGAAATAAGCGCTTCGACGACACACTCAACGCTTCATTAATTAGATATGTGAAAGATACGAAGATATGTATATCGTGACACGATATTAACGAGACTCAAGAGTGGAGATTATAGAGAGATTTGTGTAGAGTGGCAGGCAATGAGACTGAATGGGGATAGGTATAAGTATGATATAATCGTGGCACTATATAAACAAGACTTTAGATAGAATAATATATAAATATATGTTTAAGCATCATCTATATTGGGTGTTGCATACTTCGAGACATGTGCATATCGTGACACGAATAGAAATAATTATATAGAGATATTATTATAGGAGCTGAACACGTAGTAACATAGATGATATAGAACAAATACAAATGAAAATAATATATAATAATAATAATAATAATAATAATAATGTAAAGAAAAATATAATAAAAATTCATAAATAAATTTAAAAACAAACAAAAATTGTATTTATGTAGAACACTATATAAAAGCATTATTTAAATATTTTTAAATATTTAAAAAAGCTGCAAAATAATACATATAAAATAAAAACATTAAAAATAAAATAAGAAAGTAAAAATCTTGAACTTAATTGTCAAACTTTTTTGATTAAAAAATATATAAAATCATAAACTTATTACTTATTAAAAATTAAAAAAAGTTTACCAAATATATTTTTATATAAAAAATCCACACACATGGAGCTGAACCACACATGAGCCCAAGAAGTTTATGGCAAATGCTAAGAGAAATTTACAAATATTTCATTGATTTTGACAAATGTCAAATAAACTTACAAATCAAACCAAAATTTTGTTTAGGCTTTAAGTTTTAGAAAATTAATTAAAATGTCTAATAGAGGCAACAGTCGAGGTGCTAGTGGGAGTTCTACTAGGAGCACTAGTAAAAGCACTAGTAAAGGTACTAGTAAAGGCACTAGTAAAAGCACTAGTAAAAGTACTACTAAAAATAAGAATGAAAAATCCGATAAATCCAAAAAGAATTCTAACCGTAAAAATGAAGAAAATGTGACAAGAATATACAGCCCTTATGATTATGGAAGTTATTGTTTCTGGCCGCCTTTTTATAGAGGCTTTGGTATGTGTGATGGAAATATTATTGTATTGGATTATTATATTATTTATGTGATATTAATTATATAATATATTTTATTTAATATTGCTTATGTGATATTAATAGTATCATATTTTTGATCGGATATAATTTGTCAGATATTATTTATTTGACATTATTTATCTGATATGTGATTATATTATATAATATTATTTATCCAATATTATTGTTATATTATTTATATGTGTAAAATATATATTTTGAAGCTGAGTATTCAAGGAATATAATATATAATATATAATATATATGTATATATATATGATAAAGAGGCATATACATATGTATAGAAGGGTTTATGTATCAAAAACATATTTGGGTAAGTATAAATCTAGCTAATGTAGTCACATATATCTACACATACATGTGTAGCTTTCTGTCGTGCATATGTCTGTGTGTATATATGCCACTTATCTATATGTATATATTTGTCTATGTCTACGTCTACGTCTAGCAACCCAATATTTATTTATGTTCCCGCTAATTGCCCAAAAATTCTGGCAACAAACATTTCGACGTCATTTGCAATTATGCAATGCAATCGACACAATCACAACAACAACAACAGCCCCCCATCCACCACTGCACCGCCCACCGCCATTTCCATTCGCCGCCACTTCCCCAGTTTTCCATGAAAAACACTTCGAGCTCTTTGGCTGCCCACGCCGAGTGTCGGCGGCGCAGCAAATTAATTTCAATTCTCATTTAAGTTTTACAATCTCAGCGCTTTTGTGTCTTTGTGTGTGCGTTTTGGAGACTGACGACGACGACGACAACGACAACTGAACACAACAACAGCAACAGTTGAGAAATATATGTCATGCAAACAACAACAGCAGCAACAGCAAACAACAACAGCAAATGCAACAGCTGAATGAGTAGACCACGCGACAACACTTTATTTATTTATGTTTCTTTGTGAACAGCAAAATGAGATTATTTTTTGTTTTTGCTTTTTTGTTTTTGTTGTGTATATTGAATAAAAAAAAACATGCTGTAGCTGCACGTTTTGAATACCCTTTATAAGAAAGGGTTGACAGAGTTTGAAAAACTTTAAGTATCTTAAAAATGAAGGTGACTAAGGAGGGTTGACTGAGAGAACAGATCTTTATCTATTATGAAAAGAAATAAATATGTTTTTGATTTTCTGATAATGAAAAATATATATATCTAATATTTTTCTATTTACTCATAATAATTTTAAGACCAAAAAATGTTAAAACAAAAATTTATTTTAAGAAAATATTTTAAAATAATTATTTTAGTATTTTCTTTATTAAAATAAAACAATAGAACGAATTTTAATTTGTCTGCTGAAAATACAAAACGGAATTCGTAAAGTTCGTAAAAAAAAATTTAGAAAATAAATTATTGAAAAAAAACTTAAGATATTTCATTTTAATTTATTTTTAAATTTTTATAGATTTTAAAATTTGTCAAAAAAGTATATATAATATAAGTCTGTGTAAAAAGCATAATAATATAATAAATAAAATATAGAAAATTTAGAATACGAATTATTTAAGAAAAAAATCATTTTAAAAAATTTTTTTGTATTAAAAATATTTTAAAAATAATTTAAGAATTATACTCTACAAAAACTTCAATTTCGTACAAATTTGTTTAATGTTTAAAACAAAAATAATCAAAATTTATAAATAAAACTAGGCCTTGACCACAGCCTATATATAACTATATATATTTCAAATATCTCTCTGTCTAAATTTTTCAATTATAATTCTTATAAGATTACACAATATTCATAGAAAACATAGCTCATTAGAGAAGATATTCAAGAATTTGCTTAGATCTCGCACAAGTCCGTAATAAGTTCTCATATCATGTTTTCTCCCTATTCGAATTCGCTAGAAAAATTTCTTGGCTGCAACGGTATCCATTCCAATTGGATTTGACGCAGACATTTGGGAATGGCGTAAGGGAGGGGGGAGAGGGGAACTGAGAATGGCAATGGGAATTGGAATGGGAATTTTTGGTTTCGTGTTGCGCTTTAATCTTGCGTTGCGAGTTATGCAGCAGCTGCCGCTGTTGCCGCTGTTGCTGCTGCTGCCCACGCATGCCTCCGCCCCTTGGCCAATGGTTGACACTTTGTCGCTGCTGCCATTTATATTAGTTGCTGTTGTTGTTGTTGTTGTTGGCTGTCGGGGCAAGCAAATGATGAAGCTTTCGCCGTGGTTAGGCGGGGGACGCGCATTTGTTTTATTGCATTGCCGCTGGCAGCGGGGCGTATACGTGATGTTTTTATTACCGTTAAATTAAAAAGAAGAGGCGTGCCAGACACGAGCAAATGGAAATGGAGTTCAGCCAACGATAGCTATCAATCGATGCTGGGTGCAAGAAGTTCACACTCGGCGCCAGCGATCCTAATTTATGAGTGCCCAGTGTCGAATTCCAATAAGAATCGTTGATGAGCCATGGGCGCAACACTAATGTGTGTTACCGACTATAAATAAATGCAGGCAGGCAGCCTCTCTCTCTCTCCCTGACTGACTCTTTCTCTCTTTTCTACTGTCTAATTGGCTCGTGTGTGCTGTCACTGACTGACTGACTGACTGAGTGACCCACTTGGCTGGCAACTCTGCAACTGCTAACTGCAGTTTGAGCCTGTGCCAAACTCAATTATCAATTTGCGCTTTTCATTCACGGCGCCCCTGGCCGTGTCTCTATTTCGTTCAGTTTCAATTGCCCAGAGTTGACGCGCGATGCATTCGTTCAATTGACAGCAGCAGCCGTGTTGACGAAGAGCAAGATGAATGGAGAGAGAGAGAGCGAAGAGAGTGCACAGTGAGAGCGGGCAGCGTGAGCGGTAACGGGTTTATATGTTAGCATATGCATGCATGTGCATGTGTGTGTGTGTGTGCATATAGAGTGTTGAAATCCCAGCTGGAAACTTGACGATGACACGGCCTTCGCTGCGTTGTCAGCTTGTTGACATGGCAAAAGGCATGCCGCTCACCTAATGCAGGTATATATATATATATATATATATATATATATATATATATATATATATATATATATATATACATATATATACATATAAATAAATATGTAATGCGCACTTAGAACTAACCTCATCAATTTTTAATGGTTTTCTTTGTGCCTTTTCTATTGATACGTGTGTCGGCACCAGCAGTGACATGCGTAGACATGTTACTCGGGTCGTCATTTACGCACTCATCAATTTCCTACTGGGTGCGCGGGCATAAATATTCTTGCTGTTGATTTCCAATTGCATTTGAAATGCGCTCTCGTTGCTCTTATCAGAAGCGTGCCAATTGTCTGACTGACTGACAACCTAACTGGGTTTTGTTATTTCTTATACTTGACATCCATATGAATTGAACACGAAAACAACAATTGTGTGACATAAGCTACGCAACTTTTTGTCCGCCTCTAATTGGGTCGTTCTCGCGAGAGACGCCCAAACACGCTGAACTTGAATGCCTTGACAAAAGCTTTATTTTTTCAACCCGTTCGCAGTTACATGAGATTGGTATTTGGGCACGATATGAGCTCAACAATTCATAGAGAATGACATCAGCTGCTGCGAGCAGTTCAACTTGAATTGGCGGCTCATAAATATTTACAGCAAAAATCTGAACTCTAAGATACTTTTGCAGCAACTGCAAGATGCGCTGCCAGCGACAAACAAGCGCTAAGTGCATGGGTAAGAACCGCACAAAGTAAATGCTAATTTTGATACACACACACACACACACATTGTAACTGTAACGACGTCTGCGAAAAGTCGCACACACAGCCGCAACAGATGCAGAAAGATAAAAAAAAAAAACAAAAAGTATCTAACAGATTCGCCGCATTGTGTTTGGCCCAGAACCGCATCGAGCCGCTAGGCAGCAAGTGGCCCAAAGTGGCCCTACGTGTAGCAACCTGTCCCTACCTTAACTCCCAGCCCAACCCCCCCCCCTGCCCCCCTCAGTTGTAACAGTCTAGTTAACTTGCAGCAACAAATGAACGAATGTATCTGCAAGTTACTTACAATGCCCCCATGTAGCTGTATCTTGTTGTCGCTGTTCATTGTTGTTGCTCTGTTGCTCTGTTGACTGACTGACTTTCGAAACGTGTTGTCATGTAAATTAACCAAAAAAAAGAAAAAAAGATAGAAACAACAACAGCAACGTGGCCATGTACTTTGCATAGCTGTCGCATTGGCCAGAGGCCTCCATCTTCCATAGCCAGAACAAACAGCGAACGCCGCCAGTCTGAGAAATGCAAACACTGTGATGAGTTGTCCCCCAGACAGACAGATAGATGAAAATGCTCCACATGCATACGAAAACAGCAGCAATCAACTAACTAACTACTAACTCCAACTAGCAACTAGCATGAGTAACTAACTACTCAGCGGAACTTAAATTGTCTTCCTGCAGCGCCCAACTTCACTCCAGGCATTTTCCGCTGATAAACATAACTGTAACTTTACAGTCAATACTTTAGATAAAGACACAAAAAGTTTTTCGAAAACATTCGAAGTGGCACAAAAACTTGTAAAATGCGGAACAAATTTTTGTCTGAGGACTGAGGGCTTCATTGGCATAGCTAAACTACTTTGTAATCTCGCTTGAGCGTAGATAGGCTTAGTGGCTTTCAAACTGTTATGACACCTTTGCATAGTGATGTTCAAACTGTATAATGTTAATACATTTGCTGTTAAGTTTAAGCTGAGTTTTTAGAAAGTTTTCGAGTTTCAGAATTTTATGTGAATGTGTGAATTAGTTATAAAGATTCCAGCTATAAGCTATAAATAATCTACCTATAAGCTCTATAGCTCGGATCTTTAAAGTTTTAGAAATATGTTAATAAAATTGTATTTAAAAAAGAAATTTAAAGTTATAAAACATAGGAAAATTTAGTTAAATATACATACATATACAAGATTCTAGCTAGAAGCTATATATATAGTCTAGCTTTAAGCTATAGCTTTAAATATAAGATGAAGAAACTATAAAGATTCTAACTATAAGCTATAGCTAGAGTCCAGAGATCCATTAGTAGCATCTTTATAGGTACAGATTCTAGCTATAGCTAATTCTACCTTTTATATTCTAGCTTTAAGATGCTACCTTTCATATTTTAGCTTTATTTTGTTATCTATATACGTATATATACTATACTACTATACTACACTACTATACTATACTACTATGCACTATTGCATTCCCAAATCTTTGCTTTGAACCCGCTTTACCACGAACCTAATGTGCCTTTTCAAAGAATCTGAACAATTTCCGAGATGAAGATCTACCGAAGTTTAGAAGTCAAATTTTAAGTCTACGGCTGCGTCTCTTTATCACCCTATCTCAACCTCTCTCTATCTCTCTATATATCTCTCTATATATATCTCTATATCCCTCTCTCTCTGTATCCCTCTCTTTCTCCCTATCTCTCCATATACATCTCTCTATCTCTCTTGAACTCTCTGTATCTCTCTCTCTCTCTCTGTATCTCTCTCTATCTCTCTATATATCTCTCTATCTCTCTTGAGCTCTCTGTATCTCTCTCTTTCTCCATCTACACCACTCTCTCCCTCTCACACTCACTCTCGCTCTGTTTTTCACTCTCTCTATTTCTCTCTCTCTCTCTCTCTATTCCTTTCTTTCTCTAATTATCTCTATCTCCCTCCCACTCTCTTTCGCTCTAGGAGTTGACAGCACAACATATCCTGCACCAACCCAATTTAATCCTCTCACTTGCTCAAACCCACAAGTAAATCCCAAGTAAATCCACCCAAAAAAGAAAATTACACTAAAAAGTCATTATATACCAAAACTCAATCACTTCATAAACAGCAATAAAAAGCAACGCGTATCATTTTATAAATTACTTTAAACAAAGACAAAGATAGGTCCACCTCATATTGAAGCTCGTGATTTATAAACATTTTCAATGATTTGTTTGGGCTGCAGAGAGAAAAAGGCATATCAATCTACGCACACATCGCTTGTGTATTTATGTGAAGCAATAAAATTGGCCAGATACAGCAATGGTCACAATTATAGACACCAGCAGATAGCAGACATTGCGGCATGCTTAATTTCCTGTTTGGCCAAATATTGCGCATTCGCCGCGTAAAACTACGAAAAATGCAAATATTTCAAATGCGAAACAGTTAGGGCAATAAACAAATGGGAAATCAATAAACAAATGAGTCGAGGCAGAGAAGAGGAGGAGGAGGAGGAGGAGAAACAACAACTGAAGTTCAAAGTTGGCCACAAGTAATTGCAGGGCTGCTCATTAGCCACGAGAGAGTGAGAGAGAGTGGGGGGCAGAGATCGTGGTCAGTCGTTAAGGGGCGGAGCGGAAGGCGGCACTGAGGCTCAGATAATGATGGGAAAATGTTTTGTTTGACGGCGCCCGATAAGAAAAGGTCGAAGAGGAAGCGCAACTAATGGCCTTCAAACGAAACGAACTCATTCCGTGAAACAACAGCAACAACAACGACAACAACAATTTCCAGCATCAGCTTTTATGGCTCGTTAAACGGCGACGAAAACAAACGTGTTTCAAATTAATTTACAAAATAGAAAAAAAAATAAATAAAATTTAACAAAACTACCGAACTGAAATTTTCCAGTTTTCAAGTGTTTTTCTTTTGTCAGAGAGAGAGAGATGGGGAGAGAGTCAGAGGCATTGGGTAAACAAAGATGACTTTTAGCTTTTTTTTGCCTTGCTTCGGTGGAGACCACACGCCATGCACACACCTGAGCCACACCTCGAACCACATTTGACCCGCAACACCATTTGCATATTTGATCAACTCTTTAGCGCCCGTTCCAATTGCTTGGAATGTTCGAATCGATTTTCGATTAAGTCTAATTGGCCGTCAGTCAGACTTTGCCCAGCTCCTCCAGCTCCAGCTTCAGCTCCGGCGGAATTTAATAAATTTCTTTTGCATTTCCGTCAATTTGACGCACTTCGCATTTTGTTTATTTCATTTCGCTGAGTTCTTCTCCCCTGCGATGGGCATCAGCTGCTGGCAGATCATAATTTTTCCCCCGTATGAGTCTTAGCAGTTGGGATAGCAGCGATAGCTGGAAGCGAATGCGAAACCAAATTGAACTTGATTTGCCAAGAGAAATGAAGTGAAGTAGATAGAGAATTGATTATGATAAATCCTAAAGATAAAGACAGTTCAGGCTGAAATCTCTAAGTCTATATGTATTAATGCTGCCTTGACTACATCTGCCTTGACTACTCTAAATTTATTATTGAACTTGAGGAAAGGCAAGTCTATTAAATGTATCTTAACTGTATATATATAATTTAACTACATTCATTTAAGATATATAATTATTTAACAATTAGTTTAACAATTATTTTTGAAATACATATGTATTTAATTTTAAAAATACATAAAAATTAAAAACTTTAAATATAAATTCTTAAGCTAAAAAAATATATAAAAAAGAACTCACTGGCTTAAAAATTAATATAAGTTTTTTTCTCATTAAAAAAAAAAAAAGTATAAAATAAAAATTCACATATTTAAAAAATATTAAATATTATATATAAATATAATTAATATATAATATGACCAAATAATATATTTGTATGATATTTTTTTAACAAGTAAATTTTTATTGTAAATTTTTTTAAACATATGAATTCATATATTATATATATATATATATTTTATATATATATATTTATATATATTTTTAGTTTAAGAAATTATAAATATATATAAACATTAATAAATTATATTTTATATACATTCTAATTTTATACACAAATATATTAAATTGAATAAATATTATTATTATTACTATTAATATCATGTTAAATATATAATATCATGTTAAATATATAATATCATATTAAATATATAAGGAATAAGGCCTCAGCAGCTAGCGCTTAAGTCCTAAGTTAGCTTTAATTTCAATTAATTCTAACTAATATAAATAAATAATAAATACATATTTTTATCATTTCATTTTTCTACTTTATTTTCACTTAAGAATTATTACTCCAATATTTCTCAATTCTCGACAAATTTTCTACAAAACAACGAAAGGCAACAAAAGAAAGTTGATAAAAAAAAATCCTTAAAATAAGCTGAAATCCAATGCAAAAACTTTGGAGCATAAATCTGCGTTGGCTTTGTGGCTCTCAAGTCTCATAATTTAAGGCGCTTCATTACACTTTATTGCATTTGTTTTTCAATAAAAAAAATGCAGAAGAGTGGAGCAATCAGGGGAGGAGGTGGAGGGGGTACAATAATAGAGGGAAAACTGCGTCTTATCGGGCAAGTGGTCGCACGCCCCCACAATGCGTGGTGATATAATCTGCCTTAATGCTTTGCTTTGGGTTTCATTTCATTTTCCTTTTTTTTTTTCGTTTTTTATTTGGGCCACAAATATTGATTTGCCGTGGCTCTTGGCTTGGTAAATGTAACTTAAGCGATAACACGACGATAAGTCGAAACTATTCAAACCAAAACTCGGGCACTCATTGTGCACATATGTTACATATACATATGTATATATATATGTGTATATATATTTATCATGTTTTTGTTTTTTTTGTTTTTTGGAGCCAAGTGCATTTAACGATATGATAAAAGTGCGGAACACATGAAAGATGGGGCAATGTGGCTATGAAGTTGACCCAAATAAAATGCGAGCACAGCTGCCAGGGCATATAGAACGCGATATAGAATGGATATCTACGTATATATAGCATTATGCTGACAACATTCAATTAATTGGCAAACATATTCTATCAATTGCGCTCACTCTTAATTAAAATTAATTATGCACTCCAAGTGCTGGCACATAAAAGAAATTAATAATAATATGATATGAGCCGAGAGGCTCTGCCTCCCGCTGTTACAATACAATTGGCCTATATATGTTAGTGCTAAGTAAAGTAATTAATTAATGTGGCCCGAGTGCTTGGCGAAAGGACATAAAAACTCAGATATATGAGCTGAAATTAACATTCTTAGGCAAAGCTCGAGGAAAACTTCATTAAAATTCCACGCATATTACAATCGAAGCTTTAGCTAAACGGGCCACATTAAAGAGATTTATGGATTCCACAAAAATAATTCTGATTAATAATATAGAAATTTTTATATTTATTTATTTAGCTATCCATGAGCAACAGTTGCCGCATGCTTGCAATTTGCAGTTCAAAATATTTTAAAAAAATATTCAGATTATATATAAACGTAATCCCAACCAGACTACATCATCAAATATATATGCAAAAGTAAATGCGTAAGGGCTTAAAAGCAAATAAAAAGCGAGCTTGGCTTTACGTTTGAATGAAACGCAACGCGTAAACTTCTACTGATTACGTAAAGAGCCTAAGACACACTCTCTCACACACACACACACACTCTGAGCTGATAGCCAGTTGGTTTTTACGCATTCAAGGACAACAGGCAGCCAAGGGCACTCGAAGCAGTGACGTCTTCTAATACTACATTTTTGCTGGCATTACACAACACTGACTGCTGCAGTTGGCAAGACTTACCGTTAAAATGAGTAGTTGGCAGCGCCTTTTGGTAGACACTACGCTTTATCTTGGCTGACAATCTAGCAGGCCTCTGACAGTTTGCGTTAGAATTATGTTTATATTGAGAAGTCGAAAATAATAGATCAGAGCGCAGCCAACTTTCGACGTAAATGCTGCTAACAAATTTTCCGTTCTATTAAGCAAAATCGTCGTTACTTTTATGTTGTATTTCCCAATTCACACGACGCGTAAAACTCGTGAACGTAACGAACTGTTTTGATTAGCAGAGGGGCCAAAGAAGACGACAACCTTGCGCCGCGAACTCAGCTGACTGAATGAAAACGGACGCAGCGCTCGAGCAGCCGACAGCAGCCTCAACGCAAAACAAGCAGCAAAAGCAGCGAAGAGAGTGAGAGCAAATACACCAACATCAACATCAACAGCGACGGCAGGAGCGGCAGCGACTGAAACAGCAACAGCAAAGGCAAAAGCAGCGCTGCTTTGTGCTCAGCATAGAAATAGTGGGAGGCAGAGCAACAAGCACAAACCGTTACTCAAGAGAGTCGTCAAGCAGGTGAGCGTAAAGTTGTGTCGTTACTATTTGTTGCTGCCGCTGCTGCTACTGCTGCCCACGCGCTGCACTCGGTTGCAGCGTGCATACATGTTAATATGTATACGCATTACTATGTACTGAGTGCACTAGAAAAAACGTTATAAATTGATGCATATCACTTGATAAAAATTTATAGCAATTTTTCATTCACTTTTCCCACGCTGCTAATGCAGCTGCAAGGCACACACACACACTCGAGCTCACGCTCTCTCTCTCTCTCTCTCTCTCTCTCTCTCTTTAGCGCGCGCTCTCTCATGCTGCATGTGAATGTGAAATGAGGGAAATTTGGAAAGAAGGAGCATAAAAGCTAAAGCCAACTGACGACGTTGACGCTGCTGTTGCTGTTGCTGCTGCTGCGCTGCTTATGTAACTTGACGTTGTCTCAGGCGTTGAAGGGCAGTCAGCGACCTCGTTCTAGAAAAATGCCAGTCCACAGCAGCAGCAGCAGCAACGGCGACGGCAACAGCAGCGCACAGGAACAACACAAAATAAACAATCACAATGAAAATGTAGGGTTTTATTCTATGCAGCCGCACATAGCCCATAACAGCGGGTGTTACTGTGGGTAGGTGGTTGTGGTAGCTGGTGGGCGCGTGTTTTTCTTATTTTCTTCTTTTTTTCGGGCGACATCAAAGCCAAAACGAAATTGCGCAACAGCAACAAAACTTCGCAATAGCCACGTGAGCATTGTGAATGTCATTTTATCTGCATGTGTGTGTTTGTGTGTTTTTTTTCTCCTTTTCTAATTTGCTTCTGCTTTTGCTCTTCGTTCTTCCTTCTTTTGTCCTCTTGACCCAGCGACCCACATGATTTTTATAGACTGCTTGCTGCAGTGCAGCGCAGTAAACAATTATGCTACCGTCCCGTCGCTGCCCGCCAAACCCTTTTCTTCCTCCACACAAACTGTTAGCTGAAGCGTAATTCAATTCCAGGCGTCATTTATTTATAGTAGCCGTCGGTCAGGAGCCAACTGCAGGTTGCTGTCTGTGCAGGATTTATGGCCAGCACAAATTGGGTTAGGTCAGCAGCGCGCTGAGTGAATAAAACACCTGATGCAAACCACTCCGCTGAGCAGCTCAGCGTTCTTTTAGTTACCGTTATCTTCTGGCTAATGCACAGCCCTAACAGCTGAGCGAGTGACCAGCAGCGCACTTACAGTTATTTTCAGGCTGCTGCTCTTGCTTCTTCCCTTTCCCTTTCCCAGTTTGTTTTAGTGCTTGGGCGGCATCTGGTTTTGGCTTTGCCTCGGCCACAAGAAACATGCGTAAATGCGTTTTAATTGAAGGGAAATGTTCAAAGCACATGTGCGTGGCCCGGCGGGCACTGCACGAGTCTAATTGAATTATATGCACACATACATAAATACATATATATACGTATGTGTGTGTTGCTTTGTTTATGACTCGCCGTTTACCAATACTATTAGACGTTGTGGCAAAAGTCGTGCGCTCTGCTTTTGTTTTTTCAATTCCATTTTAGCCATTTTTCATTTGTATGACCCAGTTGCTAGACCATTGCTGTCTCTCTCTCCCCCACATGCACTCACTTGCAGCTGAGAGTGTCGCAAATATAAGAGCAGCGCGAAAAAATTGAGAGAGTGAGCAGCTGTCATCATCGATACATATTTAAATTAATTTAAGTGGACGCACGCACGCACACACATAGATGCATAAGAACACACATATACAGATGCAAACAGCTGTTTATTGGGCAGCACTTAAAGTGCCTGCTATAAATAGCAGAAAAACACTCACACTAAAGGAATAGGCAAAAAATTATGCATATGCTTGAGAGAGTATGTGTGTATGTATATACATATATTTGCAAGTTTTTCGTGCATACATATGTACGTATGTATTTATGCTTATGAATTCCCACTTATGACGACGGATTCTATTTTTTGCATGCGGGTTAGCGGCTACGACTGCATTTAGTCACGTTTTTGCCATTTACTGTGCAGGCACGTAACGACCCACATTCACACCCACTCGGAGTCAGGCAATTAACTTGGCAGACTGCGTGGCTCACGCTGATGTCGTGACATAACTTTAACAAAAAGCAAAAAAACAAAAAACAACAACAAAATAGAAAACATCAATCCAAAGCAACCATCCCTCTGCCTGCCCAAACCACCCCCCATCATTGGCCTGTCACGAATGTCCTTGAGGCGTGAGCTGAAGGCCACGTGAGGCTTTGTTGTCGCTCAGCCCCCCGCCCCTTCCTCTCACCCATTAGAAATAAGCTTCAAAAGTAAACTATTTTCTGTTCTTTTTTCTTTTATTTCAGGCAGACCATATTACAGCATGGGCGCCGATGCGGAGAATGGCAAGAAGATTTTTATTCAGAAATGCGCTCAATGCCACTCCTACGAAGTAGGCGGCAAGCACAAGCAGGGCCCTAATCTTGGCGGCATTGTCGGTCGGAAGTGCGGCACGGCCGCTGGCTACAAATATACCGATGCCAATATCAAGAAGGGCGTCGCTTGGACCGAAGGCAATCTGGATGAGTATCTGAAGGATCCGAAGAAATTCATTCCCGGCACCAAGATGGTTTTCCCCGGACTCAAAAAGGCCGAGGATCGCGCTGATTTGATTGCATTCCTCAAATCAAACAAATAATTTAAGCACATCAGCAGACAATATAAAAAATAAATAAAAATTGGGAAACGTTGCTTTCAAATAACACTTTTTTAGTATTGATAACAAATTTTAAATTTTGCGCCTTGCTGTATTGCAATCAGCTTTTGTCAGCTTCAGCCAAGTGCCAAGGCGCGAAGCGATTGTTACGCAGTAATGATAATTACTTGCAATTTATGTGATTTTTCAATTTCAATGAAAAATATATTAAGAGTTGCTCAAATTATATTCACACCAGAAATTCACTTTGATCAAAGTTAAAAGCTAAAAGATAAATAACATTTTTTTGAATAACAGAGGAACGCGCGGCGAGCTGTGCTGAAAATATCATATCATTTAGCATTTGCATGCCTAGAAATATAAACAAGAGTTTAAAGAACTTCGATATATCTTATTATTTTATAAATTAATATATTATATTAGTTTACTGATAAAAAAAAAAAAAAAACGTCATTCACGATAAAAAACTATGAACCATGTAAAACTTTGAAGTATCACTTGCTTCATAATAAAATTCATATCGATGTTTCGATATATGCACGATAACGATACTCACGTAACACAAGCATTTAAACCAATTGGGATTTTTTGTCTCATTCGTAAGCTAACTGTTCGCAACGAAAGACGGTTTGTGTTCAATGTAAGTAGCGGGAGTTTGCGAATGACGTAAATATATTAATGTACAAAGCCCTGAGTAGTTATTGATTGTGTTCAAAGTGTACAGATAATTCAGTGATAAATAATTGCCTTTAAAACTCTTACATAATGAATGATCGCATTGATGGCGATGATGCTCAGAGTGCAGCTGTAAATCCCACGCAAATTTCATTTTTTGGGGGTTGTTTGCGTTACATAAACGTGTGACTGCCTCCAAGGGTGATTGTGTACGTGTGAATGTATCGGTGTGTGCGTGTGCTACAATTGTATGCAAAAGTCCAAAAACTAACAACTATTATTCATGTAATATATTATGAAGGTTTTTGCATATATCAATATGTGCGAAGAGTCACATTGACCTCAGAAATATCGCAAGTCGATTACATGAGCAAAATTCTCGAGCTAACAAAAAGGCCACACGATCACTGACGCTGTCTCGCTCACACACTTTTTGCTTAAAAAAAAGTAGCTTCCACTTCAGAGAATTTCAACCCGCGCCACGTGGTTGCTAAGCGAGTGCGATTTCTCATATTGCCCATTGGCTCATGCTAAAAAATCGCAGCTCGCTTATGTAAGCAGCTCAACACTTGCAAGAGCAGTAACCCAATTTCGCTTTTACCTGCTCTCACGCATCCTCTCTATCACACACACACACACTCTCTCACATAGAACGTATCATCAGCATTTGGCCTGCTTCCAATGCAGTTCCTATAGAAAAAGTGGTTTTATTTATCTCACCAAGGCCAGAGCAGCTATCTAGGCGACATTGTAGACTTTCATGTAATCATGAAAAGTGTGTGCGTCTGTGTATGTGTGTAGGTGACTTACTAATTGCAATGCTGCTTATGTCTCGCATGCAACAATTCGTTCAAGTTCGCATAACTGCATGCAATGCAATTAGTCACCACATAAGCCGTTAGACGGCGTTGTGCTGACCGCGACACAGACCCTGAAACTGTATTTCTAGGAATGTGGAGAATTATTGGAGTTTGGCCTGTTGCTGTGCGGCAGCTAAATTTGACGCAATTAAAATTTCAGTTGTGATGAGATCTCAGAGAGATGACATCGCTGCTCTCTTTCTTTTTTACAGCCAAATCTAGCTTTTTTTTCACGTATGAAACTTAACAGCTACAAAACAGCTGATTTTTGCAGTTAACATTTCTCTTAGAATATGCTGTTAATCGTTATTAAACTTCTGTTAATTTCCAACACAATTAAATAACATTCAGCTTGTAGCGTTTTTTTCGCCTTGAAGCTAGCTAACAGCGCGCAGCACTGCGACGGCAACATGTGACCAGATCGTGTGTAGGTATGAGTGCGTGTCTGTCTGTGTGTGCGTGTGTCTGGTGACGTTGTTCGTCTTCTCTGGCACGTTGAGAGCGTTGAATGAACTTTGGGCGAGAGGGTTTGCGGGTGCAGAGTATTAGATAATCTAACGGTTTTAGCACATTGCATTACTAATGGTTGGCATGTGCTGTTATCAGTGAGTCCGATTAATGCGTCGGATGTTGATAAAGTAGAGAATTTGCCAACGTTAATATTATTTTTGTTGTTTATATAACGATATAGAACGATTCTAATTGTTCGTTTTCCTCTATCTTTCTCTTTCGCCCCTGCAGTCGAGTCGGTGTTAACACATCAAATATTTATTAACTATAATGGGTGTACCTGCTGGTGATGTTGAGAAGGGCAAGAAGCTGTTCGTGCAGCGTTGCGCGCAGTGCCACACCGTCGAGGCCGGTGGCAAGCACAAGGTGGGCCCCAACCTGCACGGTCTGATCGGTCGCAAGACCGGCCAGGCTGCCGGCTTCGCCTACACAGACGCCAACAAGGCCAAGGGCATCACCTGGAACGAGGACACGCTCTTCGAGTACCTGGAGAACCCCAAGAAATACATCCCCGGCACCAAGATGATCTTCGCCGGCCTCAAGAAGCCCAACGAGCGTGGCGATCTGATTGCCTACCTGAAGTCGGCCACCAAGTAGGCGGCTGCGCCTCACTCGCATCTACCCGCATCCGAATCCTGCACCACCTCTTAGCTATTACGAGCTGCATATATATCATCGTGGCAGGCGTGGCTCACCCGGACGACGGCTTGTATTTGGGTCACAATAATAACAAAGCAGAGAATACTGAACATAAAACAAAATACGATTATGTTAATTTTAAAGTTTAAATAGGACAATTACATTATTTAATTTATAAAGTGGATATAACTAATTTAAAGCCGAATCAATTGTGACGCCCACGAGAAACATAAACAACAAATTAAATACAAAACAAAACAATAAAACCGAAAATAAACTAGTTTATTCTTATAAAATGGGGAACATTATAGAACCAACATCACGAGTCATTCGAAAAGCTTATCGGAGCCAAAAGCTCAGAGAGTGAGCTTTAAAAGCTAGGAAGCTATTGAATAACATGGCAGATCTATATCAGTGTTGCCAACTCTTTAGGCCAGATCAACTTATCAAAAAGTCAGAAATAGCCAGACTAAAGAAGCTTTTACATTTCAGCTAAAACATAGCTATAAATCCCGCCAGCTGACCCGACAACAGCTAATTTGCCAACACCCTCCCGCATAGAGCTTACCAACTATTTATGATTTTTAATTATATTTATATATATATATATATTGTTTTTTATTTATTTTTTCTTTTTACATTCAAAAATTTATCATACACTTTAATAACAATTTAATGCATTATCAAATTATATAATATACATTATATAACAAACAAATAATGCATTATCTTTATGTGATTCTCGTAAACAATTTATTATTCACACGCTTAATAACATTTTAATAATATTGCATTTATTTGATTTTTGTTTTTTTTTTGTTTCCACATATGCTTTAAAGAAAAGAAATACTTGATAGGTTGTACATGTGCGCCGATGCGTTAATATATAATACAATTTTACTATTTAGACTTGATTGGAAGCGTGAGGAGGCAAACTCTTTCTCTCATTCTCTCTCTCTCTCTGTACAGCTCAGCGCAAAGTAGAATATTTAAAACGACAATAACGAAATATAAACAAAAACAGACGAAAACAAAATATATCAAATTTACTCTCTTTCTCTCAGAGTGTGAGTGTGTGTATATGTATGTGTATATTTTCAGCTTGTCTAATTAACTTTCACTCTCCTCTACGTATCTCTCTAGTGTGGGGTTCGGAATGCCAACAAAAAGAGCAACAATTAATTAGTTTCTGGCACCAACTGGAATCTGCAGCTGCAGATTCGCCATGGAACTTAGTTTACTGATTAGGACAAAGAAATATGCGCTTAAATGGTAGCAAGAAATAAAACGATATTTAGTTAATGGGCGTGGGAGATGGAGGTGGACGACACGCCCCCAACTCTTATTGTTAGTTAAGTTTTTCTTTTTCGATTGTTGATACAAGCGCTGGCGACCCACTTGGCTATCGGAGTTGTACATGGTGTAGCTGAGCGGTGTCTCGATCGCCTTAGGCCTTGCCAGCGATGGGAGCGGCGCCCTGCTTCTGGGTCTCGTTCTCCTTCTCCAGCTGCTTGCCCAGGTATTCCCTAGATAAAAGAAGCACACATCAATTTTGAGTTTCACCAGGCGAATTTTGACATTATTCAATGATTTGCGATGAGGCCGTATAAATACGCGTGTGATTATCGAGTGGCACCTGCGTGCGAGGCAGGTGTGCAGCTGATTAGTTTAGAGGATCCATTTGTAGCATACTAACCAGTTGTGTACCATCAGTTTTTGCACGGCCAGCAGAGCCTCGTAACGCACGTTGGGGTCCTCATGGCCCAGGTGCTGCATAACAATCTGTTTGCCGCCCAACTGCTCCAGCACACTATACAAAGCAAAGCCAGATTAGACAGGTGCAAATAAGTTAAGATTTATCCCATATACTCACTGCTTGCCGCGTGGATAGTGACGCACATACTCTCCAATGTCGAAACAGGCAACGGACAGAATGATGGCATCCTTCGAGGTCTCCAGCAGATGGACCAATATGCGCAGCAGTTCGTAGTTCTTTTCGTTGAGGCGTTGAGCGTTCTCGCGCCAGAACTTGGCCGATTTGTGGACGGGCGACCATTCGAGGCGGCCGCTGCGCACCTCGGTGGCGTACTCGTCGAAGGAGCTCAGGTCCTGCACGGAGTTCTGCAGTTTCTCGCTCAGATACTCCACATCGGCCGTAATGTCCTCGTCGTCGAAGCGACGCTGCTCCAAAATGGACAGCTGCTTGAGCACCTTGCACTGCACCATGGCAATGCAATGGTCCTTGGCGACGGACGAGTCCTCGGGCTTCTCGATCAGATTGCGGAAGACGGCCAAAATGATGCGGGTGACCTTCTCCTTGGCACAGTCGCTCAGTATATCGGCCAGGATGGGGATGACGCTGAACTTGTTCATCTTGGCGGCCAGCAGGGGATTGAAGGTGAGCACCCACAGGCAGAAGATCAACTGGTATTGCACCTATGAATAAGAAATCGAATTTAAATTGTACCAAACAATTTACACATTTCAATTTCAAACTCACCTGGAAGTTGACACGGGTCGACAGGATGCGAATCAGGGTGCTGATGCCATCGACGCTCACAAACGCAAAACGATACTCATCCACGCGCAGCATCATCTGCAGGCAGCGCGCCACCGACTGGATGTACTCGTTGTTCTGTGGACCCAACACGAGCGATATTAATACGGATCGTATACCAGTTAAAATTCTCTTCATTTTAGTAGCGAGTTAGTTATGACAGTTTATCTTATATTTTGTTTTTAAATTTGAAATATTTTTGTTTCTAATTGAAAGTTCTTTGGACTACGCGCTACAACAACAGCAACACAACAGTGACTACAGCTACTTAAGAGAGAGAAAGTGGAAGTGGAAGAGACAGACAAAGAGATTTGTGCTCTAAAAAATATACCAAAAAAAAAGTAGAAGATGTTTTACAAAGGACAGTTTACGCTGTCCGGCTTGGAAATCCGTATAATGGTCATGGCAATTGTTTGTTTTTGTTTGTGTATTGCGTTCACACCGACACCGATTCTGTTTTTTTTTTCTTTCTGTTTTTTTTTTAATTACCTTGACACCTTTACCGTTACCTTAAAGTTATAATCAATTAACGTTTTGTACATTTGCTGCTCTGCTGCTCATCTTGAATTGAGATCGATGATATTTAGTGGAGTTAGTAAACAGTTATCTTTCGATTTATAAATCTAGATATATACAAGACACGCACACACACACACACATCATACACACGCACTCACACAACAATGTTTATAATTTGAATAAGCTTTCG
The DNA here is from genome assembly GCA_018903745.1 of Drosophila repleta. Taxonomy (NCBI): domain Eukaryota; kingdom Metazoa; phylum Arthropoda; class Insecta; order Diptera; family Drosophilidae; genus Drosophila; species Drosophila repleta. The sequence continues at coordinate 8,714,482 of JAEIGN010000396.1, forward strand.
ATAGACAATACATATCTCTTGCCACAATCTTCTAAACAGATATAAGACAAGAAAAATATATTTAGAAAAAAAAAATAAAAATAAAAATTCAATTCGAATTAATATTAAAATTTTAAATTATTAAAAATAAATTTGAAATCAAAAATCTAATTTTAGGTCTAAAAAGAAATTTGTTGAGCTTTATAGTAGCATACGAATTGAATAGTCATAGAAATCCAATATCAAATTGGCATAAGGAAAGCAATACACATTTGCTTATCAGATCACAAAATCAGCCAACGCTAATTGGAAATATGAATAAGCTTTCTCTACACAATGCATATCTCTGCCATAATATTCTCTATAGCATAAACGAGCACAGATTGCAGTCGTGTGTGTGTGTGTGTTTGTCTCTGTGTGTTGTGTAAATGTTTGATAATTGATTGTATATATCTTTGTGTGAGTGTGTGTGCGTTTGGGTGAGTGTGTTGGTGGTGGTGGTGATTGGATAGCTTTTGGGCTGCATTTTGGAATACCGGTATAACACATTTGCCATCCTGCTGCTGATCGGAGGCGGAGGAGGTGCGCACTTCGCGGTAACTCTCATTGGCCAGATCGTGGCGCTGCTGCAGTTGGACCATATTCGGACTGTACTGGTTGCCATGATGATCTTTGCCATGCTGTCCATGCGAGTGCACAATTATCGTTTGCGCCCGCTTGGCCAGCAGGGCCATCTCTTGCAGATATTCAGTGCTCTAATTTGAGTTCAGTGTGTCGGGGTCAGGTCAGAGTGCGTGGGTCGAAGGTTTTTGTTTATTGGTTTTTGGTTTTGGGGTCAGGTCAGGTCAGCACAGCATCCGCATTGATTTGTAAATTCAGTCGATTTAAATTGTAAATTGGCATTAAATAATAAATACATAAAAATATATATTTTTTTAAGTTCAGCCATAAAAAATAAAAGAAAAACTTTTATATTTTTGGGTTGACTTTTTTGGGGACGGCAGAGTACACATAAATCGTAACGAGTAAACGTAATGATTACATAATAATATTATTATTTTTTTTTTGGTTGATCTGGTGGTGCAGATGGTGCAGGTGGTGCGGGTGGTGCTGATGTTCTTTCAGTTCTCCACGGCGCACACTTAAATGCGATGCGGTGCGATGAACGATTGAGCAAAATTTCTCTTCTTTTTTTTAATTTTTTTTTTTTTTGACTTGTCGCAACGGTTATACGAACATCTTTATTATTTCAAATCGAATTTTGTTTTTTATTTGTTTTTGTTCAATGATTTTTTATGCCAAAATCGAATACTTTTAATCACGCTCACAAATAAAAGACAATTTTATATACGCAAGGCTGGTATTGTTGGCCATTAATAACCTGGCTAATGCTTCTTGATTCACGTCTCATTTTTAGAGTTTTCTCACTTTTGTTTCGATTGAGTTTAGTAGAAATTTCAAAGCCAAGCAAAACTAACATAAAGCGTGCGGACTTAGGTTAATTGCAATCAAACAAAATGCTAAATATCCCATCAGATTTGCCAATACTTTGTGGATAAATATTGAATATAGAGAGTATCATAGAACATAGAAAGTGTGCAAATTTTCAAGTATTTTAGTTCAATTTGGAACTGAACTTAAGCCATATGTATATAAAGTTCAGAATGACCTCCCCAATTGGAACATGCTCTAATACAAACAGCTTAAACAATTGACCTCTATTTCTTATATATATAAGATTTTGTGTTGCCCAAGAATTTATATTTAGTTCTTTGGAATTCTTTGTTATATATGGAAAGTTCTTGAAATGAGATTGCGGCATAGTACAAATATTGTTGCCTATAGTCTATTTGTTCTATCACACTTAATCAATTGTGTTTTTAAGATACTAAATTTGAAAGACAAAAACTCAAGACTTCATAACAAAAATTGTTGTAAAAATTAAAATATTAAATAAAAATAATAAATATTTCACAAAATATATTTTTTTTAATTAAAAAAAAAATGTTTAAATAAATTAAAACAAAAAATTTTAAAAATTTTTATATAAAATTCAAAAATTTTTTTTATTTATTTTAATTTTTTTAAAAATTTAATTTAAATCTTTTATTTAATTTTAATTTTTTTTTTTTTTTATTTAATTCGTTTGTTAAACTTTTTTTTATATTTATTTTAAAACTTTTTTGTTTAATTTAAATCTTATTTTTAATTTTTTTTTTAATTTAAACTTTTCGTATTTAATTTTTTGTTGTAAAATTGATTTCTTTATATTTATTTTTAAAAATTAAATAATTTTTTTTTTTTAATTTGTAAATAACTAAAAAGTATGAAGTCTTTTCAATTCAGTCTCGGCTAATGGGTTGAATCTATGTATATGTAGCCAGTATAGCTACTCGGGTAGCTTTACTGTATTATACCGTGGTGAACTCTTTGTGCAAATTATGTTCGTGCAACCTTTTAAAATCGATTTTTCACATGAGCTGCATTCAGTATATAAGGGTATTGCAACTTGATATTATAAGAGAAAAATCATTCAGAAACACATAACAAGAACTTGAACTAATATCTAACTATAATTGTCGATTTTAGGCTTTTTCTTCAAAGCTTTCATATGCACGCAGTTTTTATTTCTCATTGAAATTGGGTCAATGAATGTATGATTCTTATTAGAGATGCTGCATACTTCATATTAGAGAAAATGCATCTCAAATATAATATATATATAATATAAAACTTCTAAATCCAATCAAATATTTACTTGTCGAAGTATTTATTTAAATTCTATAAGTAAATTAGAATTTCAGTTGTTTTCGCTGCATGCCATAAATATTTCATTAAGGAAATAGGATAATACCAACTAAATAAATGTTAGAATCAGTCTAAGTCAAACCGATATCATGCTGCATGCCTATATATATGTATTTACATAGATATATATTTATATCTCTGTACCTAGTGTACCTGACTAAAGTTCTATATATACAACATAAACATGCAATTTGGGAGGGCTGGGGGGAAATTGGTAGGGACATGGGCTGGATGCTTGTGCATGGGTCTACTTACACTGGTGGCCAACTGATCCTTGAGGAACTGCAAGTAGAAGTTGAGGTCGGACTTGGGCATCGTCTCGTGACCCCAGCAGGCGAACTTGGCCAAGATGCGCGACGACATGTTGACAATGAAGCCATCTTGGCGATTCAGCAGGTTCAGGAATGGACCCCAGACGCACTGCTTCAACTTGGCGGAGGTCTCGTGGAACTGATCGACGCGAGAGCGATCCTCCTGGAGCAGATCGTCGAGCAGCACGAGTATATACTGAATGGTCGAGTCCTTGGAGAGGTGCGAGACCAGATTCAGCATCGTCTTTACCACCTGCGTCGAGTTCTGCGCCAGAAAGTTAGCGCGTGATTTGTCCAATGAGCTAATCGTCTGAAAGTCCTCCTGGCTGATCATCTGCGACTGCATGTACGAGGCCCAGTTGATGCTCTTGGTGCGTATATCGGCCGCCTGTTGCTGCAGCACCGAGGTGGCAGCAATCATGTCTGTAAAATGCAAACGCATTCACAGTTAACCCATTTTCTGCAACATACGGCCAGGGGGCGGGGGTGGCTGGACAAAACTTCGATTTTTCACAGAGGTCAGCTGCCTGGGCACTGGCACTTACCAATGTTCTCCTCGGGCAGATACAGTGCGGTGGTCATTTTGATGGCTGTTTTTTAGTGTGTCGTGTGTGTAATGCGAAATATTTGTTGTGTTGCGCGCGTTTGCACACAATTTCAATCGAAATATCTAGGAAAAAATATATATTTAAATTACGAGTGTCTTTTCACACTAATGCGACAGCACCGAAATTCAGCTGACTGGTCTTGTGACTTATTCGCCGTGTTCGCCGCAGTCAAACGTTGCCACCCCCAATGCATTTACACTGTGTTGGCAACTTAATGTGAATGGCAAATGTTTCAGCTGTGGTCACACTGAACAATTTTTGCGGCGAATAATAGAAATAATCAAATTATGTGCGCACTATGTTTATTAAATATTTACAGTTGCAGCTATTGTTTTTTCTGCATTTTTGAGTAATAGTAGATTATTCGCTACGATGTATTAACTTGAAACTGCGACGTCCCATTATTTTGTATGTATTTATTAACTACTGCGCGCGCGTCGAACTTGTGACGAATGTGACGTCACAAAACAGCTGTTAGTTAACATGGCGCATATCCGACTCTTTTAACTTGTTTATGTATGATGAACATATAACAGCAAATGATTTTGAAGACCTTCAAGCAGCTGTCATTCCACTATAAACATTGAATTCTTTAAATTATGGAATTTACGCCGCACTTCAAGCGCAAGCGCAGCAATTGCAAAGATTATTTTAAACTTGCACCCTTCCCAGCAAACACTGATGGACAACCTTACCAAGGAATCTTTAATGGACTCTGCGTAGAAGTGTTTAATACAAAAGACAAACCAATAAGGACTCTGCACGACAATGGCTGCTATGGCAAAGGAAGTTGCTCACGCGGCGGTCCGATATCTGGAGAGGCAGACGAAACGCTACTACTCGGCCTGGAGGAGGCTTGTGTACTGGCCTACTTTTTAGGTGTACTGACAATAAAAGACCCATTGAACAAAGAGATTAGCTGGCAAGACTACGTGCTCGCTGCGCTGGAGTATGACAAAGAGTTTATCTATAAACTGGCTGCGTATTTATATCTTAAATCGAAGAATTGGATCATTAAGAGCGGCATTAAATTCGGTGGTGATTTCCGTAAGTGCCTTCTCCCGTCATTCACAGACATGAAAACAGCTTTTAATCTTAAGTCTCCGCCTCACAGTCATCTACAAACAAGGTCCGCGACAGTTTCACGCCAGTTTCTTGGTGCTGGTCCACTCTGCCGCCCACATTAGTCACGCCCATTACGTGGGCAAGAATTTGAAGGGAGCTCAGCGCGTCGCCGAAACCTCAGACAAAGATGTGCTCATCCTTGGCGTGAGCGAGCTGAATGGCTTTGATCCGGCGCTGGCGACGCCGGCGACTCTGGAATCCCTGACCATTGAGGAGACTGTGATTCGACGCTTTAACTACACATCTTTTGTGCAAAGTAAACAGAAACAATAAGATGAGTAAACTAGATTTTCTCCACACGATTCTTCTTGGGTATGCCCGTGCTGCGATACTCCGCCCGCTCCTGCAGGTAGATCGCCTTGCACTCCTCCTTGAAGGCCTCGTTCTTGTACCAATGGGAGAGACAGTTCATGAGCGCAGAGTTCTGCTTGCGACAGGTGGCCACCATGAGTATGCTGCTCGCCTTGCAGCACTCCTCAAAGTCTGCCACTTCTTTGGGACACAGTTCGCTCCGCGCGCGATCTCTCATTATCTTTGGTATTAACACCTCTCGCTCCACCTTGCGCAATGTTGTGTCATTCGGGTCACCTGTGGATAGTAAAACAGTTAATAATCTAGTAACCACTCACATATTGCTTGGCTCACCTAAACCATGCGGATTACGTGGATTAAATCCGGCGGACTCCTGTTGTGCCAAGCTCATTTTGCGTGTTTTGGTGTATTTATATTTTGGCTTAAAGGCTACTTTGACCTAACATGTCAAACAGTGTGGCTGTACTCTAAACTGGCAATGATACCAAATAAATGAAGTTACTAATGTAACGATTCATCGTATTGAATGGCACGCGTTGGCAGCTCTTCTAGATATGTTCGATTGTTTATGTTTCTCAACACTGGCCACTTCCGCCTCTTTTTCTGCCAGCCTGCAGCGCCTTTGGACGTGTGTCAAAAGCGCTCCCGTTGCAATTTTACAAGTAATATTTAATTATGTCTGAGACATTGCAATTGCGTGGTACGCTGATCGGCCACAATGGCTGGGTCACCCAGATTGCTACCAATCCCAAGGATCCCGACACCATCATCTCGGCATCTCGTGGCAAGTATTTCTAACAGTTGTGAGGTTATGTTGGCGTCATCCGAATCCACCGAGAATTCAGACATCACAGCATTATTTTTGGATTTTATTTGATATGTTAATTAATATGCTGTTTGTTTTATAGACAAGACCTTGATTGTCTGGAAGTTGACCCGCGATGAGGATACCAACTACGGCTATCCCCAGAAGCGTCTCTACGGTCACTCGCACTTCATCAGCGACGTTGTGCTCTCGTCCGATGGCAACTACGCTCTGTCCGGCTCATGGGATCAGACTCTGCGCCTGTGGGATTTGGCTGCCGGCAAGACCACTCGCCGCTTCGAGGGACACACCAAGGTGGGATAAGTTTCCAAATGGTTAAAAATGGTTTTTGAATAGGGCCAAGAATTGCTGCTTTATAAACTACCCAAACTCTCAAATGGTATTGGTGAACCCATGACCCCTATCATAAGGTTAGACTTAGCTAGCACACCAATACCAATATACATATATTAAAAAAAAAAAGAATATATTGCGCCTATGCGAGGCAGAATTTATCTGGTTGACATCTGTAAAGTTCTACGCCTGAGTCAGACACACTTTTGCGTGAAGCTCTTCCGTAAGTAGGCAACAAGATCTATATCCGCTTTTCATTTATCCATCGTCAATCCGTTGAAGAATCTTCCGCTAATAAACCCTTCTGTTCTTCGCTTGTAGGATGTGCTCTCGGTTGCCTTCTCGGCTGATAACCGTCAGATCGTGTCCGGCTCTCGGGACAAGACCATCAAGCTGTGGAACACTCTGGCTGAGTGCAAGTTCACCATCCAGGAGGATGGCCACACCGATTGGGTGTCGTGCGTGCGTTTCTCGCCCAACCACTCCAATCCCATCATCGTGTCATGCGGCTGGGATCGTACCGTCAAGGTCTGGAATTTGGCCAACTGCAAGTTGAAGAACAACCACCACGGTCACAACGGCTACCTGAACACCGTGACCGTCTCGCCCGATGGTTCCCTGTGCACCTCTGGTGGCAAGGACTCCAAGGCTCTGCTGTGGGATCTGAATGACGGCAAGAACCTGTACACTCTGGAGCACAACGACATCATCAATGCCCTGTGCTTCTCGCCCAACCGCTACTGGCTGTGCGTCGCCTATGGCCCATCCATCAAGATCTGGGATCTGGCATGCAAGAAGACCGTCGAGGAGCTGCGCCCCGAGGTCGTCTCGCCCACATCCAAGGCCGAGCAGCCACAGTGCCTGTCCCTGGCCTGGTCCACGGACGGCCAGACCCTGTTCGCCGGCTACTCCGACAACACCATCCGCGTCTGGCAAGTGTCTGTATCAGCGCACTAAACTTATTCTATATGTTTGACATAGTTCGTACAATGAATCGATGGCAAATTGATTTGTTTATGCCAAGACAACAATAAATATAAAACACGACAAATCTTTGTTTGTACGATTGATTGGAATTCTAAAGGAATATAGATATAGGTTAGCTAATTATTATTATTTCATGAGTTATATACACAGATATATATTATATATATGCCAATATTGGCTCAGAATATATTTATTCAAAGATACAAAAAAAAGTTCAACTTTAAAGCATTTTTTAAAGGCCTAAAAATCAAATTTCATCGCCAATTGTTTAAACTCTTCAATTTTTCGAGTATTTTATATTTAAACGTTTTTTTGTGTTTTTGGTTTTTGAGTTTTTTGTTTGACAAACGCAAAATTTACGTATAACAAAATAAGTTAAATAAATATTTATGAGTTCGATGGAGAATGTGAGGAGTGGCAGGAGGTGGGGGATAACAAAGTGCATTGTGATTGTGATATTATCTAAACATTTCGTATAAAACAACAATTTTTAAAAATTCTTTAAATCCTAGAACGAAACCAGAGAAGAAGCCACCTAGACTGGAGGAAAAACATAATCGTGCTGGCGACGAGGCAAAAGCATCGCGAATGCTTATATTATAATATAAATATCTTGGGCACTTTATAAGGTTGCTATTCAAATGGTACAGAATCTCAGATCTGTCACTTAGTTTTGATCGAGTTGGAGCGCTCGACAGCCGCTGCGGCTGGAGCTTTGGCGGCATCGCCTACTTGGCCAGCGGGTGGGCTGACAATCTTGTAGACATCGTTCTTAAAGACAATGACCAAGACGGTGATGTTGTCCACGGAGCCGCGCTTGTACGACTCCATGGCCAGGGACTTGGCACCGAAGTCCGGCTCCTTGAGGTGATCCTGCACAAAGCTGCACGCCTCCTCGTTGCTGAACGTATCCCACAGCCCATCCGATGCGAGTATTAAGAAACGGGGCCTGTCAATCGGAAAGTGAAATGAAAAGAAAATGAAAAACAAATGACGCAGTCTAAGAGAAGAGTTCATTAACTTGGCCAGGCAGCTGCACTCACTTGTGATCGTTTAAATCGAAGGTCAAAATGTCCGGCGTGGCTATGACTAGATTCTGTATGGGGTAATATAAAGTGTAGGCTGATTAGCAAATTGAGAATTCTATACGCTGTATGGAACGTGAACGTCACGCCATCTATATGGAGCAGCGGTATACCTTATCTTTCAGGGGATAATCACCCATTGCCCGTGACGTGGCCAAGACCCCAGCCACGCGCCAAACGCCACGAAAGGCTATGAAGCCGCCAGCGTCATGAATTCGCTTACGCTCACGCACCTGCTGCGGCTTGTGGTCAAACGATAACGGGATGGCAATGCCCCGTGCATCGAACATCACGCCACGCGAGTCACCCACGTTGGCCACAATCAACTTGCTGTCCTTAACGATGGCAATCAGAGCGGTTGTGCCCGCTATGTTGGTCTGCAAAGGAACATGGGAATCAATAGGGATCTATAAGGTAGTTATTTACGGGGTCTTCCACTCACTGCGAGCTTGGCCTGCTCGACCAACTTGTGATCGGCTGCCAGTATCTCGTCCGTGATCAGCTTGCCAAAGTTGATGCGTCCATTCTCAACGTAGCATTTGGCTTCGTAGCTCGGCGGCGGCGCATTGCCAGAATTTTGGGCGTTGTTGTTGTTGTTCAGAAATGAGTCTTTGGCCGCGCTGTTGCCGCTGGCGCGCATCGCGCTGTTCAGCTGCGCCGTATAGATGTCGGCGACAGTTGCCTCCGTTGTCTTTTGCTTAATTGCGCTGCAGTCGGCGGTGAGGCTGTGCGCCTTGCGCAGACTGTCACGTCGGGCCACGGGGTCGGCGTTCTCCTTATTGCTGCCCTCTTTGCGGCTCTGCTTGCGTGCCAGATACGGACTCTTGTCGAACCCGCTGTACTCCGTCGAGCTGTCGGACTTGAGGATCTTGTTAATGTCTATGATTTTGCTATAGATATTCTTGACCAGTACATCCCGGGCAAAGTTGGCAGCGAACTCGCCGCCGTGTCCGTCGAAGACGGCAAAGAACGAAATATCCGTGTTGTTGTTAATGTTCTCCTCAATAATGAATCTGTAAGAGCAGAGATATATAAAGGGTAACCTTCTTTCTGGGGAACTCTATTGCTCTCTCCCACCTATCTTCCATATGAGGTCTTCTGCCCAGAACGGCAAAGGCAGCGCTTTGTTGCCGCACCTCCTCCCAGCTCTGGTGATCTCCGGCGCCGCTCGTCATCTCCATGACCCGTGGCGCCTTCTGCCTGCCGAGCGTGGCTTGGATGCGCCCCAAGATGCTGCGACTCCACACATCTACCGCTTGCAAATAGATCAACAAGACAAACAGAATGATGCCACAGAATATGACCTCGGGACGGAGCACGTAGATGCGGCATAGTTTCCACAAATATGCCAAGGGCGAGTTGATGGACGAGAAGCCCACTGCGAACTTGGATAGGATTTTCATATGTGAAACGTAAGTTTGATAGAAGATCTTGTCTTCCAATTCGTCGTCCATTGATCGATCCTTATGTTGTTGTCTGTCAATGAATCTGCTTGTTCTAATTCGTTTTTCGTCGCGCTCTGTCAGATATTTTATGCTACGTATATGTAACACACTGTGAGTATTAGATGTCGGGGAGGATGGTGTGAGGGATTTTGGTCTCGAAGCGAAGAGAAATCACAACCGCACTATAATCTCAGGGGGTCAGACCAGGCAGGCAGGCAGTAAGCACTTGGATTTGAAATCGAAATTTCGATTTATTTATTTGCGTCTGCACTTTTCCTTTCCTTTCCGTTTCGTTTCTTCACGTTTTCGTTCCCTTATTGACGACTTTTGCGTTGTGTCGCTCTCATTTTTTGACGTATTATTGCACAGCAGATTCGCCCGACTTTTTGTACCATTATATTATTTCAGAATATTCTTATTAATAGCCTCTGTTGCTTGCATAAAACAAAAACAAGAACAACAACATTCGTCTATGTACGGTACGGTACATGTGTGTGCGTGCCTGTGCGTAAATATATACGTACATACATTGGCATTAACAGCACAGTACAACTTCAATATAACGATTCGTTAGAGCTCAATGCGCACACTAACCATATATGACACTAAATTTAGTTTAAATACTACAAATCTAAAATTTTAAACAATTTACACATAATTGGCATTGTATTTTGTCAAGTGCTCTATATTTGAATTATCAATGAAAGCTAAATCAGTGCTGATTAGTTGGTATATAATTCGGTAAAGTGGGCGACAACTGTACGCTTGTAAAGGCCAGAGTTGTTATCGTTGGTATCGATAGTATTTCGCAACACCAATAATCGGCATTTGACCGTCAATAAGATATTTTAAATTTGAATGGGAAACAAAATATGAAATAGGGAATTTGTAAGTTAATAAAGTAAGAATAATATAGAGCTTACTATAAAGCTTATTCTACTGTAATGGAATTATTTTCGGGCAAAGTATTAAAGACATATTTAACACTTTTGGCCGTTAAGATTCCCAATTACTGAAACTATCGATAGTCTGAAAATTGAAAAACAGTGTTACCATATTCAGTTATAACATTAATATTAGCACTCTTCCGTCCATACCCTGTGCTTTCACTCGTAGTAAATTTTGAATTGTGCTTGTGAATGAGCTTTATTTCAAATATTTACTTTATTTTGTTTTGTGTTTTATTTGTTTGCAGTGGGCTTCCGTCTGGAAAATATTAAAATTAAAATTAATTTAATACCTGCAGAGTTTCTGCCCGAGTACACATGTCGCCTGTCCATGGCAGTCACTTAAGAGCTTATTAATTTCTCCATAGTTAAAAAAAAAAAATAATAAAATTTTACACAAACAAAGAAAGGTAAAATTTATAACTTATGAAATGAACAATCAAAACAAGAACTACAAGCGATGCGGAAAAGAACTGCAACAAAACGAAATGACAAACCGCCAACTGGCAGCGTTTGGATATATAGTATTATTTATTATGCTTTGCCATGCCATGGCGTGCAAATAAACAAATTGATATATATATAAATGAGTATGAAGATAAATGTGTGCAAGTACAAACAAATGCAATTCTATTATAGACATAGGGATTTATGCTCTTCCAATAAATTCCCTGCTTTTCGAAATAAAACTGGGGTATTTAAAGTAGTATGTATTTTAATTATATTTATTGTATTTTTCATTTAGTTTGTCGCATTACAAAAATATTTGCTTGGTTTTGTTGTATTTATGTAGGATTAAGAAAAACTTAGCGCAATAAAAAATGGCATAAATTTGAAATGAATATTGCATTTAACATTGATTGCTTATAGTACAAAACGTAACGGTTACACTTAACAGCGTTAAATAGAAATAACTTGTTGCCTTTGCTGCTGCTGTTGCTGTTGCTGTTGCTATTGCTGTTAATGCTGCTGTTGCTCTTGCTGTTGCTAATGCTGCATTACGCATTTTGTTCATAAAATATGGCAATGGTTGAGCTGGCCGCTGGGCTTGCAACTGCAAAGAAATTAAGAAAATTTTATATATTTATTATATATATTTACAAGTTTAAGAGTATACAAATATTTAGTTTTACCATAAAAATTTGCATTCAGTGTTGCTAATCGATCAAATATAATCTTAATCTCATTTAAGGCTCTGTTTATTATTCTTATACTCTATGCCTGAAGCTGACAATGGGTATATTGATTTTGATATTTATAAGTATCTTTTGAACTATCTTCTAGAAAAAGCTTTTTTCAATATTCCTCAACAGAAAGACACTCACTGCCTTCGCACCAGCTGTTTACTTTGTTATAGGCAGAGTATATCCCAGTCGGATATTTAGATACTTTATACGCCTCCACCTACCTCTTTAAACTGTGCACTGTCGGAAGCGATCGGCATTTTCCTGAATGTTACGCAGATAGATGTTGAGCTGATCGTTGAGCGGCTGTATGGACAGCTCCAGTTTCTCCAGCTGAACTTTCCTATCCTGATAGGTGCTCTGCAGCAAGTTGAGCTCGGTGAGCTTCTCGTTGGTGTCCACCGTCAGCTTGGAGGCGCGCTGCAGCAACAGCTTGGCGCGCTCTCGCGCATGCTCTGATCGGTTGGCGCGATCCGTGAGCGTTTGGTTGGTGGCACTCGTCGAGAACTGCAGATTGCTGGCCTCGCCACGTGCCCGGATCGCCTCCTGCTTGACGCGATTCGCCTGCTCCGTTATCTGCTGCGCATCCATTTCGTTCTTCAGTATATTCTTCTGCAGATGCTGCACCTTCCGAGCCAAGTTCTCCACTTGCTGCGCTGTTTTATTGGCTGGCGTTTCGGCCTCTTTGGTCTCCAGATCGATCTGATCCAGATCCTTGTCGGCCAGCTCGATGTTGCTGTTAGCCTGCTGTATGGCATTCTGTGCCTTGCCCTGTGACTCGCTGGCCGACACCAGATTCTGGACCACCGAATTGGCCTCCTCCAGTATTTCGTTTGCCGTAGCTTTGGTGTTATGCGCCGTGGTCTGCAAGTCGTTCACATTGTTCAGGTCGGGTCGTGTTTTGTATATGATCGCCTCCACGTTCTTCAACGAGGAGACAGCGTCGTTGATCTTCACGCCCAAGGACTCGATCTCTTTGGGATCAAGTGTCAGGTCGAGCTGCAGCGTGTCCTGTGCCAGCTGCTTGCTCTCGGCGGGCAGCGCCGTCTTATTCTGCAGGAAGTCGTTGACCTCTTCGAAGAGCTTCACGGCCAACTTGATGCTCTCATCCGTCTGGTTCAAATAGCGCTCAGAGTTCACAAAGCCGAGCTGGGCCTTCTGATACGCTTCCGAAGCATTGAGTTTGGCCTGGGTCAGAGCGCGTATGGTCTGATCCGCTGCCTCCTTTTTGCTGGTTATGGCCGCCTCGGTGTTCTTGGCCACCTTCAGAGCTTCCTCGGAATGAGCACGCGCGCCATTCTCGCAGGAGAGGAATCCGCCGCACTTGCCACATCCAGCGCCGCCGCAGAGATTGTCGCAGGGATCGCCCGGCTTGCCGCACACCTGGTTGTTGAGCTCCGGAATCTGGGAGGTCAATCCGCTCAGCTCGGCACGATAATCGGCTATGGTCTTGTCATTATTCGCTATGGCATCCGTCTCGTCCTTGATCTTGTTGGTCAGCGTCTCGACGCGCTTGCAGTTGCGCTCTGTGTTCGAGGCCAGCTCCGTGGCCTCGTCCTTGAGCGCTGCCAGGCTGCTCACACGCTGATAGGCGTGGCGGGTTAGATTGAGCGCGCCCTCGATGTTGGACTCCTGCAGCTGAATGCCGTTTTCCTTGAGCTCACGGGAGAGCTGCTGCACGAGACGCGAATGGTTCTGCAGGCCCTCCAGCTCCACGGCGGACAGACTGAGCGAGTTGTAGATCTCGTCCAGCTTCACTTCCGTTTCGCTGAGCTGCTGATGCGAGTTGACCAGCTGTTGCTTCAGCGCATTGGCAGCCGTATCCAATTGATCAATATCCTGGAGACTGACCGAAGTGTTCTGCAGCAGATCACGGATGTGCTGCAGCTTCTTGTCCAGCTCACTGAACTCGGTGGTGTAGGCGCCCGTTGCGCCCACCTGCTTGATCTCCTTGGCACGCTGAATGGTCGCCTGCGTGGACTCGTCCAAGGCCTTCAGTATGATGTCCCAGTTGTTAAAGCACTCGCCGCAAGGAGCGCAATGCGGGAACTGACCCAGATATCCTCGAGCGCATTCATTGCACTTGTAGCCGCCGATGCCCTCGTGGCAGACGCACTGACCTGTCTCCCGATCGCACTGGTAGTCGGCGGAGCCGAACTGATCGCACTCGCAGGGCTGGCACTGCTCGTTGGGATTGCCCCAGAAGTGCTCCTGGCACTGATTGCACGCACGTCCGCCAAAGCCAGGCTTACACTCGCACTGTCCCGTGAAGGTGTGACACTGTTCCTGCACAGCGCCGGTCGCATCGCAATTGCACGCCTCACAGCCCTCGCCGGAGCCGATCTTCCAGTGATTCAGGGCGCACTGATTGCACAGCAGTCCCTGGACATTGGGCAGGCACGGACACTGGCCCGTGAAGCGATCGCAGTGGGCGAGCGTCTTGTTGGTGCCCAGGAAATCGCACTCGCAGGGTCGGCAGTTCTGCTGCAGTGCATCGCCGTGGTAGCCATCGCGGCAAAGCTCACAATGATCGCCCGTCGTGTCGTACAAGCACTTGACGCAGGCGCCGGTCTGGCGATCGCAGTTGCCCGTCTCGTAGAGATCGATATTGTTGCTGCACTGGCATTTGGAGCAGCTGCCTCCAGACTCCGGATTGCCAAAGTAGTTGTCCGCACAAATCTCGCAGCGTGCGCCCGCATAGCCATCCTGGCAGTTGCACTGCATGTTGTTGTTACGCGTGTCCAGGGAGCAGCCGTCGGCATGCGACATGCCACTGGCAACGGTGTCCGGACAGCGACAGGCGCGACAGCCGATCTCGCTGCCCAGCAACGGATCGCCGTAGTAGCCATCCAGGCAGGTGTCGCAGTTGAAGCCATCGGTAGAGTCCAGGCAATTAAGGCACTGACCCGTTAGCGGATCACACACGGACGCATGGCCGTTGCACTCGCAGACGCGGCATGCGGGGAAGTTCCAATAGCCCGGCTGGCACTGGTTGCACTCACGGCCGTAGGTGTTCGGATGGCAGGCGCACTGGCCCGTCAGCAGGTCGCAGTTGTTGTCCTTGCTGCCAATGCTGTTGCAGTCGCACGACTGGCAGCCCTCCGGCCCAAAGCCGTAGGTGCCCGGGGCACACTGATCACACTGGCGGCCCACCACGTTCGGTTTGCACTGACAGAAGCCACCGTTGGCGTCGCACTCCTTGCTCAGCGAGCCGGTGGGATTGCAGTTGCACATGCTAGCGCCGTCATAGATGTACTTGCTCGCATCCTGCTCCAGGTCGCGACAAATGGCCGAGGTGTGATCCTTGTAGCGCATATCGTACAGCGACTGATTGCAGTTCATGTTGATGTATTCGCGCAGGCGCAGATCGGCCACGGGCGATCCTTGGAAGATGGGCGTCACCTCGATGCGCGGTATCAGTGTCAGCGAGTCGACCAATATGGTCGCCGTGGGATTGTCCTCGTTGTGGCGCCTGTGCTCGAACAGAATACGGAACTTGTAGACCTTGCCCGCCTCCAGGCAGACGTCGTGCAGCGCCACCACCTGGCGATCGCGTTCGGGCAACGAGAACGACACACGCGCCTCCGTTATGGGCGATTGTATGGCCTGGGCGCATTCGCCCTGCGGATCAATCTCGTCGGGACGCACCAGCGTTATGTAGGCATCCTCCCAGTCGTTGCGGGACGTGGACTGATAGCGTATGAGCACGTCGTAGGGCATGGAGCGGGGAATATCGTTTACAGTGAAGATCATCTCGGAGTTCTCTGGCACACGCGTGAAGCCAATGCCCGTAAAGTCCGGGGCGTGGCCAGTAGGAGGCACCTGGGGCACGTTGCTGCAGTTGCCATTGTTGCTGTAGGAGATGCACATGTCGGCCACCTCGGCATCGTGCACCACATGCAGATCGGGTATATAATAGTTCTGCTTTGGCTGCGAGCATGTGCGTCCGGTCATGTGAGAACGGCAGCGACACTGACCCGTCAACACATCGCAGTAGTTGTCATAGGAGCCGCCAGTATCGCAGTTGCAGAGCGTGCAGCCATCCTCAGACTCGGAAAGGCCAAACGTTTCCGGCTGGCATTGATTGCAATCCTTGCCGGTGACCAGGCGCTTGCACTGGCACTCGCCGGTGCGCATATTGCAGCCGGAGTTGTTGACAGTGCCAAGTGTGTTGCAGGTGCAGGCCTCGCAGCCCTCGGGACTGTTGGGATCCAGGTTCCAGAAGCCATCCTTACACCTATCGCAGCGACGTCCCTTGACATTCGGCTTGCAGTGGCAGGCACCGGCCTCGACTCCGTTTTCTGGATCATAGACCGAATCGCAAATGCCCTCATCCAAGGCGCCATCGGGATCACAGTCGCAGGGCTTGCAGACATTCGGGCTGCTCAGCTGCTCGGCAGGATCACGGTAGAAGAAGGCCATGCACTCCTCGCAGTGCTGGCCCTGTGTATTGTGCAAGCAATTGTCGCAGAAGCCGCCCGACACATGACCGGAGGCCACAAACACAGCCTCGTCGAAGTGACAGCTGACGGCGTGTCCGTTGCACTCGCACTTCTTGCACGCGTTCGTTTGCTTGCCGAAGGCCGGCTTCCAGGGCAGATCGTTGTAGAAGTCCTCGCAGGTCTCGCAGTTCAGACCCTTCGTGTTGTGCGTGCACTCGCAGCGTCCGTGGACCATCTCGTAGTCCTGGGTAATCACATCGTCCAGTGGCAAGCACTGTGAGGCGTGGCCGTAGCAGGAGCAGGAGCCGCGCACCACCATATTCGATATGCCGTAGTAGTACTTCTCCTCGTTCTCTAGACGGTTGTCGAGCAGATTGTCGCCCAGCTTGTGCAGCTTGGTCATCTTGATGCGCAGATTCGTCATCTTCAGCTGGTTCTGCACGTGCTCCGCATACGGATCGGACACATTGATGTTCGGCGGCAGCACGCGGAAGATGACTTCGCCATTACGTGATGGCTCCACGTAGGAGTAGCGCGAGGTGCACATCACATCGGTGATATTATGCAGTGTGGTCGTCACGCCTGGGAAGGATTCGGCGCAATCGTAGGCAAAGTAGCGATAGACGTGCCACGTCTGGCCAAAGTCGAAGCTACGCTCGATGTACATAGCCGCCGGCCGGAACGTGGTGAAGGTGATGATTAAATGGGTAAAGTGAAATTCCGCCTCCAAATCCAGTTGCAGTGTGACATTCTCTTTGCCATTCTCGGACTGCCACCAGGTGGGTATATTGGTGCCTGGCTTGGTCTTGTAGATGATCTGTCCAATGCGATGGTTCTTGTACGGATCGTTGCGCGTCTCATCCCGCGAGTCGCACAGGAAACACTTCTTATCCTCCAGATGCGATAAAATACAGAAGCGCTCCGGTGATTGCAGACCGCACGTGGAGCTGGCCGTCAAGCGATTCTCGCGTCCAATCAGCAAATTGCCCGTTGCCGGATAGCAAGAGGAGCGCTCACACGGATGCGTCTTAACATATTGTCGTGGCGGATTGCGCGGTCGATCGCGACGTCCGTGCTGCTGCTGCGACTGGGGCGAGCGCTGCGCCTCCAGCTGCTGGAGCACGGCGAGCACAAAGAAAAGCGCGATAAGGCCGCTGCGAAGCGACATCGCTTATGCTCTCTAGATCTCCCCCTGATCTCTCTCTCGCTCTCACACACGCTCTCCCTCTCTCTGTCGCTCTCCCTCTCTCTCTCTCTCTGGCTGAGTGTTTGTCTCACTCGTTGGCTGTCTGTCTTGGGGCTTGAGGTCGTGTTCCACTAGAGCGCTTCCGGCTCCGTTTCTTAATCAGCTTTCGTTCGATTTCCTTTACGGAATGTAGACCACGTGGATAAGCTAAAGGAATGTAAATTAAGTTACTATCCGATTTATATATATATATGTATCTATATATTTATCATACTTACCCTTCCTTAACTTCCTTCCTATGAGTGCTGGACACTCATTTTGCCTCGATTCTCTAGCTGCTTATCTGTGCACTGAAATAACAAAAAGAATAGAATTAGAATTATTTCATCTCAACTGCAACTCTTATCAACTGTTTCCAATAGCTCCAATATGATTATGTATATATGTATTTTAATAGCTTGAACTCCCTACATAAGTAGATGCGACCCCCGAAATGGAGAAACGTCCGTAGCCAACGACTTATACGCATCAACTGAGCGCCAGCCAAAGCCTTCTCCAAGCTAAATGTGAATGAATCTCAGCATACATAAGTTCGACTTTAGGGCGATAAACAAGAATATACATATATACAACTACATATATGTATATGTGGAATATATACAATCCGTTGTTGCCTGGTGCTTGGTGTTTATCAGCATTTAAGACATGTACTAAATGCCCAACCAAAGATGATGATTATTTTTAGACACAGCTGCCTCAAGTGTCACACAGTAAAAACATTAAAAAGAGTTGTACTTGCTAGGAGAGTGTACTATATATATGTACATACATGTATAAATATATATACAAACTAATAATGAGCTCATTAGCTTTGAATGTTTCTCTTTTGACGAACTACAATTGAAGAGATTTTACTTAAAATTTGATTAGACAAATTTTCATATATTACATATTTATGGATATTGAAAGTAACAGAAATTCGGCACTTCCAGAACTGTTGGAACCCGGACACAGAACTATGGAATTGCTATGGAGACCACTCTCAAATAATATATATAGTATATGATATTAAATTAAATTGAATTTAAGTTTATAGATAATATTGAATTGAATTTAATCTAAATTGATAGATAATATTATATTAAATTTAATTTTTTACATAATTTTTTTGGTTAAATGAATAAATATTTTAAATGATATATATATAAAAAGAAAAAACTTTTTTAAATTTTTTATTAAATGAATAAATATTTTATGTTTAAATATACCATTTAAAAATTTTTTTTTACATATATATTCTTTTTTTTCATGTTATATAATATATTTCATATAATATAATTGTTATACAAATTAATATCATGAAATTTATATTTCTAAAATTTGTAAAAATTTGTTTTCTCTATAAATTTTCTTATATTATTTTTATAAAAATTAATATCATATAAAATGTATATATTTTAAGTGTCCCAAAATTGTTTTCTTTCAGTCTATTTTAAATTTGTTTCACTTGAAATTGTGTTTCAGTTTCAGTCACTATTGAATCTGGGTCTATATTCTTATCAGCCAGTTTCATGTTTCATGGGACACGCAACTACATAAATAAAATGGAAATTGTGCTAAAGACTCAGCGCCAGCAGAGATTAGCTGGCATAAGTCAAAAACTTGTGCCTTTGATGTGGTCAGTGATATGGGATTGGGATGAAATCAACTCGAGCCAAGAGACAAACGCTGTCTCTCTCCCTCTCTCTCTCTCTCTCTCTCTCCCTCTCTCTATTACTCTGTCACACTCGTGCTGTCCTCTTCTCTCTTATTCTCTGGCACTTTTTTAAAGCGCCTGCACAACTATTTTGTAATTTCGAATGCGACTCGGAACCGATAAGAGTTCATTCACAGATGCCTGAACTATGTATACTATATGTTTATAGCTCTGCGATTGTCTGGCTATGCATGTGTGTGTGTGTTTGATGCCTAGGCCTATTAGCGGATTCTATACACTAACAAGGGGCATGGCATAAATATGGTTTTAAGTGCGTAACATAAGTGAATGAAATTTTATAATATATTTAATACTGACTTTAGCTAGTTATATAAAAATATCTAGACAGCCTCAACAACATATAAATTCACAATTGAAAAACTTATTCCATAAGTAAACTTAACTTTTTCCAGACCTCTTCAATATATATCTTCAAATCAGCTAATTTGCGGCAAAGTAATTATTTCTATAACAAAATATAACCCCTTCTTGACCTTTGTTCCATCCATTTTCGCCTAGTTTAACCCATATTCAGATAACATTTCTGATTTCAGTGTATCTGATAAAGAGCGAATTCAACTTGCTTGTTGCCCGCCTTTAATTGCTGAAAGAATCTTTTATTTAACTTTTTCTTTTTAGCTTTTTGCCTTTTGTTAATTTCAGTTTCGTTTGGGGCGCAACACAAAAAGCACTGGAAAATAAACAAATAATCAAGGAACTAAACAAAACGTTAATTTACCAAGCACACAGACAGAGGAAGAAATACACACAGATACAACGATGCACAGAGATAAATTCTGGGTGATGTGTGCTTGTGTTTGTTTATGAATTGGTATTGAATAAACATCAGGCCGGAATAAGGCAAAAGTATGGAAAATGACAGACCTACAAATACCCTGTCTTTTTAAGGGATATTAAAATTGAAATAAAAGAGCTGCGAAGCTGACCGAGTTAGATATGAAATATATATATTTTTAATAGGAAACTGTTTAAAGAGGGGAATCCCACTTTCGGGTATTATTGAGTAATCTCTATGCGAATAAAGTTAGATTTATAATACTGCAAAATATAAATCATCGTATAGCGAGTTTCAGATAGGATTGGAAGTGGGATGGGAAACCAGGAAATACTATATAATATTATGCATAGAACTCTTTTATTCAAGTGCCAGAGACTAGAAATTTAGAGTACCCAAGACCAAAAATATTATAGTGTATATATCACGCCCACTACTTTGGCTTAGCAAATGAGGTAATATTTTATCTTCCATAGTTTTAGAGTCAGAAGTTAGATTGCTTCATCAATCTTTAAAAATCATTTGTACAACTGTTTTTTGGAACCTGAACAAGTATTATGAAATCAATATGCTTCTTAATTGTTTTTAAATTCAATACATTAATACTATTTTTTTTAGTTAACCACTCAATCTTAGTTAAGAAATTTGAAGAAGTTCCCATTATATAAAATCAAAAGTGTAAAGCATTATTTTATTTTGCTGACAGGTAAGAAAATTTACCTTCAACTGAACTTGTTCCTGGAATCGAATAGAATAGAATAGGAATATAATAGAATACATACACTCATTGCACAAAACATTCAGCAAGTCTCAATTTTGACTTCAAATTTGCTGTTTGCTTTGTCTATATATTTTACATATATACACAGTATATTCATACACATACGTACAATCTATATCTGTGCAATTGTATATATCGACGAGTTCATAAAATTTGTGCTTATGTGAATGTTTGCTTAGCTTTGCCATGTTTATATTTTCAATTCCATCAGAGCGCGCTGCTTATTGACCACACATCCTCAGCTGGAAATGGTTTTTACTTATGGAGAACATGTGTGGAACTTCCGTCTCCCTCCCTATCTGTCTCTCTCTCTCTCCCTCACTCACAACCCCAACATTTAGAATGAGATCATGCAAGCGACGGCAAAACTATTATTAGGCCTGAACTAAGTCCTGCCCACATACAGTTAGATAAATATATATGTATATATAGAAATGCACAGTTATTTAACTATATCTTTCATGCACAGATCGGTCCGACTTAAGCTTGGGTCTTAGTTTAATTAATAACCTCGTTGCAAGACAATTTGCTTAGCTTTTAATGCGCTGTTCCTTGCCTAGTGCAAAATGCATTGCATATATGTATATGCATACATACACAGAAACACACACACACATATGCATGTGAATGCACAAATATGCGGGGGTGGCTCGATGAGTACATGTAAGAATAGCAGTTAGCTTGCACTTGGGGCATTAGTTTCTTTTATCTTATATTTGTGTCGTATATTGGGGTTTTTAGAAGACTATATATATGTATATCTATTAAATTTCATTTATATACAAATATTTAATATATATGTAATTTATATTTAAAAAAAAACAACTATATTGTGAGGTATTATATTACTATATATTTACTTCCTATAACTTATATGCCTTAAAAACACTGCAAATCATTTAAAGAAGCAACTGCAATGCGACATATACAAACAACTTGAGCTA
The DNA here is from genome assembly GCA_018903745.1 of Drosophila repleta. Taxonomy (NCBI): domain Eukaryota; kingdom Metazoa; phylum Arthropoda; class Insecta; order Diptera; family Drosophilidae; genus Drosophila; species Drosophila repleta. Next base: position 8,736,337 of record JAEIGN010000396.1, read on the forward strand.
CCCTCGTTAGCTATGTGCACAGGCACATGCATGCTATATGTGCAAGGCAAGACATTCTCAAATGGATTTGGGTATGAGGCATCATGTTACAAGTCGCATATAATCCGAAAGAATTCATATGCCTTACATTGTAAACTTTTGCTGTGACAAATAAAATAAATACATTTTTTAGTACAAATCTCAGCCTAGCGATAAGTCTTGCAGTAAAAAAAACATGCACACACACATACATACACACAGGCAGCAGCGAGAGTAACCAGCGGATGCAGAGAAGTAGAAGACGAAAGCAGAAAAAGAAGTAACAACAAACGGAACATAACAGATAAACTCAGCAAGCAGCAGCAACAACAACAATAACAGCTGCGTACTTCAAACTGCGTACGAACTTCGAAATAGTTATATGAATTTACAGTTAAATTGTGTAGAACACTTACCACGCTCTGGCACAGCTCCCCCACTCCAATTCCTTGCACTTTTAATACAACATTTTTCTGTTATACACAAGAAAACACCAAACACTACACAATTTCTGTTGTTGTTGTCGTTGCTGGTGCTGCCACAGCAAACACTTTTCAACTTCTTTTTATAAACTTAAAGGGAGCACACAAACGCGCACACATGCACACAGAAGATATTTTCCAAGACAATCAGAGGACGGCGCAAGAAAAACCGGGACTACCGAAAAACCCGTCCGCTCACCAAAGATCCACACTCGTTACTGAGCGAGCGGTTTGTTAGGCGGCCTGCTAAGCGTATGCCAGATACTTTTGAGCGAGAGCTCAAGAGCGATCGCCTGTATAAGAGTAGGCGGCACAAAGAGATTAAGTTATAAAATAGCCCATACACTCTACGATCCGTCTGTACCTGCTGAGTTGAGTAGTACGTGATTGCAGGTATGTGCTAACAGAGATTTGTACCTAAAGCGATGAGTGGAGTTTAATGTAATTGACGTATAATTTATTTAATTTGAATTTGAATTTGAATAATTTGTTATTCAAAATTAAAACCTATTTCTACGCAGAAAAATGTATACATTTTGGTACATTTTAACTTCCACTCAACATACTCAATGCAACAAGTACCCTAGCATGTGCTCAAGTTGCACAGATGCATGACAAAATCACTCAAAGTGAGCATATGATTTAACTCTCTCTCTCCCTCTCTCGATTGCATATGTTTGAGTGCAAAAGAGTTTTTTTGCGCGATGCACAATCAGAGAGTTTCTCTGACTCCAAAAATAAAAAAATTTACATAGTTCTCATTTTGCGAGACACGAGTCTATTCTTTGCATATATTTTAATAAGGTTTATTATAAATTTTTCAACTAATATTCTTTATTCAAATTTAACGGTCATTAAAACTAAAAGGAGTGAAACATGATTGAAATCATTGGCAACGCTGAAATGTAAAAACGTTGGCAATACTATTTTAGCAGCCCTGGTGTGAGAGCGAGCGCAAACTTGTGTGAGAGTATTAGTATTGGTGTTTTTAATAGCGGGCGAGCGCTACTCACACAAACACAAAACGAAAGAGAACACAAAATGCAACGGAAAAAGCGCCAACGCCGCAACGAGTTGTCAGTTCACTTTTGGAGCTCAAACCGAGCAGTCAGTCAATCACAAAACGCAACTCGGGCGCCAGTCGCACTCTCTCTCTAAGAGATCGTTACGATTTTTGAAAACACAAAAAAAAACATAAAAGTGGAGAAAAGAAACAATCGTCAAAGCTCACAACTTAAAATGTAATAAACTGGGCAACAAATCTACAAAATTATATGTATTATATTTGTCATCAAAATTCGTTATAGTTTCCCCACATTAAAAACGCGTAAAAGGAGTAAAAAAAAAATATTGTGTGGTGCTGTGTTATGCGGAGCCCATTTTTTTGTTATAGCCAAAATTTTTAGTTTTATGGTGTGCTCACGGCTGCTGTTGCTGCCGCTGCCCCATCCCGCTGTGCATATCAAAGCACCCAAAAATATTTAGGTGAGTTCGCCGCAGCTACATACATACATACATATGTATGTATGTATATGAACATACATTTAAAGCTGCCTGCCAACTGTGCAACTGTTACAAGTGCCCCTCGCCACCCAGCTAATATCCAGTGGACTGCTACGAATGTACCCCCAAAAATTGATTACGCAGTACACATAGCATACAGAGCGACGTTTGCTTCTTCTTCTTTCTCCTCTTCTTCGATATTTCGCGTTTAGTTTCATTTTGTGTTGGAAGAAGAAAAATGCGTTGGTTGCTTTTATTAATACAACACTAACACACACATGCATACGTATATGCTTACACACACACGGGCAGCTAAATGAACAAGTGTAAATGAAGGAGAACGGGAGAATAAGTCGCATCAGCTTTTAAGTAGTAGAGAGAGGCAGAGAGAAAGAGAGCGCGCGTGAGAGAGCATGCGCTGTGCTGGGCAATAGTAAGTGGAGCCATTGGAGAAGCTGTTGCTATTGCTTTCTGCTTGTGCTTGTATGTGTGCTATATGCGCGGCAAAAATCTCTGCTTCGGCCTCGGCGTTCGTTATTATTATTTTTCTTTTAAATAAGAACTGACAACTAACTGTGAATCGCCGCTGTCGAACATCGCCATTCATTTAACGTTGACAACAGAGAGCGGCTGTAGTTGGGCTATTGTTGCGAGTTGGTGACGTCATTTGACAGTTCTATATTTAAAAAAGTCGTTTCAAATGCTTATTGTTAGGGCAGCTTAGTTCTAGCTACGTACAAAGCCAATGAATGCAAGTGGATGTCTTAGGTATGGCTGCCCCTTTTCAATGTTTACATGCCGCGCGAACAACGATAAGCGCTACATCTGTGTGCGTGTGTGAGAGAGTGTACATGATATGTGTATGTGTGTATGATTGTTTTTTTCTTTTTACTGATATGATTTGTTGTCGTCACGTGGAGTGCACTTAGATATGTATGTATGTACATACATATGTATGTGAGTATATACTCATGCATGTGTTTATACTTATTCATGTGTTTGTTTTGGCGCGTTGGAATTCCAGCGCTCTTTTGTAAACTTTGCATAGAAAGGTATGAATTTCCGTTAGAAGTCTTTCATTTACCAACACTGCGCAATTTATTCAATGAGATCTATGTATGTATGTATGTATGTGTGTCTGTGATTGTATTTCTAAGCATTGATGATGAAATTTAATTAAAAATGTATTTAAATTTTATATGGATTCCGCATATAAAAATATAATTATAATTAATGAAAAATAAATAATATTAATAAAATATCTAAAATGAATATCTCATTTAGTATAAATAATAGTGATATCATATGATCATTATATGTATAATATCATACGATATATATCATATCATATGCTATTACTATCATTAATATTAAATATTGCCCATTTTAAATATTTCTTTATATTATTTTCGTTTTTCTATAACTTTTAAAGCTTTCAAAATAAAACCTTTTGAGAACAGAGTTATTATGCTTAAAATTTCGTATACTTTAAGTTATACGTATCTGTATTAGGCAGGCTTTACTGTGCATAAGTATACACATGCATATATTACATACTTCTTCAAGTCCCCATCAGGCCCTGGCACACCTTTGGAGCCGCACGTCACTGATTTTATTCTCATATCCGAACTACATAAATTTCCCACTTCTGTATTATATAGAGGCAGGTATACATATGGCTGTCGGTGTGCTAGAGCTCACCTGTGTTCGTAGCCTCTCGCTTTAATTGCAATCTATCTTTAGCTCGAGCGTTTGCCCCAACTCCTGTTCTGTCTGACTGCCTGCCTGCCTGCTTGACCTGGCATGCATTGAGGTTTCTGTTTTCTGTTTTCTTGACTTTTAAACTTTAAATCCGGAAAAGGAAATGTAGGTCCCTTCACTAAAAAAGCCAAGAAAGTCCCTAACGGCACGCCAACAGCTCTTTGGACTAACTAAGCAAAAGGTTACAAATTTGCATAAAATCGAATGTTATTAAAGTGTTGGTCTTCTCCGTGTGTGTGTGTGTGTGTGTGTGTGCATGACGAAACACATTCCTCGACATGGCAGGCGGGCCAACATCATAAACCTTGCTCTGACCCTCCCCCCAGCACTACGCCGATTTCCATCAGCTTAAGGACTAAAAAAGGAGAACGCTTTAGTACCCAACTATTGTGTCAAGACTTTATGCCCGAACTCATGTTGAAAATTGTTTTGTTTTTCTGTCGACAGTAAAAGTTTTTTTGTTCCTCTCGGTTTTTATTGCTTTCCAATCGATATTTATATGGGCTTGTCGTACATCTTCAATATGCTGCAATATAAAATCAAATTTATATTTTTATTATACTCTTTGTATTTGTGCGGAGTCGAGAGAGTATTATCATTTTGTTGAGAACTATGAGCGAAAAAAGGGGCTTCTATATGGCTGTAAAGCTCTTAGGAGGAGTCTCTCAAAAATGAATAGAAATGGGGATATCCTTTAGATGAAAAAGTTTTTGAAATAGATTTTTTAATAAAAGATTAAGTTTAATTAATGAATATTTATACTATATTATATAAGTTTGGGTACATATCAGTACTATATCACATATTACTATGGAAAGAATTGTTGAAAGTTAAGTTCTATATATAAACCTTTAGCATTGGCGGTTTATACTGTTCCTAACTTGGTAGTTGTAGATTATATAACTCAAAATTTAACTACTATATTGAGAATTTCTCTGAATACAGTTGATCTAATATATATATACCCCTTTAGTTTAGGTTGAAAACTAGATTTTGAGATTTTTAGTTGAAATTCATGCAATTGGTATGAGCCTATAGACTTGACTTGACTATGAGCGTAATTGTTTAAGGAAAAGCATTTTGTTGTATTGAACATCAAAGATTTTTAAAGAGTTAAGTTCTCCATATTGGCTATTATATATAATATAAATGTTCATTGAAATACCTAAGTCAGTTAGCTGTTCTTTCTCGTTTCGCTACTGGTCGTGGGCGCAATTGAAAGTGATTCAGGAAATACAAATTAGAATATAATTGGCTAACAAAAGTTGTCTTGCCCAAATAAGAAGTTCTTACCTTAAGCTATGAAAAGTACTTTGTCAATCTTAAAATAATTGAATATCGTATATGAGTATCGTAAGTTTTCTTCGCTTCGGCAAGCGTGTTTCGTAGTCGGTGCTTTGTTATATATTTATAGTTTTTATTAGGATGCGGATGTCGACAAATTTGTGTGTCTTACGTGCCTTTTATGAATATCAATAAACTCATATCCAACATACATCGCACACACACTCATGTCTATATGTCTCAATGGAAAACTGGGGCAAATAAGGAAAATGCGGCAGCGTCGCAGACATTGTCCTCTTGGCTGCTAAGCGGGCCAATTGGTATAACAAGAATAAAATACATTACTTTTTATTTCAATATAGGTTACGACTAGCTATATATCTATCTATACAGATATAGACGTTTTTAGCGGAAAACAGCATTTACTTTGTTCAATTAAGGCAAAGTTAGCTGGGTGGGCGATTTTATTGGCCTGAGATGAATAGCGAAAAATACAAAAATGAAATAAAAGTCGAAAACAAGCGGAAGTATTGTTGGGAGAGAATACAAAGCGTGGGCAAGGTCTAAAAAAGGCGCTCTATAATCGAATCTCGTTTGCTGAGCAAGTTGAAAGTTTAAACGGAACTTAACCAAAATTCTTTTGCTCTTTATCTTTGCAGTTTGCTATAAAACTCACATATATAAAATGCTGGAAGACGACAATTCGGATCTGTTGGTCTGTGCCACAGAGTTGAAAGAAGGTATTTGAATTGGCTTGAACTCTTCGATTGACCCATGTTTAATTCGCTTTCTCTTATGCATTTCAGACCGCTTGTACTTTGTTGTATTTAAGAAGAATATCAAGCCAAAGAATACGGCTAGCACACATTACTTTAGCATAGACGATGAGTTTGTCTATGAGAATTTCTACAATGATTTCGGGCCACTCAATATATGCATACTGTATAGGTATTGCATGAAGCTCAACAGCAAACTGAGTGCCAAGAGTCACGCGAACAAGAAAATCGTGCACTACACCTCCATGAATCCGGCTAAGCGCCTCAATGCGGCCTACCTGATTGGTTCGTATGCAGTAAGTTTAACCTTTCCATTTTGGTCTGATGTGTGTGTGTGTGTGCGGAGTACATATATATCACTTTGGTTTAACGCCTCTAAAGCCACAAATTGAAATCTTGTTTATAGAATATAAGCTGGTCTTTAACGTGTCATTGTAATAAGAACTTTAGGAAGCTAAGAAAGTATTGTGAAGGAAAGGAAGTATGTGTAGTGTATACTATATATAATGTTGTACTCTAATATGATTACCTTATACTATATACGACATATGCATGTCTTATGATACTATAATGTACCATATATACTAGCTTACCATAGTTTATAGTCCTTAGACTATACATCATCATAAATTGAGTACTCAACGAATCCAATTTATAAGCAATGCATAAAATTAGCTAAGGATTCTATTTGATTCAAATTAATATAATAATCAAAATTAATAATATATAATCAAATATAATAATAAATTTTGATAATATCTTTTCTTTTCAGATAATTTACCTGAATAAAACGCCCGATGTGGTACACAGATTGTTGGCGGGCCCTGAGGTGCCAGCGTATACGCGCTTTTGTGATGCCAGCTATGGTCCCAGCAGCTTTAAGATCTCGCTGCTCGACTGCCTCAATGCCATACACAAGAGCCTGCAGGCGGGCTTCCTTAACTTTAATGACTTTGATGCGGAAGAGTACGAGTACTTTGAGCGCGTGGAGAACGGCGATTTCAATTGGATAGTGCCGCAGAAGTTTATCGCGTTCTGTGGGCCGCATCAGAAGTCGAAGACTCTGCCCAATGGGTATCCATGCCATGCGCCGGAGCGCTACTTCACCTACTTCAGGGACAACAATGTGACGACGGTGATTCGGCTAAACGCCAAAGTCTACCACGCCTCATCGTTTGAGAATGCTGGCTTCGATCATAAGGATTTGTTCTTTATCGACGGCAGCACGCCCAGCGATACGATACTCAAGAAATTCTTGTCCATCTGCGAGCTGACCAAGGGCGCCATCGCGGTGCATTGCAAGGCCGGCCTGGGACGCACTGGTAGCCTAATCGGTGCCTACATTATGAAGCACTACGGCTTCACTGCGTTGGAGGCAATCGCTTGGCTGCGCCTCTGTCGGCCTGGCTCCGTCATCGGTCATCAGCAGCAGTGGATGGAGGAGTAAAGATTGAATAGATCTTATGTTGGAATATCTTTTATTAATTGTCATTTCCTTGCAGCAAGCAGAGCTGGTTGTGGTCGGAGGGCGAACGGATGCGTCGTCGCATGTCCATTCCGATTATGCAGCACAAGTATGGCATCTATAGCATTGATCTGAAGGAGAAGTTGGCCAAGAATGAGCTGGTTGAGCAACCGGCGCAGCCGTTGGCCGATTCGGATCCCTTCGAGCACGTTGACTTGCTCTTGACGCGAGTTAAGCGCATTTCGCAGCGTGTGGACACAATGCATTTGCATGATCAGGACACATTGGACGGAGGATGCGAGCAAACGGATGAGGAGCTCTCCGAGCAGCAGCTGGAATTGCAGGAGTTGCACTATCATTCCACGGACGAGGCCAACTGCAATGCCAGCGACAACGATACGGATACGGCTAGTGCGCCCGCCGAACAGACACTCGGCTCCAGCTATACGATGTCGACGCGTCGTCGCAAATCACCCTCGAACGCCAACAAGCCAACGGTAATTGCCAATTCGCTGCGCCGCCTGGTCAATCCGGGCAGCTTCCGTAGCACCAGCGGCACAAGCAGCGCTATGTCCGCTAGCCCGGAGCCAGCTGGCAGCTGCACGGAGAAGAAGCTGCGCAAGCCGAGCAGCAATGTCTTCGAGGCCGCTCGCCATACGATTGCCTCCTCCGTACGAATGTCGCAGACGGCACAGGAGAAGAAGCAGATGCAGACGCAGGGCGACAAGCTGAATCAGATCAAGGCGTTGCGGCGACATCATTCGCGGGTTGTGAACACGAACAGGTGGGTGCTTGCCAGACTCATAGAGACATAGCTTTACACTTGCGAAGACACATTGTACTCAATACACAAAATACCATGTAATTTATCCTGCAGTGACTCTGATCCCAGTCAGCGGCATACACGGGCGCGTTCGCAGCCCTTTCGCAACAACAACAATTTGGTGAATGTGTCGACGTCGCCGCCTTTGGCTCTTAAAGCCGTCAGCTGCTTGCCGTCAGCGACAACAGCCACAGCAACAGTAACAACAGCAACAACATCTACAACAGCAACAACAACAGCATCACATAATCTTAACAACAACAGCAACTACAATCTAAACAACTCTTTGCATAACTGTAACAATAATAGCACTAACAACAACAACAACGCGGCCAGCCGCACACGCAGCCTGGCCATCTACAGCAAAAGGTAAGTCCTCAGCGATCGCCACCGTCCGCCCCTCCCCGCACACCAAACAGCGCTACACACACATACACACACACACACGTATACTCTTTTGATTTTGAAGCTCGAACTGTTGTGCAGCGGCTTTTTGTGTATTTTCGTCTAGTATTTTTTAGCATTTTTAATCCCCTTTTTTATACCCGTCTTACTTTTGGTGTCCTCGTTCGCTTTGCCAGTTTTGTATATAAGTTCTTAGCTTAGTTTTAATTTTTGTCCCTTTTGCTTAACCGTTATTTTTACTGCACACACACACCCAGCTGGCGTGAGAGAACGATATGGTTGTCGATAAACTGTTATCGATAGCTGTTATCGCCCTGCTGCCGGCTGGCTAATAAACTCGTTAACAAACACTAATTTTTACCCAATAATTTCTTATTTTTTTGTATGTTTGATTTATTGAACTTGTTTGAGTATGTACTTACACTTGTTGTTTTATTCTTTCCTTCAATTAATTATTAGTCTTACAATTTGTTTGTGCATGCAAAATTTACCAATAAAAAAGAAAAAAGAAAAGAAAATCGAAGTCCAAATTTACAGAGCTTGCGATAATATTTTTTGTTACTTTTCGTTTCGTTTAACGTTTGGCGATTATGTTTCTGTTGCTCCTCGGCATATTTTGCATACTCTTCTTTATTTCGTGCGTACTTATTAAGCTTCTGTTGGTTGCCGTCCACAAATAAAATCTCTCTCTATTGTCTCTCGTGCTTTGGCTCTGGGCTCACAATCACTTTCGCTCCCCTTCTATACACACCTCCCACCCGCCCACGGCCACGCCCAGAATGGAGTTGAAGCAACTGCGTAATGCGGAACAACAGCAACTGGAGCAGCAGCAGCAGCCCGCTGCTGTCAAGTCCTATGCAACGATCAATGAGAGTAAAATCCCCGTCGGTGTGGGTGGTGTCGCAGGTGTGGCCGGTGTTGGTGGTGGTGCTGGCAGCTCAGCAACCATACCGCCCGTGCGCAGCAGCCTGAGCCGCAGCTCGCTTCATCACATGACGCTTAGGGGTCGCTCGCGCATACGCTACCAACGGCCGGGCCAAGAGCAGGCGGCAACGGCGCGCTACTACCGTGATGTGTCCGCCTTGCCCGCGACGCTGGTCAACAGCTGCTACACGGTGGCGTTGCGCTCGTCGTCAGCTACGCTTGACCTTAACTCTAATCCGCTGCCAGCTGCCTGCAACAGTACTATTTCAGCAACTGCAACAGCAACAACTACGACAACAACAACCAAGTCAAAGATACCCAACTTGAACAACAACAACAACAACAGCAACAACAACAGCAATTTGAGTAATTCGCATTCTTCTACACCTCCCCCAGACACAAGCCGTCTTAGTATGTTGGCCGCCAGTAACGGACGCACTAGCGATGAGCAGCCAGCCAACAGCAACAGCAATGATCAGCAGCAATTGGTGAGTCAGTTGGGCGGCAGTAAACGGAACAAGCGTTCGCTTAGCTCCACGCGTATCGAGAAGGACAAGTGCGACGAGTATAATACAAAGTTGCTGCGTAAGACGAGCGTAGCAGCCGCAGCAGCAGCAGCAGCAGCAGCAGCAGCGGCGGCAGCAGCAACAGCAGCCACCGGTGCAACAATGAGCAAAAGCAACAACAACGCCATCATCAGCAACAACAACAACAACAATAATAATAGTCTTAGTATGAACACTAACAATAACAATAACAACAGCGCCAGCAACAGCAAATACAATAGCCACAGCGGCACGCCGACGGCCGGCATTGGAGGAGGCAGCTTTAGGCTGTCGCGTCGAATCTTTGCTGAATCGGGCTCATCAGCCTCAACCTCGGCCTCCAACTCGGGCATACCGACGCCAACGCAGCCGCCAACGTTGCCCTGGCAGCAACATCCGCATCCGCATGCTCATCCACGTATTTCCAGTCGCCTGACCACAGAGCGCGAGCAACAGCAGCAGCACCTGAAGCTGCGCAAGAAGATTAGCTACTGAACGCAGCTGTAATTGTTATTGTTCAAATTGATTTTGTGTAAAGAAATTTTTTAGTATTAATAGTAAAATTTACACATTCGAGACCCATAACTGAACGATAATGGGCTTGTTGTTGTTCTTTTTTGTTTTTTCTTTCTTCTAAGCAACATTTGGCTGCAAGAGGAACGAAGCTGCAGGAATTGGTAGAAATTATTTGCTATCCATTTGCCTTGATTTTAAGTTTTTTTTTTTTTTTATATATATATAGCTGTCATATCTGATAATTTGTAGTTTTTTTTTGCAATATGCTTGATAAGATGAGTTAGGATCTTCACTTAGATTCATTCACTCAGTTATGTTTGCCTTATATATTATATACATAATTCATAAGCTTGTTGATCGGAAAGTCATTTACAACTATATAGGCTTAGGTTTCAATATGCATCAACGCTTAGCTCTAAGTTCACAATTCTACAATGAATGATTAGTGAATACGAAAGTAATTAAAGAAAAGTGCATTTAAAGTGCGATTACTCTTATTTTTTTTTTTTTTAACTATAGTTATACAAAAGCAATGGAAAATAACACTTCCTTTAAATGCAAAACAAATTTTTAGTTTATTAAATTTTTTTCTGAATTTATTATATTTTAGACAAGGAATACAAGCAAATATTTTTTTATATATTTTTTAGTGCAGGGTAACTTATAGTCCAGCATTCTCAGAATTTGCAACAGAAAATTTTGTTATATTTCAATTTTTTTCAACATTCATAATTTCGTATTGCGATGCAAACATTTTTTTTTATAAATACATAAGTTTTTAGTGCAAGTTAACTTATAGGGGGAAGTACCCAGAGTTTACATAGATTTCATTTGCAATACAAAAAAAGAAAAGATGCGACTTCGTTCCTTGAGCCACGTTAACAACAAATTGTACACGACGACCTTAACAGAAATCTCGCTTTTATAATCGAAGAACATATTTACTGTATTTTTATTACGCGATGTACAAAGTATATAAGTATAGATATTAATTTACAACTACATATATATACATATATATTTCTTTACATACAGAAATTCATGTGCATTATTTCAAGTGTTTACTGTAAATAACACGTTTAATTAGTTTTAAGTATTAGTTGAAATATATGTTAAATATATATATATAAACAGAACTCGACTCTGCTTTCAGTCTAGACTAACATATTACGAAAATATTCTACCATATCCAGATAGATTTGGCTCTCCAGCCCCACAAACACGCAATCGTATTCGCAGTTCAATTCGATCTGCAGCAAAGGCTCCCACGAGCTGGCGTCGAGCTTGGAGACGCGTGGAGCTAGTTTGAGTGCCTCGAGCACGGCCAACAGTTTGTCTTTGGTGGATAGATAGTCGTTGCTATTGATGACCTCGAAGGCAGCCTCTTTCAGATGTGGATAGAAAGATTTGAAGTAATTGTGACGATCGCACAGCTTCACGGATTGATTGACTTCGCCGCCGGCGTCGGCTAGTTCACGATATGTCTTAAATTTGCGTCGACGCTCGTTTTCCATATCCTCTATGCTGCTTTCCAGATCGCTAATGTCGGTTGCCTTGGTGCTCACCACCTGATTGTCCGGACTTGCAGTATCCGAATCGTTTGATATAATGCACAGCATTTCGATGGCAGCACGCTGGCGTGCATCCTTCTTTTTATCCGACTTGCCGTAACGCTTGATGGACGCCACCGAGCAACAGGCCACAAACTCGGGAGCATTCGGTGATCCGCTCTGTTGGACTATTTCGATAATGGGCAGCGGCATATCGTGACGGACACAGTAGTCGCGTAGCTCCTTCAGCATGTCGCGATTCATGTTCGTCAGCTCATCGGCCACACTACTAATGTTGAAGTTATCCTGGCCGTTATCGGTGCCATCTGTTCCTAGGTGACTTAAGCCAGGAATTTTGCGTAATTTACGCATTATATTGGCGGCGGCCAGGTGCTTGGCATCACGCTTCGATCGGCCTGAAAGGGACATTACAATATGAAGCTTTGACTGAGGTATTAGCTTGGGGCTTACCATTGCCAAAGGCCTCGATATCCATGAGGACGACTTTACAAACGTAACCGCTGTCTTCACCATCGACATAATCATAAACGGGATTCCCGGTCTTTGCCTGGGCGCAATACTCCTGTAGTGCTGAAACGGCTGATTTGTTTTCCATGGGACGCACCGATAATTAAATCCAAATGTTGGCAAGTAAATATGTGCAAAGTTTAAACCATTCACCTTTAAAGCTATATGTGTTAATTTCAATTCAAAATTCTTAAATATTCAGTGTCGGCAATTGTTAAGTCTGAAATTTGTGCGCAGTGTTGCCATATCATTTATTTGCTATAAATGTACTAAATTTGCCTCAATTTTTGTATTGCTTCATTTCTGTGTGTAGAAGCTGGAATTTAAAATAAATGTGTTTTATATAAACTAAAATCAGATTTGTGCATTAAGTTTGAGTTGAGACAATATTGTAGTCATTTGCATTGAAACACGTCATTTCGTCAATAGTGGCAACACCAAAACTACCAAAGCAACCCTGGGATGCGTATTATAACAAGTGTTGCTATAGACGAAGGAACTTTGATTATTTATTTTGCTCAGCTCGGCTCTGCTCGTAAACTCGTTTCATAATCAACAGTTCTCAATTCAATGCAAGGCGCCGCACAACGAAACACAGCAACAATTACGTTTGTAGTAGAACATCAATCAATATTCGTCATAAGCTAAATTTGTTGTTGAAAGAAAATCGCACCAGAGGGGAGAGTCAGACGAACTGACCGTGGAAGTCTACACAATACAAGTATACAAGCATACATAGAGGAAAATACGGTGTGCGACCGCCCCTGCATCGCCAATTGCAGACCCATTGCCCAGCGCTGACGAATCACGAGCTCACAATAAAATAACAAAAAAAAAAAAAAAACAAAAGGAGAAAAAAAAACACTTGTCGCTTGTTGCTCCGTTTCGTCGTGCCTTGCAATTAGCAACGACGCAGAAAGTGACCCGGGAGGGTGAGGTGAGGGAGGCCAACAAAAAGTATGGATGATACCACAGCCACAACGCCGACGCCGTCATCAGCGGCCGCTACGGCCGCTGGCTACGATGCTACCCGAGACAAAACAAACGAACCAGTCGCTGCCGCTGCCGCTGCCACTGCCACTGCCAGCAGCAGCATTAGGCTCTTGATTAAATCGTCGAATCAGCAATACGACGATGTGAATATCGAGAGTGATCTCTGCTGGACGGTGCAGAGACTCAAGAAGCAGCTATCCCTGGTGTATCCCGGCAAGCCGGTAGGTTTACCCACACACACAAAGATTACTTATATATAGGAATATATATAATCATATATATACGTCTATTATAAACATTGACGTCAGCTTTAGCTACTCTATCTTATCAGCTGCGACGCTGGCAAATCTTTTGTTATTTGTTATTGTTTATCTTGTGCCAGCGACAAATTTCTGTTCGCTCTGTCAGTTGCGACTCAATTGACGCTTCGCTTTCGCGAAAGTACACGTCATTTCATATTTTCTTTAATTGCAAGCTAAGACTTGATAAACTAACTACTTAGTATGCATACTAGAAGACCTGATAAGCTAACTTACTATATAATCGTTTCTATGATTTTGTTTGTAATTATTTCGCTTTGCGTATATAAGATAGAGTTTTATTTGTGAAGCGAAAATAACGCGGCGCATGCCAAGATAATAATGTGCAAATGCAGTATATATATCTACATATATGTATATGTGTTTGTTACAGCTTGAGCAACTGTTCTCAATTGTAAAATTCTCTATATGTATATTTAGATATATCTGTATACATACCATTTATAATTCAGCTTTAGAGCAGTGTGTCGGGAAAGTATTTAAGGTCTAGCTAGATATTTATATATAATTCTATATATCTTGTATTTATAGATATATCCACAAGTTTAAACTCCCTAAAACGAGTTGAATCTTCTTGTAAATTGATGCCATCAATTTTATATTCTGTCTAACTGAGAAAACGAGGTCAATGCCAAGCGAAACTGGGTCGCTCTTTTGTATATATCTCTCTAACTGTAATGTGTAACAGTTGTTAATATGTTAACCTTTTGGCATTAGATAAACAGCTTTAAAGCTGAGTCAGTGAATAGCTTGACAACTATTTTAAATTCAGCAATTTATAGATTTTAGATTTTTTTTTTATATATTTTGAATATGTTTTGTTATGTCTTTTTTTAAGTATATTTTGTATGTATTTTATATATTTTATATATTTGTTTTTATACAAAAAAAACTGAAACTGATAGCACAAAGAATTTATTATTGCTTAGATTCCGACAGCAGCGTGTTATCAAATGTGTTTATTAATCTGAAGCGTTAAGTTGATTTAGTAAATAAAGAGAGGCAGATGAAGGTTACGCCCACACAGATTATGAAGCTATAATTAAAACAATATAAAAAGCAAAGGAACTAACTGAAATTTCTAAATTAATATATAAATATATATGCATATATACTGTAGATATATAGATAGCTCATTCCCAACTACTTGAGATAATGTTAAAAATAATATATAATTTACTAAACTATATATTAACTTGCATCATGAAATTCAAGTATCATTTCCATACTTTCGAAGCAACTCAAGTGCCAACTGATATTTATTATCTCCTTTCCGTTGCAGGAAATTAATGACCAAAAGCTCATTTATTCGGGCAAACTGCTGGACGATGCCCAAAAGCTGTCCGAGGTCATACGCAGCTACAAGGATGTCTATCAGCAGCATCATATATTTCATTTGGTGTGCGCTAACAAAAATGCAGCTATAAAGGCGCCATACAAGACGACCATGCCACCGAAGGTTACAACTAACACGCCGCTCGCTGCGGACACAGCCAACACTGCAAATAGCGACACTGAGCTGAGGCAGCGTCATGTGGCAGCCGCCGCTGCTGCTGCTGCTCAGTATCCTTATCAGCAGCCCAATCCGCGGCAGGCAAATGATCCACATCTCTGGTTCCAGTTACACAATCAGGCCTATCTAATGGCCACTGGCCAGAATGCCTCAACATCGGCAGCGGCTGCAGCAGCGACTGCAGGTGCGGCAGAGGCATCAGCGGCACCATCGACATCATCGACAGTCCCAAATACACATTTGGCTTTCCAGCAGCAGCAGCAGGCGCTGCTATATAATGCCTGGATGCAGCAGTGGTATGCAATGTATATGCAACAAACAATGCAACGGTGAGTTTGAGAAAACAAGAATGGGAATGGAAATGCATACATAGGACTGATTGTATTATAATGTAAGGATAGGTTGATTGTATTGTATGTATAGAATTTAATTATTATGTACATAGATACTGGAGAGCATTTCAAGCAACGTAAGATACAATTGTAATAAGGACTATACACTATACTATAAATACTTCATTGTATCTACTATATATATCTACTATTGATATCTACTATTGACATCTAAAATCTTCGTATTGCATTTTAAGAGACTTGTTATTTAAGAAAGTGTAAAGCTAGAATCAAATTTTGATTGCTCTCAATATAAGGTTATTCGTCAGCTTCCCTTTAATTAACAATCTATTACAGTAATTGTAGCTTAACTTACCTCAACAAAAGAACGCCTACCGCTCGAAAGGTTTACTACATATATTATATAGTAGACAATTGTGCCACGATTGCAAATTATTGATTTTGCTGTTTGTTATTGTTACTTGTTTATGAAAACTGCCAATGGTCACGACAAGCTTATATATATAGTATAGTCTATAGTATATAAACCTTTTTCTATATATTTTTTTGAGTCCAATTCAATCAAAGCCTTAACATTAATATTTGACATCTATAATATGTTGGCAAGAGATATACCAGTAATGTCATTCACTCGCCGTGTGACGTTTGACATAAATGTAATAAAAATATATCGATTTATCCATTTGCAGCACCAGCAGTTCAGGCAGTGTCATTCCGCCGCCCATGCTGCCACCGTTTATGCAAAGTATGCCAGGACTTCACAACAATTTGGGAGTGCCCCTTGCGGCACATCAGCCGGTGCCGATGGCGGGAGCAGCTGGCGCTGTTGCTGGACAGCCCAATGAGGAGGTCGTTGTACGTCGGCGAGTCCCGCAGCCAGTCGATGGTCCCCACTTTCCTATCATACAAGAGGAGCCGGAGGCGCGCGACTGGCTGGATAGTTTCTTTAGCTTTACTCGATTGGCCATTTTTGTAACCGTTTTGTATTTCAATTCGTCGCCCATGCGCTGTTTGGTGGTGGTGCTCATCGCAAGTGGCATTTATCTGTGAGTACCAATGATATTTGAGAAAGATAAGACTATTTGCTAATTGATTTATATATGTTCTTTCATAGGTACCACATCGGTATACTTCGGCGTCGTCGTGAGCGCAACAATAACAATATCAATCGAAACAACAATGCTGGCAATAATATTGCCGCCTTTGCGGCTGTGCAACAAATCCAACGAATGATGGACGCTGCCGTTGAGCAAGACAATAATCCACAGGCAGCCGATGCTGCTGTTGCCGGTGCCGCTGATCAACCCGATGCAGCAGAGGCAGCAGCACCACCTGCCGCTGGACAGAATGACGCTGCACAGCCAGCGGGCAGCGCTGGTGGAGATCAGGCCGTGGATGCCGCTGCAGCTGCCGCTGAAGCTGTTGTCGTTGAGCCAGCGAATGCCAATACCTCTGTGATTTCTATTGTGCGCACATTTGTCATAACGTTCTTCACGTCGCTGCTGCCCGAGGCGCCGGCGCTGTAAAGTCGAACCTATAGCATCTCTACTCTCTGTGGCCTCTTGGATATTTTCTCCATAATTTCCTTTTTGCACCCCACGTTCCCCCTCCCCACACACATTTATAAATGTTATAATTTATGCATACCTGAACTTTGCAATATCTGTTTTTCTAGCTACGTAATGAATTATATATGTATATTTATAATATGTCTGTAAGTGCGCCTGAATCGCAAACTGGGCGTACCCCAGCGCATTCCGCACAGCAGCCAGCCCACACTTTATGCCCCCATGATGTAGCCTTAGAGTTTTTTATAGAGTTAAGAAATAAAAATTGTTTTTGATGTGTAAATGCTACGAAACTAGCTAAATGGCAAATGAAACTATGAAATCGATAAATTACAATTATAAATATGAATAATAAAAAAACACATATGTATGCACATATACATACATATATGGATATGCTTTAAACACCAAAAATCTATCGATTGCTTATCTCAAACTTAAATTGGAAAACTTCGCTTTTCATGAATGGAAAAATTTGGGAATGGAAAATTTTCAGTCTCGAAACACTTTCACTAATCATTTGCAGAGAGAGAGAGAGAGAGAGAGAGAGAGAGAGAGAGAGGGAGAGGGAGACCGAACTCTTAACACGCCTCTTGTTATTTTATTAGGTTTACACGCTGCCCGGAGACGCTCATTATGCCTTGTGTGCGTCCGGCTTATCGCCCAGCATATGTCCGTCGGTCCGTCCGTCTGTCCGTTTGCCGTTCGCTTCGTTCGTGCCGCTGATAGAGGCGCGTCGACTTCTCACTTGGTAGGGTTTTTAGAACGCATCGAGTGCTCAGCGCTGACGGATCTTGCAGCGGCATCAGCACTTCGGATCATCATAATAAGTCCAGATACATATATATACGGAGTGCATACTTTTTACTTTGATTGACAAGTGACAGACGGAACATGTCGCGTTTTTTGCACTTGCGCGCAACGATCACGCCTGCGCTCACGAGACAGCGTCATGTAAGTGGGCGTCGAAGCAGCATCTGTTGATGAAATATGAATACGAATCTATATATTGCTTATAGCATGGCCGTGTTATTGCCATACGTCGCGAGGACCAATCGGTGTGGGAGCGACGTGCTCCTTTTGGACCCACCCATGTCCAGAAGCTGGTCAAACAGGGCGTCAAGGTCATTGTGCAGCCCTCCAATCGACGCGCCTATCCCATGCAGGTGAGCCCAGAATCAGATCAAAATAAATGCATATATATAAATATAAATATGTATGTACATATATTAAGCCTAATCATCATGCTATATGCGAGCTTAGTTACAGAGTCGCATGATATAGTACATATGGAGTGCATCATAAAAGTATTTGGCAGATAAGCTCTAAATTTGGCAATCGCTGGCCTTGGCAGCAGTCAAGAGCCGCGAATGTAGCGTAATTTCATGTTATCTCGCGGGGAATATGCTTTTAGTGAACCTCTTTATTTGTTTCAGATAATATATATAACTGAACAAAAAAGAAAACAATATTTATTTGACAGGCCTTTTTCAAAACAATAACAATAATAGCGAGATAATAGCTGTGAAGTGAAATTGAAATCAGATTAGTTGCCAAGGACATAAGCTTATTTATGCTACAGTTAGTTATAGCTCAAGTATTTTTGCTTGATTGTAGAGAATGTTCATTGAAGATTTTTAAAATAAAAAATTAAATATTTTTATGTTTAAGACAAATTATAAAAAAAAATTAAATAATAAATATTATAATTAAATAATTATTAAACAAAAAGAATTTTGAATTAAATCAAAGAATAATAAATAAATAATAAAACAAAATAAATATATATGTAAATAAATATATATGTATACTATAAAATATAAATAGAAAAATATATATTTAATATATTAATAAATATTTCAAAATAATAAAATCATAATTAAAATATAATGTGAGAAGTATATTTTATTCATTCTATATTTATATTTTAAATGCATTTTTTAAATTTATTTTCATTTTTTATTTAATATTTATTTGTTATGTATTCTTTTAATATTTTTATGTGGTACACAATGAAACAGGAAAATTAAAATAAACAATAAAAAAATATAGAAAATGATTTATAGTTAATTAAATAATAATAAAATAAAATATATATTATTATATTATTTATAATTAAATTAAAGTTTCTAGTTAAGCTAAATTATAGATTTTTTGCAGTGTATTTCGCAGTCATCCTTAGTTTTCATTTCTAATCATAAAATTGGTCAATTATTAATCTTTTAATGTTGCACGTTATGTTGGCTATCAAAATTTAAAAAACTTACAGTCAGATTACGGATAATCAGAAATAGTAATTGGGAAAATTATGATCATAGGCTTCGAGTAATTTCTGATAAGATAAGTCAAATTCCAGGAACTCTTAACTTACAAAAATCAAACTTTTTTAAATAGAATATATGTATAATCTCTTATTTGATATAGGCATATATGCAAGCTGGAGCTCAGATCCAGGAGGACATTAGCGATGCTTCGGTTATCTTTGGCGTCAAGCAGGTGCCCATTGATGCGCTTATACCTGGAAAGACCTATTGCTTCTTCTCGCACACGATCAAGGCGCAAGAGTCGAATATGCCGCTGCTGGATGCAATACTCGAAAAGGTTGGAAATTATTAATTATTCTATCTCGACTCTATTACATTAACTGTTTCTGCCGTAGAAAATCCGCCTGATTGACTATGAGCGCATCATTGATGAGCGCGGCGCCCGCCAGGTGGCGTTTGGCAAGTATGCCGGCGTTGCTGGCATGGTTAACATACTGCACGGCATTGGATTGCGTCTGCTGGCACTGGGACATCACACGCCCTTCATGCACATTGGCCCCGCCCACAACTATCGCAACTCCTCGATGGCCCGACAGGCGATACGTGACTGTGGCTACGAGATTTCTCTGGGCATGATGCCCAAGTCAATTGGACCGTTGACCTTTGTCTTCACCGGCTCCGGCAATGTGTCTCAGGGCGCGCAGGAGGTCTTCTCCGAGCTGCCCGTTGAGTACGTGCCGCCAGAGATGCTGCGCAAGGTGGCCGAACATGGCAGTAAGTAATGAGGATTAGACAGAGAGAGAGGGAGATTGAGAGAGAGAATTCTCAGCATAATTCTTCCCTTATAGATACAAATAAGCTGTACGGCTGCGAGGTGAGTCGCTCGGATCATTTGGAGCGTCGCGAGGGCGGCGGCTTTGATGCCAAGGAATACGATGAGTTTCCCGAGCGTTACATCTCCACATTTAGCCAGAAGGTCGCGGCCTACGCTTCGGTCATCGTCAACGGCATCTACTGGGCCGTGGGCAGTCCGAAGCTGATCAGCATTCCGGATGCCAAGAATCTTCTGCGTCCGGCCAATACACCGTGGCTGCCCACCAGCAAAGGCAGCCCGGCGCTGCCGCATCGCATGCTCGCCATTTGCGACATATCCGCCGATCCCGGCGGCTCCATTGAGTTCATGAACGAGTGCACCACCATCGACACGCCCTTCTGCCTGTACGATGCGGATCGCAACAAGGATACCAAGAGCTTCAAGGGTCCCGGCGTGCTGGTCTGCTCCATTGATAACATGCCCACGCAGCTGCCACGTGAGTCCACGGATCTGTTTGGGGAGCTATTGACGCCCCACGTGCACGACATCATCAAGAGCGATGCCAAGAAGCCGCTGCATGAGGAGAACTTTACCTATCCCATACACTCGGTGAGTAAGAGATACGGATTTCTATATATTGGAATTCAAGTTAGCAACTACTCAAACCTCCCTCCCATATTTGCTCAGTATATAAAGCATTTCTCAGCTTATCAGTGCCATCGTTATCAACTGTGCACATAGTTTCATTGCCCACTGTATGTCATTTTGCAATCTTTCTCTTAATCTCTCTCTCTCTCTCTCTCTCTCTCTCCTTCACTCTCTTAGGCAATTATCGCTAGCAACGGCGCACTGACCGAGAGCTTCCAGTACATACAAGAGTTGCGCGACTCGCAGAGCAATCGCTCACGCCACAAGATGGAGGGCCGCTCGGAGTCACAGAAGAAGGTCCTGGTGCTGGGCGCTGGCATGGTCTCGGCGCCGCTGGTCGAGTGGCTGCACCGGGAGAAGGACGTGAGCATTACGGTCTGCTCGCAGGTCAAGGAGGAGGCGGATCGCCTGGCCCAGCAATACGCGGGTGTTGACAGCGTCTATTTGGATGTGCACGAGAGCACCGGGCATCTGCAGGAGCTGTGCGGCAAGGCGGACGTGGTTGTCTCCCTGCTGCCCTACAGCCTGCACGGCATGATTGCGCGCTACTGCGTGGCGGAGAAGACGCACATGGTGACCGCCAGCTACCTGAACGATGAGATTTCGGAGCTGCACGAGGAGGCGCGTGCCAATGGGGTGACCATCATGAACGAGGTGGGCTTGGATCCGGGCATCGATCATTTGCTGGCGCTGGAGTGCATCCACGAGGTGCAGGAGAAGGGCGCCGTAGTCGAGTCCTTTGTCAGCTACTGCGGCGGCCTGCCCGCGCCGGAGCACTCGAACAACGCGCTGCGCTACAAGTTCTCCTGGTCGCCAAGGGGCGTGCTGCTCAACACGCTGTCGGCAGCGAAGTACCTGAGCCAGGGCCAGATTGTGGAGATCTCTGGCGGCGGCGAGCTGATGTCCAATCCGCGCAGCTTGGACTTCTTGCCTGGCTTTGCACTGGAGGGCTTCCCCAATCGGGACTCCACCAAATATGGCGCACTCTATGGCCTGGGCAGGGATGTGCATACTCTTCTGCGTGGCACCATACGCTACAAGGGCTTCTCGGAGTCCATTAAGCCCATGCAGCTGCTGGGCCTCATCGATCCGGAGCCCAATGCGCTGCTCCATCCCAGCGGACCGGACGTAACCTGGCGCCAGCTGGTCACCCATCTGCTGGGCATGTCTGACACGAGCATCTTCTACGAGAACCTCAAGCAGAAGCTAGTCGAGCGCCTGGGCGACGTGGATGGCATTGAAAGTCTGGGCGTGCTGGATGAGACGCCAGTGGTCAAGCTGCACTCGCCGCTGGACACGCTGAGTCATTACCTGTCCAAGCGCTTGGCATTTGGTAAGTGATTATTATTTGGACTGGACTAAGGGCGAGCTTATCTGAATCTTCTTCCCTGCAGAGCGTGAGGAGCGAGATTTGGTCGTGCTGCGTCACGAGGTGGGCATCCGCTGGCCCGACGGTCGTCGCGAGGAGCGCGGCATTAATTTCGTGGTCTATGGCCAGCCTCAGGGACACTCCGCCATGGCCATGACAGTGGGCAAGCCAGCCGCCATTGCAGCAAAAATGATTTTGGATGGTTAGTAGAACTCTATATAGACTTTATGGGGAAATACTTACCCAATTTCCGTTTCCAGGTGAGATCCAGGAGCGCGGCGTCTTGCTGCCCTTCACGCCGGACATCTATCGCCCCATGTTGCAGCGTCTGCGCTCCGAGGGTCTGACTGCCACGGAGACATCCAGATGGCTCAACTAGTTAACCCTAAAACTATAAAAACTGCCGAATTAGCGAAACTTTTTCTTTTAGTTCCATGAAATATTCCATTTTATGTTTGTTAACTGTTTTTTTGTTTCTATTATTATTTATAAACAAAGATTTGTTTTTATTACATTTTCAGTCAAGCGAAATTTAGATAAGACTGCACCAGTTATCTATATACTCTATATATACTTATTAGTATAGATATGTACTATGATTACAATTTTGTTCTAAAACAGGAAATTAATAACATATCAAAATTTCTATAATAAATTTTGTTTAGACAATTGTGATTAATCAAAACATTAAAATGCCAAGGTCTTTAGGGGTCGCTCTTTTAGTTAAGACTGGTGATTAGAATGGTAAATTTTTATCAATTCATTCCTGGTCTATCGCTTAGTCATATATTTATGTATGTTATTGTCTGTCTAGTGAAATTTTTCAATAATAATACGAAAATTTGTGACAAATTTGTTTAAAACTGATGCTTCGATATATATATATAGTACGCTGCTAAAAAACCTTAGTTGATTGAATTAAAAAATCCGGTGCAATAATTTTGCTTAGTGAAATTGAAAAATATTTATATAGTTTATCAAAGCGTATACTTGATTTCAATAAGGTTAGGGTATAGCATACTAAATAGTAAATATTTAAAAAAAGTGGCATTTATAATTTAACTTATGCAGCGCCTTTTATAAATTTGTAAAAAATATTTTAAATATTCAAAGCGTATTCAGACGTAAAAGAGTATTTTTTTTTTTATATTTTGTTGTTAAAAATGAATAAATTTCATATGAATTGAAAAGAAATAAGACAGCGTAAAATTAAAATTTTAAAAAATCTAACTTTTGAACTTGAAATTTTCAAACATATAACAAAGTATTTAATTTACGTAGTATGAAAAAGTACAGATTTCTGTGGCATATTGCTTAAATTTCTATTTTAAAATGTTATTTTTTTTCATTCATAAAATAATTTTTGAAATTTAAAAAAAACTTCTGTAAAATTCTTTGAAAAAATTAAAATTGATCTATTTCCATATATCAAATTTTGTCATATTCTAACTTACATTATAATATTATTAAATTGTATTCCAGAGGTTTGCATTTATTATAGACCTTTTCTATTAATAGTTTTTGTCTGTTCTGTTGTTAGTTTGTTCTGAATTTGTTAATCACTTGGCAACCCGTTAGCTTTATTTCTATTTGGGGTTATCAGTTGAACTTGAACTATTTCGAAATCATAAATAAATATGTTCAAGTACATACATACATACCTATATTTTGCTCTACATTTAGTCAAGTGCAGGCTAACTGACCAGAGTTCCCACAGTCACATGATGCGGCTTCCGTTCTTATTTTAGGGTTTATTGTTCGCCATGCAATCTAAATTGGGATTCGAACAAATAATCACACCTCACATACGTATACGTATACGTATATGTTAAATACTTTGTCCCAGAGATTGGGGCTATCAGCGCCGAGTCCAACGTGATAACCAATAAACCCCTTCTGCTACTAGCACTTGTTTAACTTTTACAAATTTTAATTCATTCAATGCAAATTCATATGTGCATGGGTGTGTGTGTGTGTGTGTGTGTGTGTGTGTGTATGCTCACTCTCTTTAGCTGTGTGTGTGTGGGTAAATTGTAAAGAGAGACGCAAACTGTGCGATAACAATGTGTGCAATGGGATTAGTGAAAAGCAGAGAGAGAGAGAGAGAGAGAGAGAGAG
Organism: Drosophila repleta; assembly: GCA_018903745.1. Classification (NCBI taxonomy): domain Eukaryota; kingdom Metazoa; phylum Arthropoda; class Insecta; order Diptera; family Drosophilidae; genus Drosophila; species Drosophila repleta. The sequence continues at coordinate 8,760,877 of JAEIGN010000396.1, forward strand.
AGCGAACCGAAGCTCAGCCGCAGTTGGCGCTGTAAATTAATGCTTGGATTTTTGTATACACTGTACGTGGCTGTGCGAAAAGAAGAGTATGTGGACCTAAACTATGATTACCAGTAAAGAACGGTTCTGTGAAAGTTTAAGTATTTAAAGCTGCGCTCAGAAGAGGATTGCTTACAAATATTTTGCTTAGCAGACTAAATTTCTTAGTTAATACAAGTAAGGCTAATTATAGCCATGCCCCCATGAATTTTACATAAATTCTGTAATTCTCGACCGACATAAACCTCACTTAACTCTTATATAGAGTATACAGCAGTCGATGCGTCTGCACTATTCCTAGTTGAATTTTTTTTTTTAATTTTTGGGCTGCGCTCGAGCTGCCGGCCAGGCAGCAGTTCGTCTTCAGTCTTGATAATACACAGTGCCGAGGCAGTCGCAAAGTGTTGTCATTGTCTCACAAGTGCCTTCGTCTGTTCTATATATATAAATAACTGTTATATACATATATTAGTAACGGCTGTTTGCGTGTTGCGTGCCAACAACAACCACAACAACAACTAGAGCAGAAGAGGAGCTACGGAAACCGCAGGCGAACGGCATCCCGTGTGCCTATATAAACGATTATTTAATTTATGGTTTGTAGTTAAAAAAAGAAGAGAAGAAGAAGCAGAAGGAGCAGAAGAGGAAGGTGAAACACAAGTTCAATTTTCGTAGAGAAGTGCGTGCCGGTGTGGAACAGCTGCTGAAATTCCCCAACGTAAAATGTTCAAATCGAAGACAGTTGCTTGCATTTGACCCCACCAGGCAAAGGTCATAATTATATCAATAATATAACTGTGCTCCACTCTTATCATTGCAATAAAAACATATATTCATATATAACAAAAACAAAAACAATATGTCCAACATGCGCTATTTGTCGGAGACCCATTTGCGGGGCTTCGAGCGTTACAAGGTAAGCATTAAACAAACGGCTTAGACTACATACGTACAACTAAATACCAACTAAAGCGCAAGTGCAACACGAACCCTAACAAGCAGAGCTATATGAAAAATCAATGCTCCATGCATATTTTAGAGGCGTCTCAATCATTCAATCAATTTTATGACAAAGGCAATCAGTTATTATCAGGTTTACGACGAGTTCCGGTTCGTGTGCTATAAAAATATATATACATATAGAGAGGATCGCATGATTAATCTAAGAATTGGGCAATGGGAAGATTTTTGTTGTTATTGTTGTTGTTGTTGCTGTCAATGTCACTGTCACTGGCATGTGCTCTATGTGTAGACATTCTCGTGGCTTATCAAATCGGCCCTAGGCATGACTAGGCCTAGGTCATCAATTTAATAGACCGGATGATGCTTGTTTCATTTCGAAAATGCCGCAGAAAAGGCATTGAACTGCAAATAAAGCATGTGCCGTCTTTAGAGAGATAGTTCCCGGCTTGACAGATCGAATGGAATTTGTACGGGAGAGATTAACCTATAAATAAATGATAGAGAAACAGCAAGAGAGAGGGCGAGAGACAGGCGGAGAGGTAGAGGCAGAGAGAGGTTTAAATAAGTACAGAAAAGATTACCGATTGAAAAATCAATATTATATAGAGGTCTATATATAATAATGCTGATATGCTGAAGTGCAGTAAACTCTTATATAAAAGACTTGAATACCGATTCAAGAGAGGCTTGGCTTAAACTTTTTCATTGTGTTCAGACTTATATATTAAATCAGATTATATATTAAATTTGTACTAGAGATTAATCTGTACGTAAAAGATGAAGAGAGAGAGAGGGAAAAAGAAGAGAGTCAGAGGGAGTTAGAGAGAGATAGAGAGGAATGGATCTATCTAAGAGATGAAAATATATATGTAAATAAATTATACTTTATATAGTATATCGTTTTGAGAATATATAAATGAAATATGGCAGGGTTCATATATATATACATATTCTTGATTGGGACGACGAGCTGTCCGTCCATCTCATAATATTCAGCAGGGTGTTTCCTAGTCAGACACTCCCGAGTAGAAAACTTTTACTTGTTTAAATTGAGCTTAAGCGTAAACAGGTGTAAACAGATATCATATTGAAGCCTGTCCTATGATGAACATTAATTGCATTTCCAAGAAAAACATATTTATAGATTTCCAGACGTAGTTATTGTTGATTAAGAAAAGTTCTTTAGAAAATCATGTTTTTAGGTTTTTTTTTTGACAAGAAAGTTTCAGTTTAAATGGAAATAGAAAGCATTAGGCATGGGCTGCAAAGTAATTTTTTATAAATTACTATATGAGTATTTTAAATATATCCTCTATAAAGAATTCTAATTATCTCCCTCTCTATGCCATCTTTCCATTCTAGTACAACAGCATAGACACCAGCTTTCTGAGCGTCTATGTTATGCATCCCTTCTGGAATGCTTGCGTAAAGGTATGTAATACATAAAATTTAACCCAGAATTTCATTTACAGATCGTATGATCTCTCTTTTAGTATTTACCAAAATGGTTGGCACCCAATCTACTCACGTTTGTGGGTTTCCTCATGACTGTCGTGAACTTCGTATTGATAGCCTACTACGACTGGGACTTTAAAGCGGCCAACGACAAGTCGGTGGGTAATACAGTGCCCGGCTGGGTGTGGACTGTGGCTGCTATAAACATACTTATCTACTACAATTTGGGTGGGTAGGCGAGAAAGGATAATCTGATAAGAATCGCTTTGAGCTTGATTTTTTTGCAGATGGCATGGATGGCAAGCAGGCGCGACGCACTGGCACGAGTGGTCCGCTGGGCGAGCTCTTCGATCATGGTCTAGACTCCTATTCGGCGGCCCTTATACCCATCTACATCTTTTCTCTGTTTGGCACCGATGATTTGCCACCCATTCGCATGTTCTTTGTTATCTGGAACGTGTTTCTCAATTTCTATTTCACACATGTGGAGAAATATAATACGGGTGTTATGTTCTTGCCCTGGGGCTACGACTTTACCATGTGGGTAAGTGTAATTAAATGAAGTATGAAGGGGTTTGAACAGCTGTAAATTGTTTTAACAGTAATTGTTATAAGCCTTTACAAACAATGTGGTTAAGTAATGAAGTATAAAGTGTTATAAACAGTTGCAAATTGTTATAAACGTTACGAACTGTAATAAATATTTACACAGTCTCATAAACTGTATAAATTGTCATACACTAAAAAGTAATAAACTTTAACAAATGTAATGTATAACAGTTACTGTTATAATCATTTACAAACTGTTACTAAGTATAAAAAACTTGCTTAAAAATTGATAAACTCATTAAAATGATTTCAAACTGTTATAAATTATAAACTTGACACTTATAAGCTATTAGAAACTGTTATACAAAAATCAAACTGTTCTAAAATCTTATAATCTCTAGAAGCTCTTTCAAACTGTAACTTAACTATCATTAACTTTACAAAACTGTTATACAACTGTTATACAAATTTTAAACTGTTATAAGCTCTTATAAACTGTTAAACACTACTATAGTCGAAAGCTAAAAACTGTTATACATGTCTAATAAATTCTCTCTTAATTTTAGGGCGTCAGCTTGATGCTGTTTGTGGCGACGCTCGTGGGTCCAGAAATCTATCGGTCGAGTTTTTATGGCTTTACGGTGGCAAACGTATTCGAGATTGGCCTAATTGGCTCAGGTATTCTGTCCAGTCATCCCATTATTATAAGGAACATATATCTGTAAGTGTCAAAGACACATTCAGCTGAAAATCGAGAATTAACTGGAATTTTCTAACGCTCGCAGGTCTTATAAGAATAAGACGGGTAAAATGCGTCCCATGATGGAGATGCTGCGTCCATTCTTCGCTTTCCTCTGGCTGTTTGTGATAACCCTCGTGTGGTCGTTCTACTCACGCAACAAAGTTATTAATCTGGAGCCGCGCATACTGTGGATACTCTATGGCACCATCTTCTCCAATATTGCAGTGAGTTCTTAGTCTAAAGGAATTTAACTGGAAGCAGCTTTAACTCTTGCTTTTATAGTGCCGCCTGATCGTGGCCCAAATGTCGGATACACGTTGCGATAGTTTTAATATACTCATGTGGCCTCTGGTTGCGACCGTGGGTGTCTGCTGCTTTCCCTGGTATGAGCAGGTGCTGGGCACGGATCTGACGGCTCAGGGTGAGCGCTGGCTCGTTCATGGCTTAACTATATTTGTTACCTTGGCCCATTGGCACTATGGCTATGGTGTGGTAAGTACAGACATATATTTCGAAGGCTTCCATCTTCTAACTATACATTCTAACTGTATTCCTATCTATAGGTCTCGGAAATGTGTAACCACTTTAAGATTCGTTGCTTCAAAGTAAGAATAGCCCACAGCCATTCCGTTCAACCTCCATTCCAGAACAATAACAAATCCCTGAAAAGTCATTGAAACTAATTACATAACTAACTTCAGTCAACAAAAAGAAAAACTCAGAAATTTCAACAAAAAGAAAGAAAATGTTAAAGAAAACCAAATGGTTGACCATTTTGTATGTGATATAAATGTTGGGTGTTACAAAATTCGATTTCGCCTCGCTCTGGTCTAAGTTTAAGTGATCCATAAACAGTATGTAAGCTCTCTATCTTTCCCTCATGCGCCGCATCAATGTAATGGTAAAGTTCACCCAAGAAATTTTATAATAAACTAACCTAGTCTAAGTATATAGTCTATGTACTAAATATCTATAGATCAAGACATGTATAAACATAACCTGGTATTTTAGTGCATGATAAGGCAGCTGCATGACCCCTAACTGCATGTTCCGATAAGTATTAAATGCATTCAGCTAATGGAAAATCGGCTAAGCAATATTATCTCAAAGTCCGCATTATGATTTCCTTAGATAACAAAGACGTCGGCCAATGCCGCTGCGGAACTGAATGAACCCGTCGATGCCGCGAAACCCACTGAAACCGTTGAGGAAGTCTAATTGGACTCTTGTCGCCTTGTGTCCAAATCTCTATACTAAGTACAGTTGTTTAAAGTTGCTTAAAAATGGTTTCTTAGTCTAAGTTAAAGTCGTACCAAAAAAGAAAAAAAAAAGAAAAACAATCATAAATGTTACTGTTAAGAAGCGCAAAAAAGCTTACCGAGTGCCTTATTCCCTAGACTTATCACAGATAAGCTTTCCAATGAGAGCTTTGCTGAGTTGCACAATTTGCCCGCCAGATGGCAGTTGTGTGTCACCCATTTTGCTGAATAAATGTCGATTTAAATTAAATAAAATGTTTTATTTCTTTAGGAAGTTTAAGAAAATTTTGTTTAATATTGGATATTTATGAATATATTTAAATAAATATGCATAAATGATATATATTGTTATATATTTGACTACTGTGGGACATTTATGTAGTTAAATGAAGACTAAAGTCAAGTCATGAAACATGTTGTCAAGCAGCTAAGGCTTAAGTATTCAGTTTAATGTGATTAAGAATGATGATAGAGACATGGAACTGCATAAGTATCAAGAAAATAGTACGAGTATTGATTTGTAGCATCTATTAATAAAAACTATGAAAGGCTATAGGGAAAATGCATATATACATGTACATATATGCATATACATATATACATACATACCTACATACGTATGTAGGAATTCAATAAACGTGTAGTCCCTAGGTGGCCGCTAAATTTTGCGGAATTTGTGAAAATTGAAAAGATTTTTCGTGATCAACAGCATTTTCTCACTCATGAAAATATAACATCATTTTTCTTGAACGCTTTTACGATTTATAAATATTATAATATACAAATTTCCAAACATTTTATTCTAAACATTCCATAAATGTTTTCCACTCAAAAATGGTTTTCTATTTAAGTTTAACTAAATTAAATTTGTATTTAAAGTGTATTTCAAATGAAATATAATTAAAAGAAAAATTATTTATAAACTGCATTCATATTGCATACAATCTTGCTTTCGAACAAGTTTACCTTTGAAAAGCTAGAAATACTGTCCGAGATAAAAGGAATCAAAATTTTGAGAACTTAAAGTATAGTTTAAAGATTCTCAACTATATACTTATGGATAGGGTTTTCGCAGGCCTTTTAGCAGTTCCGCTTTGCCATTGTCACGTAGCGCATCCATTTCTCATTTCTCATTTGCTGCTTGCCTCGGGCTGCGACACGCTTCTGTCAGCAGCAACAAATTATATCTGCGTCTGCACACATATCCAGCCCATATCTATTTATATATATATAATACATACATATATATATATTTCAACACTTTGGTCTGCTTTTTTATTGGCATTGCATTTAGAAAGTGATTTGGCGTATATATGTTTGAAAAATATTACACACACACACGCACACCCAAACTCTCCTTCAGCTAATGCACACTTTAAGGCCAACCATTTTTGCATGCATGTCACGCATTGTTGTGGTCGTTATTATATTTGATGCCATTTTACCTACACACACACACACACACAGACACACGCACACTTATACATTGAACGACGGATCGTTTAAAGGGATATTTTAACTTTGTGTAAACCTCAGTGGGTGGCTTTTCCTCTCTTCCTGCCTTCCTGTTTTATAGATTACGCTAAGCGCCAGTGTGGATAGCATCAACATAATATTGTTGAGCCCTGCCAAAGGTCTGTAAAAGCTGAATCCACGGAGCATAAACATATCATAATGACAATAGTGCTGAACTCGGGGGGACAGAGATGGAAAGATCTTAGTATATTTTCTAAATAGTCATTTAAACATAGGTACTTAGGTATAGCTAAGAAATGACCCTTATTAGATTACGGTGATTTAAAAATACTTGGAAAAAAACTATGATTTTTTCATACTTTTTATTTTTTTTCCCCCTAAATTAATTCATTTTAAATATTTATATTTGTCTAAGCTTTAATATTTTATGAAAATTATTTCAAAATTGTCAAAAAATGTTAGAAGTATTTAAGTAGTTGTTTTACCCCAGACACCATACTCTACACCCCATTCTCTCTGCCAAAAAGAGTTTAATGAAATGCTGATTATGTGGTAGATAAAGGCTAATATCATTCTTTTTGGTATTTCTTCTGTTAAACATGTTTTTGTTTTCAATCATTGAAGGTTATTTTAGAATATGTGCTCAGTTTTCATTGTCTTTTATATGACGTTGTGTTGTATAGTGTATACATAACTTTCCAAATGTAAACATTTAGACAGATATATACTTCTATAAAATATTTATGAATATAAAATTTTAAAATATATCTCCTCAAGGTTAAGTTGCCATTGAAAGTTGATTTACTTTAACAAACTTCAAATAAGAAAAATTTTATTCAAATATCGAAAGGAAATGTTTATCTTAAAACTAAAATAACTTATAATTAAATTTAAATTTGAAGTTTGGAGACTTCAGCTGCAAAGATGCCTTTAAAACTGAATTTCAAAACTTACGATAATCGATAACATTAAAACGGGAATAATTATCGATTTTGTGAAGCAGACTTGATCTAAGGACGAACGGATATATGGCACATGATTTACATAAATTAAAGATTACGAACATTCTGAGCTTTAGATGTGATAAAACAGCTAAAATATCGCCATCGACTGTGCCATAAATTTGTTTAAAAAACAGGGAAAAAACTGCCCATTTGGCGTGTGTGATGAGTACCTCAGTTGCCATTGTTTTTTATGCGGATACAAAGTACATATATGTATATATAGAAGAGATATTTATAAGTGTGCGTGTGTGTGTGTAAGCATATGTCTCGATCCACCCACTAAACTGATGGTTCATTTGTCTTTATTTGGTCGCAGCGCACGAAATGGTCGCTCGGAGGCCGCATTTATTGACAATAAATAGGTCATAAATTATACATTGGAGCGGGGCGATGGGGGTGGCAGTTTGGTGGAGTCGTTTGGCCAGCTTGTTTTAAAGGACTCGCCCGGTTTGGTGATGTAGTTTTGGCTTTGGGGCGGAGACGAAACGTTAAAAGAAACGCATAGGAAACAAACTTCAAAGCGGAAGCTGTGCAGCCTTTGAGAGCCGAAAGCGAAGGGCGGCGCAAGTGTAGGCGCAGAGTGGGCGTGTCACTTACTTGGCAAAGTGCACTTGAAAACAAAGAGCGTAAAGTTATTAAAGGTTTTTGCGCTTTGTGCGCCTTTCATGTCACTTACACTTTTCCACATGTCTGCTGAAGGAAAAAAGCAAGAAAGTGGCAAAAAGGGGGATGGGAGATGAGGGCTGGCCACCACTCGCAACTAAAGCTCCAAAAGCCTAAGCCCAAAACTTGGCTCGTCTTTTATGTATTGGAACGGGCTGGGCCGTGCTTCATGTAATCTTGAAGATGCTTTGCATCCCGTTGCTGGAGTGCCTGAGAGGGGTTGGGGGTAGGTGGAAGGGGAGGGGAGGGGTGATCCAAAGCAGCGAACTTCAAGCGTGCGGCAAATTCAATTTGAAATTTCCAAATGTTTTTGAAAATTACATTTTTTATGAAGGGTGCAAAAAGTTGACGGTGTGTGTGTGTGTGTGTGTGTGCGAGTCCCAAAAGCGTGTCAAATGCTGAACCGATGCTGTGGTGGGTGTGTCGCGGACTTGACTTGAATGATGCATCCTGTGAAGCAACAACAACAACAGCAACAACAACAACGACAAACAAATGTCAAGTAAATGAATATTTTATTGCCAGGCATCAGGCAGCGAAGCATGCGATTTGCGAGTCCTGTTAGTAGGGCGAAAGAAGCACCAGCACCAGCACCAGCAGCAGCAGCAGCAGCAGCAGCAGCAAAAGCTACCGAAATTGGCTTCCCACTGTGTGCATTGGTTGATTCTATGGCCGCTGTGGGAGCCCCCAAGTGCGTGCCCGAGTTTCGCTCCCCATTCGAGCAAAAACTAAGCAAAAATTGATGATGTAGATGATTTCAAAGGGCTTCCCGCTTCGCGAGTCTCACACGGACTATTGAATTTTTATAGCGGCGTCGCGTGTGCTCCATGTGTGCGCGTCATCAAAGGAGCGATTCCGACTGCTCTCCAGCTGCTATGTGCCGCCAGCTGCCGACTGGATAACCTGACAACCGATCACAAACGTAACTCAATGAGCTGATTTAATATATTTTGGTTTTATTTTTACTATTCTGCTGATACTACGTGAGAAGTTTGACTAGAGACGAGCAGAGACCAAAAAAGAGCTGGAGTGTCTCGAGCATCGGGAGAGTCTCGAGCATCGGGAGAGTCTCGAGCATCGGGAGAGTCTCGAGCATCGGGAGAGTCTCGAGCATCGGGAGAGTCTCGAGCATCGGGAGAGTCTCGAGCATCGGGAGAGTCTCGAGCATCGGAAGAGTCGATAATCGGGAGAGTCGAGCAGCGGGAGAGTTAAGCAGCAGCATGAGGAGAGTTGAGCAAAAGTTGAGCAACATTTGAGTACCAATAGCATTAGGAGAGTTGAGCAGCATGAGAATTTAGCAGGATAAGAATTTAGCAGCATTATCAGGAGTCAAGCAACAGCATCCAGTATCTAGAGAGTCGAGCAGTATTACCTGGAGAATAGAGGACCTGGAGAATAGAGCATCTCAAGAGCCAAGCAGCAACAGGAGAGTTGAGCAACAGCATGAGACTCGATCAGAGAACTGAGCATCAGCAGCATCGGAATTGCACAATAATATAATATACTCAATTTAACAAACACAATGATCATTAGCATAACGATCATTATCTTAGTAAAACAATTATTATTATACATATTATTAAACAATTGCTTAAAATTAAACATTTTCTTAAACTTAAACATTTAAAGCTAATACAATTTAACATGTTTAACATAATACAAAAATGATTAACTATTTAAATACTTACCAGATCCACAGCAGGAGAGAAAGAGGAGGAGGAGGAGGAGCACTGCACTGCACGAGATTAGGAAACCAATTGAAGCAATGCAGCAGGCCGCCCGCCTTTATGTAGGGCAAGCCTGCCGCCAAAAATTATGCTCAACTCTTTCGAGCTCATTTCACTCGATGTTGGCGCTGCACGCAGAACATTTCCCACTCAAACCTTTTACTGAGTTTGTGCCTGCCGTCGATCGTTGAGTGGGAAATGAAAGCTAGCGAGCAGCTAGAAATAACAACAGAATAGCACTCAACTGATCAATTATATATATAATTGGTATATCATTCAAATATATAATTTATGGACTGCGCCACGCCCTCATTCTGCCTGAGCTAAACGGTTATCCCCATTCACATATTGCATTATGTGCGTAGGCGTATATTTATATGCATGTAAGTTAGACATATGCGCATGAGCGCACACTTTCCCTCAGTCACACACATACACACACACACACATATGCCGTCACATTCCCATTTCATAGCATACTTTTTCGCGGTGCGTCTATCACAGTGCCAACTGACATTGAGCTGTCCATGTGAAGGTGTGTGTGTGTGTGCGAGGGCATGTTAAAATTCATTTGTCAAAAGGATTACCATGGTAATAGGGTTTTAAGCATATATACATATATATGTGCGTATATCCTGGCAAACATTCGCAGCCTTTTGTTTTTTTTTTCTTGTTTTTTGCCTTCCTACACAAACGTTTATCATGTCCTTTTGTTTGGCTGACATGCTTTTTGTATTTGGCTTTGTATTTTACGTTCATGCGTGGCGGCTAATTAAAAACATGGCGTTAAACAATTATGTCAGCAGCAGCTGGCACCTGCCACATGCCGCATGCCACATGCCACATGTCGCTCCGTTACCTGGTCAAATGCCGGCTTTGGCAACATTTACAAAGCTGTTAATAAATTGACTGCAATCAAAGTTGTCATAAGTTGAGCAGGAAGCAGCCGACTGATAGCTGTGGTCACGTGCACAAATAGACACCCACACACACACACACACCTACACATACATACAGATGCAAAGATAAGTATACCCGCAGCCAAATGACAACTTAATAGCCCAAAAAATCAAGCCAAGCAGACATTGTCCTTTTCAGTCAGGCCCAAAAAGCAGCTGCTAGTCGTGTGTGTGTCGCCATCATCGTCACCATATATATATATAACCATATATATAGAGCGTCTTCGTTTCTGGCCAACGAGGCGAAAATGTACAAATTGTTGTGATTTATTTTAACAGATTTTTTTTGTTAACCCAACGACAAGCCGAGCTCCAGCTGAAATTGGATGAACACTGTGGCATTTGCTCTATTGATGAATATGCTGGTAGCTCCCTCCCTCTCTTCTCTCTCTCTCTCTCTCTCTGGATGTGGCAGGTTGGGAAAGCGCGCGTGACAATGCGCCAATGTGTGGTCAAGTAGTGCGCACGGCTGAGCTGAGCTACGACCAGTCAATTTATAGACCAACAAGCTTCACAATGGTTGCAAACTTAACGTTAACAGGTTTAACCCAGCCAAGGACAAGTCTGGGCACATGAGTGGTAAGCTGGCATGCCTGCCTACACACTCGCCCTCATCATTAGTGGGTAGCCATAGTCGAGTTGAGCTTTTACTGGACTCCTATCCACTCTCTCTTTCTCTCGCTTCTTGGCCTCTTGGCTACCATGGCTGCGTACTCACTTATGGAGTCTCCATTCGAGCAGGGAGTCATCTAAAGTTAAAGCTCAGTGAGTGGAAAACTTCTTGTACGTAGGGTGGTAATTTCTTAGACTATGCCCCACTTTGATTTGTGTGTGTGTGTGTGTGTGTGTGTGTATGTGTGTGTGTGTGTATGTGTGTGTGTGTGTGTGAGTCTGTGTGTTGGTATGTGCTTCATAGGTCTTAAGCAATCCTTAAGTGATTTATGCTCTGTTTCATGGAGTATAGAAATTGAGTAGAGGCCGCCTGCTCTGCTTAAAAATTTATTTATTTTTGATTTTTTATTTAAGCTAGAGTCATTTGTGTTTGAAATAGGTTTAACTGACAAATTTGTTTTGCTGACAGATGGGAAAATAATTTATATAAATTTTATTATTTTATTTATATTTCTCTTGAATAGAAAAATATTTTATTGAAATATTTAATTTCTATTTTTTTAATGCATATTTCTGCTGGCTGAAAGTCTTGACTCATAAAACATGAATAAAAATATGAAAAATTAATAATAAATATATACATAAATACACTCTGCGCCCAGACTTCGATCTACATCTATAGCTTAATAGCCATAGCGCATCTATGTATAATCCCATAAAATCAGACACCACTACCAATTTATGTTCATTGCAATCGATTTGATGAATTGATTTGTGGTTTTAAGTGCACATTCTAATTAAATGCTAATTGCTCTTAGCATATTGATGTCGACAGCCCGAGCTTGATATATATTTAGCAGCAGAGACTACAAATTGGTTATGCTCCAAGAAAATGAATCGATAATATAAATCAGAGCCTGCAGACTGACAGACAAAGAGATAGAGCGAGAGAGAGACTTTGATTATGTTTAAATTTAGTTGGAATAATATTGATGGCAAAGTCGAGAAGTGTTTCGGCGCCTAAACCAACAGCTGCAGCAGGTTGCCATTAGCATGGCCAACTGAGGTCGGCTGCCCCTGCTACGGCTCAAACCATTCCTTCAGTCAATCTGATCCGGCACTTTGGCTAAGCAAACGCTGTCCTGGGATTATGCCATTCAATGTATACACACACACACACACACACACACACACACACACACACACACACATAAATATATGTATATATGTCAGCATTAGCTAATTCGTGGAGCCGGAGAGCTCAAGTTTATGAAATATTGCGGCATGCAGCAGAGTTTTATTCTATAGGCATCTGGTGGGCTGACGGATTCATGGCCACGTACTTCAGCTCAGCTGCGAGAGGCGACAATTTAATTTATTTGGCGTTTTACGGGCCAAGTCAGCGAATTTACGATTGACATTTGCGTTTAACCTACTTATGCTGATTTGATGGCAGCTCATAAATAAAATTTAAACCAATTGCTGGACACCAGCAGCAATGGCAGCAATGGCGCTGCGGAAGCAGGTTGCCCGAGCGGCCATCAATCGCAGCTGCTATCAATATGGACCATCATTGGTTACGTATACGCCCCCCTCTGCGACGGCGTGTCATTATCTTAAGCATTCGACGGCAGTCTTGGCAGTCTTTGGCTACGTAGTTCTCGGTAATTGAACACTTAGTGGGCCAAGCAATTTGGGGCTTTGCTATGCCAGAGGCGAATATTTAAAATCCGGCTGATGCAACAGACGCACAACTCCTTTGGACATTATCAATGGACACGAACCGTTATGCCACGCCCATTTCACATTTATATATAGAGCACGCCCAGCTGGTTTGGCAGCGCAAATTTGTCGTAGCAAATGATGCAGAAAGTCGCCAAGGCGCCTAGGAATTAAAACGTGAAATGAGTCGTAAGAAAAACAATGAAAACTCCTCGCAACGGCAATACGCAAAAAGTCGCCTCAAAGTTTTCCAATTGTCTAGGGAGCATACTAGGTGACGCCTCAACTGGGGCATCCTCTATCCCTATATCTCTCGCTCTCTCTCTCTCGCTCTCTCTCTCTCGCTCTCTCTCTCTCTCTCTCTCTTTCAGTGTGTGTGCAAACGGATTGGGTTTGCAAAATGTGTCACTGGGGTGCAATTTGAAAATGAAATTTTCTCAGCATTTTTCTTTCGTTTTTATTTTGCTCCTCGTTCATTCATCGCTTGGCATGTGACGCTCGAGTGGACGACCTTGGCAAAAAGTTTGAACATGCCTTCGTAAAACTAGATGTGCATAAGCTGAAAACTCTATCAAGTGCTCTGAGCATATTAAAGTGCATATAAACATATTGCTATTGGACTATTTCTGTGCTCTGCGCTGGGCATAAATGGAAAAGCTCTTAGCATTTTTCAATATTTGTCTGTCAAATTTGGAACTTGAGTTGAGCAAATTTATCTTGCATGGAGATTCCTCTTAATCAGCAATTAAAGCTTTTTCTGGACAGAGACATGTCTGTTTGTCGGTCTGTTTTTTCAGGAGTAAATAGTGCAATTTCGCCTGCTTGTGATTTAGGAGTAACACATGAGCATATTGACTTAATAGATCATTGATGCTACTACTCTTTCAACTACTACTAGTACTATTATGTCATTTACCTTCTACTAATGTTTTTTCTCATACTATTCCTGCCTCTACTGGGTCATCTACTGATTTTTCTACTGCTTCCTCCACTGCTTCCTCTACTGCTTCCGCTACTGCTTCTTGTATGAGTTCTTCTACTACAATTCCTACTACGACTACTACTACTATTTCTACTACCCCTTTTTTACTACTACTTCTTCTCTTACTGCTTTCACTACTACTATTTCATCTACAGCTACTTCTATTACTACAATACATCTTCACCTACTACTTCTTCTACTATTATTACTACTACTTCGTTTAGCACTACTACTGCTTCTTCTACCATTACTACTACTATTATTACTATAACTTCTTCTACTATTACTACTACAACTTCTACTACTACTTTTTCTAATATTACTACTATTACTTCTACTACTACTTCTCCTTCAACTACTACTACTTCTACTACTTTTACTACTACTTCTACTACTTTTACTAGTACTACTACTACTATTACTACTATTACTACTACTACTACTACTACTACTACTACTACTTTTACTACTACTTCTACTACTACTTCCACTACTACTACTACCACTACTTCTACTACTACTACTACTACTACTACTACTACTTCTACTACTTTTACTAGTACTACTACTACTACTACTACTACTACTTCTACCATTACTACTACTTTTACTACTTCTTCTTCTACTACTACTACTATTTCTACTACTACTTCTTCTACCACTACTACAACTACTATTATTACTACTGCTACTACTTCTCCTACTACTTCTTTTACTACTACTACTATTCCTGCTATTTTCGCCACTTTTCAAGTGAACGATGAGTCTTTTCTATTTGTACACACTTTATATATATGTACATATATCACATTTATAACATAGTTTTCTAATACCTAACTTTTATCGTATTAAAGCCTAAATTCTTTATCCATATCTTACATCATATGAGATGTATTACAGCATAGTCACATACACACACTCACATACCCACTTCCACACACATATATGTATTTGTTCGACAAGCTTGGGTGTTTTTCCTGGAATTTATTTCTTATTCAGCTGAGCTTTAAATGTGGCCTAAATTTGTTGACTTGTTTCGTTTGCTCAATTTCCTAGAAATATTGCGTCTAACTTTCTGCTTTGCTGCAAATTTCATCATTTTAAATAAATAGCTGTGAAATTAATATGAAATGCGTCAGGCAACATTTTTTTTGTTCTAAGTTTTGTTTTTATTAAAAATAGCACACATTTTTGTGAGCAATAAAATAATTTAAATTAAATACGGAATAATTTAAATTAATTTGTAAATATAAGAAAAGGTAAGGAATTTCTTGTGGAAATGCAAATTTCAAATTTTATGTAATTTTGCTTGATCAAATTTGTCAAGCTTATAACATTTATTTGCATATATTATAGATAGTCTAGCTGACAAATATTGTGATTTAAGCTCAGTCAACTGCGAAGTTTTTTTTTTTTTATTTTCCTTTAGAAGTATCTTTGAGATACTTTTCGCTTTATGCACTAGCTACAGCGAGTTGATGGCTTGAATTTTGACACATATCCAAGTGCTTATGCCAAACAACTCAACAGAAAATAAAAAAGATGCCAAAAGAGAATATACATGTACCTTTTTCCACATGGTGAGTGGTCGAACCAGAGCTAAACAAAAGAGCAGCAGAAGCGCACCCAGAAACCAGAAAAAAGAGTTTCGTTTCGTTTCGTTTTCTTTCTTTCTTTTTTTTTAGCTTGGGTGTCAGGCGACTGGCATTCTCTGGGGCGGCCAAAGGTCGGCAACCGGCTCAGTAAGGGCCACATTCAATACCTCTTACTCAGAATCACAATCACAATCACACAGACACACACACACATGGGCACTCATATAAATATACATTGCCATTCACGGAACATGGCGGAGCCTGTGTAATGTGCATGCCCAGAACTAAAGCAAACAAATATTTATAAATGCGCAAATAGAACAGATAACTGTATTTTTATATGCACACCGACACACACATGGGCACACACACATACATACTAATCCACAGAGCCGCTCACTTTGCCGGGCTAAAGCATTCGAGATTCGATTTCGCATCATCGTGGAGTCGTCGACGGGTCGACGCTTTCATTCATTCAGCGGGCGCAGTGCCCGCGCTACCCGCACCACCCGCAGCTACAAAAACAACAAGTTACATTTTTATTGCTTTGGCATGGAGCATATGAAAGCACCATCTCTACCCTTTATCCAAGCCTTCCGCATGTGAGCGCTGCTGCTGCTGCCGGTTTTTCCTTCCTTCCCTTTTTGGTCCACACTAAAAACGAAAAGAAAACTCGTGCAGGCAACCAAATAAAAGGTCTGCGAAAAGCGATGGATGGGAAAGGATTGCTTGCGCAGAAAAGAAATATATATTTTTCCGATATTTTAACATGAATTTTGCATATTGTTAATTTTGCCTTTCAACTGAATGCGGAACGCACAGCGCCACTGTGCAACATCCTTTCATATCATTTAGCTTCCGTTTGTCTGCAATATTTATGAGCCAAATTGCCCAAGTTTGATTTGTTGAAAAATCACACACAGATATGAAATATGTGAACAGTAAATGCATAAGCAGCCCAACTATAATTCCGTTAAGCTAGACAAAGTCACATGATTTATGCTGATATCGAATAGTCAGCACACACCAGACATACTCGAATGGTTTTAAGTGTGATTTATATTAGTTGTTCTATAGTCAACTCCGATTAGTGGATACATATGACATAATGGTGTGGGCAATTAAACTGTTTAACACACTTTGGCCACCAAGCCTGATCATCTTGTCAACAGTCTGGCAACGCTGATTAGTCAAAACATATGACATAATGGAGTGGTCGCCATTTTGTTTTTGTTAAATAAACCGTTCAACACACTTTAGCCACCACAGTCGATTGCCTGATCATCTATTAAGTTTCTGCCAACAGTCTGGCAACGCTTTTCGCTCATGCGGGCTTTTAATTTCCATTTTTTATTATTTTGTGCGTTTTGTTTCGCTCTCTCTCTCTGATTGTTAGAAACAATCAAATAGCTGTTATTTATTAGTGCTCCTGGTGAAGTGCAAGTGTTGTAAAATGTAAACACAATGTAATATGTAAATTAAAACGTTGCAGGTGCATGTCAGGTGCTACAAAGTGTTATAAATTCATGATGATGATGATGACGATGATGATGATGGTGAGTGTGAGTGTGTTTGACTGTGTGTTGCCTTCAAGCCAATAACAACAGTTTCTAGCTGCTCAATAGAGAATTTAATGTGCATTTATATATATGTTTATATATATTTCCTATGTATGTGTAAATTCAATAATTAAATATGCATTTGCATAAAATATTTGCAATTGCTTTCTTTGCTTGAGTGCTAAAAGTATATTTACAGAGGCAGTTAAAAAGTAATCACTGTGTTTTGCTCCTTTGAAAATGAATATCTTCTGTGAGTATGAAGAGAGATTCATGGGAAAGAGAGCAGAAAGTGTTGCTTGTTTCCTAGAACAAGGAAATAATTATATTTTTTATAATAATTAATTATATTTTGTAATCCAAATATATACATATATTAAAGGCAGAGCCAAAGAGAGTCACAGTCAAGTCAACGTAGTGCTAATGACAGTGGCAAAGGCAGTGTTAGTGTTAGGGACCCTAAGCAGAGCTATAGACAGAGAGCAAAGCAGAGCCAGAGCAGAGCCAGAACTCAGTCAGAGGCACAGCTATTGGGAGAGCTATAAGAACAGCAACAGTTGAGTCAGATTAGCAGCAGAGTTA
Organism: Drosophila repleta; assembly: GCA_018903745.1. Taxonomy (NCBI): domain Eukaryota; kingdom Metazoa; phylum Arthropoda; class Insecta; order Diptera; family Drosophilidae; genus Drosophila; species Drosophila repleta. The sequence continues at coordinate 8,778,765 of JAEIGN010000396.1, forward strand.
TCGGCAGAGCCAAAGCAGCGCCACTGGGAGAGCCACCGTTGAGTCAGAACTGAGTCAAAGGCACAGCTATTGGCAGAGCCAAAAATCAGCTAGAGTTGAGTCAGCCCAGGAGCAGAGCGACAGCAGTGGAGCCATTAGGAGATCCAGACCTCAGCCAGAGGAATAGTTTGTGGCAGAGTCAGTAGTCAGCAACAGTTGAGCCAAATCAAACGTTTATAAATAAAACGCTTCGAAAAATAATTATCATATATTTCATGTTTCATCAGCAAATGCAGTCAAATTGTAATTATTAGTATGATCTATGAAATTGCAAAAAAATATTTATATTTAAATCACAGCTTAAAAACTGATATTAAATAGGAACAATGAAAACTGAAACAAAATTTAGTAAATCATAAATTTGGTAATTTGCTGTACAATATAGAACGAACAATTATGTTGGAAATTCCAGTTGGCTAATTTGCAAATTAAATGTATCGTGGCTGATTAGCATATGTAACCATAGCTATATCTCTATATGTGTTTGTGTGTGTTGGCAAGCCAATATGCCGCATGCTGTTATCTTTGTGTATGCATATTAGAAAATTTGTCTAATATTACAGCTGTAGCTTAAGTTTGTCCTGTTTCTTAGGAGGCGGGTGGCTGTAGGTGGGGCAGGGTATGGGGTGGATGTTCGTCTGGTTTGGCCTTTTAACATTTGACAAACCGCTTAACCTTAACCTTAGCTATATTGCTATGTCGCTTGCTTATGCATATTTCATAATGCATTACTCATTTCGTTGGCAAAGCCCTTGCTGCATGTGGGGGATGCTACAATGCTAATCCTGTATTACAACAACAATAGCAACAACTCGAGCAAAATGACTAATGTGCCTGACTGTTAGCTGGGCGTAGTCGTTGCAGTTGCAGTTGCAGTTCAACCAACAGCAGCTGCATGGCTTGATAAACATTTGTTTAACATGACCATTAAGACAAGTCAAACTGCACACACACACAAACTCGCACACACACACACATTCATATGGGCCATTTGGCACAGTCTCTCTCACGTAGTAATATGTAACAAACAACAGACACGATTACAACCAAATGACACAGAAAATCACTCCTGCTCGTTATGTAAGTATGTAGGTGTGTGAGTGTGTGTAGACATTCGGTTTTGTTTGGTTCATATGGGAAGTAAATTAGCTTAGTGCCCCATTGGAAGCCAGCCTGTCGCACTCTATTTATGTATGTGCAGCACTCAAACATACACACGCACCCACACATACAGCTGCACACGGCGCAGTGCGTGTTTTGGCCGACAATTTCATTGCCAATGCAGAGCAGTAGCCGGTTCCATCTCCAGCGCTGCTGTGCCCTTTCTAAGGCTAACTTAGTGACTCTGGCGTCCGTCCATCCGTCCATTTGGGCAAGCCTCTCCGGCCGGAGGCTTAAATCGAAATTCATGCGGCCATTGCGGCCACTCGCTTTCGATTTGTTTATAGCTGCGTTTAATAAATTACAAATGGAGCCAGCAAATGCGAGTGCTTACGTTTGACTTGCCCTCTTCGACTCTTACTTTATCACTTGCAAGATTTCAGCTTCACAAATATATATATATATATATAGGAAAGCAAAATTTATTTTTAACTCTGCAATTATTTTATCAAGCCAGCTGTCTGCTTTACGATTATATATAGCTACAAATTGCTCAAATATTTGCAGAATGATAAAAATTTTGTTGCTCCCAAAAGTATGCTATGTTTTTGTTTGTTCTGCTGCTGCTCGAGGCTTTATGTTTATTATAGAATTATGAATAGTGCACTAAAGTATGTCTACATAAATTTTTCTTTTTAATTGTGTTTTGTTGTTATTATCTACTCTATAAATAAATATAAATATTTATGATTGCCTTGATAAATACACGCTTATCACATTGGGCATTCGTCAACGATTTGGAGTGACATTTGTTAATTTTCATTTATTTATTTCTGCTATTATCAAAGTGGTAATATTTTTTTTAATAAAACTCGAAGGCTTTCTTTATCACATACATAATTTTTTATTTAGTACAAACGTCTATCTATCAAATATTTAAATTGTTGGGAATTTATTATAGTTTATCAAACAATTTGCTGCGGAAGGAAAGTAACTGCTATTATTATCATAATTATATAATAGCTTAGTGTAACTAGCTAGCTATTTGCTAGCTACTGCTATGATTTTAAAGCATTATAAGGCAATGCCCCCGGGCTTATGGCAATTGTTTTGGTTTATGTTTTATTTTGAAACTATTGGGAATTGCGTGTCATATATATTGTTTCAGATTAATGGAGCCATAGAAATTTAATAAATAAATTATTGCTGCTGATATTATAATAAAAATTTATTATAAAAAATAAGTTGCTAATTCTTTGATCGAACTTGCTTTTGATATTAACGTATGATTCAATTTTGGCCTATATATAAATTTTATAATATATTTATAATATATTTCTTAACTTAAATTTCTTTTTAAATTTTTTTGTACATATTATTTTTATGCAAGTTCACTTCACAACGAAAGCATATATCATTTTAGATTTCTAATTGAAAAACATTTAAAAACTTGTATAAAACAATAAAATATATGTAAAAAGATTAAATGTAAATATAAATAATTTAAATACAAATAAATATCTACCCAACAAAATAAATACAAATAATAAAATGCCTAAATCTGCACTTAAATTTTCCATTTCAATTAAATAATAATGGGGAATGGTCACAGAGTCAACGTGCATATTTCATACATTTAGTTTTTGAAGTCAGGTCTTAAAGCGAAGTTCCATAAATCTATATAAATAAATAATGCATTTGCTGCAACTCTGTACTCTACACATATTCTCTTATTTATTATCGGGCAACAATTTGCTGGCTAGCGTACTAAAGTTTCGTTTCGTTCGTTTCGTTTCGTTCCGTTTATTTCACTGATAACTTTTGTTCTTGGCCATGTTTATATAGCCTCTGCTTGCTTTCTATTAGTTTTTGCAAGTGTTTATATGAGCTCTAAGAAATATGAGCGCTCAGTGCCTGCCTGCCTGCCGCCTGCCACCTGCCGCCGGCCCCTCGGCGTCTGCTCCTCCTTCGATGTGGTCATAAAAATTGTAGAACAGGCGATGCCAACAGTCCAAAATGGCAAATGCTCCAAGCGCCAACGAACCAAAAATGAAATGGCTTAAGCTTTCTGCCTGTTTGCGTGTTGTTGCTATTGTTGCTGTTGTTGTTGTTGTTGTTGTTGCTGTTGCAGTTGTTGCTGCTCAAATATAAATGCATTTGCGCCCGACCACAAAATGTGTTCAACCGGAAATTGTACGTGGAGAGTGCATGAGTGGGCGGATTGGTTTTTGGAGGGGCCGTGTGTGCACTGGCAATACCCTATTTTTTCTGAATGGTGACCAGGGTATATTAGGCGGTAGATATTTTATAGAAATTATTCAATTTAGAGATTATTTTTAGTATTGGGAAAAAGAAACTCATTTGCATTCTATATGTACATATTTAATATATCCTTAGCGAAAATGAGGTATAAATCATGAAATGATCTTTTATCTATTAATAAAAGATAAAGTGAAATTTTTAAAATAATATATTATAATATTCATATGTAATTTTGAGAATATTCTCTGATTACTCCTCACTCAGGGTATTTCGCAGTCGATAAAAGGCAATCCCAACTGCTTTCACTTGTTTGTGTGTTGTATTTCTCTGTGTGCGTGTATTAGTGTGGAATCGGGCAGCGGGTTTTCGGTTGCTTTGACAGTCATTGCCATACGTTCCATTAGCTTTTTTAAGCGCCTATTGCTGTGGCGAATATGGCTTTAGCTCTGGCTATGGCTATGGCTATGGCTTTGGCTATATCTATCACCGGCTATCTAGCCATCTATTTGTGCGTGCTGAAAATTTAACAGATTTTTGCGTGTGCGGCTTTTCTATATTGCGGTTGGCCAAAAAGCCGCTGCGACTAAGCTGCAGCCTATGTGTTGAGGACTAGGCATCAGTGAGTGAGTCAACCAGTCAGTCGACCAGTCTATCAGTCAGTCTGTCAGTCCGTCAATCCGTTCTGTATGGCTCTGTCATACGGTTCTTATTTGCATCGATGGGATTCAAAGTGGAGGTAAGCAGTTATTGGACTCGTTAACGTCATCATTGCCATCAGTTGCACCTGCCTGACTCTGCACTTTTTGCCAGCAATGAAGCGTCAAAGTGCAAATGAGCCAGGACCCACACACACAGACACACACACACACACACACACACATACACACAGCTAGCATACACGCAGGCAGCTCTGTGCAAACAGAAGAAAATGCACTCATGCAATATGCAGCAGGTAATCTCGTTTCTTTTAATCGCTGTTTGACATCAAAATTAGAATTTCTTAAGATGCCAAGAAGACGCCCCAACTATGGTACTCAGCATAAAGACCTCCTTTATTGCGACTTGTTTGCATAGCTTTTACGGCAGAAGACGCGACACTCGCTTTCAAAAGACACCTTTGATTGGGCAGGTGTGTGCCTGCGTGCCTCTGTGTGTGTGTGTGTGCCTTTTCCGTTCTTTGCTTAGGCAAATTGAAAATTGATGGAACGCTTTTAGAGCTGACCACAGTTTGCTTGGCATCAATTCGAAATTATGCTTCCTGACAATCCTTACACACAATGCAATTGCCGTTTAGCTTGCTTTAGCCCGAACGTATTTTAGTCCTTTTCCGACATTTTTTTTGCTTTGTTGCACACTCTGATTCCCTGCTTGCTAGTTGCGCATTGTTCATTTTGTTGCATTCGGGGAGTTGATCCTCAATGGTCCACTATTGATGCCGTGACACGTTCCAACAATCGCTCACTTTGACGGCTTCTATGGCCCAGTGTTTGAAGTTTTTCCTATTATTGTTTACTTTTCTTCTGCACTTAGATTCCATCCTTTTGTTCTCACACTACTTCTCTCCTTTTTTGCACATTGTTGCGGGTTGGGTCTGAGGGAAATGTTCAAGTTTTGCATTAACAAAAAAAAAAAAAAGGGAAGAGAAGAGAAGCGAGAAAATTGTAGCAAGAAACTTGAACTGAACTTGAAACAGACGAAGCAGCAATACCCTTGCTCACTTTTGCCAATAAATTGTTTTTAGTTGACTTTTAGTTGAAAACTTAATTCTGTTAAAGATAGTTTTTATGTTGGCTATAGCCACAGTTAGCTGAATTGACACTGTGCACTTGATTGGAATGGAGAGGAATAGATAGAGTGGAAGAGCGGTGGTATAGCCAACCTTGTATATCTATCTGATTAAGAGCTTTGAGGACGATGATTTGATTCTGTTTCTTGACATCCGTTCACTATTCTTGTCTTTAGCCTCAAAACTGATCCAAAGTTCTTTCCAGCAAGCATTCTCTTGAGCTCTAAGCACAGAAAAAGTCGCTGGTGTCAAGTCTGCTGGTTGTAAAAGCAATTTGAGGCCTATTTCGAGCAATTTTGTTGGAATTAATCATGAAGAGTCAAGATTAACATCAACATTTATTTGCATGAATACACCCTATCAAAGACCTTCAATTTTCTACAACTTCTTCTTTCATATTATATATAAATATTTATACCATAAAATATCACTCAAATAATATATTATATCGATTGAATATATAGAAATCATTTTGATTATTTACATTTTGCGCCCATTTCATAGTTTCCCCAGAGTCTTCGTATGAAATCCTTTGTGGCATTATTTATGTTTCGCTTCAGACTCGGAACAGCCATTGCCTTAAAGCGCTTAGCTGAGCCTTGTTTTCATTCGTGTGATTGGATTGTGTATGAAGGAAGAAAAAAAAGAGGAGGCAGTGGAGAGGCAGAAAGGGGCAACAAGAAGTTGAACTGTGGTCTGCTTGTTTATGTATTCCATTGTATTATTGTTTAGTTGCTTGGGAGACCCAGATGTGCCATGGGTGTAGCAGCAGCTGGAGCCTAGCCCCATGCATTCAGGTGAAACACTTTTGCAATTTCACGCGGCCAGCCTCTGAACCTCAAAAGGGTAAGGCTGGGCAGGCTCCTCGTGCCCATGCTGTCCTTTCGTCCTGGCGCTGTGCGAGTGCCAGTTACGTCAGCAGTTGACTGAAAGACAAATGGAAGCTTCACTTGGCTTGGCTACTGGCTACGCCAGCAATTAAAGGATTTCATGTTGCTGCTGCTGCTTCTCCTGCTGTTTCTTCGGCTCTTTTTTCTGCAGGATGAGTACACAGAATTTTTTTGTTGCTCTTGTATCCATTTAGTCACTGTTAGTTTTAACTTTAAGGGTCATTTGTCTCTTGCTAAACTTTTCGTCTCACTTTGTTTTGCCAAGTTGCGTGTCATTGTGCCGGGCTCGGAGCTTGTCTGGCTGGGCATGGCCAAATTATTGGCTCCATGCATATACGTGCACATCGACATCTATATATATACATAGTGCTTCATATATCGCCATAAACAATATAAATTTATATGTGTTGTGAAACATTTTAATTAATCACCAGAGGGCATCAATTGCATTTTGCCTGCTAATAATTTATGTTATAAATATTGCACAATCTCTGTCCCGCTCTTTTCCTCTCCCTCTGTCTCTCCCTCTCTCTCTTTCTCGCCCATGATCATATATCCATAATTTAAGGCTCCTCCGACTCCTAAAATGCTTTCCCCCTTTGGCTTGTGGCGCGCATTTCAAATGAATTGATATTCAATTATGCCAAACAACTCTCCACTATGGCAAACAATTGAGTTTTGTGTTTTTGGGTTGGGGTTGCAGGCTGCGTGGCTGCTGTTGCTGCTGCTGTTGCTGCTGCTGTTGCTGCTGATGACTCCCAGCGCTAAATATTAAACAGCAAACAATAAATATTTATTTAGGTTTGCAGTTCATATTTTACAATATTTGATGCGGTCGTAATTGTTGTTCAAAAAGTGCATATAAAAATGAACAATTTGCAGCTGAGCGAGAATTTTCCATTGAAATTCGGTTGCCCTATGGAAATGGTTGCTTAGAAAATTGACTGGTAAGTGCGGAGTCCCAGATGAGTGTGTATTGGTGAAATTTAAGTTATTTTAATATATATAGCTTTATATTATTAGACTTTATAGAGAGAGAATCACAGAGAAAACTCTACAGAAATAATAATTGTAAATAATAAATAAATTAACAAAAAATTTATTCTTAAATTCACTTTACACATGCTTGAGAATCGCATGGATATATTTATTAACTTCATCTAAATACACTTTTATTAATCTGGCAATTTTAATCTTCACATACTCCTTCGAATTATTGTCTTTATAAATTGCTTTTTAAGATCTTTATAAAATCTAATATTTCTGACCATATCTTAGCGCATTCTGTTACTACTACTGGTTCTTGATAATTTACATTGATTAAAAGCAAGTAAATTGATCTTCACAAAGTACAACCATATCGAACTCCATATCTTTCCAAGTATTCAAGTTTGAATTGATCACGGATCTTTTGATTGATTTTGGTCGCGATATGCAAGCGAATGGGGTCGGTGTGCCCCCTGTTGATGCCCGGCTTGTGTACCAAGAAGGCATTGTTCAGGGTATGGAATCTGTAGTCCAATAGGCAGAGCATATAGGAGTGGGTCATTTTGTCGGACATGCCCTCCCAGGTCAAACGCTCGTCGTACTCTGGATCATTGATCGTTCCAATATAGATGGGATCCCAAATATATTTCCGTTTCCTGCTGCTAAAAACTGTGATTGCTGTGGAGCTGTCATTGTGGCTGATCCAGTCGGGCAGATCTGGTGCCGAGTTGCATTCGGGACAGACATAGGTGTGAAAGGGAATCGCCTGACCCTCGGACAGTTGCTTCTTCAACTCCATCTTTGTGGACGGCACCGTGGCATTCGCTTCCACCTCAAAAAGGTTGAGTGGAAAGACAATCAGTGGAGTGGAATTAACCAAGTGGATATTGGCCGAGAGCATCTTCAGAAAGCCGTTAGCCAGTCCGGGTGTGGGGTACAGTTCGATATCCGAGGCAAGAATATAGTGGGTCAGCGATGCCTTCTTCGCAATATTCCGGCCAACGTTGATGGGGTAGTCCAGTTGCTTTTTGTTCCTATACAGCGACCCTTTGGGCACCCTGGCAAAAGTCGGAATTTTCATACATTTCACCTTCATCTTCGGCAATCCCTTCTGTGCGTATACATTGTGTGGAATGTGATCCACTTGGAAGTATATATGGAAGCTGACCCAGTGTTTGATGAGCTCCCGCTGAGGCGCACATTGGCGCAGCCACATGATGCCACGCACGGTCGCATAGAAGTCCGTGCCAGGTGCGTAGAGGGCCATGCTAATGGGTGCCTGCCAGCGCTCCACCAACGGACCCACATTATCCAAATACCGATAGTCGCCATGCGTGGTGTAGGTGACGCTTGTCGAGCAGCGTATCAAGCCATGGCTAGCGGGCACATAGTTCACCAGAGCCCAGTAGTTGGCGTGGCGTATCTTCTCGAATCCACCGTCACGATCCACACAGTTGACGGCGAAGCGTAGAGCTACGAAATTCATAGTTTCATCATCTTCTTCAACTGCATTCGCCAAGTCGCTTGAGTCCCCTTTTTGAATTTCAGCTGTCGTTTGGCTCAGCCAAATGCAGAGGCTGAACACATCAAGCAGCAGCCACAAACATGATTTTCGCATTATCTCTCTGTTGTGTATTTCAAAATATTAAAACTAAGAAGTACAACAAAAATTCTAACCTAATTAAAATGTTTGAGTTAACTTCGATTTATTGGCTGCAGCAGAGTTTGCTTTGTTTATTTTGTTTTAATATTTTTTTTTTATGATTTAACATATTATATATTATCAAATATTTCGATTTTTAATATTTTCCATGAGTTTTATGTATATGCAAAAAGAATCTCTTTCTCTTATCTCTCTCTCTCTCTCTCTCTCTCTCTCTCTCTGTCTCTCATTTAGAGAAGAGTCCCTCTTTAACACTGATCGAGTATTATGCAGTTGATAACGCCCAATTCTAGATTGTTTTATATGTCATATGAGTAGAGTATTTAACTTTTGGCAATGCGACAACAAAACTTTGCCTCTGATTGGCCAAATGTTTATATTTTTCTAAAAACCCATTCACTGTGTTCAGCTTTTGTTTATTTGTTTACCACAGAGTTTTGTGTTTCGCAATTTATTTGGCCACAGCCAAAAAATACTCAAAATAAAATGTCAAAAAGTTCCAAAACCGAATTCCACTTAAGAGAACAGCAAACAATATGACAGCAGATCAGCTATAGCTGTAGTCGGTGGCAAATTGATTTGTTTTCGGTGCAATTTGGCGACCATTGAAATCAATATAATGTAAATAATCTGTTTTCAAGTGAGCCCACTATTGATTAGCGCGAAATTTTAATATGCAGCCGGCGCAAATATACAATTAATAAACAAAATTAATGTACATTGTTATTCATTGTTGTGTGCCCATTCCTCACTGCCGCAACTCTCGCCGGACACAGCGAAATTTTAATTATGCCCCATCGAATACAAATATATTTATATATAAGTATTTGTGTGTGTATGTATAGAAAATATTAGTAATTACGAGTTGAAAATTCATGAAAATACAATTTGCGATTATTGTTATTAGTGTCAGGCAACAGGCAGCAGGCAGCAGGCAATGGCTGCGCGAATGCGCCCCTTTCCCTATCCCTTTCCCTTTACTTCGGCCCCACAACTTTCAATGGCGTAAAAGTTTTACGAGCTGCGTCGTCGAGCGACAGCAGCTGAAAAATTTATAAATTCAATAGCACCTAATTAAAATTAAATCTGAAAGCTACAACAGTATCGACGACGACGACGATGGCACACAGCTTAGGCGCCGGCAACAGTATCAGCAGCAAAAGCAACAGCAAAAGCAACAGCAACAGCGGCAGCAACAACAACGTTAACAGTTACAACAAATATGTAATCAATAGTGTGCGTGACTGTAATATACCCTGTAAATAGGTAAATACCCCACCTTGCTTATATGAAATGGAGTATATTAGTTTAGAGTATTTGATAAATAAGTTTTCTAGTGATGCAGACTCGTGATGCTTGAACATACAGTAGAATAATATATTGCAATACGTATATTGAATATATAAACTGTATGTTACTTGGAGATTTTGATTCGAAAGGCAGTCTTAGATCTTATATTCACGTTGCACGATATACAGATATAGGCAATTGCAATTCTTTATCTGTTTATTTCTTTTTTTAATTATGCATAAATGTGGCTTTGCTGCGTATACTTAATAATATTATTATCTATAAAAATTTTAGCTGGCATATTAATAACAAAATTTAGTTTTAAAATCAATAAAATTTTAATTGATCATTCATATATATCTGAGTGTTTATATATGTGTGTGTGGCGTATACTTAATGCACATATTAATGTCATATGTATATAAATATCACATATATATAAATATCTAATAATATACTCCAATCTATAAGTTTATACAAACTAGCTGATCCTTCATCAATATCTCTTTCTATTCAAGTATCTTTTCTTCTAGTATCTTTAGCTTTGATCCTTTTAATATACGCCCCTTTAGCAAATTGTAATAGGTATACTTACGCGAGTTACTGCCAAAAGACGGGCAAGGATGCTGCCTAGCTTGCTAAAGTCGTTGTTGCTGCTGTTGTTTTTGCTGTTGCTGCTGGCAGGATATGCACGGTAAATGCTATAGCCGGAAATGAACACGTACTCTGTGTATGTGTGTGTGTGCGTACCTGGAAAAAGTTTACCAGCTGCCTCAGTCGAGCTCTGCTGAGCTTATTTATGAGCTGCCATACTGCGTGCGTGTGTGCGTGTGTGAGTGTGTGAGTACAATATTAATTATTGAAAGATTTCATATCGGCTTAAAGTTTCTGCTGCCGTGAGTGTTTTAGCCTGGCTTACGCCCAAAAGTATGCAATGCGGCAAGCAAATTGAAGTCACTTGTCGCATGCATCATCATCATCATCATCATCATTTTGCTCATCATCGTGATGGCAAATCCAATTTAAGGCATCTAGCAGCTTCCTCTTCTCCTTCGTTTGCAACTGACCAAGCGTGGGCTGAACTGTGGACCGAACTGTAATGCGAACTACTTTAACCCCATGGACCTGGCGGGTTCACTTTGGCACTTCGACTGTTGCACTTACTCCTCGGAGTCAGGCGCTGGAAATGAACCAATAAATCAGTTTATAATGGCAAAAAGGCAAAGGCAAAGGCGGAGGCAAAACGCAATATGATGTCAGGGCAAACTTTTGGCGCCTCTTTTACAGCTGCAGCAACAGCAGCAGCTGCATAGATCAATGAACCAAACTCGAAAGTGTTTTACGATGCGCCTGAAAGCAACGCAATGGAATTATATTTACTTGTGTGAGCAATAACCAAACCAGAGACCGAGACATTCACTCTAAATGGCATTGTGTCGGCTGTAAGGGATACGAAAAGCGATTGATGACACACACAGAGCCAAAGTGGGAAACCCAAATGTGAAGTGAATGTACTCAACTCAGCAATCAGTTGGCTTTCAGCTTCTAGGGTCAATGGAACTGAAATAAAGGTGCAGTGTTTTCTAGTGTATTCCGATATGTGGAGAAAGTAAAGACTATATGGAAATATGAGAAAATATATAAAACAGTTATTATATAAACATGTGTATTGTGTGTTAATGATTGAGATTAAAAAAGAATTTTTGAGAAATACTTTAATTGATGTTTGAGGTTTAGATAAAGAATAGATAGAGTAAAAGAGGAGTTTTAGTCTCTCAGAAATTTTGCATTTCCATGGCTGAAGTTTAAGAACTCTCTTAAGCATAATTTTTAACCATGAAAAATTTGAAATACTTATTTCTTATAATAAAAAAAACAATTTTAATAAAGTATTATTTATTATAAATAGATACCTACGATTTAATGGAGTGAACATTTTCGCATATATAGCTAAATTTGCTGAAATTTCTGAAGCTTCGATTGGTGAAACTTCGAACTCTGAAACTTCAAAAACTTCCAAAACTTTTGTCTACTCAAACTTAAGCAGCTGAAATTTCTGTTGATTACTTAACGTTTGTTATTTTATTATGTGTACATATATTTATTACTTTTACATATAGTTTATACATATTCATATAGTCTATATATGTGATTTACAGAGTTCTTAGTGTTAATTAATTTAACTGGCCAAGAACCGAACCGCAATTGTCACAGCAACTGTAAATTTGATCAAATTTAATATTATAATTAATACCAACAGCATTTTTAGTTCACACTTATATCTCCATTGCAAAATTCGAGACGTTGCAATTTCGGAGCGTCATTCAATTCATATTTTGTGCAGCCCTGGCAACTGCAGTCTTTTGCTGAATAAATGCTGTCAAGCATAAAACATGTAAAGACAAACTGCTGCAAAAAGAACTGTGGCAAGTGTTGTTGTACCCTGTAAAGCGGTAAAAGGGGTGTATTAGTTTAGCGTAAATATTTGTGACAGGTTAAAGGAAGTAACTTCAATTGCATAGAGTAAGCCTGATGAGGATTCAATTGAATTGTCATAATGAGACTAGAGTATTTGCTTGAGAACAAGAGTCTAGATATTTATTATACGATTTCTATATTTTAATCAAAATATTTTATTTTTTAAATATTTTTATAGGGTATCTGCTGGTCACATCATCTTGCCTATGCAGTCTAGCACATGTTTTGTAGATGTCTTTGTATAATACACATAAATTATAACATGTAAACAAATATGTATCTATAAATATGAACAGATGACTAGAAAAGTCTGCTTGTCAACACTCAGCGACAACAGCAACAACTGCAACAACAACTGTAACAGCAGCAACAACTATAACTACAACAAGGAAGCACAAGAATTGGAGGCGGAGTTCGTGGTACAGTTGGCCACGCTGCATATTTTAACATTTCCGGTTTCATTTCACAATGCAAACAAAATGGCCGGCAGACGTGTTTCCGGCGCAGCACAGGCAACTCCTCTACCTGCCTTGACCAGGCACACACACGCACACATTGATTGCGTTGGGGGCGTGCAATCGTGCAATCGTGCAATGCGCTGACAAATGCGCACACACACACACTCACACATACACATACATACATATATATATATATATACAGTTATGTCGAGTTGGCCTATAAGCCAATTGATTAGAGCCATGTCCTCATCATCATCAGCAGCATCATAACGGGCTTACGATCAAAGCCACCTCCGAATGCGAGCCGCCGCCAACGCTGATAATCAATGCAAATAGTTTCAGATGCGCCGTGGGAGCTTTATTTCACATTTATTCAGCTCAGTTCAGTTCGGTTCGGTTCGGTTCGGTTCGGTTCGACTCTGTTTTTTGTTCGCTGCCTCACATAGTTTAAGTGCAGGTTTTTTGGGTTCGGTTTTTGCGCTTAACTCTTTAATCTTGCTGCCTTTTTTCCTCAGCTCTAGTCGACTTTTCTTCTTTTTTTTTTTTGGCTGTGCGCAGTCGACATAAAAAATTTACCAGTTGATTTTATGCTGGATTAAGCTTAAACTTTATACTAAAAGGAACTAAGCAAGCGTAAATGGAGCCTGCTCGATTTTCCCTTTTACCGCAGCTTTCGTTTTTTTTTTGTTGTAGTTGCTGTTGTTGGCTATCTTGCGATTTTGTTGTACTTGGGGCCCTTGTTAAAATAGGTTTACGGTGCAGAGGCCTTCGATTCATGGTTTGCCCTTTTACATGTTTGCTAGCCAACGTGTGTGTGTGTGTGGGAGCGGGTTGAAGGACGCGTCCAAGCCACGTCTGACTGATTCCATAGACCCAGTTGCCCGCCCGCTGGGCCTGGGTCTGAAATATTTGCCATGCCAGTTTTGGGACGGGGCGTGGGTCGAGACGTTTTTGGGGCCACAACAACCGCCGCCACCGCCGCCCACGTCACATAATTCAATAGCTTTTGCGAATCGGCAAGTCCATCAAGCCAGTGTGGAAATTTGTGGCACTGGTTTATGGGCTTATACACATCGTGGCCAATTTTCGTAGCTGGCTGCCAAACTCTCGGTTAATAGCTCCATTATATAATTATTGTGCATTATTGTTGGTTGTCTGCTGCGACTGCAGCACGTACCTTGCCCATGGCCAGAGCCGCCCAACCACCCACCTGACTGCCTGCCACCTGGTTCTTTTTTTTTTCTTCTTATAATTGGGACTGGGTAGAGTGGGTGCGGGTGGCTGCTGTCCGTTTGCCACATTACATTAATTTTGTCCGCATCAAGCGGCGCGGCGACGGCGGCGGCGCAGCTGCGTTGAAAGCCAATAAAAATTTGTGTCATTCAACTGGCAGGAGGCAGAAGTCTCCGAACTGAACCGCTCTGCTCTGCAAACCAATTCAACCACTCAATATAAATATATATAAATACATATATAAATGTGTGTGTATGGGTATATATGGCATGTCATGGTGCCGCTGGTCAGTAGGCCCCCTGACAGAATCCAATTTCATTTCAATTGACCAGGCTATGCATATATAATGCCGCAGCATATGATTTGCAATCAGCCCACGCAAACGCAACTGCTGTAAGTGTTGACATTATTTATTATGTTGCTGCCACGCACATGATTGTTATTTATACAACTAACTATATATCGTTCTCCACAGATTATATATATTTATATATGTACGTGTGTGTGTGTGGCTCTTTGAATCGTTTTTACGTCGCAATCCAAATTGGCGTAAAGCTATCGAAACTACTTTTTTTTGCTCTCACAAATTTCTATTTATTTAGTTAAATGTAATTTGTAATTATGTTATTATCAAATATAAATTTTAAATTTAATATAAATTTATTAATTTCATTTGATTATATTGCCTTTAAGCCAAAAAATAAATAAATATATTCAGTGGAGTTTGCTAGAATGTTTTTAGTGAATATAGTGCTAAGAAGAGTTGGCCAATTTATAAATAAAGAGTAAATTATTTTTATTATAAAACTTAAATGTTTTCGGAATCTTAATAATTTTTTAAAAATTAATTTTTATATTTTTTACAGTATATTAAATATATATAAAGCAACATATTATAGTACTCAAAAGAGATTCAGTTGAAGTTATTAATAAATTTTTTATATATTTTTTTCTTTATTAATTTATTTATTATATATTTTATTAAATTTTTTATTTATATATATAAATTTTTGTTGTCATTCATTATTTTATTTTTGTAGTTAATTTTTGTTATTATTCAATATTTTATTTATTTTTAGTTTCTCTTTTCATTTATTTATTTTTGTTATTTTTTAAAATTTTTGTCTTTTCTGCCTTTTTCTTTCGTTCAAATAAATATAAAATATAATTTAACACTACACTTACTGTAATCCTATATATTAAAGATCAATTCAGATATCCTTCCCTCATATATGTACCTCATATACATTTATAGATCTCACACTGATGCCACTCTTAAAGCTGACCCACATTCGGGCTTGCAGTCAATTAATCGTGTTGTTGGATTGGGAATTATTATTATTTCGCTTGTTGAGCACATAATGGACATTTTATGGTGCATACATATTGTATGTGCGATGGGAAGACATTGCAAGTGAATCAATAAGCTGGACTCCTTTGATAAATGCCCGCGGCTTCTTTGTGCCACAACCGAGAAAAAGAAGAGAAAAGGCAACGAACGAATCAGCACAACTACAATGAAAAAGAAAGAAAGGCGAACACATTTATTTGGCTTGTTGTGGTGCTGGCCAGAGCCGGTGCAAGTTCTTCGCCGTTCCAGCAGGAGTTGGCCACATGGCCCGCTGGGCCTTTGTTGTTGCGACGGTTTTGTGGTTTTAGCCATGCTCCATGAAGCTGGGCGAGCGTGTGAGTCGCTCAGCAAGTCAGCCTGTTTGCTGGCTCTTAAAGTGAAAATGTGACGAAAGCATTGAATTTATTTCACAAACACTCCGACACACATACATCCATACACACTCACACACACGGGGTCAGAGAGAGCCCCTCTGTAGCTAGCCGCATAAATTGCTGGCCAACTAATTGAAAATGCTTCTTGTGCTTGTGGTTGTAATGTTTACACACACACATACATATATGCTTATACATATTTAGATGTGTGTTTGTGTGTGTGTGTGTCTACATGTACATTCAATAAACTACACATGTGTCTACTCTGTGTACGTGTGTGTATGTGTGTGTGTCTGTGTCTTGTGCGCAATCTAAACGCTAATTAAATGATTCAATGATTCCTCTACCAATGCTGCTCGCTGCCCACCAGCCAGAGACTCTTAGCCTTTCCTCTCCCCCAGCTACTTTACCTTAATTTCTTTTTATTGTTTTTCGCATGTTCTTTCAATTGCTTTTATGTGCTGCTGCAGAAATGGCGACCAAAGTCCAAGTAACTCCTTCAAGTGTGCCGAAGAGTGTTCTATGTGCGAGTGTGCGAATCTCTCTGTATGTGTGTGTGTGTGTGTGTCCGGGTTAATTGAATTTTATGTCTTGGTCAGAAATCCGCATGCCCTGTCTGCTGCTGAACTGCGCAAATTAATTTCCTTATATTGACTTTTTTCGCTTTCTATTCCCTGTTCGGTCTGTCTCCCTTAATACCCTTGTTGAGGATCTTATAAATTAGTTAGAAACCGAGTGGCATACTACAGGAAATGTGGAATACTATAGGTGTTATAGATATATACATTATAAATATATATATATAAAAATCATTTTTACAGAGAAGTTTCTCTAGTTTATCCTTATAACTATAAGGATATATTAAATAGATGAACTCTTACTGCTGTTGTTGCCAACATTGGCTTCTTCAGTCTATCATATGAAAAAGCTGCTAAAATAATGATAGTGATAATAGCACAGCTTCTTCTAATGTGAAGTTCTCATCAGTTTCTCATGACTTCTATTGTTAGTTGATGTTTCTTATGATGTTTCTTATGTTTTTCATTCTATCAAATTTCGTTCTCTACAGCTGAATCTTCAATAAATAATATTTTATTGGAAAAGTCTTCATATAACATAATATAATATTTATGATGAGCTCCCCATATTACAACCCCTATGAGAATCTCAGCCCCTCCCTAAAGGGTATTTATCTTTCCGCATGTCATAAATATAAATTTGGCTCTCTAACTTGCCATGTTTGACAGCCAGTTGTGCTTAAGCTGTTTGTCGCTAGCTTTAAGAATTTATTGCCAGGCTTGAAATATTGTTGCCTCTAATGAGCGAATGATACAGGCCGGAAGAGGCAGAGTGGGCGTGGTGGCACTCAGGCGTGGCGCCTCGGCTGCACTTCATTTTAATGGATTCGCACTCGCAATGAACCGCAAGCATATGCAAATGTCTCGAGCACCTGCTAACGACATTAACTAGCATAGTGGAGTGTGGTGCGATGGTGGGCGTGGAGGCGGCTCCATCAATAATTATGTGCTGCATACATTTCGGGGAGGGGATTGGGGGAGGAGGATGCTAGATGCTGGGGCTGCTCGCGCCGTTTGACTGTGCAAATGTTTGTGCAACACTCGAAATGTGTGTGTGCCGCGACGTTCTTGGCGTTCTCGCAAAAATAAGACGGCTAACATTTTTGAGTGCCCCAAAGCTTGGGGGGTGTGGCTGGCACAGGAGCAGGCACTAGCAGAGGCAGAGGCTTCGCTTTGCTTTGCTCTCTAGCTGGCTGCACTTAAATATTTTGCATATGCGTCAAGTGGCGGTTGACGACTGCAAGCGTTAAGTATGCTGTAGTTAAACTCCTCCCTCCCCGCTCCTCGCTTCCCAATCCTCTCCTCATTCGCATCAAAAGCCCCAACTTCCATTTGCCATGCCAGTCTGAAGCTCCAACTCTCATTTCCATTTCCATTTTCATTTCCATTTTCGTTATGTTCCAATTTGTTTTGCAAAAGACGCGACAAGTTTGCTGCACAACTTAATCGTACTTAGCCGCTTGTCTGAAAGGCAGCGCACACCCGAAATTCGGTCGGAAGAATACAGTTGACAGACACTGTGACTGTTGTCAAGTGTTTGCTAATTAATGGTTAGAGCGCGAGCGCTTAAAGAGTTTGATTGGTTGTTCTGCCGAGATTAATTAGAGGATTGCTCTTAGAAATGTAAACTTGCCGAGCTGCACCAAAGCTGTATCCAAAAGCCATTCCAAGTTGAGACTTTTCAATCTTAAGTCAACTATCATTTATTTGTTTTTTTTGTTAGGGTGAGTTGGGGAGAGAAAGTAAGCGAGAGAGACTGAGGGAAAGATAGGACAGAGAAAGAAATTGATAGGTATAAAGATATATAGGCAGAGGGAAGAAGAGAAAGAGACAGGAAGATAGAAAAGAAAGAGAGAGAGAACGAGAGAGAGAGAGAGAGAAAGAGAGTACAAGTGACACAGAAAGAGTGTAAAAGAGAGTAGGAAAGACACAGACAGAGCAAGAGATAAATAGAAAGATAGATAGAATGAGAGCAAAAGTGAGATAGCATGAGATAATGATGATAATAAAGATGTGAAAAGCGAGAAGGGATAATCACCTGTGTGAGAATGAGAGAAATAGAGAATGTGTGATACAGAGAGGTAAAAAGAGAGAGAGTAAGATATAGAGATAGATATATAGACATCAAGCGAGTTAGAAGGAGAGAGTGCGTGTGAGAGAGAGAGAAATAAAAAGGAAGATTTATGCGTATATAGGCAGAGAGAGAGAATGAGAGACAGAGAAGATTTTGTGAGAGAAATGTTCAAAAAGAAAGAGATAGCGCTATAAAGAGTTAGATAAGATCACAGCGATTGTCTGGCAGAAGTCTAGAGACGAAGAAGGGCCAAAGGCAGTGAGAGCGCACGTGCCTTAACAGCTGATTAATCACAAGGTTCTAATCAACACAGCTTAACGTAACGAAGTAGTGTAACACTAAAAAGTCTATAAGCTGTTGAACTAAAAATAATAACAAATCTATAAAACGCTTAAAGTCAGATAATGAAAAACGAACAGATTTTTATAGATTATTTTGAAATCTTTTGTGTAGATTTCAAAGGAAATGAGATTAGATCTAGTTATAGCAAACATATGCAAAGATTAGATTAAAGACAATATAGAATAGAAGTCTACCCAGTTACCTAATAGATAGTGATTACTGATTAGTTCGACGTTATCTTTCGTGTTTGACCATTTGATTTACGATCCAAGATTAGCTGACTGGCCTTTGGTACTCCAATAAATCCAAGTGTGAGACGGTTTTGGCATGAGTTTGCAAAACATTTATCAATTTTGCCATAGGATTTCCCACTCATATTTTATCGATTTGGAGAGATTTACTATAACTTTTCCGGCTAGATTAGAACTTAGGTAGATTTTTCAGTGGCCATAAAAATGATTATTATTTGGGCAACTTCTTGTGTCAAGCAGATGTAATCGGTGGAGCACTGTATTTGCGATTTAAACAACTCTTTTCGTGATCCTTAATGCCTTGCTTGGCATCCTTCCACATTTGCCCGCTGCTATCGTTGCCAAGCAGCTGCTTTGGCTTTGGCTCTGGCTTTGGCTTTGGCTCTGCTGTGCTAGCGCCTTCACATAATTGTGTAACACAATAAGCCAATTAAGTTATAGTTTCCACACAAGTTGATAACTTAATTTTCAGCATAATCCAGATGCCGATACGAAAACTTTCTGTATATATGGTACTGATTGTTTTGTTGTTGTTGTTGATTTTCTATTTTTATTACAGCGCACGGAATGAGGCAACTAATTCGCTGCTGAGCTCCCGGAGTCAGCTGCAATGAAGCCCATGGGTAAGATGAGCGCCTGCCCTGAAAAGTAATTTATTTAATTTTGCAGCAGGATTTTCATTTTTTACTTTGTGCTCTCGTATTTTGTTTGGTATTTAGGGTGGTGCGGATAGGGGGCGGAGCAGAGCCATTGCCATGCTAATCAAGAGCCAAGAGACCAAACAAGCGGTTGTCGTACCATAATTTATTATAGTTTTCCAACCACAAGTAAGACACATGACAATGCCGCATCGCTGCGAAGGCAACCGCCCTCCCCCACCACCACCACCGCACCGCACCGCACCGCCTCGTATGCGTTCCTTTAATGCCTTTGTCTGTGCGCTGCGCGAGGCCCCAAAATTAATTGAATTTTTGTACCACAAATTCTCGAGCATTTCTGGCCAGGCATTTTCCGTTTAATTGCTGCCATCATCAGCGCAGCGGTTAAATGTTTGAGATCGACAGCAGCAGCAGTAGCTGAGCAACCAAGTAGCCGATGTTGGCAACCGGTCGCCCGGTCGCCCGGTCGCCCGGTCGGTCGCTCGTCCTTGAACATTTCATTTCATATTTAACGCATTTTTGCCATCAGTTTGCCTCCTGCGTCCTCGTCATAGTTGCGGTTTGCCTTTTACCAGATAGAGAGCGGACGAGAGAGCGAGTTGAAAAGAAAAGAAAAAGCATAGAGAGAGAGAGAGAGAGAGGGAGAGTGGGAGCTGGAGTGAGGAAGTGCTTGAGTGCCTTGTGGTTAGCACCGAAGCAGCAATCAAAGCGATTGCCTCGCAGGCCGCTGCTCTAATAAAATAATTTAATTGCGGCCATGTGGTGTACTTAATATAAATGCATAAATAGTTCAAAGTAAGACACATGCAATTAGTTCTGTACCAACAATAGGGGCAAGAGCTCTCAGAAGGAAGAAGAAGATGAAGAATATATATGCAGGGAAGACTGCGGGAGCTGATGGTTTGATGAGTTTGTACATATTTGAACTATGATTTCAATTGAAAGCTAAAGTCATAAACAGAGGCCAAAGCGCATAGGAGTAGATAGCAATGGGTGTAAATTCCAATAAGAAGTATAAATGGATTGTAGCCCACTTCGTCAGGCAGCTAAGTGCAGAGCATCCTTTAGTCAGCTGTATTTGACATCCAAGTCTTCATCATCGTCTCAGCTTGCCTGCTTGTTATTTCCAGCCTCGGCTTATCCGCTGGCTAACAATCAATTACTATTAAATGTATATCCGATACTTATTGAGTTGCATGCAATTAAGATAGAAATTGATGGAGGAGCCGAGCCCGGCGCATGGAACCCTTGAATATAATGCCACACTCAAGCTGAATTCAAATTGAACTTCTTATCTATGCGCTGAGGTAGACAACAATAAATTGTGATAAATAAGTGGAAAAGCATAAAATAAAGAAAAATAAAAATCGCATGGCGGCCGAGTCAGCAGAGCTTAAATTGCCTACGCAGCCAATGCGGCCGAAATAAAAATAAAAATAAACCAAAAAAAAATCTGGAAAATTAAGAGTGTTTAGCACGCCGAATAGGGAATACTCTTATGGGCTAAGGTCAACGAAGGACTCTCTAGGAAGTCTGCAAATTAGATTGATGAGAAAGCAAATTGATTCTCTTCTGATATTTCGATTTGATTAGTTAAGATATTTTTATATAGAGACTTTAGTCTCTGCTGCTTATATTTCCTGCTTCATGTCCTGCATATCCTTTACAGGGCATTTAGTGGAGGAATATCGAATGGCTTGAAAAAATTGTCGCTCCCGGTTGTCAGTTGCCAGTTGCCCCGATTCCCAGTCTCTGGCAAACAGACCATTAAAACAAACACACGCACAAAACATTTCCCGATGCATAAAAAATCGGCAAAGCAACGACAAGAGACAGGGCCGAAGCTCTGGAGGAGGAGGAGGAGGAGCTGGATCGTACAACAATAATAAATAGAACAACAAAACGAAACCGAGCGCATTGTCAAATTCTTTTGACACTTATCCCTTGCCGGCACATACCCAGGAATCCCAAATAGCCCCAGCCAGCCACAAGCGCCCGCAGTCCCTGCCAATGCAAAGGAGCAGAAGGACCTTACTTAATGCTAGGCCTCGGCCTCAGTACCCGACGTGGGAGAACTTAATATGCAAATGGGGCTCATGTCTAGGCCGGTTTGTCACCTGTCTCGCTCGCACGCAGCCATTCCATTCGGTTTGTGCTTCATTATTATTATTATTATTATTATTATTATTTTGTTTTATATGTGTGTTTCTTGTTCTGCTTGCTGCTCGCTGCTGTTGTTGTTGTTGGTGTTGAGTATTTTGCTGGCTGCTTTCTTGATTTTTATTGCAGGAATGCGAACGTCGGCCGTTTTTAAAGCCACCACAGGACCTCACCCAGACCACAGACAAACTCACATACACTCACACATACTCACATATATGTAGACATTATGAAGGCTCGGCAAGGAGCTGCGATTGTGTGTGCGTGTGTGTGTGTGTGTGTGGCAACACTTACACGAAAATGATGAATGATTTTATGGTTTGCTTGACCTGAATTTTATAGTATGCATGCACGCCGTACGGCCAACCACCTCCGCCCTTCCCCCAGAGTAACCCCTATGCCCACCCTCCTATCGCTGTCGCCTGAGCATTGCGAGTGGAAAATTTTATGTTTGCATAAGAAATTGGATTTTTGCATTAGTTATGGAAATGAGAAAACTTCAACTTGATTTGTTTTTCACTGGCTGGCTGACTGGTTCTCTCACTCTGGCTGGTTGGCTTGGCTTGGCTCGGCTCGGCGGGCTGGCTGGCTGGTTGGTCTAGGGTTTGAGCCCTGGTCAGAAGCAGAAGTGGCAGCACGCTCAGCTCAACGCTCAGTAACTGCTTTTGGTTATTCGCTTTTCTGTTTTTTTGTTCTTCATGTTTTTCGTCGGTTTTTGGTTTGCATTGGTTTTGCGGTGCCCGGGTCTATGGATCTATGGCTTTTTGGTGATGTTCCTTTGCTCTTTGCGCCTAATGCTTATTAGATTTGGCTCATGAATCAAAAGCCGAGCTGCACAAAAACAGCCTTTGTCTGTCTGTGTGTGTGTGACCTGCCTGCCCACAGATACCCATTGCAACCACTATCTGCATCTTGAATGCGCCCTGTCTAGTGGTTGGCAGCTGCACAAGAAGCAGCAGCAACCCCAGCTCTTCAAACAGGGGGCAGCAGCTAGGGGCTGGACTGGTATAAACAGTTGCATCTATGGCTGCCTGGGCATATTGCGCAATATGCCAAACAAGTCACGATATATATCGGCACATGCGAATATGAAAAGTAAAACAAACAGTCAACCAATGCAATATATCATATATTGCTCACACATATACACATTGTGAAAGTATATATGAACTCTTATGTTTTTATTTGTTTGAGAATAAATAAGTAAAAACTTGAGCGCACTGTGGCAATAAAACGTGGGCGTTACCAGAATTCGAAGCTGTTTTTGGCTGGATGTATGCCTGGCTGGGGCGCCATTCGGCGTGATAGACACTCTAGGAATGGCCTGAGTGGCATGCTGTTGAGCAGGGCTGTAGTTCCCTGGAATTTCTGCAGACACTTGACGCCTCTGTCCGCAGCGATTGACCGATTATAACACAAGCCACACACGAGCTGCAGCTATAACAATAAGACTGAATTGAGCTGAGCTTTGGTTTGGCAGGTCGAATCGGGATTACTCTATAAGGTAATAAATTTCTGAAAGCGGTTGTTG
Organism: Drosophila repleta; assembly: GCA_018903745.1. Lineage (NCBI taxonomy): Eukaryota > Metazoa > Arthropoda > Insecta > Diptera > Drosophilidae > Drosophila > Drosophila repleta. Next base: position 8,802,275 of record JAEIGN010000396.1, read on the forward strand.
AACGTGGGCTTGCTGTGCTGAGCTTTCATATATATTAGTTTAATATGTTATACGTTGATATTTCATAGCTTTAACTTTCTCAAGACTTTGAAGCTTCCTTCGAAGTGCAACCTGTTTATAAAGCCTTAAATTTAATTCAATAAATATTTGATATTTTTTTTAAATCACAGAATTCGTAAATAAATTAACATTGACTTGATTCATATTATTTATAAATATTTTTAATTATAATAAAAATATGAAAATCTTACCTGAATAGATTTGACATCTATCAAAAGTTAGAAAAATTACATTTCTTGACCGAAAATAGTTTTGTTAAATGAAAAAAAAAAATTAATAAAAACATTATACCCTGATTTCCCATTTCCAATGGGTTCAGGGTATAAAAAGGAAATTGTCTAATGTGGGAATTTATTTAAAAAAATATTTCGTTATTATTTTATTTAGAATTTTATTATTTAGAATTTATTATTTATTTATTTAGAGTTTTTGCTCAGAATAATTATTTTTAATATCAAGTATACGTCTTGGTAAATAAACTATATTTTTCTTACGTCACATTCTTAAATATTAAAATATTTATAAATAAATAAGTATATATTTATATCATAAATAATTTTTAAAAATGTTTATATAACTTAATATTTAAGTGTATTCATATAGCCGTTATGCCCCAACACTATGCCACACTGCGATCGTTTTTGGCAACGTTTCGTTTCAGTTTGGGTTTCAGTTTCAGTTTTAATATTGGCAACTTTTTTAATTATTTGCTTGAAACGCTTGTCGATTTGTTCGTCTCTGTTGTTGATTTGTAGCGCCCGTTGCTTGTCGGTCACAGGGCCATTTGTGGTTGTTGTAGTTGTTGTCGTTGTTGTTGTTGTGGTTGCTTGCGTTATTGCTGCTGAATGGCGACATACTATGGCGGCAATATGTGCCAACGGTTGAATAATCTGTCAATAAGCTTTTGTCATCGCTTGGCTACAAATCGAAGTAGTCACAGTAGGGCCCGGACTAGGTGGCGATAGCTGTGAAGGAGGTGCTAGAGTGGGAGCTGCGACGGCTGCTGCTGCTGGCACAAACAAACATTTTGCTATTGGATGATGCCAGTTGCCCGCTGCCAGTTGCCAGTTGGCCCCGGGGGAGGCACGTGGCGTGCAGGGCCTGGCCATATATTGCGTCTTGGGTGCGGCTTCTTTTGCGAGCCAAGGGCCAAATAAACAAAAAAAAGGAACAAAAAAAATTGGTGTAGAATGGGAGAAAACTTTTTAATAAAGGTCGATTGCTGCATGTCAATTGGAATGCTGCTCCAGCAGCAGGGGAGGCCAGCGGGCGCAACGGGGTCAGCGGGAGAAGAACTTTGGGCTCGTCACGTCACGTCACGTCGCGATTAGCTTGGCAATAGTTCACTCTGCATGCGCATCCACATCCGCATCCGGTTTGCCAAGTGGGCTGGGGTAACGGCACTTTGTCTTCCGTTTTATCACTTATTACTTCCGTTGCGACTGTTTCCACAGCTCCCACAGTCTCCACAGTTTCCACAGTCGCTCGCTTAATTTGTGTCACCTTTTCGCATTTTAATTCGCTTTTTGGCTTGTAATGAGATTTTTCGGCCTTTGAGATGAGAAATGCAATTTGGGACGTCAGTTTGGCTATTTGCATTGCACACTTTGTGGCTGGTCGGCGATTAGCATTTATATGGGCAACTTTTCATTCATCTAATTGCTGTTTGCAGCTGCCAAAATAAATCTTACGCCACGCCGAACCGAACAAAAGTTACGCTGCCCAGCCAATTTCCAAAGGGGGCTCCGGGAGCCGCGCCCCCAAGCTGCCTGCCACAGCGATAAAATATACATAAATAACCTTTATTACACATGCTGACGCTCAAGTGCTCGAACTTTTTCAAGTCCACTTTGCACAGTTGTTTTGGAGTAGTTCGTTCGCCGTTTTTCGGCGTCCTTTGTGGCATAGACTTGTTGGCTGTTCTTCTTCTTCTTCTTGTTGTTGTTGTTGTTGTTGGTAGTTAGACCAGGTGGCCCAAAAAGCAAAGCAGCTTTCACTCCACATGCTTACAGCACGCCTCATTCCGCCCGGTCATCATCTGGAATCCCGCATAAGTCCCACTGTGGCATCAATGCGCACAATTCAAAGTTCAAAAAGCGTTCTCCAAGTGCCCTCATGCGTTCGCCGGGCCAACTCTCCCAGGCATTTCCTAGGAATGTAATACATACTGTCAATACTTGATCCAGTTCATGCGAAAGTGCTAATCTGTAAAATATCCATAGACGCAAAAGAGTTCGTCTTGACTGCTCCCAGGGAATCCGTTCGAACACTTAAAAGACACCCCGCTGAGCTGATAAGGCGAATTAATAAACAAATGTTGATAAATATTTTGCTAAGTTTTTAATTTGATATCCAGTTGACCCGCTGGCTGCTCTACACGGCCTTAACGATAAAAACAAGTTATCAACAATTTGTTTATTTTTTATGAGCTTTAATCCATTCGATCAAATAATCAATCAGTTCAGCTCAGTGCATTTTAATGAAATTTCAACTGTTTTTTTTTGTTTATTTGATTTTATATTACGCATTAAAGCATTCATTATCGATATTATTGATGGTCAATCCGAAGTATATTAGTTGTAGAGGTATTTTCGCTAAATTCAGGGAATCAAGACAACGATGCGACCGATATACAATTTAATACCTAAACCCTTTTATATACTTCAGAGTCTCATCCATCATGGGGCAAAAGTCATCAGCCGATGTTCTTTTGCTCAAGCAAACTTAATATAAATGGAAATAGTTTCTATTGGAGCTATGCGTCATCAAAATCCGATAACGATTTAGCCTTGTAGTCACATATTCCGAAAACTTTAGGCAGCTCGCAATTGATTAAAATTCTCAGAGATTATTTTTTGTGAATCAAAAACGTTTTGTTTTTCTGGCACACACACGTTGAGACTCTTCTCTGCTCCTAGTAATTTGAAGCAAATATATTTTTCTCATTTCAAATTATCTTCAAGTCACGAGAACGCGCAGCGCATCAAATTCTGTACGATAAATGTTTTAATTAAAAAAGTAAAAAAAGCGCGGCACAAATTCTTTGACACAAAGCGCGTTGCAGGTGTTTGCAGTTATATAATAAAATTATTCGTCTTTTTTATTTGAATTTTATTTTTGGGCTATGGAACAATAGAAAGCTGCCAGGCTAATCAGTTTTGACAAAAGCAGCTATCTAATTACCCACGCTGTCAGTTGTAATGAGTGTGTATTGGTGACTGCTGCCTGAATGCGTGAGCGTACGTTGCGTATGCGCTATATTTGGAAAACATTTGAGCTTTGCATACGCTGCAGCAGCGGCAGCGGCAGCCAATTTTAGTTAATTAAACCACGCAAATCCTAATGTGACCTAATTGGATTCCAGCGTCCGCAGCAGCGCGTCCTTCGCAGATGGCAAGTCGCACAGTCATACCGTTAACAGCCGTTTGCCACTTATCTACACTCAGTTTGCCGTAACTCAGTCCGCGCGCTGGGCTTTATGTTCTGTTCCTGCTTTCAGTTTTCTTTTGCGCCTTCAGATCTCGACCCTTTTTCATAGATGTGTAGATGTGTGTATGTGTGTGTGTGTGTGTGGGCGTACATCAGCTTGTTGCTGCTGCTGCTGCTGCTGTTGGTGTCCTTGGGTCGCCTTGCGCTTTACTTTCCTGTTTTCCTTTTCGCCGCGCATCCTAATCCTACAAGCAACTATAAGCCTTGGTAATTATCTGCAAAGTGACCATTTGGCGATTAGTTGACGCTCGCCCGCTGCTGCCGCTCAGTCGCTCTGCTGCTGCGCTTTAGTTAAGCTCTGCCCGTGCTTCACACTTATCGCTATCTCGTTCTTTGCTGGCAATCTATCTGTAGTAGCTAATGTGGACAGTTCCGTGTCCCGTTACGTAGCAAACATGTTCAATGCGAGCTGCAAATAAATCAAAAAGCTATCATATAATAATGCCCAATAAACAGATACCCTACATAAACACTTTCCAGCTGGTTATCAAAGATAATTTATGGTCTTATTGTTGCGTCACAAAAAGTATCTATGAGACAATAGAGTATATTTATATATATTTTTACACAATTGTTTATCATAATCAGAGTTTGCTTTATAGTTGTTATATGAAACTTGCTATCTTTCTTATCTCTTTACTACAATTGATCTAGTTTATAATATTTGTTAAGCTGACATAAGAATTATCCAAGTTTTTCAACATTAATCGATGGTCAGTAACAACCCTAAACTCTTATCTGTACAGAGTATACGAAAGTAATCTTTTAATGCAGATTACAACACGATTCTGTCACTAATGCAATATGAATCGCTCAGCAACTTGAATCGCAAAGATTACCAATTTCAGCATGGAAACATTTTTACTGCGAACAGACAAATAGTTGCTGTATCAGGTTATATAGAATCTATACTATAAGCTCAGCATAGATACATTGCTAGCTGTTATAGACAAATTTGATGCTTTATCAATTTTTATAAACAAATATATTATTTTCTGAGCTAATTATATGAATAAGTTAAAGGCGAGCATTCATTATAATTTGTATTATTTTTTAAAGTTTTTAAATAGTTTCGATTTTGCTTTATTTTCTCTCAAGATTTTTTTCCTTTATTCAAATAAAAATTTAAGACATTATTTGAATAAGCTTTAACTTGAATGATATATGTATTATACATGTAAATATTTTTATTATATTGGCTTAGACTGTGGGTGCCTTGGGGCCTTCGAGTGGCTTGACCTTATCAGTCATCAAACAGTGTCTATGACTGATAAGATGCTTAAATTTCACAAGAAAAAACTTAAATTGCTTTCAATTTTCAATTGAAGAGAAAAATAAATATTTGTTACATATATTTGGTATATTAAATGCTTTAAGTAGGCTTCAAGTAAATAAGCTGTAAATGTGTATAAATTATTATGATTATTGCAGTGCATCTGCAGGGTCTTTCCTCAGTGTTCTCTGCCCTTAAAGGGTATGGCATAGTCGTTAATCATCAACTGATTCCCTCTTTTATGACATGATGTATATAAGTTGGTTCGTTTTCTTTTTGATTCATTCCATTTTGCGACATACTTTTATCTGCGCCGGCATTCTCAGATGCTTTTCCTTTTATAACTTTTCCCATTTTGCCTCGCTCATGGCATTAGGCTCCTGTGTCATTCAGCCGAGTTGTGCTCGTGGTATCTTTTGATCTACTCGTCTCATTTTATCCAATCTCCACTTTACTCTTCCACGCAAATGAGTCCTTTTCTAACATCGCCCCAACCACCGGCGCTCGCGCTGAGTGGCCACGTTCTGAACGCTTTGCGCATCGCATTTCATTGTCTCATTCTCATTTTTTATGTTCATCTAATTTGCATTTGCATAGTTTCCTTTCTGTCGTGCTCCGTTTTCGTTCTTTGTGGCCAGCAGGAAAATATGATGAGTGCCAGCTACTTCTGTGGCACTCCTTACTCCTTCCTCCTTTCTCCTTCGGCGTTTCTTTTTTGTCACAGGGAGCGAGCAACATCATGGTTTATGAACTGTTGGATACATTTCGGTCTGCTAACAAGCTGACTTAGTATGTGATAATTTTGCTGGCCGATAGTTTCATTTTCATGTTTTCGCCGTTACACTGAATGCGAAGGACACAAAGGACACTCTTCCGGGACTGCGACAAAAGCTGCAATTGCTCAAAGCGATTCAAGAAATTTCCATAAGCTCCTGCGGTCTACCGACTGGTTGGCCCTCCTCCCGTCTCCTTTTCCACCGTCTCTCATCGAAGTCTAAGCACACGCGGCGCATTGAAAATTATTTACGATAACGATCGCATAATCATAATAATAATCACATTATAATAATTCTTGGCTTTATGGCCTCTGGTCTATCAGGGGCGGCCACGGCCTGCGGTCTCTGCCGCTCGGCTTTGGTCTTCGGTCTCCGAGGACGTGTAATAGTTGCTAATAAAATGCAATGCCCATCTGCCTCCACATGTTCGAGCTGTGGGCACGCTGTGGGCAGAGTTGAGGTTGTAAATTCTGCGCAACGCATAGCACGGAGAAAAAAAAGTGAACCTATATCGAGAACTATATCCGAGTGGGAGGGGGGTGCTGGGCAAAAAAATGGCAACTGCATTGATGTTATTACCTGTGCTGCCAACAATTTGCCAAAGTCAATAAACAAAACTGACAGGCGGACAGGTGGCGCGGCGGCAAGGCGACAACGTGGAGACACACGCCCAGCCCGCCCACAAGCCACACAGCCCACCTCCGTCGCCTATTGCAGTGTACATGCATGTTGTTTCGCTAGCAGCAAATTATTGTTATGCTTTTGGATTTTGCGCATAATTCTGCAGTTTGCGTTTTGTTGTTTTTCATGTTGTAAGCGGCATTTGGAGTATGTTACTCATACGCCACGTGAGCCATTTCTAGCATGCAAATGTGTATGTGCGCCGGCTCTTAAATGAGCCGTAGCCTCAGACATGCCACCGTTTTCCAATATACGACCAGGCACATACATATATATTATATATGATTTTTTTTGTTGTCTTCTTTGCCTCTCGGTTTTTTTGGTTGTTCATTGTTCAGTATTTTTCACCATTTTCAATTTGTTTTTTGGTCGAGCCACGGCCAGCTGAGGGCTGCCCGAATTGCAGCTGTCGTCGTTATCATCGACGTCGCTGTCGTCATGGGCTTGCCATTTCGCTGGATGAATGGTGAGGGTATACGCAAGAGGAGTATACGTAATCTAATATGCACTTTGGAATCACACGGCGTCGATAAACCGTCGCTGAATTAAGACCCCTCCAAGCGGCATATCGCACAGAGAATGATCTAAACTTCGAGCAGTTATTAATACCTTCTATTGCTCTTTCCATTTCATTATCAGCTTAAGTGGCACTTTGATGTATTTCATTCTATAATTCCCTCGGCTCATTGACAGCTCAGATTATGATAAGCGCCTATATAAGTTGATAACGGCAACTGCGTCACTTTCGCACACCGGCTCACGCCATTCATCAACGGGCGTCTTATCGTCACTCAATTAGAGTAACATAGTCCGATAAGAATATATTCATCAGTAATTGCTCTTGCACGAGGTCCGCAACAGCTGACCAGCGGCGTGTGTGTTAAATATAGTCAACAAGATTATCTTCTTTGGCTACTTCGTATCCAATTTTCCCATATCGAAGCCAACAAAATACGAACTTTAAATTGATTCAGCAAAAGTGTGATGGGATTATTGGACTGCATCGAGGACATATAGATAATGCATTGTTATTGAATTGGATATACGTGTATATGTATAAAGATATATACTCAAGGCACAATTTGGAAGGTCAATTTGACAGTTATTCATTTTAAAATTCAATATTTGTTATACAGGGTGCGACATAAGAGATCACCCCATGATTTTTGGTGTAATTTTTCAGCATTTTTCAATGGGATAATTATTTACTAAATATGCCCCATCTCCATTCATCCTTTGTGTGTTGTTATTGGTTGCCAAATTCGAAAAGAGCTTGTAAAAAGTAAAAAAATAACAGTTATATAAAATATCAAAAATAATAATAATAATTTATAAAAACTTGAAAGGTGAAGAGTCGAATTTATATTGACAAGATAGGAACATCAAATCATATTTTTAAAATCTATTAATATGGATTAAAGGTTTAAAATATTAAAGGTAAATATATTTATATAAATAAAAACTTAAAGTATTAAAATAATAAAAAGTAAATAAATAGTATAAGCCATTAATGAGCTTAAGCAGATTCTAGTTTATATAGATGCAGTCAGCTTTCTATATAGTACATTAGTTAGAGTATATCAAAACTTCGGCTTGCTGCCACTTTTTGTGCATTCATAAAGAATTTTTATTTAGTTTGCACGCTGCGGTTGGAAACTCGTTTTCAAAAAATCGACAGCGAGAATAAAAAGAGTGAAAGACTATAGCAAGTTTATTTATGCTTTGCGTGTCTGCTGTGAATTAGTGCCAAATTTGATTATCTATGGCCACACATATAGACACAAACACATACACACACACACACACACACACACACACACACACATACACCCATACAGATACACGGAAACACGCCTAAATGTAAGTCACGATGATTTCGCTGACTGCCGACAGTCGTTGTCGTGGGAGTTGCTCGCCGCTGTTGTTCTTGTTGTTATCTATTTTCCTAACGCCCCTATTAAATTGATTACTTTAATCAATTCAAATATTTATGGCCTTATTTTTTAATTTTTCATGTGAGCAATTCAAACTCCATTAATGGAGAAAGAAATACAATTTGAAAATTACATTTTCACTTGCAATTTTCATTTAATAATTTCTGCCAAAACGTTTTGAACTTTGACTTTAAAACGGTGGCCTGCCTGGCGCACCTTGAATTGCGTGTAGCCATCGACGGCTACAGATTTTGATGCCGTAAGTAACATGCCAAAGAGTAATTAGTGAGCACAGCTCTCAGCTTGAGGTTGACCTTTTCCGGGGCGCAGCTCTAAACTAGTTCAAGGATTTGCCGAAACCAAAGATTTGTATCTGTTGAGAATCTAAATTTATTAAGCTGTATCTAGAAAGAACGTGCCTTAAAGCTAAAATATTCATTAAATACTTAAAGATAATGCACAGTGAAGCTTCTATAATGTGAAACTTTATCCGCAATACTTTTTGACTTTGAAATTAAGTTAAATTAATATTAAATAAATTATTATTGTAGTATGATTTGCTTTTCTTTTTCTGTTTAATTTTGATAGCAGAAAGTTTTACGTAGCGAGCTCGCACTGTACCTGTGCTGTACATGTACAAACTGCGCCTCGCCTTATTGATTAGTGGGCACATGAATGCAATGGAGTCTGTATAAGATGCTAAGAGTGTATAAGGACTCGTGCTCTCTCAATGAATTTGTCTGCTCTGTGTTTCTTTGTAATCGATTTCAATGGCTTGGCGGCAAGGAAGCGCATTATGGCTTCCCGGCATAGCGACTGCCAGGCAGCCGGCAGTCGACAGTCAGCCAGGCAGGCTGTGGGGCTGTTGGTCTCTCGGCTTCCAGGGCTCACAACAATGAATGGCGCGAACAATGTCTAAATCTTTATTAATTCGACTATTTTGTGAAGCTGTTCGCCGTTGCCAGATTCACGAGCGGCGGCGGCAGCGGCAGCGGCTGAGAAACTCCAGTGCTCAGTGGGCTGAAGAGACGACGACGCATCGTCTGTGGACCACTCAACAAATAAATTAATAGCCATCAATCAGTAAATCCGCCAAAGGACCTTTTGCTTTGAATGCAAAGGTTTCGTCTCTCAGCGCACATGTGTGTGAGTGGGTGTGTTTTTTAGCGTGTGTGTAACTGTGTGTGTGTGTGTGTGTCTGTGTGTACTTGTGGGGAACTCGTACAAAAGCGCGCTATAAACGCGCTCAATGAATGGCTAATATGCCGACTGCACGCGCTCAACAGCTTCTGCCTCATGCTGCTGCTGCTGCTGCTCTTGTTCCTGCTTTTACTCTCGTGATGTTGTAAAGAACTATATACTTTTACTGGGGTCAATATTCAGGTCTGTACGTGGCAGCAATTACAGTGCTGCATTGATACAGCTCAGCTCAGTATGTGCCGCAAATCCGATTAAGCTAGCTCAGCCTTAAATGAGCCTGAGAGGTGAGAGCTTTAGGCTGATAGAGAACTTTAATGCTTGATCCAAATGTGGCAAAAAAGGCTGAAAAAAGGTGAAGATAATATATACACATTCTTATATTTAATTTTTTTATTATTTGATTTATTTTGCTTATTATTTTATTATTTTTTTTTGCAATTATTTTCTTATTATTTGATTATTATTTTATTTTTATTTTTTGTAATATATTTTCCAATTATTTTTTTTGTTATTTTATTATTATTTAACAAATAATTATATTATTATTATTTAATAATTCATTTTATTATTTTTATTATTTTTTTATTGTAATTTACTTTCAAAATCTACATTTTTACGTAGAATTTTTATTTCTTTTACAGTCCTAAAAGTTGCTTTAAAGAGTCAACGCAAACTTTCAGCAGCATCTTTTTTGGCTTTGTCTTTTCAGTTTCGGTTTGAGGAATTGAGTTGATTTTTGCTGATCTCAGATGGATCAAGTGAATAGAATTTAAGAGTTAAGCGATTGCTGGCTAAGGGCGTTTTGACAGTTCAATTTCTTTAAGCGACAGCCCGGGGCCAAATGGCAAATGGCAAGCGGCAAACTGCACAACACAGGAACATCCAGAACAACAACAATAAAGGCAACAAGAACAACAATAACAACGACAACAAACAGCATCTCATAAATCATTTCGCGATGTCTATGTCGAGTATGATGACGACTGGCAATCGGGGCATCTGATTGACTACTGTCAGACGAGCGGACAGACAGAAAGAGAGAGAGAGAGACAGACGACAAACCTATAAACCTACAAACAGACAGACAAACAAACACATCCATAGAAGCTGTAAGCATAGACCATATATGCTATATCATATTCGTCTCTCTCTCTCGGTATCTGTGTCTGTGTGTGTGGGTGTCTGTTCTAGTACCACGTGCATTTATTGTAAACGAAAGAGACACTGATAGAAAGAGAGGGCCATAGAATTGATGTCGAGGGCTCAATAGATATGCTGCAGCATTCATATGCATGGTCGCTGTCGCCGTCGCCGTCGCCTTCGTTGTCACTGCCGGCGCTGACTGCGCAGCCAGCAGAGCGTAACAAATGAAATGTGACACATTATGCGACGAGGCGTATAACTGTCTTTCTCTATCTGTGTGCCAATGCAGCCCTATGTCCCTGTGTGTGTGGGCGTGTGTATTAAATCAAATCGAAATGACTTTCGTACTCTATCAATGTCGAAATTATGCAATAACTTCAATTGATTACGAGTGCGTGAGTAATTTAGTACAACCAAAACATATGACTGTGTGTGTGTATGTGTGAGTGTATATATCGGCAATCAGTGGCACCCTTGTGCGATACTGGGACCTACATGCGAGGACAGTAAAACGTTTAAAGTGTCATGTTGCGGCCTGTGACGCTTTGCTGCCTCGTTACGCGGCACTTGGCTGCCTTTTCTTACTTTATTATTATTTGCTGTTGCTGTTGTTGTTGTTGTTGTTGCTGTTACTGTTTGCTTTGACAACCCACTTACTTAGATAGACGGGGCACCTGTCCCGCTGTTGTCCTGGCTTCTGTAAGCAAATCGCACGCATCGACATGGCTGAGAGCAAAAACCCTTCAACTTGCCTTGGTCGACGCCTTGCCCTTCACACTGGCTCCTGCTGCTGATGTAGCTGCTGCTGCTGCTGGTTCCACTGCTGTTATCTGCCTGCTTAGCTGATGGCTCCTGGTATTTGCCTTGGCTCAGGTCCCGCATGTGTTCGCCATATCCAGTTAAAAGGATAATGGAGCACAACAATTTTTACACGCATATATTTTACAAATATTTGCATTTTTGCCTGGCTGCCTGTCAACTGAGCCAACAGGACACGGGCCCGGGATACCAAAAGGGGAGCGCTCGCTTTGGCTACGGCGCACATAACTCTGGTGTACCTTTTGCATTGCTTCTTTTTAAGACACATTTGCGTCGTACTTTTTGTTGTTGCCGCGGTCTTAGGCCTCAAAAGTCTCAACTGCACATAAAGGGATTGAGGACGAGTGTGTGCCTGTGTGCCTGTATGAGTGTGTGTGCGTGAGTGAGCGTGTGCGAGCAAAGGATTTACTATGTCCTCCGTTAAAGACTCTGCTTTGTAGCACATTCACTTACTAAGTGCGTGCTATGATCGAATTACGTGTCCTTTATGCGCCGCTCAAGCTGATCGCAGAGAGCAGATGTGGCAAACTATATACAAATGATGCATAGAATGAATCTATATTAGATGTTGATAAACATCTTTTGCATATGGAAATGCTGTAAATATATTTAAGTATTTTCAATTAAATTACTTCTTTTGTTTTAGATTAAATATTTTGTTTATTAAAATGCTAAAAGTCATCAAATTTATCAAATAAAACATACACTTAAACTAAGAAGCTATAATATCATATTTGTCTTTACTTGGGATTAGTTGTCATTCCTCCCAGAGACATGAAGAGCTCGAGGGCCTTCTTGCGCATGGCCTTGCCATTGTTATTGAACGGCAGCCTTTCGGTGAATCGGACTCCGCCGTGCAGCTGCTTATTGATGGCGGGCAAACGTTTGGCTACGTGATTCACAATTTCATCGTGGCTGATGTCCAAGCCAGGCACCTTCACCACCAAGGCGGCGCCCGCATACATGATTTCCTCAACGGGCACGCCCACAACGCAGACATCGCGCACCTGCGGCAGCTCTCTGATCACATTCTCGATTTCGGTGGGCCAGAAGTGAATGCCCTTATATTTGAGCACTTCCTTTATGCGATCCACTACATGCAGGAGGTTGTCGTCACTGAAGTAGCCCAAGTCGCCGGTGTGGATCCAGCCCTCCGAGTCTAAGATTTCGCTCGTGGCAGCGGGATTCTGATAGTAGCCATTCCACTTGATGGCGGAGCGCACATAGATCTCACCAATCTCATTGTGGCCCAAGCTGTTCTCATTCTCATCCACGATGCGTATGGTCATGCCGGGCATCGGCTTGCCAGCCGCTGACGCCTTCTGGACACCGGCATTGAGCGTAATCACTCCCAATTCAGTCATCGCGTAGGCTGAGTTGAACGTCGCATTTTTGCAGATCTCCCGAAAGCGTTTCAGCGTCGCATCCGAAGCAATGCTGCCGCCGTAGTTCACGTGAGTCAAGGAGGATAAGGTGCTCGATGTGGCAGCCGGGCAACTGGCCAAAGCTGCCATTTGGGATGGTGCCATGGTCACGTACGTAATTTTGTATTTCTGCACTAGATCCACAATGTTCTCCGGGGAAAAAGGTTTATTCGATAGGATGCGAGTGCTTCCATATACCACACTGAACATAAAGGCCCACAGGCCAGAAATCCAATCGAGGCCACTCTGAAGAAAGTAAATCGTTTCGCTGTTGACAAACCTAAAATTCGAAAATTTTTCATATATATCAGAAAGATCATATAGAAATATTTAAGGATATCTTTCTTTCTCTAAATATTCCCAGATTTACTTACAAGTTATCCTGCATGAGAACTTTATTTGATATGCACACAGCTTTCGGCATTCCTGTCGTTCCCGATGAGCACAGGATGACCACAGTTTGGTCGCCATCCGTTTTCAGGGGCTCTGGTCTATAATAATAGTCTCAGCTAAAAAAACGTATTATTTTTCATTCTTTATGTGCACTCACTGGTAGAACTTTTCCGTTTCTGTGGGCTCCAAGAGACTCTGTATTCTCGGCTTACCTTCGATGGGCTCGCTTACCGTATATACCTCAGGACTCCAGCCTTTAGTGGCCTCGACTATTTTATCATATTGCTCTTTGTCACAGAATATCAGCTTTGGCTTGGTAATCTCGTACATGTACTTGATTGTAACTAAACAGCAGCAGAATGCAATAAGGAATCAAGGATCAGCTTGCACAGTATAGACTTACCTTCATCCAATACCGGATTGATAGCGTGAAACGGTGTGCCATTCAGTAGACATGCCACGCCCAATGGCATTACATAAGTGGTATTTGCAGCTGCAATTCCAATGACGCTCGTGTGATCCAATCCGCGCTTCTTGAAGAATTGAGCTATGCGGATGGCCCAGGTGAGGGCCTTCTCAAATGTGACGACCACTCCATCAATATCCGATATCTGGCAAACGTTGCTTGGCCAGTTCTTCATGGTATTAAAAATGATTCGGCCCGCTGATGTTTTAGGGCTGTACGTTGATGGGCGGCATGAGGCACTCCATGTTTTATCTACGCTATTCCATTTGCTTTCCATTACACTCGAGTTGATCTGTCCCTGCAAATTCTGTTCGCTTCAAAGTCTCACGCGACTATGCAAAATTTTCATTCATATGTTCTATTTATATTACTAATTGGCCGTTGAATGCAAAGCCAAGAACCGTTATCGTTTATTATTATCTACTATCTATCAATTAAACTATATACTATGTATATAAACCAATTCCTTGTCAATAGAATACTTTTTGATTTTAAGAAATGCATGCAAGGTATGCACGATTCAAAATTAACTCTGATAAGAATAAGAATAATTGGATAATTGACATTTTTTTCTGATTTTCCAAGCTTCCGTTGTATATCCTGAGGCCATTGAAAATAGAAAATTTTGTGAATATATTGCAAGAATCAGACCCAATCAAATATATAAACTTGATCTCAGTCATATTCGCTTATTCGCCTATCCATCTGTCCGTCCATCTCTCCGTCTAAATATATATAAAAGAAACATCGAATCATTGGAGCTCTTCCCTAGGCTTAGGGTATCTTCTAGCCGGGAAGTCCCTACTATTGCTCTCTTATTTGTTTAAGTTTAAGTGCGCAATTAGCTATATATAATCTATCGCTATTCGCTGGGGGGAGCGAACAGCGTCATATATAGCTATTATTTTCTCTAAGTATCAGACCACAGTCGTCGACTAGACCTCGCACCGTACGGTTGTCTTATCGTAGAGTTCAGTTCACAGCTTATCAATTTTTCAAGCGCCTGTTTTCTTTTTTGTACACTCATTCTTCACCTTTCAATATACTCAGAAGCATAGAAGCAAAAAGTAAGTCAAATACACAGTTATGCCCACTGGGCATTATAGTCAAGGGGCGAATCGCTTTGCAATACTAAGCGATATCTCCACATATCTCCACATACTCTTGTTTTGCCGTAGAGCGTGCAATTAAAATCATCAGCAAAAATATAATAAAAATTAACGAAATGCGTGACGGAAACCTTCTACTATTCGTAGAGAACGCAACAATAGCAGAAAAATTCATCGCTGCTAAAGAACTCCATGGTATTTGCCAAATATCATGTGAATACCACAAAAACCTTAATCACTGCAAAGGCACAGTATATGCCCCATTCCTTAACAACGTCACAAAAGAAGAAATAATTAAAGAACTTAAGTCTCAAGGAGTAGTCGATGTATATAAATACACCAAACTCATTGATGGCAAAACCATCCCTTCTGGAGTAATACAGCTCACCTTCAATTTATATAACCTTCCACCAAAAATGCAAATATCATGGCATGTTGTGAAAGTTAAGCAATACATACCCAACCCAATGCGATGCAAAAATTGCCAAATTATAGGTCACACAGCAAAGTATTGTAAATCAGCAACAGTTTGCGACCCATGTGGACTACCAGTTCACCAACCAATTCAGTGCACTCGCACTTTCTGCGTGAACTGTAAGGGCGACCACGCAGCTAGCAGCAAAGACTGTCCCAAATTTAAAGAAGCACAAGAAGTTATTAAAATAAAGACCACAGATAAATGCACTATGTACGAAGCCAAAACAAAATATTACAAACAATACTCACAGATACCGACAAATATTAAAAAATCATTTTCAGAAATAGCCGCTAAACTAACACCGCAAAAAGAAGACGAGAAAAAAATTTTACCGTCCACTTCCAATAAAGAAAATAATTCTAAAGACAAAATAAAAACCAAAAGCACACTCGAAAAACCATTTGACTTCACAAGCACAAAATATACAAAAGAAACGCACGAACATAACACAAGCAAACCAAATAAACTAACACTCAACACAGCGAAACGCTCAAATCACAAAGACAAGACTAACTTAAGCGACTCAGAAACAGACACAAACATCACTTACGAAAGAAGTATATACAAAACGAACAACCAAAATTACTCAACGCTCTCTGATACGGATAGTATCATAGAAGACGTTGAGTTGTAATAAAACCTCTCAAAGCTCTCAAAGCTCGCTCTCTCTCTCACTCTTTGCGAAAGCCTTTAATGATCTACTGCACTAAAGCGCATCTTCGCTAATCTGAGAGGGAGAGCGAGCAAGAGAGAGATTATAAAACTAACATAAAAACCAACACAAAACGGATTAACACATAACATAACATAATGACTCTAAAAATATTACAATGGAACATAAATGGATATAAGCACAAATACCATAATCTCTCTCTATTAATAAAAAACGAAAACCCACACATAATAGCCCTACAAGAAACCCATATAACCGATCCCAGCTCAAAAATGCCCATACCAACCCAATTCTCGCTTTATCAGAAGAATGATACTAACCTGACAGCTCCTAAAGCCAATAGAGGAGCAGCTCTTCTAATATCAAAAAGTATACAACATAGAATAATAGATCACCGGTCAAACATCTTAGCAATATGTGCCGAAATACAAGCTAAATTACCATTTGTAATAATTAACATTTACCTTTCTCCCACGGACAAGTTCACAGAGCTAGACCTACACAACCTGATAGACAGTTTTAATAAGCCAGTTTTGTTGCTAGGAGACTTTAACGCCTGGCATTCTCTCTGGGGATCACCCTCAAACAATCCAAGAGGAAAAACTATTGCAAATTTTGTACAGAACAGTAATCTAATAGTTCTAAACAAAGGTGACCCCACACACTACTCCACTCATAACACTTTCACACACGTTGACCTAGCCTTCTGTTCACCACCACTTAACCTTAACGCCACCTGGGCTACATATGAAGATCTTTATGGAAGCGACCACTACCCAATATGCATACAAATCTTTCCCACAGCAAATACAAAATCATTTTATAAAACACATAGATATAAACTTCACTCAGCGAATTGGGAATTGTTCCAGAAGAATACAGACGCACTAACACAAAGACTTATTATAACACACAACACTAATCAAACAGCCGCCAAACTCCTTAAAATAGTCAAGGCATCTGCTAACAAATCAATACCCACATCTAATCCCAACAGAAAGAAAAATTATCACATATACTGGTGGAACCCAGAACTTGAAAAATTAAAAAAAGAAAAAATAAAATGTTTAAATAATTTAAGAAAACACTTAAGCACAGAAAACATGCTAATCTACAAAAAAGCGAACGCAAAGTTTAAATATACAGCAAAAATAGCCCAAAGAATTAGCTTTGCTAAATTCACAGAAGACATATGCCCCAGCACAACAACTAAAACACTCTGGGACAAAGTTCACAGGCTCTCTGGGATTCATAAAATCACACACATTCATTCAATACAAACAGAAACAGGAAACACATGCGATCCGGAAAAAATAACCGAAGCATTTTGCAAAGCCTGGTCAAATTATTCAAATGACTCAAATTTCTCACAAACCTTCATAAATAATAAACAACAGCACATAGCCCAAACATCCATCACATACACTCCAAAAAATAGAGCTAAAATCATCGAAAAACCCATAACACTTTTAGAATTGCAATCCTGCCTAGATACCCTTAAAGGATCCACTCCTGGACAGGACAATATCACTTATCAAATAATTAAAAAGCTCCCACCATCTGCAACAAACAAACTCTTAGAGCTCTATAATGTAATACTTGATACCAGCAATATCCCCCAACAATGGAAAATTGCAACAATAATACCAATAAACAAACCAAATAAACCAAAGCACTTACTTAACAGCTATCGCCCAATATCACTCCTCCCTTGTATTTCAAAAATCCTAGAAAAAATTATATCAAAAAGAATTATGTGGATGCTTAACCAAGAGAACCTCCTATCTCCTAACCAATATGCATACAAGCAAAACAGGTCGACCATGGACCCCCTACTCATAATAGATAACTTTATTTGCAACAACTTAGCCACAAAAAACCACATATCGGTGCTTTCAATCGATATGGAAAAAGCTTTTGACAGGGTGGGATCTCATTGTATCATACAGCAACTATATGATTGGAAATTTGGTCCAAAAATCGTCAATTACATTCGAAGCTACCTAAACAACCGTAAAATACGAGTTAAAGCAAATAACACCTTATCTAAGGAAATGGACTTAAAAAATGGCATCCCACAAGGTTCCCCACTTTCAGTCACCCTTTTTCTCATTGCTTTTAATAAACTAAATCACTTGATAAACCAAAATTCATTCTTCAAACACACTATGTACGCAGACGACCTCTGCCTCTTTTTCAATCCAAGCCCCGGCTACAACACCCAAATAAATAATTTATTTTCTAAAATTCACCACTGGTGCAATATTACAGGTACAAAAATATCAGCAGAAAAATCCACGCACCTTCATATATGTAGAAAACATAATTGCACTAACATAGAAATTACAATAAATAATGTAAACATACCAAAAACAAAACACCTCAAAATTTTAGGATTAACATTCGACAGTAAATACAATTGGAATGAGCATATCAAAGCTTTGAAAAACTCATTAAATAATAGATTAAATATAATTAAATGTTTAAGTAGCAATAAGTTAAAAAGCAATACATCATCCCTCATTAATATAACTAAATCAATAATACTCGCCAAGATTGATTACGGTCTTCTAATCTACGGCAAAACAAACAAAACAAATCTCGCAAAACTTTCCATTCCCTACCATTCCTCCATCAGACTCTCATTAGGCGCCTTCCGTACTACTCCAATAAAAAACATGCAGGCAGAAGCAGGACTCCCCGATCTAGTCACTAGATTCAAATGGAGCATTGGACGACATATTAAAAACATCACAAATACACGTGGTTCCTCTTTACAAAGCACACTCCTCAAGCAACTTAAACGAAAAAGAGCAATCAAAAAGCCATCCAGCCTAGAATTGATAATCAACGAAGCTGCAGCTCTTAACATATTCTTGTCATCAGAACGCAAATACAAAGAAAAATTGCCACCTTGGACAAGAAACAGTCACGCTATACTATTAGAGCTCTCAGAATTTAAAAAAGACAATACATCAGACGAAGTCTACAGAAAAAGTTTCGACAAAATCAGAAACGAATACAAGGCCTGGACTTTTCTCTACACGGACGCTTCTAAACTCAACCACATAACTGCATTTAGTGTTGTCACAGAAGACAATAAAATTTTAAAATCAGCAGTCACACCTTGGCACTCTTCTATTTATACAGCGGAAGCGGAAGCGATCCTCTGAGCGGTGGAATTCACTTTAAAACACACAAAAATTAAATATGTCATCTGCACAGACTCTGTCTCCACCTTACTAGCCATAAAAAACTCAAACACCTGTCAACCCACAATTGCAAAAATTCGGGACAAACTTAACTCAAACCAAAAAAGGATCAAACTACTCTGGACACCTGGACATGTTAAAATAAAAGGAAACGAGCTGGCAGACACAGCAGCTAAAATGGCCACACTTTCACCATTGCTACTACACAACATCAATAACAAACAAGTAAGAACGTTGCTGTCGGGCGCAACCGACAGCGAAATACTATTTCACGTCCCAGCAGCACACAGGGGCATCTATCACATTATATTTTTTAAAATTTAACCTTAAATCCCCACTTTCGCCGCTCAAATTAGCTGCAGACTAAAACTTTTCATTGGAGGTGGCCAGACAGTTTCAATTAGGATCGAACCCTTACCTTAGCAAACACACGCACCTAAATCGAGAGAGATGGCATCTCTCAAAATGAGAGAGGTGGCAACTCTGAACATGTGATTTAAGTAGCGAGCGTAGAGGTGTGGGCTCGAACCCCGGTGCGGTCATGTTGATATTTTTGTTATATTTTCCTTATTTAGTTATTTTGTATTAATAAAATATTCTTTTCAAACATATATATATAATTTAACAAATCAAAAGACAAGGTCAAAGGTCACAAAGTCATTATTTGGCGCGTTATTGGCTCAGAAGCTGCACATGTTTCAGTTTTGATTTGCCACGCCCCCAGTGGCCGTAGACAAATAATTTTTGGCATGTGCATAGAGTGGGCGTTCAGGAATATAACTGTAAAGTTTGGATGCTTACATTCGAAAAATGCGAAAATTACAGGGTATTTTCTGTATGTCACGCCCCTTTTGGGGCGTAACAATAATTTTTGGGGAATCGATAGAGGAGGCCTCCAGTAACTTAACATTCAATTTTGAAGCTTCTAGCACTAAAACTGTGGGAGATATAAGCTGATATTAGTTGCCACGCCCCCTGAAGGCGTAGATATATCCGCCATAGCTTTTCGATTGTGGGATGTTAACCCGAGTATATATACCAACTCTCAAGTCTCTAGCATCAATAGTGCTCAAAATATAACGAAACTAGTAAAATCACTATATCTTCAGATCCGATTTGCCACGCCCCTAGTAGGCGTGGCCGTAAAATTTTTTGGGCGATCCTTATAGAATCGTAACAGTAACACACGTGCCAAATTTGGGCGTTCTAGCTTTAAAACTGTAGAAGATACAGTTTGACCCGATTTGCCACGCCCCCAATGGGCGTAGATATATCCGCCATAGCTTTTTGATTTTGGGATGTCGACATGAGTGTTCAGTTAAAATCTCAACTCTCTAGCTCTTCTAGAAGTAGTGTTTCTGAGATACAGGAAAATGCATTTTCCGATTTGCCACGCCCCTAGTGGGCGTATCGGGAAAATCTTGACACTTTATCAGACGAGGGTATACACGAGTATATATTTCAAATTTCAAGTCTCTAGCTTCAATAGCGTGGAAATGGTTTGCGTTCATACGGACAGACGGACAGACGGACAGACGGACAGACGGACAGACGGACAGACGGACGGACAGCATGACGGACATTGCACAAAACCAATATACTAGTTCACTACGTGAAATAGTATAAAAAGATATCAACAAATTGATAAACGTTACAACCAAAGAAACACTCAAAACAATCTGGAACGACTACTCACACTTCTACAAAACGATCAACCCTGCAAGAGAACCTACACATTTTCCAACTAAAACAGATAGGAAACACGTAATAAAATACACAAGATTCAGACTAGGACACACAAAACTAACTCATGAACACATTTTCACCAAGGCACCTGCTCCTATGTGCTCATTTTGCAATAGCAACACCTTGACAACAAAACACCTACAACTGGAATGCCAACATGTAACGAATATCTGCAAATCCCTTAATTCTCCCACACTCAATACCCTTATCCTAAAACCCAATAAAGCAAATATAGAAAATTTTATAAAAATAATCAACAAACTAAACATAGATCTATAATGTATATAATGATCTATAATGCTAATAACGCCTGAAGGCCTTTGTCGCTCTGGCTTAAAACAAATTGTTATTTAGAATTAATTCTTGGTAACAATAAAATAAATAAATAAATAAAATCAGACCAATTGTAGGGGATAATCAGAGCAAGTCTAGTGATTAGATGGACGTGCGTGAGTGAGAACGAGATAGTCCTATTCTTTAACTTTTATGTTTTGAAATTCCTATATATTTGGAAAACTTTTAGTCCTGTTCTACTTGAATAGTAAAGATTGTCCATCTGATCCTTCATTTTCAGATGTTTTGACTGTCAATATGTTCATGCTTGCTTTGAGAAAGTAGGATTGCTTTATTATTGAGCTGGATATTCTAGGATTTAAAAATCATATTCTGCTCTATTGTTGTAAACATTTTAGAATACATATTCTGCCATTCATTCCTAATAACTATATTCCTACCTTCAAGATTCTATCCTGACCCACCACAACAAACTTAGTTATAGTTATATCATTCATTTCTATAAATTTTACACGTTTAACGTCTGGTCATACGATTTCTAATCAATTGGGTAGCCTATAAATTATATTAATTTTTAGCAACGTTATTTCGCCTTTATTGAATCCAAACAGCCGATATTTACCCGTGTTTACTCTTATCTGATAAAGTCTTATGCTTGCTCAGATACGCCCACGGTGGCCAAGGCAAATCGTGTTTTATTTTTAATAGTTTTTAGACTCATTAGATATGAAAATTGAAATATTAACTAGAGTGTACCCCAGCTGATAATAGAATTATTCAGATGAATGAATCAGAATAATTATCTCGTCCACAGTGAGTTATGATTCTACCAAAAAAATAATATTTTGTTCAAGTTTTTATGAATGAATATTTTATTTTTATTCAACATACGATGTTTGAAACTCAACTTAAATTTAGATTAAATCGGGTGAGTGCTCCATTCCATGGGCACAGTGCGAATGTATAGATTCCTTAGCTTAGTAACATAAGTTTTTGCAACTGAATTAAAACTGATTGTTTCTTATTTATGTTTAGTTTCCTTTCCCATCAAGCGACTTGTATAGCTCGCGCGCCGCGATTCGAATAATCTTTCCATTGTTGTTCATGGGCAGTCTATCGGTGAATCGAACGCCCGCATGCAAGTGCTTATTTATAGCGGTAAAACGTTTGGCTACATGATTCTTAATTTCTTCAGGAGTGATGCTGAAGCTTGGATTTTTCACCACCAATGCCGCTGCCACATCTCCAAGAACATCATGAGGAATGCCCACCACGCAGACGTCGCGCACCTGGGGCAACTCTTTTATCACATTCTCGATTTCAGCGGGCCAGTAGTGAATGCCCTGGTATTTCAGCATTGCCTTCTTGCGATCAACTACATGTAGCAAGTTGTCCTCGCTGAAGAAACCCAGATCGCCGGTATGAATCCAGCCATTAGAGTCCAGTATTTCGTTTGTGGCAACGGGATTGCCATAGTAGCCATTCCAGTGCATGCCGGTGTGCACATAGATCTCACCAACCTCATTGTGACCCAAGTTTTTCCCATCATCATCCACGATCCTTATGGTCATGCCAGCCATCGGCTTACCAGTTGTTGTCGCATTCTGAACACCCACATTCAAAGCAATCACTCCCGTCTCAGTCATCGCGTAAGCCGAAGTTATTATTGCATTCTTACATAATTCCTGCATGCGTTTCAGAGTTGCATCGGATGCGATACTGCCACCGTAGTTCACGTTACGCAACGAAGACAGAGCGTCGGGATTGGCGGCTGGGCTACTGCCTAGAACGGCCATTTGAACAGGCGCCATGGTTATGTAAGTAATCTTGTACTTCTGAACTAGCTGCACAATGTTCTCCGGGGAAAAAGGCTTATTGGATATGATGCGAGTGCTTCCGAATACCACGCTGAACATGAAAGCCCACAGACCAGATATCCAGTCGAGGCCACTCTGAATGTAGAAAATCGTTTCACTGTTGACAAGCCTGGAAAATATAAATAGTCAAATAAATTACAATATTTGGTTGTTATAGTTGTTAAGTTCAATTATCTGTATATACTTACATATTATCCTGCATAAATACATTATTGGATATGCACACGGCCTTCGGAAATCCTGTCGTTCCGGATGAGCACAGAATGGCCACAGTTTGATTGCCATCAGTTTTCAGGGGTTCTGGACTGTAAATAAAATAATCTTAGTCTATAATTTTTTTTAAGATTGTTGATTGCACTTACTGGTAGGAGTTTTCTGTTGTCGTGGGCTCCAGTAGACTCTGTATGCTGGGCTTACCTTCCATGGGCTCACTTATCGTATATACCTCAGGACTCCAACCCTTTGTAGCTTCCACAATTTTATCGTATTGGTCTTTATCACAGAATATCAACTGTGGCTTTGTTATCTCGAACATGAATTTGACGGTTTCTGCACAGCAACATAATTTAATTAGAAATCAAGGATTAAAGTCCGCAGAATGAACATACCTTCTTCAAACATTGCACTAACAGCGTGGAACGGTGTGCCATTCAGTAGACATGCCACGCCCAATGGC
This sequence comes from Drosophila repleta, assembly GCA_018903745.1. NCBI lineage: Eukaryota > Metazoa > Arthropoda > Insecta > Diptera > Drosophilidae > Drosophila > Drosophila repleta. The sequence goes on from JAEIGN010000396.1 coordinate 8,825,998, forward strand.
ATTACGTAAGTTGTATTTGCAGCTGCAATTCCAATGACGTTCGTGTGGTCAAATCCGCGCTTCTTGAAGAACTGCGCAATGCGGATGGCCCAGCTGAGGGCCAATTCACATGTTACGGTGACTCCGTCTATCTCGGATATCTTCGAAATAGTTGCTGATGAGAACTTGATCTTGTTTAAGGAAAGGTCCTTGGTATGCTCACCTGTATCACTTTCTTCGGCCAGTTCTTCATAGTATTGAATATGATTCGCCCCGCAGATGTGTTGGAGCTGTACATGGAACTGCGAGTAGATCCACTCCAAGTTTTGTCCACGCTATTCCAATTGCTTTGCATTGTTGTGACTGTGACTTGTATGCACTCCAAACTTTCGTAGGCGACTGTGCAAAACTTTCCCAAGCTCTCTTTATATCAAAAAATGACAGGTGAACGAAATTCCAAAAACCTTATCTAATATTTTAATTATCAATTAAAATATATACTATGTAACAGAAACCCTTTTCAATAGAATACTCTCTTTTTACTTAAAAGGCGAACGAGGTATGCATAATTGCTCGGACTTTATTATACTATTTCACGTAGTGAACTAGTATATTGGGTTTGTGCAATGTCCGTCATGCTGTCCGTCCGTCTGTCCGTCTGTCCGTCTGTCCGTCTGTCCGTCTGTCCGTCTGTCCGTCTGTCCGTCTGTCCGTATGAACGCAAACCATTTCCACGCTATTGAAGCTAGAGACTTGAAATTTGAAATATATACTCGTGTATACCCTCGTCTGATAAAGTGTCAAGATTTTCCCGATACGCCCACTAGGGGCGTGGCAAATCGGAAAATGCATTTTCCTGTATCTCAGAAACACTACTTCTAGAAGAGCTAGAGAGTTGAGATTTTAACTGAACACTCATGTCGACATCCCAAAATCAAAAAGCTATGGCGGATATATCTACGCCCATTGGGGGCGTGGCAAATCGGGTCAAACTGTATCTTCTACAGTTTTAAAGCTAGAACGCCCAAATTTGGCACGTGTGTTACTGTTACGATTCTATAAGGATCGCCCAAAAAGTTTTACGGCCACGCCTACTAGGGGCGTGGCAAATCGGATCTGAAGATATAGTGATTTTACTAGTTTCGTTATATTTTGAGCACTATTGATGCTAGAGACTTGAGAGTTGGTATATATACTCGGGTTAACATCCCACAATCGAAAAGCTATGGCGGATATATCTACGCCTTCAGGGGGCGTGGCAACTAATATCAGCTTATATCTCCCACAGTTTTAGTGCTAGAAGCTTCAAAATTGAATGTTAAGTTACTGGAGGCCTCCTCTATCGATTCCCCAAAAATTATTGTTACGCCCCAAAAGGGGCGTGACATACAGAAAAATACCCTGTAATTTTCGCATTTTTCGAATGTAAGCATCCAAACTTTACAGTTATATTCCTGAACGCCCACTCTATGCACATGCCAAAAATTATTTGTCTACGGCCACTGGGGGCGTGGCAAATCAAAACTGAAACATGTGCAGCTTCTGAGCCAATAACGCGCCAAATAATGACTTTGTGACCTTTGACCTTGTCTTTTGATTTGTTAAATTATATATATATGTTTGAAAAGAATATTTTATTAATACAAAATAACTAAATAAGGAAAATATAACAAAAATATCAACATGACCGCACCGGGGTTCGAGCCCACACCTCTACGCTCGCTACTTAAATCACATGTTCAGAGTTGCCACCTCTCTCATTTTGAGAGATGCCATCTCTCTCGATTTAGGTGCGTGTGTTTGCTAAGGTAAGGGTTCGATCCTAATTGAAACTGTCTGGCCACCTCCAATGAAAAGTTTTAGTCTGCAGCTAATTTGAGCGGCGAAAGTGGGGATTTAAGGTTAAATTTTAAAAAATATAATGTGATAGATGCCCCTGTGTGCTGCTGGGACGTGAAATAGTATTTCGCTGTCGGTTGCGCCCGACAGCAACGTTCTTACTTGTTTTTTATTTAATTTCATGGGATTTTAATATACCTAGTGTTGAGGAGAAATACATATTTGTAGATGGGAATAAATGCATAATAGAGTAATTTGATATATTTGTGTTCCTTTAGAATATAACTGCTTAATTATTTTTTCTGACTAGGAGGTATTACGAATCCCATACAGTTGATTTATGCATTTACTCTTTAATCTATGGATACTATAGACAAAGGCACACGCGTCTGCTTTTATATCACGTCATATAATAGATCAAAGAAAGTAAAAATGATCCAGTTGGGATTCGTCGACTAGGAGATGCCCTGAAGTCAATCATTTAACTGTAGGCCGTATGGCTACAACGGAATTGACAGAAGGACGGATTGACAGAAGGAAGAAAGGACGGACAGACGAATGGACAGGCGAACACGACTATATAAATTTAAGATAATTCTCCATCTATAGGCAACATGTATTGTTATAAAGTAGCTATACCCTATTACACGTTATTTCGTTGGGTTCTGGGGATAATTAGTCAAGCCATTGTTAGCCTTATCAAATATATATATATATATATATATATATATATATATATATATATATATATATATATATATATATATATATATATATATATATATATATATATATATATATATAAATGTATATATATTCATTCTTCAAGATTCGATCTTGACCCTCCACAATTTAGTCAATATTCAGGGTATAAGTTTTGAGCAACCTTCGTTCATATTTTATGGCTATGGAATTCAGACACCTGCTCGTGCTTACGCCAATCTGATAAAGAGTTAAGATTGCGGATTATTATGAAGAGCCATTAGTTACTCTCGGGTGTATATCCCCGACTGATAATACAAATATTTGGATGAAAGAATCGGAATAATTATTTCTTCCACAGTCGAACACTTCGCTGGGGATTTTGAGGTCTAATCTCCTTGCCGGATAATCCAAAAGCTACTAGTAATATCTAGTCTAGCCAGTTATGACTAATAAAATCCTCTAGCAATAGAAAGCATTTGATTTTGGTTGATTTCTTCTTAGGTAATACTTTGATTTTATTGAACATACGACATTTGATATATAACTTAAATTCCCTTTAAGCCATGTGATTGTTCGCCATAAAATTGCATGAAATTGAAGTAAAGCTAAGCCATTCGCACATTGCAAATTTATAGATTCCTTATCTTAGTAACAGATGTTTTGCAACTGAATTAAAACTGATTATTTATTATTTATGTTTAGTTTCCTCTAAGTGTTTTGCCATCAAGCGACTTGTATATCTCGCGCGCCTCAATTCGAATAATCTTGCCGTTGTTGTTGATGGGAAGCCTATCGGTGAATAGAACACCCGCATGCAGATGCTTATGTTTGGCAACAAATCGATTAGCAACATGATTCTTAATTTCTTCTGCAGTGATATTGGAGCTTGGATTTTTCACCACCAAAGCGGCTGCTACATCGCCTAGCACATCATCGGCTATGCCCACCACGCAGACGTCTCGAACCTGGGGCAACTCTTTTATCACATTCTCGATTTCAGCGGGCCAGTAGTGAATGCCCTGGTATTTCAGCATTGCCTTCTTGCGATCAACTACATGCAGCAAGTTGTCCTCGCTGAAGTAGCCCAAGTCGCCGGTATGGATCCAGCCATTAAGGTCCAAAAATTGGCTCGTGGCAACGGGATTGCCATAGTATCCGTTCCAGTGCATGCCAGTACGGACAAGGATCTCACCAACCTCATTGTGACCCAGGTTTCTTTCATCATCATCTACGATCCTTATTGTCATGCCAGCCATCGGCTTACCAGTTGTTGTCGCATTCTGCACACCCACATTCAGTGTAATCACTCCAACCTCAGTCATCGCGTAAGCTGAGGTAATCATCGCGTTCTTGCACAGTTCCTGCATGCGTTTCAGCGTCGCTTCGGAAGCGATGCTACCACCGTAGTTCACGTTACGCAATGAGGCTAAAGCGAAGGGCTTGGCAGCTGGGCTACTGCCTAGAACGGCCATTTGAACAGGTGCCATGGTTATGTAAGTAATCTTGTACTTCTGAACTAGCTGCACAATGTTCTCCGGGGAAAAAGGCTTATTGGATATGATGCGAGTGCTTCCGAATACCACGCTGAACATGAAAGCCCACAGACCAGAAATCCAGTCGAGGCCACTCTGAATGTAGAAAATCGTGTCACTGTTCACAAGCCTTTAAAATGAAATGGTTAAATAAATTAATATTCATGTCATAGATATCTGTGCCAAATAATTAACATAGTTTTGAATTAAGTGCTTAATTAGAGTGCATAGAATCCTTTGAATCAACTTACAAGTTATCCTGCATAAACACACAATTCGATATGCACACGGCCTTTGGCAGTCCAGTTGTTCCGGATGAACAGAGAATGACCACAGTTTGATCGCCGCCAGTTTTCAGTGGTTCTGGTCTGTGAATCAAATAATCTTAGTAACCTAATCAATAAATATATGGACTCCGATTTGGCACTCACTGATAAAACTTTTCCGTTGTCGTGGGCTCCAGTAGACTCTGTATGCTGGGCTTACCATCGATGGGTTCGCTGATCGTATATACCTCAGGACTCCAATCCTTTGTGGCTTCCACAATTTTATCGTATTGGTCTTTGTCACAGAATATCAGCTTTGGCTTTGTTATCCCGAACATGAATTTGATAGTTTCTGCACAGCAACAGAATTGTATAATGAAGCAGGCATAAAAGGACAAAGAGTATCCTTACCTTCTTCAAACATCGGACTGATAGCGTGAAATGGCGTAGCATTAAACAGACATGCCACGCCCAATGGCATTACATAAGTCGTATTTGCAGCTGCAATTCCAACGACGCTCGTGTGGTCCAATCCGCGCTTCTTGAAGAACTGAGCTATGCGAATGGCCCAGGTGAGGGCCATTTCACTTGTTACGGTTACTCCATCAATATCGGATATCTTTGAAAAAGTTTTGTTTAGGAATATGATCCTGTATTAGCAAAGGTCCTTGGTATGCCCACCTGTAGCACATTTTTGGGCCAATTACTCATAGTATTGAAGATGATACGACCCGCGGATGTGTCATAGTTATACATGGAGCTGCGAGGAGCTCCGCTCCATGTTTTGTCCACGCTATTCCAATTGCTTTGCATTGCTGCTGCTGGGTTGATAAGGAACTGTGACTTGTATTCGCTACTAAGTTTTAAAAGCTACTAAACGAAACTTTCATTCACTACCTAACTTTATACATATTAGCTGCTTAAAGGCAAGAGCTTTATTATTTATTACCCACTTCGCTGTCAATAATCCTTATCAAAAAGAAATTATTGCATACTATTTCAATCATTCCGTATTCCATGGTCAAGACATTTTCGATTAGCTTAGAAGGTGGACATATAATATGTAAAATTGGAGTTTAGAAAACAGCTTTTTTTGGACTGGCAGATTACTCATTCCTGGAACGACGTAAGGCTGTTCATGATTAATACAAATATATTTAACGTGTTGGTTTTGGTAATATGTTAAATTTATTATAATTATCTGAAGTGTCAAAAATGTTGATTAAGAGAACATTGAACTCATAAATGGTAAGTTTAATAAGAATGTTTTTAGTTTTGCTTAGTTTGCTTTGGTTGTTATTCCGCCAAGAGACATAAAGAGCTCGCGGGCCGCCTTTCGCATGGCCTTTCCATTGTTATTGAAAGGCAGCCTTTCGGTGAATCGCACTCCGCCGTGCAGCTGCTTATTGATAGTGGGCAGACGCTTGGCTACATGATTCACGATTTCATCGTGGCTGATTTCGGAGCCTGGAGTCTTGATCACTAATGCCCCAGCTGCATCTCCAAGCAGTTCATCGGCAATGCCCACAACGCAGACTTCGCGCACCTGTGGCAATTCCCTTATCACATTCTCGATTTCAGCGGGCCAGTAGTGAATGCCCTTATACTTGAGAACTTCCTTCTTGCGATCAACTATATACAGCAAGTTGTCGTCACTTATGTAGCCCAAGTCCCCGGTATGGATCCAGCCCTGAAAGTCCAGTATTTGACGAGTTGCGACGGGATTTCCATAGTAGCCATTCCACTTCATGCCAGTGTGCACCAGGATCTCACCGACCTCATTGTGGCCTAAGTTCGTTTCATTCTCATCAACTATTCGTAAAGTGATTCCGGGCACCGGGCTACCAGCTGACGCTGCATTTTGAATTCCGAAGTTCAATGTGATTATTCCAACCTCAGTCATTGCGTAGGCTGAGTTGAACGTTGCATTCTTGCACAATGTCTTCATGCGTTCCAGCGTCGCATTGGAAGCTATACTACCACCGTAGTTCACGTTACGCAACGAGGATAAAGCGAAGGGCTTAGCAGCGAGGCTATTAGCTAGGACGGCCAGCTGCACAGGAGCCAGCGTTATATAAGTTATCTTGTATTTCTGCACTAGCTCTACAATATTCTCGGGGGAAAACGGCTTATTGGATATGATGCGAGTACTTCCGAATACCACGCTGAACATGAAAGCCCACAGACCAGAAATCCAATCGAGGCCACTCTGAAGAAAGAAAATCGTTTCGCTGTTGACAAGCCTGGAAAATATATATATTCCTGATTAATAAGAACATCAACTAATTCTGAAAACATACTCTGATTTAAAGTATATTACATTTTGCTTCCTTAACTTACATATTATCCTGCATAAACACATTATTTGATATGCACACAGCTTTCGGCATTCCCGTCGTTCCGGATGAGCAGAGAATGACCACAGTTTGATCGCCTCCCGTTTTTAGGGGCTCTGGTCTTTAAAAACAATATTCTCATGTTAATCTATTTACTATTTTTCATTTTTGGTGCGTACTCACTGATAAAACTTTTCTGTTGTCGTGGGCTCCAGTAGACTCTGTATGCTGGGCTTTCCTTCGATGGGCTCGCTTATTGTATATATTTCTGGACTCCAACCCTTGGTAGCCGCGACAATTTTCGTATATTCCTTTTTGTCACAGAATATCAGCTTTGGTTTGGTTATCTCGAACATGAATTTAATAGTATCTACACAGCAACAGAACTCGATTATCAGGGATTAAAGTACACGGAATAGACATACCTTCGTCCAGTACCGGACTGATAGCGTGAAACGGTGTGCCGTTCAGTAGACATGCCACTCCCAATGGCATTACATAAGTCGTATTTGCAGCTGCAATTCCAATGACGCTCGTGTGGTTCAATCCGCGCTTCTTGAAGAATTGAGCAATGCGAATGGCCCAGGTGAGAGCCTCTTCACTTGTTACGGTCACTCCATCAATATCGGATATCTGTGAAAGAGTTATTTATAAGAAAATGATCCTGTATTAGCAAAGGTCCTTTCTTTGCCCACCTGTAGCACATTTTTTGGCCAATTGCTCATAGTATTGAAGATGATTCGACCCGCGGAGGTGTCATAGTTGTACATGGATATGCGAGGGGGGGTACTCCATGTTTTGTCGAAGGTATTCCATTTGCATTCCATTGTCGTCCAGTTGATCTGTTCCTGGGAATTCTGCTCGCTCCGAGGTGTCTTCAGCAACTATGCAGTACTTTGATTTATTACCCGTCATTTTATTACTTATTAAATGGCACGAGCTTTATCATATACAAACCACTTAACTTTCAATTTTGCTTATCAATATTGGTTAATACTACACAAGTACTATTCAAGGCCATGAGAACAGAATACTCAGCACATTTTTCGAGAAGATTATAGGGTAGCAACGATGCTAGGTATTTGTGCCTATGGAGTTTTGTCAAATTGAATTTTTAATTAATTTTAAATTAAATTTAATTCCTTTCTCAAAGTGGTGGGTAAAGGAAGTTTCATACACGCAATTCATTCCACTATGCAGAAGTGAAAAGAATTAGATTTAGTACTTTTGTTGAGTTGATTAATCAAAACTCTATAATTTTTTTTGGTGTTTGTACTATATTGTGTTTATTACAAATATCTGAATTAAAGAACATTAAAATCATAAATTTCTTAGAAGTAAAAAACAAGTGGGGAATAAAATTAAACTTTAATATTTTTCAGTTTTATTCAGTTTGCTTTGGTTGTTATTCCACCAAGAGACATAAAGAGCTCGCGGGCCGCCTTTCGCATGGCCTTTCCATTGTTATTGAAGGGCAGCCTTTCGGCGAATCGGACTCCGCCGTGCAACTGCTTATTGATGGTGGGCAGACGCTTGGCTACATGATTCACAATTTCATCGTGGCTGATTTCGGAGCCTGGAGTCTTGATCACTAATGCCCCAGCTGCATCTCCAAGCAGTTCATCGGCTATGCCCACAACGCAGACTTCGCGCACCTGTGGCAATTCCCTTATCACATTCTCGATTTCAGCGGGCCAGTAGTGAATGCCCTTATACTTGAGAACTTCCTTTTTTCTGTCAACTATATACAGTAAGTTGTCTTCACCGAAGTAGCCTAAGTCCCCGGTATGGATCCAGCCCTGAGAGTCCAATATTTCGCTAGTGGCAGCGGGATTTCCATAGTAACCATTCCAGTACATGCCAGTGTGCACCAGGATCTCTCCAATCTCTTTGTGAGCCAAGTTTTTTCCGTCCTCATCCACTATACGTATGGTCATGCCGGGCATCGGTTTGCCAGCGGCAGCCGCATTCTGGACGCCGACGTTGAGCGTAATCACTCCCGCCTCGGTCATCGCGTAAGCCGAGTTGAACGTCGCATTCTTGCACAGTTCCTTCATTCTTGTTAACGTCGCATCAGAAGCGATGCTTCCACCGTAGTTCACGTTACGCAACGAAGACAGAGCATCGGGATTGGCAGCGGGGCTTGTGGCTATGACAGCCAGCTGAACAGGTGCCAGCGTCATATAAGTTATCTTGTATTTATGCACTAGCTCTACGATGTACTCTGGGGAAAAAGGCTTATTCGATATGATGCGAGTGCTTCCGTACACCACGCTGAACATGAAGGCCCACAGACCAGAAATCCAATCCAGACCACTTTGAAGAAAGTAAATCGTGTCGCTGTTGACTAATCTGAAATTTTAAGGTGTTGGATATCAGAGGGAAGAGTTGAATCTCTATTACTATCATTTTGAATTATAGTTGAATATATTTTGTACTCTGTTTTTTACCAATTACTTATCATATTTCCAGATAAACTTACAAGTTATCCTGCATAAACACATTATTCGATATGCACACGGCCTTCGGCATTCCCGTAGTTCCAGACGAACACAGAATGGCCGCAGTTTGATCGCCCCCATCTTTTAGGGGTTCCGGACTATAAACAAAATAATCACAGTTATGTCAATTTATTAACTATTTCTGATTCTTGATTGTCACTCACTGGTAGAACTTTTCCGTTTCGGTGGGCTCCAATAGACTTTGTATGCTAGGTTTATCTTCGATGGGTTCGCTTATCGTATATACCTCGGGAGTCCAGCCCTTGGTGGCGTCGACAATTTTATCATAGTGTTCTTTGTCACAGAATATCAGCTTCGGCTTGGTTAGCTCGAACATGAACTTAACAGTTTCTATACATAAACAAATTTTGGTTTGAAATACAGCATTAAAAAGAGCATAATTGTCGTACCTCGGTCCAATATCGGATTGATGGAATGAAATGGTGTTGCATTCAGAAGGCAGGCTACGCCCAATGGCATTACATAAGTGGTATTTGCAGCTGCAATTCCAATGACGTTCGTGTGGTCAAATCCGCGCTTCTTGAAGAACTGGGCTATGCGGATAGCCCAGGTGAGAGCCTCTTCACTTGTTACGGTCACTCCATCAATATCGGATATCTGTGAAATATTTCACAGGAATGTGGTCCTGTTTCGGTCAAGGACTTCTGGATGCTCACCTGGATTACATTCTTTGGCCAATTCTTCATAGTATTGAAAATGATTCGGCCCGCAGATGTATCAGAGTTGTAAATGGAAGTGCGCCGCGAGGCACTCCATGTTTTGTCGACGCTATTCCATTTGCTCTCCATTGCTATTGAGGTGACTGCACGCGTTCAAGTGTCGCAAGCGACTAAGCAAAACTTTGATTTATTTTAATCTTTATATTAGTTATATTTAGGCAAATGCCAATACGCTTTATCTTTTATTATTGGACAAGTTTTTAATGTGACTTATCAGTTCGAGTATCTTTTTGGCCAAGGCCAATCGTAATTGAATTCTGCGTAGTGCTATGAATAGCGTATATGGTGGGCCATATATATTGAATAGGTTTATTATCTGATCTATTATTTTCCAATTTATATAGTATTTAATATTAATTACTATAATTAAAAATTACACTTGGAATTTTTTGTTTAAAATTAAGCTTATGGCAGTTTTGGATCTAAATATATGCCCGACAGCGCTACACCGTAGACTATCTTTAGTTACTAAATATATCATTTTAATCTCAATGTAATGATAACATAAGTAGCTGATTGTCCAAGAGATAGATAGATAGATTGCAAATAAATATAAAGCCCGTTAAAAAAAAGATAAATAAAAAAAATTAAAATAAAATTTTTACTATACAATAAAGTTTAGGTATTTCTTAATTGATTTATTAGGCTTTACTTATTTTTTCCTATTTCACTTAAAATCTGCCCAAAGGTATGCAATGTTTTAATAGTTTTCCATGAGTTAGCAGCAATTAAACTTTGAAAATTATTTAGTATACTTACTAATGTTGTGGTAAATAATAAACTAATTTGTTTCCTTTTTTGTTACATTTAAAATTTTTTTTGCATTTCTTTAAAAAAGTTTCCGCATATCTTTAAAGGCATCTTATTCTAGTTTTGAATTAGACAAATTTTTATTTAATTTAAAAAAATTTTATTTATATTTTTTATACATTTTATGAATGCCAGATTTGGATGGAACTTAGACCTTAATTCTTAGAAAATTGTTGTCAGCTATTAGCTGTTAGTTTTGTAAGTTATCCCCAATCATCGCACTGATTGTCAGCTGTCGGCAAAGCCTTTTTGCCCAAATTGTAAGAATTTGCATAGTCTACGACTTGGTTTTCTTCGGAATCTTCTACTCAAACTCTTTGGACTCTGACAATAATTTGCATGCATAAATTATGGCATTCGAATGGCTTAAATTGTAAAGTCATTCATTTGATTTTATTATTATTGTGAAAATTGGCTCAAATGGCAATAGTAATTTATTTTATTTACACTTGGCAGCGTCCCCAGGCCTAAATGAGTAAAAAGTAATAAAAAATTATGAAATGTCATTTCAATTGGCAGCGAATTTTTTGTTTTTTGCTTTTTACAATCATTTTTATTACACAGTGAATAAATGCAAATTTCGAAAACATTATGTAGAGCAGTAAAGTCCTGGTGTTAATATACATTAATTTATTCGCTTATATATGTATTGATACAGTGCGTAACATATTGAAATGGACTGCAGAATTTGCTAAATATACAAATTTATTTTTATTTAAATTTTGAATATTTTTTTTTGCATCTGCTCTCAACTTGACAATAATTTATGCGAGTCTCTGAGTGAAACTATTTCAGCATTAGATATATTTGGATGGCACGCATTGTGCGTGCAAGAGCAGCTGTGCACTCGTACGTAGCTGCAGTTTTTTGCAATTATTAATATATATTGCGCATACGCCGTGTGTGACGACTTTAATTAGCTTTACACACCTTCGCAGCGCTCGGGCTACCTCTCCGCAGCTAAGGTCAACGTGCACACTTATTAGTAGTTTGTGTGTGTGTGTGTGTGCACAGTGTAGATATGGGTCAAGCAGGGCTAGCTCTGCGCTTTGCGTACTCGTACTTGGATAAAAAATGATGTGTGCGTGCGCCAGTTGAACGGCACGGCTGAAGTGGCAGTGGGACCAGGTCAGGCTTTAAAGCTGCTGCAGGAGTGTGTGTGTGCTGCGGCCTTTGTAGTTGCTGTTGCTGCTGTTTTATGTGTGGCATACTGTCGACGTCGCCGTTGACGTCAAGCCGCACTCATCCTGGCAAAGCAGAGCAGAAGGCGAAAAAAAAGAACTGAACTCAACTAAAATGTTGGCCTAGCGACTGCGTGCGAGGCAAGTGGCGCCAGTTTGTATTGTCATCCTTTTGCCCGTTCGCTTTTTGTCTTCGCTTGGCGCTTTGCTTTGCCATTTTTTGTTGCTGGAGCCGGAGCCGGAGCCGGAGCCGGAGCCAGCGCCTGAGTCTGAGCCTGAGCCTGCCATGTATCTTTCTCTCTGTCGCTGTACCTAGCGCTGTCTGTCCCACTGTCCCTCAGTCTCTGCGTCTGAGTGTCCTTGTGTCTGTGTGCGCCGGAGCGCTTTTTCTTTTTCTATTATTGTCTCACTTACAAGTGTACCCGATGTATTATGCATATCCTGTAACACTCCACTTTTGTTGTGCATTAGTCAAATGTGCGACAGTTGGAAAAGGAGACGCCAGCAGCTGCTCGAGGGGCGAACACTGTGGGAAATGGGCATGGAAATGGGGCACATTTAGTCACACAATTGGCTTTGCATGGCCAATGGGGCAGGCGCTGGGCAAAACGTTGCCAACGAGCTAAATATTGTTGTCAGCCCTTTTTATTTTTCCCTACCTGTGTGTGAGTGTGTGTGTGTGTTTTTCGCATTTAAGGTAAGCAAATGAAGAAATTAAAGCGACGAATTAATAAGCACTTTATCCATTTCCTACTACGCCTTTAATTGGCCTCCTGCGATGGCTCTGTGCGTCTTAGTCTCTCTGGAGCTTTGTTTATATTAATATGCGTCCATAAGCCGCTGCAAATGTCCCTCCCTCGCCCACCGCATGGCCAACCTCTCTGCCGTAGGGCAATTATCAGGGCGAAGGCGTCGACGGCGACGTCGACAACGTCGGCCTCTCGGCAATGCCATAAAAGTGCCACTTAAACTGTTTTAGTTTTTTTTTCGTTGTTTTTGTTGTTGTTGTTTTGTGCGTCCCTTTGAAGTTGCAGGTGGCAGCGAGTGGAGCGCCATGCCCACTAATCCATTCACAGCAATGACACTGGACTACACGGGTTGGAAGGCAATTTTGGTTATTTTTAGCTTGGAGGGAAACTGGGTTTGACTAGATGACAGTTAGCTGAGCATATAAAATAAATATATATTATAAATTGTACATTATAGATTTCAGTTAAGTGTCTAAAGGATTACAGAGGAAGAAAAGAAAGAAGCTTTAAAATTTCTTTTTCTATGGTTAGATTGCGGATATGAAGTGGAGTATATGAATTTGAGTATGTGAGTTATGAATTCCTTAACAGCTTATAGATTTTGTTATACTTTTGTTGAAGTCCGATAGTTCACAGTCTGCTTAATTGAATTGAACTGAAAGTAGGTTTGAGTGCCGAATCTCTCCTTTAATTTTGAGATCTTCTTTTATATTATCTGACGATATAAAGATTTTCTGTGAAGATCTCTAAGTTTCCCTTACAAAATATTGATGTATTATAAATCAGAATCAGGAACAAATTCAATATAATGTATTTAACATATCTGTGTGTTTGCCTATTGGTTTTTATGTTGTTCTTCTAGCCGAAGAAATGAACTTAATTTTTTGCATATTTTATTTTTGCTTTTATATTTAATTTATATTTTTGTATATTTAGTTTGCATTTTTTATACATTATTATTGTCTAATTTACATTTTTTTTCCCATTATAATTTTATTTTTATTTTTTTACATTTTACTTAAATTTTTTTTATTTTTATTTCGTAACTCTTTTATAAAATTGTCTAAGCAATTGCCAGTTTGAGTACTTTGTTCTGATATTCGCCCATAAAGGCAAGCATTTCAATAATCTATGATTATTGAATACAGCTCACAATATTACCAGCACTTGACCTCAAACAGATTGACCAAAGATATGCATCAAATCGAAATGAACACAAGTCTGTCATCTTTAAAAATTGAGCAACATTTTATTGGCATCTGCTTAAGTATGCGTAATTGAATTTGTGCCTTGCATTGATTTCGATTTGATGTAGTAGCCTAAAAATGGTCAATTATTCAGTGGACTTTGTCAAGTTTGGTCAGTTTGTAGGCGAGTGTGGTCTAGCCATAACTGTAAATTGTCAGGCACAACAGGCGCTCTCTATATGTGTGTGTGTGCGTGTGGTAGTTGGCAGTTGCTTAGTTGTTTAGTTGCTTGGCTGTTTGCCTGGTCGGCAGTCCAAATGCGAGACGTGTTTAATTGCTCGATTAGCGCACAGTTTGCTGGGCAGTCTGACCGAGCGACGCCCACGCGACCCTGTTTCGCCTCGGGGCGGCTTGTTGCACAATGAGTGCTGGCCCGTCTGTGGCGTCACCAAATTCCCCAAGCCATAATCTTGAACTTCAGCTGAGAGTTGAGTTGAGTTGAGTTTGGTTTGGCCTGGGATCAAAACGCTGTGGGGCGACGATGGCAATGGCGATGGCGATGGCGATGATGACGAGGCAGAGGAAGAGGACGAGGCTAAATCTGGTTTTCAATTTCATTTTCGCTCGAGCAACACTTAAAAACAGTCGCTGAATTAAATTATTCAAAATGTCAATTATTCAAACGCCAACGGAACTGTAACTCTCAGCTTTATGCAAGTGGGGCGAATCCTGGGCGAAAGGGGCAGCTGGGCGGGGTTGGGCAGGGGTAGGGGCAGCTGCGATGATTCTGGCCCCCGGGGGGCATCTGCTCTCTGCAGTTCCTGTTCTGCCGCCGTATGGAAGGCAAGTTATGATTTAAAAAGATATTAGTCCTGTTCACAGTCGCTCTTGTTGGCTTTGTGCTTTATGCAAAGCAGCGAGAATATATAAATATATACGTAGCGAGACAGGGAGAGGGAGTGAGTGAGAGAGGGAGCGAGTGAGAGAGGGAGTGAGTGAGAGAGGGAGCGAGAGAGAGAACAGCACATTGTTGGGAAATTTAATTATATCTAAAGTTGAGAGGGCAGCTTTATTGCTGATTCTACGCATAAACTTTTATTAACTGTGTGCGCTCGTATTTTGCAATTTTCACATTTTTAGCTTTTTTCCGTTTTCTTTTTGTTTGAAGCCAAATGGAGGAGCGCCAGCAGCCAGAGAGCATTGATATTTAAAAGGTTCACGCAAGCTTCAGCTCGCAACATTTAAAGAAGCTGCAAAAAAATTAAATATGCCAACGCTCGGCTGTTTGTTCAGCTTGTTTCTATCAATCAAAGGCTTAGGGCAACCACACTCAAGCACTAAGTACACACACATGTAGAGGGGGAGGATGTAGGCAAATGTGCGTAATGTCAACGCGCAAAATGTAATGGAAATGCGGTTTTTCTTTTCGTGTGCCACCAAAGCTGATCAAAGGCATAGAACGAGCCTAAAAACCAACACCAATATGTGATCTTGATTTCTCACACACACATTGTGGTCGTGTGTGTGTGTGTGTGTGTGTATTTATGTAAATGTATTTGACATAGTGCTTTCACGCAATGTTTTCACACTCTATGCTGGCACATCAAAGCACAAATGAAACTTTTTTAAGGCTAACAAGTGAGAGAACTCGGGTGGGAAATGCATGCCTAGGGGTAGTCTATGCCGAGTAGCTAAATGTGAGAGCGTATAGAATGAGCTGAGGTACAATTAGCTTTATATATATGGAAATCTGTTAAGTACTAGAAACAAGGCTCTGCCTGAGAAGAAGCTATATACCTAGCCCATGTGAACGTATAAGCAGATAGATTGAGACAAATGGCTATCGAAGGCTGATAAGGTGTTTATAAATATGGAATGAAATCAAAAAGCATTATAGAAAATGTTTAAAAACATTTAAATTATCACCAATCTATTCATTTCAAGCTCAAAGAAAGTCTACTTTCAGCCATAGTTACCTTAGCGACATTATGAAAATGATAGATAAATGACAAATACTCAAGAAAAATAATTCAAAGCGCACTGTTAAATTGCTTGTATAATATGTAAGGCTAAAGACCAAATAAAATAATAAAAGCATAAAAATAATACAAGAAACAAGAAAGGAAGCGACCAATTGTAGTTGCAGCTGAAGTGGCCATCAGTTGTTGAGTGATGCTTGAGATACTTTCTCGAGAAACAGTGAGAGAGAAAGAGAGAGTGAGAAAGCTGAAGTGTTTGTGTTTTTTCTATGTGTGTGTGCTTATTGAATTTGTTTTAGCCAGAATTCGGTCTTAAATGTGCGCCAAGCCATAATCCATAATTCAGCGAAAAACTAAGCCAAGCTGAGCTGAGCAGTGCTATAAATCCATAACACAAACTTGGCGCCATTAAAACAAGTTTTGTAATGTCTTTCAATTACACTTGACGCTCATAAGTATGCTATGATTAATGTAAAGGCGATGCGGCCCACACGCTCTGGCTGCTAGCGCGCCAGCGCCCTCTCATTATCGCATCGCCAATCCCGATGTCCATTTATCATGAGCGCAATGAGACAGTCCCTCCTCCACTTCGGGTCCAGCTCTTTGGCTACGTGCGTGTGTGTGTGTGTGTGTGTGTGTTAGTCTTATTGGAACTCAAGTAGAAGGAGCGGCAGGAGCTGGGCTGCATTGTGACATGCGCCATAATTACAAGAGCTGGCAAAACTAATAGATGCCCAAAAATTTGTTCATTTGCTTTTAGCTTTCTGGATGCGGAGGCGAGCAAATTAAGTCGTTAGCCTGACACTGGATTTGTTTTCCATGGCCTGATTGACATAAATTTTGTATGCCAACTAATTGATGTTAATTTCTCGCTCGCTCGCTTTGTTTACTCAGCGCCAAATGCAAAAATTTTGATGGATTGCTAGAGAGAAAAAGAGTGAGAAAAGGAGAGAGAGCGAGGGAGGATTGTTAGCCAAAGGGGATGCTATCCCAGTGTGGACTGGAACAAACAGAAAACTTCGTGAAAAGCACTTTGGCATTTGCTCGTTGTATTAAAAATGAAATGCAAAACTCAATCGACGGCAAAGTTAAAGCGACGCAAATCGAATCGCAACGACTTGGGATTTAGTTGAATGCGAGCTGCGTCTTAAAGCGCGCACGCAGCGAGCATTAAGCGCACAGGCTGACGAGAGTGAGGGAGCATGCTGGACTGGCAAATACCCTGTAATAAGTTCTTCAGTTCTTCAAGGCATCCTCTTCCCTTTCTACTTCCTTTTTATCAACATTCAGTTGTTATAGAATTATAGGTGAGCTAAGCAGATATATATATTAACTAACGATTCTCATTCCGAGACCTACTTCCCCCTCTTGCAATATGTCTATCCAAACTTCACTTCCTGTCTAGATTCAAAACCAACTTCTGCAGTAGTTCCCCACTTGCCTGCGGGCCACCCACACTCCGCAAGCTACAACTACAGGGCATAGAAAGGATAGAAACAAACAAAAAAAAGAAAAACACACACAGAGATAGCAAGGGAAAGAAAAACAACAACGTGTCATCGTCGACACTTGAGGAAAGTTGTCAGAGTTGTCCTTGGCAACTCGTGCCGCTCAAGATTCAGCTGCTTGTGGTGTGAATCAAGCAGAAGCGGTAGCAATTTCTGAATTTATTTTTATCCGTTCGGATGCCGCGGAAATCCTGTCACTGCTGCTCCTGCCTCCTGCAGTGGCTCCTGTGCGCCGCTCCTGTGCGCCACCCGCAAGCCCTCATCGCCGTGTCGAAAGCTGTTGACGCGTTTTGCGTGCTTCATCCGCAGACACATTGCCAACCGCAATTGCAGCTGGACGGCCTTTGGCATCCATCTCCTGATCTCCGCTGGCCCTGGGATAACAAATGCAGCGCCTTAATCAGCCGCAGACTGTGTCCAGTTGGCGAGTTTGTTTGCCAGCTCTCGTGAGCTCTCCAACTGCAAAACAATCACTCAATGCTTGGCTCAAGTTAATCGCCGCTGGCCTCCACGACTTTGACGAGACGAGACTTTGACTTCGCCTGCAACTAGTACATTGAAAATAGCATCCAGAAGTCAAGCTCAATTCCCACTCCTCATTCTTACGCACACGCACGCTCGCCCACACATATACAGCTGCAGGGGTAAACAGAATTGATTGCGTGTATTTTCATTTGGGTGTTTTGCCGCAATGCCATTTCATTCTCAGCTCGCCAGATGAGGAGTCGTGCTGCCAGCTCCTGCGCAGCGATATGAAACATTTGAACCAGCATAGATGTGCACATAAACATGCAACAGTGTTGGCAAATACTCAAGAAGTTTAACAAGAGAAAGAAGTTCTAAACTTCTGCTGGCAATTAATTATTGCTTTGGCTCTGTGTGCATGGAGCACATAAGGTATCTAAACGAAGTTTATTTAAGCGGGTTGAGGCTGTTCTAGAAGTGGGAAGAGTTGATCGACTTTCCGAAGTGTAATGATTTTTATTTAAAGAACTTCAAATGTGAATGAGTTTCTTATGAATAATTATTACTTTCCCTCTAAAAATACCTTAACTTATAACTAAAAGTATGTACTGTCTTTCTAGCGGCGTTTAAATGGAGGTCAAGTATTTATGTCATAACCCTCGAGTATTTAGAATGTTCAGAATGATCGTAAAATATCCCGTTTATTCCAGCAATTCTCTTGAAGGCATGGAAATTGAAGATAAAGATTCACTTGGCACGGCCATCTGTACCAAGTTTGTACATAAACTTATGTTACGTACTGTAAAAGTTTGACAGATCTATACCTAAGAGTAGACAGTTTCGGAAAATGGCAAAAAGTATTCAAATATTTATAAATAACAAAAGGAAAATAATAAAAAATATAGTTGAAGTTAGTTAAGGATTATATCACTTGAAATATAAACTAAATATTCTCGCAGATCACTATTACTTATCACTCTGTAGCGCTGATCTGCCTAAAGTATTCCCTCACGCAGTTCCATTAACTTGCTCGGCTGCCCCGCTATGTATATTACAAATTTGATTAAAATTTCAAATAGTTTCGCATGCAGCATAAATTGTAAATAGAATTTGGAAATTTAATTAATTTAATTGTGGAATTTTCGTTTACACGTCAAAACCGAATGTCTGTGGGATTTTCAATGCTTTGGTTGATATGGCTGAAATCCATAATTGTTGCACAAGCAAATGTGGTTTTCGAAATTCACAAATTTAATGCAGCACACGAATTCGGCTAATGTGAAAATTGCATAAGCAGAGCCTCAACATTTGCTTGGCAAGGCAAATGGCTTTCACTCAACAGCTAGAAAATATCTTGTAATGGGTGCCATGAGCATAAATTAAATTCAAATCTGGCAAGTCCGCACTCCATTCTCTTTAATAACTATTTATGGCTGCGTATGCAGAACAGAATTTTAATTAAATTACATGCAATAATTAAAAATAATTCTATGTTTTCCCCGGCAGTGCGAGAAAGTTGCGCAAAACTTTTCTACCAGCCCGTTTCAAGGTACGCAGAGCTGACTACGGTACGAGTCGCATATGTGTGTGTATGTGTGTGTGTGTGTAGAGAGCATCAAGTGTGCATTGAATGGCATATGGCATTACTGTTATTGTTCAATAAGCCTCAGTTAAGATGTTAAACTTGTAGGTTGAAACAGAGCTGAGCTGAGCTGAGCACTGTTGTTGCCAGAAATTAAGCAGTTACTTTTGAAGGTTTTATTTGGGTTCAGGCTAACATGTGGCACGACTTTTCGCCAACCCTGAGACTCGGCTGCACTTTCTCTGTGTGTGCGTAGCCTTTTGGCTTAACTTGCAATTTAGTCGTGCTCCTTGGTGTATCTGACTGGCGCTGCCACTGCTGCTGCTGTCATTTGTTGGTGTTTCCTTCGACCTGCTTGCTTGCAACTTATGCGTGACTCGAGTGCATACTCGAGAGCTCGAGCCGGTCTAAAAGTGTACGCAGCTAAAACTTTTGCCACTTGAAATAGTTTTTACTCCCACTCACAGCCGTCTCTCCTCTCTTTCTCTCTCTCTCGCGCTCTGTGTGTGTGTGTGCGTGTGTTTGCTTGCCAATTGCTGTGCCTTTCACTCGTGGCCGACTTTATGCTAATAAATGTTTTTACTCATTTTAATATACATTTTTATGGCACTTTTGCTGGTAATGGGCCTGGCTCTCATCGCTGCATCTACTCCAGCGGCTGGGCGTCATCCTGCGTCTGCAGCGATTGCTTCTCATCTCTCATTTTTCTTCTCTCATCTCGTTAGTGCTCAGTATTTATATAGGAATTGGCTCAATTTGCTCTCGATTTATGCAGAAGATGCTTGAAATACTCCACGCTGCGATTGTTTGCACTGTTGCCATCCTTGCCATTTGCTACTTAATTGACTTGCAGCTTTCGCCCAACGATTGCCATAACGATGCCCACTAGAGATGGCAGCGTGGCCTCCTGGCAGGGATTTATGTTCAAGTGAAGGCAAGCATTTCTGCATGCAGCAGGTATTTTAATCTTAAGCGGAATACAAATCGGATTATAGATAATCTGAAGTGATTTGTATATGAGGAAGATGCGTAACCAGATAGTAGAATAAATCACACAAGATATTTGATAATGCAAAAGGCATGGGAAAGATGCGAATCATTCGATGAGAACTAATTGGAACTGCTATTCATAGCTATAGGAGCTTCTTTAGAAAAACGTCCTAAAACTATATCTATATAGAATATTTGCTTTAGGAGAAAGAAAAGATCAATATCTTATCTTATATAATATAACTCAAACTAATGAAAATCTGCTTTTACTAGTGGAATATGGGTGACAGTTGAATTAGATAACGATAGCAGCAGTTCACCCTTGAAGCTAGTATCTTTTTTAGTAATTCGTAAACTAATCCTTTATAGTATATTTAGTATTCTTTAAGACATTAGTAAGAGCATTCTCAAAGGATTCTCAAACCTCCCCTGCAACTGTATAAAATATAGATTAAAGCCAAGTCCAGGCTAATGCCTAACTATCTTCCGTTATACTCTCGAGTCATTGGGAATGTCTTAAATTAACAGCTTTAGCTTATGCTTGGGATTTGGGCACGTGCCTCATGTATATATGCTCTGGCCATCTCCAGTGGCAACTGGGAGTGTTCGTAGACTGCGCTCGCTGCTGTTGCCCACTTTTATTGTGCAATTTCTGGGTGCGACAATGGCGCTTAGGGGGTGGGCGACATTAAGTATTGCTTAAACCTTTTGCCTTTACTTTCGGCTGCTTAGCAGCAGCAGGAGCAGCAGCAGCACTGGCAGCGGCAGCGGCAGCAGTATAGTAAGCGATTTCCGGCGCTCGTCAAAAGGTGGCGCTTTTGCAATTGAATTGCAAATGGCGGCCGTTGACGTTGACTCGTTTGCCAGCTGATGGCGACGGAAGCGAGGCCATCAGTGGCAGCTACAGCCAACGTTCAATGGCTTCGCCGTGGGACCGCGGGTCGCAGACGCCTGCAGCCATTTGGCTTCAGCGGGCCTCAAGCTGCCGACTCCTGCGCCTGCTGCTGGTGTGTTGGACTGCGGTTGCCTGACGCGCCGTTTGCTTTGTGGCCTTCGCTGTTTGCCGCCAGTCAACCAACCCGACCAGCCCCCCTTCCCGTCCATCCCGTCCATCCCGTCCATCGCCAGTGCGGCTTGCCTCGAGCTGCTGATTGTTTGTTTGCTTTGCGGCATATTTATTTCAAACGAGCCTGCACTTAGCACCAGCTCCTGGCCCTCCCCATGCCCTGCTGCTTCAGAGCTAATACAAAATTCAAGCGAAATGCGCTTCGAATGAGAAACTCTCAGAAACTCAACTGAATTCACGCCAAAATGGTTTCCGGCACGGAAGCGGAAGCGAATGACGACGGCGACGGCAACCGTAACAGCGTCGACGTTCGCTCGTTCTCTCGTTCTCTCGCTCTCTCCGTGCTTAGCTTATTTATGTTTTGAAGCCGCAGCAGCCCGAAAAGGATTGCGCAAAGATTGCCTAATTTAATTAGTTGTCGCCTCCGTTTCCAGGCCTCCACACACACAATGAGCGAGGCGAAGAGGAACGACGCTGGCCAAATGATTTACTCAGTTTTTTGAGCTGCCGCCGGTTGACGTCGCCTGTCATGTTTGTGACACATACTTCAGTCGAGACTGTTCAGCGTGCTCAGCGCTGGCTGGCTCGTCCTGCTCGTCGTTTTCGTGCCTTCTGCGTGCTGCATGCAAGCGAGTCCTGCGCCCCGTGCCGTGTGTGCTTGTCACATTGCGTCGAAGTCTGAGTCGGAGTCTGACTTGGAATTGGAGCCTGTCAACTTTTTGCAGACTGTATAAAAATGCTGTCAAAGGCGAGCAACGTACTCGTCCTTGTCCTCGTCGTCCTGGTCGCTGTCGTTCTACTCGCTGCCATGGCGATAAAAATCCTTTTGATTAGAGACCCAACTTGAGAAATTAAATTGTGCTCACCTGGCAGCTTGGCTTGAGCTGACGCTTCTGCCTCTTCTGCTTACTCTTCCTCTGCCTATTACCGCTTGTCCCGCATTCTGGGCTGCATTTCTGCTGCGTCTGGCTTTGGCTTTGGCTTTGGCTTTAGCATTTTGCCTTTGCCGCAACGTCTTCAGCGGCTTCTGTCGCTGTTGTTGCTGCTGCTGCTGATAAATTTCCTTATTTCATGGTTCGTTTTTTAATTTATTTTCTCTCATTTTTTGCTTTTTGTATTTTCGATTTTGCCGCTCGCGGCATTTCCGCAGCAGACGACGCCAAGGATGTCGGTCCAGCCAAGCAGCCAACCGCCAGCCAGGCAGCCAGGCAGCCAACATCCTTGCTGGCTAAAGCGCGTCAGTCGTGTACTCTTGTAATTACAGTTATGTCTCTGGGGTATGCAAGCGATTTCCAGCATCAGTTCTGGCGCCCCCAAAGCCGGCACTGTGGGACCCTCGGCTGTGAGGGGGCGTGGCAAATGGCAAATGAGTAAAACGCTTTTAAATATTGTTTGGCTTTAATGCAATCTCGTAATACAGATTACTTACGCAGCCAGCCTCCGTTTAGCACCATGTTGCCGCTCTGATTGCAACAGATTCTCTTGTCCAACGTTGGGAATTAACTAGGGTTTAGGGCAATATATGTGCGCGTGTGTGTCTTGTGATTGCTGTCAGTGTGCTGCTGGTGTCTGTTGTTATGTCCTTTTGGATAATGAAAGAGCTTTGCTGTCCTGTTATTATATTTCGAGCATTACAACAGCAGCTAAATTAAGCATTCAGTAGTTATTAAAATACTCGTTTAACTGCCTGGAATTACAATGTATAAGCAAAGCAAACAAACATATTTCATATGTGTGTATGCAGAGAGTATGAAAAATACAACAGCGCGCATGGAGAGGCACATCCGATTATTCATATATGCACGTGTATATAATTGTGTTTACGCTTTAACAAGGCACTGAAACATTCTAATATAAATAACTTTTAATATCAATTTGTAAATGGAAGCGAGAGCTTTTGCAATATAAATTTAATTTTCATTTAGTTTAGCTACTCGTTGCGGGCTAATTGGAAACATAATACGATTTAAAAGAGTCTGCAGCAAGTATCGTGTTCTAAGAATATATGTGTATAGCAGGGAACAGAAAGATGAATGTGGGTAGATCAAGTGACTGCTCACTCAAGCTGGAAGGGAACAAATCTTTAGTTAATAAATATTTAAATAATTTTATATTAATTATATAGCTAATATTTATTTATTTGAAATATTTTTTTTAGAAATATGAGAATAATAATTTTTGAAAAATTATATAATTATTATTAATACTTTTTTCATTTTAAAAAAATGTATTTAAGAAATATTTTGATAACTTATCAAGCTAATAATTATTTATTTAAAATCTGGTTCGGCAATTACAAAAAAAAAAAAAGTTTAAAAACCCTGACGTACACTTAACTATTATTCATTAATCAAAGTCATTTTCCAAAAATAATTTAATACAAATTATTAAATAATTAAAAAATATATATTTGAGAAGAAAATGTTGTTGTTATTAATTACTTTATTCAAATCGTTTTTCCAAAATATTGGAATATTAATAATAAAATATGTATATATTTTTATAAATTTACTTAAAATTTTAAAAATTTAATTTTACGAAATTCCATAATTAAATTTCATAATTATTATTTATTTTGCTCTTGCCCACTTCTCTATGGCAGCTTCATCATTGTCAATTATTAACTTAATAAAGTGCTGCAGCGGCACTCGCTCATGATTATTTTTGCATTGGATGTTGTCAGCTTGCCCATTAATTTCACGGCTAACATTTTTTGTGGCTGCTCTTGAATGTTGTGATACCCTGTAGCGTGAATAAAGAGTTGGAAATGTGATGTTAGTGCTCAAATTCAAAGTTTTCTATACTTCAAAGTACCTTCATGTTTATATACAGTTAGTATAGAGTATCTGCCAGTCAGTCAGCTTTTATTTAATACTATTTTCGGCCGCTGTTTCTCATGGTTTGTCACGGTTTCACATATGTCTACACATGTATTTTTTTTTAGTATTTATAGCATTAACAACTTTTCTACAGGGTATCAGATTCTTTGGCACTCTCTCTCTCTCTCTCTCTCTCTCTGTCTCTCTCTCTTGCTCTCTCTCGATTGTTCCTCTTTTGTTATATTTGTTTCGCTGCCATTGCCCCCGGGGCGTGATGCTGTCGCGCGCTGACATCTCTGCTGCTCTGCATCAGCTCTATCTTTGCACAGGGCGTCATCGTTAGCGGCGCGCCTCGTCCGCCCCGCTGCCCACGCCCAATATGCTGCTCGCTCTCGCTTAACGCTCTAGCACCCCGAGCAGCAGAGTACGTCCTTTCAGCCTCCTCCTCAACTGCTTTTCCTATCAACACACACTTTTTGCCTGCCTTTTTATTATGACAGGGTGCAGGAGAAAAAGGACAACAACAACAGCGGCAACGGGGAAAAAAGTGAAGAAATTTAATAATGCCATCAACAATAAATCTATTTGTTGTGCTTGCTGTTATTGTTGTTCTTAGACAATGCACAGCAGCAGCAGTTAGCCACGCCCCCAGCTCTGTGTGTCGGTGTGTGTGTGTGCGTTGGTTTAATGTTTTGGGCTCTCGGTCCCTGGGCTTAAATAAATCTGCGGCTATTCTCATTTTTACCTACTCTTTTAATTGCATTTTGATGACGTCTTAATTTTTATTTCAGCTTCGCCTCGCTGTTGCCCCCAAAATCCAATTTCGCCGCTGACACGCCACCCCCCACATCAGGCAGACAACAGTAGTAAGGGTGGGGACAGGAGAGAGAGGGAGGTGGGATGCTATAGCATTTTATGCGCTTAATCTGCTGTTGCCATTTTTCAAGGTTTCTTTGCACTCGTTTTTCCTCTTTTAGAAGTGGCAACGCCAACCCCAAGCCCCAACCCCAACCCTTATAGTACCCTGCTACCCCCCTGCTGGCCATGGAGGGGTTAGTCAACCGGCAGTACATTAAAACTCCGTGGCCGTTACATTTTCTGGCTGGGTTTTGTATTGTTTTTGTGTGCGGCAATTTTTGGCATTTGCTGCGGGCATAACAACGGCAACAACAACAAGAACAACGACAACGGCAACATGTAGTTGTTGTTGCTGCTGTTGTTGTTTTAATGTCGCGTGATAAGCGATTTATGGCGCAGCTCTCTTGAATCGGTACTCCAGTTTGGCGTCTCGCTTGACTGACTGCTTGGCCTGCTTATTGAGGATTGTGGGCGGCTGATGGTGAGCTGGGCGTGGCAGCGGGGCAGCCGGACTGACTTAATTCTGTTTAATGGCATGCCATGGTTATAAACTGCAAATGGTTTAATTGTTCCGACATAGGCCGTAGCAGCCGCAATAGCAGCAGCAACATGGCCCATTGACAATTTCAACAGTTGCTCGCCAAAGATAAAGCCCGCACTTATTTTTTGGTCTGGGAGGAAACTCAAAGTTGTCTCGCATCTTGATACAGTTGCCATGTAATCCTTTTCGGCAACAGCGTCTCGGGAAAAGCACATATGATGCTCGTAAAGGCCTAAAAAAACACACTCATAAAACATAAAACGTAAAAGTTTCCACACAGAGACAGCATATTGAGAGTATTTTCTCTCGAATTTATTTGGCTTTTCTTTGAATTTATGAATTTGTCTTAAATATTATTTTTAGTTCATTATTTTTACAGTAGACCCGAAACGAGGTCAATTGCCGCAGTTATCCCTTGACCCCCCCGCCCACACCGTGGAGTGTCGAGTCTGGCAAGTTTGAACCCGTAACTCGTATTATTAACATACAGTTCAATTGTTATTCTTCGCAAACATTTTGAATAAATCAACACACGAAGGAAATAATACGCAGAAAACAATAACGTCTGCTGCACCAGACTTCTGCCATTGCTCAAAAAATAAACAAAGAATTAGTTCTAAAGCTTAAGTTTGCTTTATTTTTCAATAAACTATTGAATTTCAGTTTTGCAGTAATGAAAAAATCTATTGGGCATGGGAGTTTTTTGTCTTCCAAACACTTTGTTAGTTCAAAGAGCTTAAAATATTTTTGATTGGAAAAAAGAGAGATTTACATAACAGTATAAACAGTTATGATACAATAGAAATGCTGTTGACGAACTGTCAAACCAAAATATATTTTTGTGAAGTATTTCAGATTGCGTAATGTACAGAATTCCATTTCAGTTTCTGTTACGTATATCACATTTGTGATATATTTATTTCTGATATTTGTGGTGTTATGTTGACACTTGTGTGCCGCACGTATGCCCACAAGTTTAGCCACATTGAATGCTTACCTAATTTTTGACGGCTATTTTAAATTTGATTTATTTTTAAAAAACGAATCAAAAAGTCTGTGTCAAACACTAAAGCTGCCGCTGGCCCCCTGTGACTTTGTCTGCTTGCCGAAACTGCAGAGGCGGATGAAAGCACGAAACTGTGATCTGATTGAGCAGATATGGTAGGCATCGCAGTAGCAGTTGAATAAGATCATTTGGAATGATTTTTTGAACTGCTTTGTGGATATTTATTATATCTGATTGGAACTACTTCTGAGCGCAAAAATAGAATTTATTCATGAATGAACATATTGTATATTTACATATTGTATATTTACATACATAAAATAGTTCAAAAGTGTTTATTAAATAATAATTATATCTATTAACACTTAAGCCTAAAAGCTATACTACATTATTGGTATTTTCCGCTAGTTCCAAATGGCTTGGAGAATATATTTTATTTCTTCTATCTATCTATCTATCTATCTATCTCTCTATCTATCTATCTATCTATCTATCTATCTATCTATCTATCTATCTATCTATCTATCTATCTATCTATCTATCTATCTATCTATCTATCTATCTATCTATCTATCTATCTATCTATCTATCTATCTATCTATCTATCTATCTATCTATCTATCTATCTATCTATCTATCTATCTATCTATCTATCTATCTATCTATCTATCTATCTATCTATCTATCTATCTATCTATCTATCTATCTATCTATCTATCTATCTATCTATCTATCTATCTATATATCTATCTATCTATCTATCTATCTATCTATCTATCAATCTATCTATCTATCTATCTATCTATCTATTGTCTATCCTTATTTCTCTATCAAACTTATTCGTTTTTATTTTATTTAAATTTCTTATAGAGTTTTTTTCCTCTGCTAGAGCCGCAGGCCTCTTTTCCTGCATCAGTTAACTTAATTAAGTTACCAAGTATCTTATCGCCGTAAATGCACTCGATGGCATCTTTGGTTTGGTCACGCCAAACAGTGAAAAATGTCCAAAATGGAAACCTTAATGGCGCCGCGTGTTGTCTGAGCCGCTTAAAAATGGCGGAATGCAGACGATGGCACTCGACTACGGTTTCCAGCAGGGCACATGTAGCGGAGAGAGAGAGAGAGAGAGAGAGAGAGAGAGAGAGGGAGAGAGGACAACTTCAGTATAAACAAATATTTCATGCATTTTCGTATTATACGTGTGTGTGTGTGTGTGTGTGGACAATAAATAATGCGAAATGTGAGTTGCCCCCGCACACACACACACACACACATACACACAGGCAGTTTTGTGGCAAATCATAAAAAAATATGGCTATGGCTCGTCATTCGTTGCCTGTTGCCATGCCAGGAAGGCGCTCGCAGATCTCCTGCCAGCCGGTCAGACGCTTTATTTTGGTGTATAATTAATTGTTGTTGGCTACCTGGCATTTGATCAATGTTGTTGTTGCTGCTGCTATTGCTTTTGCTGTTGCTGTGGTTCTCTGCTATTGCTATTGCTATTGCCGTTGCCGTTGCCGTGGCCGCCCAACTTGTTAAAGCAGAAGGAGGCCAATAATGAAATTCACTTTAATTTTCAACTTGGCTCAACATGAAAGTAAAAGTTTTCCGTTCTACATAGTTGAAGCGGCGCTCGTTGAGACGCTCCACTTGCATTGATGAAGGCTTACTTCAAGTGTAGGTGTGTCAGCCGCTGTGGGTGGTGTCTTCATTCCTCTCGATATGTAATGGCCTGAGGGGGTGGCCTTTGGTTTCTGTGTATACACATAATGCCTTAAAGCCGCCAATTAAAAGTTTTGCCAAGCGAAACTGATTCAAGCGCTGCCTAGAAACTGAGGCGGCCGTGCGCCTGATTAAGGCTGATAAATCTTTAATTTTCACAAAACACAAATACAACAACCGAAAAGCTGAAGAGCTGAGGAACTGGCAAAAGCAACAACAAGTCGACGCAATCCAATTTGCCATTGACCCTCGCCTTTGATTTTGACATGAACATGAGTATAATAGCACCAAAACCCATAGACTCGCTTCCCTTTCTCTGCTTTGGCTTGCTTTTAAGGGATGGCTTATTGGGGGGTTGGGTGGAGGACTGGCTTACCAGCTGGGCGAGCTCGCGTGCGGCGGCTGTTATTGAATTTTTAAGATTTATCGATTTTATGTGCACATGGCAGAGCCGAGAGTTACCTGTGAGAGTACTTTGAACTCGGAAGCGGCAGCAGCAGCAGCTGCCACACTTACACACAACACATACGAGCTAGTGAGAGTACTATATGGGCCCAATGTTATAGTCCATGTAAAACACACACCATAAAAAACGACAACGACTGCGGCGCCCATAAATTAAAGGTCTTAATAATGATGAATGGCAAGGGGAAGGGGAGCGGGCAGGGGACCAATACGACTGGCAGCAAATCAGCGCAGTACTTTAAAAGGTTAGAGCTGACAGACGAGGTGTTCACCTTATGATCTATGCCATTGCCAGCTTAATCAAGAATGTGCCGCTACATACTGCATGAGTTGAGCGAAACTTTCACTGGAGAAATTGTCAAGGGACAGCTTAAAATAGTTCACATACAGATGTGAATGGCGGAGGCTCTGTGGCGGCAACTGCAGTGAGTGCTACTATGCGGATACGCAATTTGGAAGCAATAAAACTGCAGAAATAGGAATCACATGAGTTGAATATTTGAAACAATAAACACATAATTTAATAAGTCTTAAATGAGATTATTTGCCTTAAATTTGCTCACTTTCTAATATGAATAAGTTATTTTGGTTCACTACTTCTGTTCAGATATCCAGGAAATAATCTATATTTTCGTTGATTGACTTTCTAACAGCTGACAGACTCATTAAGTCACTAATTGACTCTCTAATTGACAAGCTCAGTGGCTGACTGAGAGATTGGCAGACTGACTACTGCTGAAAGCCCACAGCAGCTGACCATTCCCATTGGCCTCGGTTAGCTTAGCACACTTTTCCTGGAAGTCTATCGAGAGTCCTTGTTCAATTTTCAAAAACTCAACTTAATCTGGCTGGGGCTCGTCGCCTGCTTGGCCAAGTTTCAAGTTCCCAGCCAGAAACAAGTCAAAGTCTATCTCCTGTTGACAGCTAATGGATATCGGGCGAGCAGATGCTAACGAATGCTTGATTGCTCACATTTGACAAATATTAACTCTCATTTTGGTCAGATCTTACTTATCGGGCAGCACAGTCAGACGCATTAATTTCAATTAAAGCACGAAATATGTACATGCAATACACACACACGCACAAGCTCACTCACTCCCTGTGTGTCAACAAATGCGTATATATAAATATATATATATATATTCGAACTGGCGCGCATTTGTCTACAATTTTTCGTGAAATATGAAGATAATTATTGACAATATTGCCGGCGAGCAATTGCGGCAGATTGGGTGGCAATCACGTAGCCGCACGCACCGCGCCCTGTTGATGAGGTGTGACAGATGATAGCCGGCAAGTGAAAGTTGTGCATTGCACAAATGGATTATTAACCCCTGATTGCCGACGGGTTGTCTGGCTGCCTGACTCTCTGGTTGGCTGAATAAGTGTGGGCTAAGAGTGCTGAGCTTTTTGACAAATTGACTAAATAGTTGCGGCTGGCGTTGAAATTAATAACAATCGATACGTCATAAATTTATGCACGTGGCTCAAATCAGACACGCACAAACGAGACGCGCAGGTGGGCTATGAAGGTGCGGATAAGGGAACAACAGTCAACGAAAGCGCACGGTTGTTATTATTTAATAGCATTGACAAGGCGGGCGTTGAACTTAATGAATAAATAAATGGCAACAAGGAAAAACAAAAGCAAAGTGCTCAAGTGGAAATGAACGACTAGCAGATGACCTGCAGGGAAGTAGTCGAAGTGGGATGAGATAAGTGTTGCCTTAGAAAGAGAGAGAGAGAGAGAGAGAGACTCATCTGCATATCAAGTATACTTACCTATATCAGCTTTCACATATTATGAATTGCATTATGCCTTGCCTACTCTGCCTCGGCATACCCTCTTTAACACTTACCTAATTACTACAGGGTATAGCTGAATCGTAACGTATCATATCGAATCACATCAATTGAAAATGCGGCGCTAGCTGACAGAGGCACGCGTCTAATTATCCATATTGGAACAACATGCCAACTGCTCGAATATCTTTTGGCGCATATCTTTATTATGTTGTTTGTTGGTTTTTGGTTCGGGTCTGTGGTGGGCCCTGGGCCTGGGGTGCCCGCCATCCAAATGACTGCAAATTGTTTTTATAATTTTGTGTATCTTTATCTTGGCTTATCTGTCAAGGCTTTGCCATTCGCTCCCCTATCGAACAATGTCTTTTTGTGCTGGTTTCCAATTTGATTTGCATGGAAATGTAATCGTCGTGCAGGCGTGCCCAAGCCACGCTCCGTGAACTAAGCAAAACAATAACAACAACAACAACAACAACAGCAGAAATAACAACAACAACAACATCGTCGCTTTGGCAATGTATTTTGTATTGAATTTTTAATGAGCTAAGCTCACATCGAGATCTCAAGTGCCTGAGTCTGCCACCATCTTTAGCTATCTGGCTGTTTTTTCCGGGCTCACGTTGCGTATACTCGCTGCTCCGCCGTCTATATTCAAATGCTTCCGTAGCGCACTTTTCGGCGTAAGCCAACCTCTGCCTGGCCGACATTAAAGCCAAGCACAGCCAAGCCACCCGCATTGGCATTCTAATATTCTATTGAATTAATTTGGCATCTTTTACTTCTTAGCTAAATTATTAAACCAAAAGGAAAAAACAGAAAATAAAATCAATACATTAAAATTAAACGTTTAGTGTTGCTTAAAGATTTGTGTGCGCTAAACTGGGAGTTTTGTTGTCCTTTGTATGTTTAATGCCAGCCGATGGAAATAAAAATGATTTTCAAAAAATTAAAATTAGGTTGTATGAGACTGAAGGGCCTTTAAGATGCTTTTCATATGACAATTTTATCTATGGAATAATTAAGACTTAATTTTTTTATAAGCAAATAATTGCACTACACAATATTTTATACATGTTGAGTCCTTTTATGATATGCAGATATTTTATTTAAAAAAAATTTAGTTCTTAAAAATATTAAAAAAATTATATGTATTTTTATTGTATGAAATATGAAATGGCTAAAATATATTTAAATTGATATACAAATAAATAAATCCATAAAAATAAATAATGCCAAGTTTTTCAGGTACAAAAAAAATTAATTAAGTTTCTTATTGCAAATATTTTATGAAAAAGTGTAAAAATTTAACATTTAAAATTAAACTGTCAAATATCATTTAAGCTTATTCTATATGTTTTTTTAAAATAATTTATTTGGCTTAAACAGTAAAGTTTTATTTTATTATAATTTTTTTTATCAGAAATTCCACTTGAACTGTTGAAAAAGCGTTAAAAAGAATTTTTAATAAATAAATATATATATTTATTTTTTTGTAGGCCAAAAATGTTCTACAGTTATCATATATGAAATATAAATGCCAAGTGCATACTTATTGCAGTGATTTAAATGTTGATGCGAGATTCGAGTTATTCAGTTATTTTTGTAGCATACTTTTCAGGGTTTTTTTTAAGCTGTCTTTGAAGTCTTTGTTTTTGCTGCTGCTGCTGCTGCTGTTGCTTTTCATATGAAATGAAAATAAAACAAATGGCTATAAAAAGCAACAGATTCAGTTTTACCGATGCTGATTTGCATAATGTGCCCACACACGCACACACAGATAGAAAAACATATACAATAACAAATGCAAACGGAAAAGGGCAGAGCCGCGCCATAGACAATATAATTTACATTAAATTGCTGATCAATATAAATGTATCTATCTGTGGCATTAGTTTAATTTGTATCTCCAAATGCCTATGTGAGTCTGTCTCTCTCTGTGTGTGTGTGTGTTTGATTGGGGTTTTAAATTGTTTTACCTATTCCGCCTTTGCATATGTATGTATATAGATGTATGTATATATATGTGTGTTTGCATTAGACTGAATAGATACACAGTTAGATTTTGGCTGACCGCCGTCGAAAAATATTTTTGCATAATTTCTCGTACTGATTTGCTGGGTTTTTGGTTTTTACGCTTTGTGCGCCATAAATTATGCTGAAAAATTGAAAAATTTTTAGCCGCTGCCTCGCTGCGTCGCCTCGTCCAGCAGCCTACAAAGTAATTTGGTCCACATCGACTTTGTGGGCTGCCCCAAAAATTGTTTATTATTGATGCAGTTGCCGTTGCCGTTGTTGCTGTTGTTGCTGGTGGCATTCGGCGTGACTGGGAACGAAATTATCATTTGGCCGCTGATTTTATGCATATGTGTTTTGTATTTTGTATTTTGCATACGCATTTGCCTGCTGATTAATGTTTGATGTGCCATAATTACAAAGGTACATAGAGCGGGGCCAGGGGTGGCCCAGGCAGCTTGCCTCTGCCATATGCTTGTTGCATGCAGGACTGACTCGTTTAGCTGGGACCGAGGTTTATGTTTATGCAATTTCAATTTGCTGTGCAGTAAAAGCGATTTGTTTTAATTACTTACGCACATGGCATTTAATTATTTTTATTGATTAAATAAAACAATTAAGTTTATGTAAATTAATGCGAACGAGCAACGAGACATTTACCATTGCCATTGGCGTGCGCGACACACGATAGATAGCCAGATGGGGACAGGGGATGCGAAGCGGGGCAATGGCAGTCTGTCTGAGTGGCAGTCAAGTTAATGGAATTGCTGAGCAGCAGGCAGCTACTCTCTCCGTCTAGTAAAATAATTTAAGGCCAAGCATAGAAAATTAATGAGGCCATTAAATGCTGAAGACGCTGAAGGGACAACACACACACACACCCATGTGGGGTAACTCTTTGTCGAGCCTCTGTTTATGAGTGTGCGTGTGTGCCGGCTGTTATGCATGTGTGTGTGCATGCTCGTAATGTATGAGAAGACATGAACAATAATGCCAGAGGAATTGAATTCTGTGGGCATATTAGTTAGCCAAGTTAGCCTCAAGCGAATAGGCCTTAAAAATACGTATACTTAACCTTTTCCTGCTCCCTCTCTCTCTCTCTCTCTCTCTCTCTCTCTCTCTCCCTATCCCTTTCGCAATGTAATGTATGCATAAGTAAACAAGCAGATTAAAACTCGAATAGCCATAAAAAGAAAGATTACAAATATAGTCGAATTTATGACGTAGAAATGTTTGTCAAAGGCATAAAAATCATTTCTTTATTAGGCAGCGTCGGGATACTAAAGAGAGCCCTTAATTTCCTCTCGCCCTATATTTTACATTTATATCTGTGCTAATTCCTCTGCAGTTAGCGCATCAGCCAGTCTGCGTGACTCTGAGGCAAATTGCTCGCTCGTTTGCTTCTTATTTAACTTGCGGTCGCTTTGACGTACGGCCGAAAAAAAGTAAAAGAGAACGGGAAAGGGAAAAGGAAAGGGAAAAGGCTTTAACTGTTTAGCTCAGCTCCTTGCACCTGAAATCAGCTGTTTGCCTGCTTTGTAGCCGGTTCGGCTGCTGTTTACATCCATCAGCGGTCCGGGATGTCCTTTGTTGTCCTGCTATTGAATGATGTGAATTGCGCAGCGAGCGAGACCCAAAAATAAACTGCCATTTTCAACAATATTTACGGTCTGTTAGCTTAGGCATATGAGAGTTTTGCGTGCACATATCTGTATGTGTATCTGTGTGTGTGTGTGTGTGTGTGTGTGAGCTCTCATCTCTGCTCATTCTTGTCTCAACTTGTTTTCCTTTTATAAATTCCTCATGCTAGGCATTGCCCAAGTCGTTAAACAGGCCGCAATGCATGAACATAAAAGTGCGAGCAGCACCTGCCGGCGCTGTCTTCATTAGATGCGCAAAGATCACAGGCGAGTGGGCGTGGTGGGTGTGGGTGTGGGCGACACGCCGTATATGAGCTGGTGGGGACGAGGAGGGGGCCACGTTTTGCATTTTGGTTATTTACACAGGCGGAACAACGGCACGTATACGTAATAAAGTTGAACAAATAAAATTCACTTTCCTTCAGCACAAAAGTTCTAATTTTTTTCTGCGCTTGGCGCTGTTTTTGCTGCTGTTGTTGTTGTTGTTGCTGTTGTAGCTGCTGCTTTGTTTTGTTTGGCTTTTGTTGGGCTTCAGTTGCAACCTAAATTTCATTTGAGGCACAAAACTTGTTTAGTTGGCAAACTTTGCGCGTCGTCAATAAGGCGAGGGATATGGCGGACAGCAGGCAGAGGCCGGCGCAGGGGCTGAAGTTCTATCTGCGGCAACGAGCCAGACAGTTAGACCTATGCATGCCATGATATAATCTTGTACTGGGGCCTGCCGCCGTATTTATTACGCGCTTCCCACAACTTTCCCAGCACTCACACATACACACACACAGACGCATGTCAAACATGTGTAGCTGCAAATTTGTGGGCAAAACTAAAGCGAAAAATGGAACAAGCCGGGCAGACGAGGGGCTTGGCCGGGCCAGCGCTTCGAGAGGGTATCAAAACGTTGACGTGAACCAGGCGAACCCAATGAAGAAGCAAATTAACACTAATAGTTGTGTATATAATGTTGTCAGACTTTGCTCCATAAATGCGTGCGGCTCGTGCCCTGTGGATAATACATTTTGCTTAACATTCCGAATTTATTCATATTAAAGCTGTGCGAGAAGGCGAGAGAGGGCAAAATATAAAGAAGATATTGTAAAGGACTTGTCAGAGAAGGGATTTTAATTAATTGAATAGGAGATGACATGGCTGAGCGTATGAAAATTATTGGAATCTATAAAAGAGATTTAAGAGAGAACTATAGATTAGCTGTGAAGTTGCAATAGTATTTATAATTAAATAAAAAATAAAGAAATAATATAAAGGATTTTCTAAAGGAAGATGTTAATACTAGACGAGCACTAGATTATGTGGCATAAGATATGAATACGAAAATATAAATAGACTTTGGCAGATATTTGTAGAGATTAAGTATGAAGTTTCAATTAATTTTATTTTTATATTTTTTCTTCAGCTGAATAAAAAATATTTATAAATTATCAAAAGGATTTGCTAGGGAAGAAACTAAATTGACGAACAGATTATTTATAAATTCAAAACAAAAATGAATATAAGTATATATGAATATATCTGCAAACTTAACTACAATATATAATTAAAGAAACAAAAGTTCCCTGCTGAAGAAAAAAGAATAGTTAGTAGAAGATCTACTCTATGCTCTTACCATGTTATGCAATATATAATTAAATTACTGTTCAAATTTTAACTAAAAGCATTTACAAATGTGTGTATTTAGGTCTAAGTTAGATATATTTTTATATATTTAATTATAATTTTTAAATATTAATATTGGATTATCCAAGTATAAGCTAAAAATTTTAAATAAAATTAATTTGAAATGAAACTTACTCTTAATTATTTGATAAGCCAAGCTTTCTTTACTAACAACCCCAAGCATGTAAGCCAAATAGAGTATTAAAGCTTCGTTGAGTCAGAGATTTAGGCTTTCTCTCTCGATTGCGCATATCGATTTATACGGCTAGGTAATCTCTGTCTCTGTGTGTGTGTGTGTTAGCAAATTTGAGTGTATGGGCGGATGGGTTAAATGCATAATTGGCGATTAGACGATTGGCCCTAATATGCCACACGCTGCAATGGCCAACAACAAAAGCGCAACAGCAGCAGGCAGAAGCAGCAGGCAGCTGCTGCTTTAGGGCAACATCATGCGAATTCGATTGTCTCTGGCTGAGTCTTTGCTGCTGCTACAACATTTATTTTATTTTATTTTTTTTTTTGTTGCCGTTGCTGTGAGTTAATTGGGTCACGCCCCTCGCTGCCCAGGGGTACCTACCTTGCCGAGCTGTAAAAGTAATGACAACGCCGTGTATATATGTAGATATATATATATATTGTTTATATATATTTATATATATATATATATATATATATTTCCTTTGCTTTGTTCTTCATTCAGTTGCATTCAATGCTTGCCTTTTGTTAAGCGAACTCTGCGCCCTGTCATACATGTTAAGTAGATACATCTATATACTATATTTATATTAATATTTATATTTATATTTATATTTATAGATATATGTATATGTATTTTAGTTATATATAGTTATATCATACAATACATAGGTATTACTTAAGTGCTAAGGTTATTCTGCATGTTCATTGTTTTGCTCATTCAAGTTCAACGTTTAGTTTATGCTCCTCATTTACCAGATGCAAAGAAAAAAGTCTTTGGTTTAGCTTAAAGATATTATTTTTGTTTTCTTCTTCTTCTTCTTCTTCTTGATATTTTTTGTTTTTCAATTGAAAGTTTTTTGTTTTTTGCTTTTATTTTTCTCTTTTTGCTTTTATTTGTATTTTGCTGCTTGAATGCTTTTAGGGCTTATGACTTACAGGCAAGTAATATCTGTAGATATATATTTTTGAAGTTTTTCTTCGTATGAGTGTATGTGTGTGTGTGTGTGTGTGTGTAGCACTCTGTGCCTGTGTATGTGTGTGTGTGGGGGGCATTTACATATGCATTATTTACGTATGAATTGATGAATATGTTGAGTTCCATTTGATATTCCTTAACTTTTTACATCTTTTAACTAACATCTGCAAATACGAGTTTTACCTAAGTTTAATGCCAAAGCGCAGTCGGATTCACAGTTAATTTTTGTTTTCTTTTTCTCTATGGGATTCTCAGGAGTGGGAAATATACATAATGTGCGGTCGGCGTTAACTCAACGCAGCTCAACTCCTACTATTTCTATTAATATGCAAATAGTGGCAAAGTGGGTCAACATACTGGCGCAAATCTCGCTTTAGCCTTGCTTAAATTCGATTACTGTCAGAATGTCAATTAAAAGTTAAAGTTAAACTGAATATCTCAGCTGATGCGGCTGACATTGGGTTGGAATTAAATGCGAATACATATATATTGTAGTTTCATTTGTGTGTTATTCGGGACGTCAACCCATTGGCTTGCTCCCCATCAACAAATTAAATGCAGAGCGACGCCTGATAATAGCTAGCTGTCAAATGCGTATGTTAAATTTATAATCTGTCAAGTCTGGCTGTCATGGCTCAACGCAGATATAACCAATCCGAGGCGACACTTCTTTAATCCAGCTGAAAGTATGAAAAGTCTGCAACGGGTAGCTGTTAAATCTGCCTGTTAAGTTTTTGAAATGGTATTAAAAGTGTTTGTTTAATATTTATTATGGTAAACCAAAAAAGGGAAATGCATTCCAGCTGACAAATCTGTATGTGAATTTTAAATATTGTCAAATTGAACTGCTGAAAACTTGTTGTCGATTCTGTTGTTATATTGAATAAATTTGATTTGGATGTCAAATTTGAATACAAGTTTTTTAGCCTGAGAAATGTGGCTGTTTTTTTTTTATTAATACCAATTATACATTTTAAGCCTGGTTTTCAAGTCCAACTGTCAAAATTTAACAATATCGCATTACAGCTGCCAGATTTGACAAATTTGATTGGCAACTTTTTGCAATCTATCTGTCAAATCTGATGTGAAATAAAATGTATTAAATTCAGTTAACCATTTTTTTTTATATCTAGCTGTCAAATCTGGTATGAAATGAAATTAAAATTAAAGGTATTCAATTCAAGTGGTAGTTAGTAAACATATCATGAGATCCCGTTGTTAAATTTGTCTGTTGCTTTCCTAGTGCTGTTTAATGAAGCTGTCAAATAAAATGCCAAGTCTAGTTATGTGAAGTTTAGCTACTAAATAATACTCTTAAATCTGCCTGTCATTTTAGCTGTCAAATTTAAATGTTGCTGTTAAAGTGACTGTTAGTCTGACGCTTGAGTTAACACCGCCTTAGTATGTACTTGATTCTTGATATTAGCTATATAGTCTATGCGTGCTGTTCATCATTATATTTTATTAGAATTTAATTTTCTTTTGCTTTATTATTGTTGCTCTGGCCACGCCCACAAATAATGCAAATGCTTACAATACTTTCAATATTTTGCCTATATATACAGAAGTCACACAGATATTAAGATTTAATTTTAAATTTTGCTATTTTCTCTTGTATTTTTTTGTCTTTTTTCTTTTACACTTATAAAGTCATAAAGTGGATCTTGCTCCTGCTTCTCTTTCTCCGTGTCAGTTCTAACTGACAGTTAAGGAATTCCGTTGAGCCGAATAAGAGTTTCTATATACGTATATTATTCAACTGCCTACAACTTACAGTTGGGTTAGGTTGGGTTGGGCTGGGGGGGTGACGAGTAGAGTTTGAAGCTCTCACACACGCATACACTAACTCAGATATAGAGAGAGATAGAGAGCGAGAGTTACAGTTAAAGTTAGAGTTACAGTTAGAATTACAGTTATGTTTTACAGTTATAAATTTAATTACATTTACATGGGCATAGACGACTCCTAAGCACTCTGCCTGCGTGTGTGTGTGCATGCTATATCTCTCATTTACCTTTTGACTTTGACATTAAGTTTGACATTAAGTTTGACATTTAGTTTGACTTTGACTTTACTTTTACTGCAGTTAGCTTTTAGTTCTTATTTACCATAATGCGGGGACTTGCGAGAGTTGAGAGATGTTTGATGTATTTACAGTTGTTCTTAGGGTACGCTAGTTAGTTGTAGGTATTCATACATACACATATATATATCTATATATATTATATATATATTCATAATTTTATCGATATGATAATTAGATTAGCTTTCAGTTTTTTCTTCTTCTTTGCTTTGCTTTGCGCTTTATAACTAGAAGTATACTGTATTATTATTTTCGTCTTTGAGTTTTCTTTTTGCTTCTGCATTTTCCTTTCGCTTTCGCTTTCGCCATTTTCTTTGTTTATTATCTTCATTCGCCATATCTTTTATCATTAGACACTATCACAAACGGTTCGCTTGCACAAATTCACGCCACAAAAATTCGCCCGATTCTCTCTCTTTCGCTAGTCGATGAGCCAAGTATGTATGTATGAGTGTGTGTGTGTATATGTGTGTGTATGTTATAGTTAGTGTTTACTGTATGCTTTCAGTTTAAGTTTAGTCAGTTCTGCGGGGTTTCCTGGGTCTCGGTGTGTGAGGCGCTTAGACATCGGTGCCGCAGCCCTCTTGGTAGCCCTCGTCCGGGGAGTTGCGGCTGCTGCTGATCAGCGCCCGCTTCAGCGCTGTGACGGGCGGCAGCACGGGCACGCCCCCCTTCTGCCAGACCCGTATCGTCTTCGCGTTCACGGGCTGTCCATTGGGCAGTATTGAGCAGGAACTGGAGCTGGCCGGAGCCGGAGCAGCCATGGCTGGGGCGGGCGTGGGCGATGACCGGGCCGAGCCGTTGCTGCTGCTGCCGCCTCCGTCGTGTAGGCGTGGCAGTGTGCGGCTGCTGAAGTGCGGGCTGCCGCTGTGCTGGAGCTGCTGCTGCAGCTGCTGCAGTGGGTGCATCTGCAGCTGGTGATTGTGCTGGTGCTCGGCGCCCGGCACTAGGGGCAGGCCGTAGTCATTCGGATAGCCGGAGCCGGAGCCGCTCGATAGATTCGTCGTGGCCGTGGAGGTGGTCGAGGCAGCTGTGCTCTGCTGCAGTGCCGCATTGCAGTGGGCGCGCGGAAAGGTCTTGCTGAAGTAGTCGCTGGCCGCGCTCCGCTCGTGCAGGTCGTACAACTGGCCGGAGTCGATGATGGGCGTCTTGTCCGTGTAGCGCTTCATGAACAGATCGTCCGCCGAGCTGGCCGCCGCCGCCGCCGCCGCTGCGTGCTCCCACAGTCCGGACGGATAGAGCGAGTCGCAGCCATTGGCCCGGCTGTACTCCCCGCTGCCGCCTCCTCCGCTCGTCAGCTCCATGGGGGGCAGCTTGAGGTCGCAGAACTCGTCGCTGCCAAAGCGCTTCGTGTCGTTGATCAGATCCGGATTGTTGCCGTGCCCAGTCGAGCCGCTGGGCGAGATGAAGCACGAGGCGGTGGAGAGCACGCTGCCCGCATTGTCGTAGCCCTGCGTCGAGTACGGCAGATCCGTGAGTCGTGGCGGCTTCTGGACAGGATTTGCATTGCGTTGCTCGTGGGGAGAGCCACTGGCCCGCCTGCAGCTGGCTCCGACTCCGCCCAGGCCGCCGCCAGCTGCCGCTGCGCTGCTGCTGCCCTTGCGCTCCAGCGTGCCGGAGGCTCCGCCGGGCAATCCCCCGTCAATGCAGTTGGGCACGGCTCCGTTGGCGATGACCACGCCCCCGATGCTGCCGTTGCCCGTCGCCGGCTGCGTCTTGTTGGTAATGGAGTTCTGGTGGTTCACCGAAGTGATGACCTCCATGTGGTTGGGCGTCTTGCTGTCCACGTACGGCTGGCGCTTCACCCGCAGCAGCAGGCACATGATCGCCGCCAAGGCGAACACTATGAGCGCCACGAGGGCGGCGCTCAGGCCCACTATCTGCCCGCTGCCCAGCGAGGCCATGCCCGCGGCCCGCATGCTCACGTGGAGCGTGAAGTTGGCCTCGGCGCTGCCGGCGCGGTTCTCGGCCACGCAGTAGAACTCGCTGGAGTCCGTCTCCTGGGCGTTGGTCAACACGAGCCGCGAGCGCTTCTCGAAGCCGCCCTCCAGCTGCTCGAACATGTGGACGCGCTGGTAGGCGCTGAAGGCGCTGTTGTTGGCCAGCTGCCGCCCGTTCCAGTACCAGTGGATGCTCGCCGCAGGCACGGCGCGTGCGCGGCACGTGATGGAGGCGTTCTCGCCCATCGCCGTCTCCACGTAGTGCGAGATGGGCAGCATCTCGGGTCGGCAGGCGAAGTCGTCCACCTGAAGCTCCGCGAAGCTCCGATCGATGATCCGCTCCGGCCCGCCCGCACACACCGGCGCCACCGGATACGGAATATTGCGCTGCATCAGCCACAGCTTGGCGTCCCGCAGCCGGCAGTCGCAGAGCCACGGATTGTCGTGCAGCTCGATGCCGTGCAGCCGGCTCAGCGTCTCGATGGTCTTGGGCAGCAGCTCGCTCAGCTTGTTGCCGTTCAGCCGGAGCAGCGTGAGTCCTTGGAGCCCGCCGAAGGCCTGCGCCGATATGGTCTGGATGTCGCAGTGGGAGAGGTCCAGCTTGTGGAGCGAGGGCGTGCTGCCGAAGGCCTGCGCCTCGATCTTGTGTATGTGGTTCGAGGCGAGCGTCAGCTCGCGCAGCGACGATATGTAGCTCAGGGCCAGGCTGGGCACCGTCACCAGGAGATTGTGGGACAGGTCGAGCTCCACGAGATTGGTCAGCCCCTTGAAGGTCTCGCGCTCGATCTCGCCGATCTTGCAGTTGCGCAGGTAGAGCTTCTGCAGATTGAGCAGATTGGAGCGGACGAACTGCTCGTTGGAGAGCGTCTGCAGCTTGTTCCCGGACATGTCCAGCACCTGGGTGCTGGGATCGATGTGCTCCGGAATCTGGATGAGCTGTCTGTCGATGCATTCGACGGTCTGCTTGCCGCCCTTCCACTTGCAGGCGCAGACTGTCTGGCAGCTGCTCAGCTGCTGCACCGGATTGTCCAGATCGCTGGCCGGATAGTACGGCGGGGAGGATGGGGCCACATAGCCGTCGTCTGTCATGGGCTGGCTGTCGGCTATGGAGAAGACCTCGTTCTGTTGCTGTGACGATTTGTAGCTCGAACTGGAGCCGGAACTGGAGCCGGAACCGCCTCCGTTGGCGTACAGTTTGCCGGAACTATAGCGATTCGCTAGCAAGGATCCGGGCAACAGCAGAAGCTGCAGCAGCAGCAGCTGCCGCCAAAGCAGCTCCATTCTCTAAGATTATGAGTGTGGGTGTGGGTGTGGGTGTGGGTGAGTGTGAGTGTGTGTGTTTGTGTCTGTGTGATATGCTATCCTCTAGGCCATGCCACACTTGGCCTGCTCTGATATGCTAACCTCCGGATCCGCCTGCTCCTCCTCCTGCTTCTCCAGCTCCTCCTTCTTCTTCTTCTCTCTGTTTTTAATTATGATAATAGTGCAAACTTCCGTGTGGATTCAGCTCGAATGAATTTATTATATATTGGTCAAGCGGAAAATTGATTAATTGCCGAGTTTTCCTCCCAGTTGCTGTTGTTGTTGTTGCTGTTGTTCCTTTTTTTTGGTTTTGTTGTAAATATTTTCATGTTTTGGCGTAATTAGCGGCGCCTGGCGCAACGTTATTTATAGAAGCGACGCCGCTCGCTACGACCAGATGATAATCGTTTTTTATTTCTTTTATTTTCTTTTGTTTTTATTTTTATTATTTTTTTTTGCTTTTTTTGGCCAGAAAAGCGAAATTTGTACTTTTACGCAACACTGTCCGGCCACAAAATTTTCTTTGCGCTCACTTGTTGGGGTTGTTATATATTTTCCCTTTTTTCTTTACCGTTATGTTTTTTGTTGTTGGCTTTTTTGGTTAGCGATTTTGGCCACGCAAAGCTTTAATTTTCATCGCGTTTTCGTTTTCGTTTTCGTTACGTTTCGGCCTCGTGGCCTGCAATCAGAGCAGCGCTAGTGGCAGAGCGACAGGAGTGGTGGAACGAGCCGGACGGACGACTCGAGCCCTGCGTTCAAGACAAGCGCGCACACACACACATATACAGAGCCGCACGGAAGGAGGGCTACACACACACACACGCACACCGTTCGCGGCGTCGAGTCACGAGTCACGAGCAGAAGATTGCCTCTGTGTGTGTATGTGTGTGTGCGTGTGCGAGGTGCGCGTGATGAGTTTGATTCAGCTGCTCATTGATTTTCATAGGCAACTGTTACACTTTGCGGCCCACTCGCATTGCACTTGGTAATGATCATTGCCAACCTCATGATAGCATTCAATTCAAATTTCATTTGGTTCACACTTGTAACGAACGAACGAACGAACGAATGAACGAACGGACGAAGGCAGCTCTAACGGCTCTCGAAGCGACGGCAGCGCGCTACATACGACTCAAAACCCAACCGTTCGGCAGCAATCATCGACTTGAACTGAGCGCCGAGCTGATGCACTGCACTGGCAAAAGCGAAAGCCCAAGCCAAAGC
Organism: Drosophila repleta; assembly: GCA_018903745.1. NCBI lineage: Eukaryota > Metazoa > Arthropoda > Insecta > Diptera > Drosophilidae > Drosophila > Drosophila repleta. The sequence continues at coordinate 8,869,677 of JAEIGN010000396.1, forward strand.
CACGCGAGCGACTCCAAAAGAAAAGAAACAGCAACAAAAACAACACTCGTTTCGTCGGCATCGTTGGTGTGCCAGTCGTGCTCGGCCCGCCGAACGTACGAACGTGCGTACGCTTGCTGGGCTCTCGTGTGTTGTCGTTGCTTTTGTGCGAAGGGGGTTGGCTGTGCGCTGAGGAGTGTGCGGCGTTGAGCACTCGTGCGCTCTCTCGTGTGGGCTGAGCGACAACCAAATGTTGCTTTAACCGTTTCGCAATGTGCGTGCCGAGCAACATGCGGCGAGTGGCAACATGTTGAGCAGCTGAGATAAGCTATTTGTTGAGAGAGAATTTAGAATTTATGATAATGCTAAAAGTTATATATGTAGATAAATAACACTGTTGCAACAAGATATCGAATAGCTGAGATGAATGAATATGTTCATTAGGCGATCTTCAGCTGATTTGCATGCAATTAAGCTTGTTTTCTTACCGCTGCTATAATGAATGAACTGAACTGAACGATCGGCTCTGACCCGGCGCGACCTACTCAGCCATGAAGCACAACAAACCCCAATTTAAGTAAATAAACATGAGGAATGTTCTTTCAAGAAGGAGTGGGGGAGTATGCGGCTGGGTGGGGCACTCGGGCTCCCCGAGCTTGTCTTTGAGACGTAATTTGCTCTTTAGCTGAATGAGTCACATCCGTCGAGGCAGCCGCGACGCGACTGCAGCCAAACGAATGTGAATGAATCGATGCATTCATTGTGTGCAACGTGTGCAGAATTTCACAATTTGTTGAAAATATACATCTCTGTGTGTGTGCTTGTGTGTGTGTGTGTGTGTGTGTGTATGGGTGGATTGCAGGGTAGCAGGGCGCAGGGCAATGCTCAAGATCAGCTTTCAGCTGTGCCAATGTGTATGTGGCGATATAAATATATATATATATATATATATATATATATATATACTTGTGAGTGAGCAATTCTAAGTGGAATAATAATGATCGCCTTGGCTGCTTCTGCAGAACAAAGGCAGCAAAACAAAGTTGTTAGATTTGCAGCAGCAGCAAGAGAAGAAGAAACAGAGAGAGAGGGAGAAAGAGAGAGGGAGAGAGAGAGAGAGAGGCTGAGAGTGAGTAAGAGACGAGCTTAGGCTAAGCGAAGTGTGGATGCCCTAGCAGATGTTAGAGTTGGAAATGTTTATATAAATATGTATTTATATGCGAGGGTCATATTAACAGCCCATATTTTAAGCTTCACCTTTAAAGATATATATAATAAATTTATGTAATATATGATATTCAGTTAAAGTTCTCTAATCTGTGCGGATGAGCCAAGGGAAATCTTGTAAAAAATGAATGAAAATCATAAAAAATAGCAAGGCAGAAACTATATCTCTATAATATATTTATTATTATTTTTAATATTATTAATTTTTATTTAGTTATTTAATTATTATAAATGTTAAGTTGTGTTTTAATACAATTTATTTTTTAATATATATTTTTTTAAATTTAATTTTAATTTATTTTGAAACAAAATTAAGTTTTTCATTTTATTTTAATTTTTTTTTAATTTTTTAATTTAATTTAAATTTAATTTTGTTAATTTAATTTATTTTTTAATTTTATTTTATTTATATTTTAATATTTAATATGTCGTTGGTTAATATAGCTTATATATTGATATCATGAATATTCAGAATATATATATACAGCATATATCCAAAGCTAGCTCATTATTCTTATAGTCATATCAGAGGTGGAGAACTAACGATAGTTGACGCCATCAATAGTCGACGATAGCTATAGCGATTAGCAGTTCGCCACCTGGAATATATAAACATAACGAACCGATCTCCGATCTTTAGAAGGAAATAGTATGGATATATATAAATATGTATATGTATATTTTGAATATTCTTTATATATACATATGTATATTAACTCTATAACCAACAACATCTGCCCAGCCGGCAACACATGTCATGATCACATTTTAATACCCTCTAAAAAAAGTAGCACAACAAAAAAATCAAAGAAAATAAAAGAAACAAAAAAAGATACATCTTCAGCTACGCTACGGCTACGGCTACGGCTACGGCTATAGCTCCAGCTACAGCTACAGACAGTCTGGGCTTTTAATGATGATGACAAGAAGAGAGCTGAGCTGAGACCCACACAGACGGCGATGTCGGACCCTGAGACACAGACCGAAACTGGAACTGAGATTCAGTTGAAGCTGAAGCTGAGGGAGCGAAGGCGCGGGACTGCGGGGCGGGTACTGCGGGGCAGCTATGTGAGCGTTAAGCTAATTATCTGCAGGCGGCGTATAAGTTACTTCACCTGCGGGCCACTTTGTGGCAGGTAGTTGTTTCTGTTGCTGTTATTGTTGTTGTTGTTGCAACAGCTGCTGCTTCTGCTGCGGCTGCTGCTGCTGCATTGTGTATGGGGCACATGATATCTCATGATGTTGCCCAGGCAGGAAACGCGATGTGTGTAGCTGACAGTGCCCCCGCCCCGACCCCTCGCTCCATCTCCCTCTCTCTCTGTTTATTGCATATGAATGAAATTTTCAGGTCGCATCTTGAAGATACAGATACTTAGACTCTGACTGCGATTGCGAGTCGGCTTCAGCGTCAGCTTCAGCTTCACTTGCAGCCTGAGAAGTTTTTTTGCCTCTGCTTTGGCAGCAAACGTGTTTGCTCAACAATAATCGTAAAAAAAGAGTAGAAAGAACTTAACCAGCTACGCATTCGCTAGTTGGCTGCTGAGAGAGAGATACATTCTGTAGATACTGCTGCATATTTATAGATAGTTGCTGGAGATATGTGTTACAGATACATTTGTGAACTCAGCTCAGTTCAGCTGCTCTATATATATGTAGATACATTCCATAGTTACATCCGTGTAACTAGTCTACATTCAGCTTAGATAAAGATACATTGAATAGCTACATTTGTGGATCTAAGCTAACTGCTGCATAGGCAGAGATACATTTTAAAGATATTTGTAGAGCCTGGAATATGAAGAGATATAGATACATTAAAGCATATAATAAATATAATTAATCGAAATAAATTCTTCATAGCTATAGATGCATTTCATAGATATATTTACATACATATGTATAGATAGCATCGATTTTGTGTGTATATATTATATATATATTTATATATGAATCTTGCATTCTATATTTATATTTTATATCTTAACTATATACTCTTCAGATACATTTCTGTATCTAATCATACTTTTGCAAAGATATAGCTACATAGACTTCCCAGATACAATTAACTCAGCTTATGCATATGTAAAGATACATACTATAGATAGCTATTGATAGTTCCCAGATACATAATATAACTACTGCATAGTTATAGATACTTTCAGCAGATGCACTCATATTCGTACATGCCATAGATACATTTCTGTATATACTCTGCTCTAGATGCATCCCAGAGATACCTTTATATGCCTAATCTAACTTCTGCGTAGCTATAGATACATTCAGCAGATACACAGATACTTATACACTCCACAGATACACCTTCTCATCTACATCTAGTTATAGCCACTTCCCACACCTACATTAGCGTAGGCAGCCTTAAGGCTATCTTGAGCACTGCCAACATTATTCGCTTTGATTAAGGTCAGTTATGATTGTCGAAAAGTGAAATCTTCTCATGCCGCGTTACTCTTCACACTTAGATTAGCGTATTTATGCGCTTCCTCTTCTACCTTGTATCTTCTATCTTCTATCTTTGGCTTCCTCTGCTTCGGCAGCGAGTCAGCCAAGCGCAGAGCCACGCTTTGTCTTCTCCACATTTTCTAAATGAGTTGCGTTTTTTTTTTATTTCTACACATATATGAAACCAATTGAAATCTGTTGAAAATGAATGAATTTTTTTTTGATTTGATTTTAAACTGTTTTTGATGTATGTTTAAAAGTGTATGTAATATGTATATATATATATATATATATATATATATATATATATATATATATATATATATATATATATATATATATATATATATTATATATATATATATATACATACATATATTTTATTTTATTTTTATACATATTTTTTAAGACTTGAAACCTTCCAGTTAGGCTTAAGCTTGGGTAACTATGTGGCAATCGCACAATAATCACAGAAGTTATTGAAAACCATATTTTTGTTGGCTATGAAGCAGTTATGCGAGGGTGGTTTCGAAAATGATGGGTCTTAATATCACAAACTTCTCCGTTCACACAAGAATATCTGTTAAGAAGATCAAAGATATTTAGATGCTGGACTTAGTATAAATTGTTATATATGTATATAAGTGTTATACATACAAATGTTACACATAAAAGTGTTATATAAATGTTGTTCATAAAAGTGTACTATGCTAAGTGTTATACATACCTGGCCTTATATAAATGTTATATATGCAAGTGTTATGTGTTATACATAGATGTGTAATACATAGATGTGTAATATAAGTGTTATACATACAAGTGTTATATATTCAAGAGTTATAAAAGTGTTATGCATACATGTGTTACAAAAGTATGTATAACTATCCTAATCGATATAGCAATGTATCAGAACTATATTGACATATCGTTTCGATTCGCTCGGCAAATCTTTGTCTATTTAAATAAAAGCAAAATGCAATTGCCTTTAATCTAATTTCGCAGAGTGTATACCTATGTTTCTTCAAAGATATGTGCCATATTCACTCCAATCAGCTAGAGTATTTCATAGTCGGTTTGGTTCTTTTGTCTCATGTTTCCCATGTATCAAACTGCCTCATCAGCATTCGGGAATCGCTTAAATTCCATGTTAGGTATGATAATCATTTACTTTTAATTTTTTAGTGTTTTTTTTTTTGTTGCTTTTCAAAAATGATAAATTCGCTTGGCTAGGCGAAAGTAGAACTCGATTGCTTGCAAATCGTTCCGCAGCGGAAGTTGGCTGAGAAATCGATGCGAGTGCTTTATGATCGCCTTGCTTTGAATGTTGTTTTGTTGTAGTTGTTGTTTCTTTCTCTCTCTCTCTCTTTCTAGTTGCTTTCTTTGTTGCTTTGCTGTCACAGGCCGCTTCTCATGCCACTTCTCTGTGTCTAGTTCTCCCACATGGCCACACATGGGGCATGCCACACTCTTGTACGATTTGTTGACTTTCACATTCGACTACAATAATTCTCTCTGTCTCTCTCTCTCTCTCTGTACGCAACAATTAGCCGCAGTTAATTGGCCAAAGTGCTTTTGTGCCACGCTTTCTGCACTCGCCGCTAATCTCGCCGATTTGAACAACTTCCGCGGCAGCAACTGTAAAACCTACAGTGCAACATCTCTCGTAATTAATGCAAAAAGCAAAACAAAAACAAAAAGAGGAAAGCCGAACGGGAAGACGAGGAATAAATCGTAGTCGCTGCATGAGGCTGAATAAATATTTGCCAACATAATTTTCAGATAGGCAAAAATCACCTGAAGCCCCTGGAGAACTGGAGGAGGCTGGGGAGCAATTGGGCAGCGAACAGGATGCTCTGCCTTTGACCTTTGTGCTCGTAATGCTCCGCCTAATTGCCCTTAATTTATTTAACTTCAAGCTGTGCCGCCGCCGAGCCCGCTCCAGCCCAAGCCCAAGCCCAAGCCCAGTCCTGTTCAGTGTCAAGGGTTCACTTTGGAGCCGCCGCTGCGTGTCCTTTGGGTCGGTCATTGGGTCGGACGTCTGCTCCGCTCCTATATACACATTCATTCACATATATATGTATGTGTGTATATATCACGCTATCTCCGGCCTGTGGATTTGAATGAAAGCCAGACACTGCAGCGCCGAGCAGGCCCCATCACAACTTGTGTGTAGGCCGACAATTAATGTGGCCCGAACTGTTTCTTCGAATTACAATTGAATACGCATTGAAATATGTGTGAATATTAACCGATATTTATCATCGGTTATTACAGATAGAGAATGTTGTTTGAAATTACCTGCTATCACCTGTCAAATGAGCTTCGACGGAAGCATTGTTAGGTTAACACAATTTATTGGGCTTGAGATTGGTAATTGCCGTTGAGATATGTGGCACAGAAATTGATGGATGGCACAAGTGATTAGTATTAGTATCACTCTGAAACCAATATACTCCTCTGGGGCATTATGAGCGAGAACACCTTTGATTGCGCTACTGAACAAGGCATTCATCTCGTAGGGCGGATACAGGTAACCGTGGCTACAATCGAAAAGATATTCTAGCCCATCTTTGACTCCGTGTCTGTGGGCTTGGCGTTCGGGGCACTAAACGCTCTAATTATTTTCTAACTGTTGAGATTTAAATGTCTCTCAGGCGTTGCAGCGTCAGTGGCCGCTATGGCAGCCAGCAGAAGCGGCAGCAATGGCTGCAGAAGCAGAAGCCGAAGCAGAAAGCGCTTTATCTTCATTTGAGCATTAAGCCGCTTACTGCATTTGTTACACTGTCGGCTTGTTGCTGCTGTTGCTGGGGCTGTTGTCTGGTGTACTGTCTGGTCTCTTAGCTGGCCTTTGTTTCTGTTCGCTCTGTTTGCATTTAAACTGATTTGGTAGCCGACGCCGCTGCCATCGTTGCCGTCGTTGCCCCTGGCTGCTGCCTCCAGTTTCGGGGCAATTATTCAAAGCGTCTAAATTAGGTAATTGCCCTTTAAAGAATCATGCTAATTATTTATGTTTATGTATGTCTATCTGTGCCTCTGCCTCAGCCTCTCCCTCTGCTTGTGCGTGTGGCCGCTGCGAGCTGCGATTGTGTCCCGCATCGAATTTTCATGCCCGTCCGCAATGCATTTCGGCTGCGTTGTCATCGTTATGCCGTGCCGTACCCGGGTCGGTCCTCAGCTCGGCTACGACTCCATGCTCCGTGCTCCGTGCGCTATGCGACGCTTGTTTGCGGCCTTGATTAATGAAGTCGTCCTGCGGCCGTCTCCAGGACCAGAACACAGCGGCAACAATAACAACATGGGTCAGCGGGCGTGCTCCGACTGAGCAGTCGTCCTCCCCTCCTTGACTTTGGCTTGTTTTGTTTAGATTTATGTCAAATTGTCGGCCTTGCTCCGCGTGGCCGGAGCAGCAGAGTGGCGCGGCGACGCTTTTAAGCTTTTCAATCAAATCGAGTTTAAGTGGTTTACAGTTTTCGGCCCGTGGGCGTCATGCGCAAGTTGGCGAAATTAATTGTTTGTCTAATCAGTTGATTGCATGCGGCTCCGAAGAGGACAACGCAGACGCCGCGCAGCTCCCACTCGCAGCGGCTGCAAATTGACCTCTGCATGCGAACGGCTCAAGAGCAAAGTTAATGGGTCAATAGGTTACAGACTTCGCGGCTAATATGGCCCCAGCACAATGCACAAATTAATTGACATCGATGCGATGTGTGTCAATTGGCTGGCGAAGCAATTGTTAGCTGTGATGGATACGTGTGAGGGTGATGGGGAGACAGATCAAAGGTGGTGTGTGGATGGGGAGTTGTGGATGAGAGAGTGACTTGAAAGAGAAAACTAGAAGTATGGAATTGGATAGATGTGGATATGAATAATAATGGATAAATATGGATATGGATAAATATGGATAACTGTGGATACATTTGGATACATATAGATGAATATGGATAAATGTGCATGCATGCGGATAAATGCGGATAAATAAGGATAAGTATGGAATTATGGATAAATATGGATAAACAAGGATAAGTATGGAAAAATGTGGATAAATGTGGATAAATGTGGATAAATGCGAATAAATAAGGATAAATATACATGTGGACATATATGGATAAATGTGGGTGAATATGGATAAATATGGATATATGCAGATAAATGAGGATAAATAATGATTAGTATGGAATTATATGGATAAATATGGAAAAACATGGATAAACATGGATAAATATGGATAAATGCGAATAAATAAGGATAAATATACATGCGGATAAATATGGATAAATATGGATAAAACTGAATACACATGGATAAAGAGAGATATGGATAAATGAGGATATATTTATAGAACCCCTTTACATTTATCATCACTTGAGTAAACCTTGACGCTTATCAGCAAATTCCCCAATGACATCTCAGTTTGCTCAGTGATTCATAATAAATGAAATAAAATACCACAAAATAGTCGTGGACAATGTGCGAGTGCAAGTTTGCACTTGTAACATGCGATTTTCTGGTTTTTAATTGAATCCATTTCAAGCGGAAGTCGCAGATCCACAGTCCCAGATGCCCAGATGCCCAGTCGGGCCTTTAATTTCCTATGATTTATGCGTAACTTGCTTTCGGGCTTCGCTTCGTTTAAGTAACTTCCAATGTAGCCTGTCCGGCAGCGGAGAGACGACGAGGACGCCGACATGGACATGTGCACCTGTGTCGGGCACATCCTGTCCGAAATGCAGCTGAGAGCGAATACTTATAACCACAACAACAACAACAACGCCAGCAACAAGACTCACTCCCGACCAAAAGATACAGATACCAAAATTCAGGTTTAACTAGACTTTGGCTGGCCACAGACCCGAGTAGGAGCCAGGGAGAGGGCGGGCGCGGGAGGGCGGGGCAAGACATGCGGGCACTGGGAATAGGGTCTCGTCGCAGGGGAAACAGCTGAAACCTGCCCTGGTTCTGGCCCTGCTTGTGCCTCTGGGCATGCCAAAAGTATTTAGAGGTCTCTCTGTGCCGGGGCTATTAAATGTCAATGGATTTCTGCATGAATGAGTTGTGCGACTCCTCAGGGCATGCTCTACCTCTCTACCCCTGCCCCTCGTCTTGCTGGCGATTTCGTGTTCAGCTCTCTGGTTTTTACCTTTTGCCCATTTGAACATTTGATGTTTACGGGCGCACGTAGTTTCATTTAAATTTCAATTGCCAAAAATAAATCTCTCTCTCTTTCTGTCTCACTTTTATTTTCGGGTTCGGGTCGGGTCGGGGCGAGTGCCGCCCATTGCCCCCGACTCCCCTGGGGCGTTGCCCCGCGCAATGCATAAGAATTTAATTTGCAACGCATTCAAACATAATTTCTTTTTTTTCTCTCTCTTCCTCTCCTTTGTTATTTATAGAATTTATTGAAATATGTGCATGTGTGTGTCCGAGAGAGAGAGAGGGAGAGAGAGAGAGAGAGACTTAGGACTCCTTCGCCTCTCTCGTGTTAATTAAAATGTACAGCAGCAGTCGAGGACCCACGTCGCTGGCCATAATTTCTGGAGGACTCCCTCGGCTGGCAACTCATTATGTAATTCAGGCAGCGATGAGGCTTATCATAGTTGCTGCGGCCGGAGCGTTAAATCTTCAACTAAATATTAAACGTCGTAAAAGGGGCCGGCGCTTCAGTTTAATGCCAGCTTCTCCCTTTCCTTCCTCCCTCTCTCTCACTCTCTATTGGTTGACTTCAACACTTGTCTGGTAATAAACGCAGCTGCCGCCTAATCCGCGCACAGTTGGAAATATTTTTCATTAGCATTAAGAGGCAATAGGCAGCAAAGTAGCTGCAACAAAAAAATAAACGCACAAAACTTGGCCATAAGCTCGCCACGTTTTCACGTGTCGGACTGCTAAATCTTTGCCCGATAACGTCCGCATCCCCCAGCTCCATCGCAGCAGCCATGACTCCAGCTTCAATCTGCTCTAACTGCTAAACACATAAGTTCACCACGTGTAACTGAATGTGTGTGTGTGTGCATGTGTGTGTATGTGTGTGTGGTGGCCTTTATGGCTACGTGTTTGGCAAACGGAAGTGGCCACATAGCCACAGATACAGATACAGCCACAGAGAAACAGATATAGCCACAGCTATATATATAGTTAAGTATCTAAGTATCTATCTTATGGCTGTTTATGTATCCACGACTCACCTATGAGGCGGTGGCCGCTTCTGTGATTTACACGCCGCAGTTTAACGCTTTAACGACTCACATTAGAAACAATTGCGGGAACTTTTAATTAAACTGCGCCACTCATTAGGCGCGTTGTTCTAGCTGCTCTCTGCCTCACCTCTTGTTGTCTCAAGCCTTTCATAGCGGCAAATCCAGTTGTCGCGACGTCTGTCTTTCCACTGCGAAGTAATTATGTATAAGATTATTTATATATTTTCTTTTTACGCTCCAATTGCTCATTTCCGCTGCGCCTATGCTAGGCGGCGGCTCAACTCCGAATCTAAATCCAAATTCCAAACGCCACTCAGGCTGAACGCCGGGTTTAAACAGTATCGGAAAACCAAATGGTGAAAGGCCACAATTCAATTGATGCAAGATTTATGAGTCTCACAGTTCTTGGTTCGGGCTTGTCTTGTTAGTTAGAATTTATACAAAAAGCTTGAAGATATAATTCAGTTAGGTAATGGCCAAAAGCGGCCGCCGAGAGAACAATGTGTGAATGCTTTGGTTATTTATAACCAGTTTAGCAGATGGCACGACAACTCATGTTCTCTGTACTACAAAAAAGTAGACAGAAGAATACGGAGACGGAGTCGGAGTAGATGACAACCCACAGCGCTAAAAGTTTTTCATTCTAGCTCAGCTTGTGTGAAAGTCTAAGCAAGACGTGGGCCTCGAATGACAGCCAGGTTCCGGGCTTTTTACTGTCATATTTGTAAGTTGTTTTTTTTTTTGCTTAAATAAAGGTCAGAGTGAGCACAGGTCGTAGACAGGTCTGCAGTCTGGAGTTGGAGTGAAGATGGGAGGGGCAGTTGATACTGAGGTATGAAGGATTTAGTGAAGGAGTGTCGAAGGTGCATCGAAGTGAAGTCATCCAGTCGGATGGATAGTTTTGGGTAAGCTAATCAGCAGAGAAGAGAAGCTGATAGGACTTGTTTTGCAGAGTGAAAGGATCAGCGAAGGATCCATCTAATAACTGGAAATTGCTATATTATAATAAAAAGTCTCACAAGTTTTCTGGTATAAATCGAACTTAAGAGTATCCGTGAAGTCTAACTTTACCAGAAATTTTAATTGAAAATCTCTTAAACAGAAGCAAGTTTTACCTCTCTTATTATTTCTGAGAACACAGCTAAAAACTTCTACAAATTCAATCTATATCTAGAGCTATACTCAACCCGTGAACCATTTATACTTACGAACTAATCAGCCCACTTGAAACCCATTTCAACTCGCTCTCAACTTTTCTAAAATAATCAACTCAAGCCAACTCGAGCTCAACTCAGCTCAGCTTCTCTGATAAAGTCCAAGTTACCTGAGCTGTTGTTCCATATTCATTAGAAGCCACAAGTAGTGTCGCCGCTTATGCAACATAACAAACATATTATGCCCATTTGTTTTGCAGTTGCAACAGCTGCAACAGCAACAGCAACTTCTGGCCGGCAACTGTGACAATCAACTGGGAAATAAACTCCGCTGGGCAGCCAACATCAGACCACACACACACACACCCACTGACTAAGCCACCCACTGTTACACACCAAACTCTGTGCTTAAGCTGCCGCGATACTTTTGACTTCCTTCTACACACACACACACAGAGAGAGAGCGAGAGAGGGCGAGTGGACATAGGCTCCAAGTGGGAGCTGGCTGGGTGCATGCCACACGAAATTTCGGCTTTGCAGTGCAACAATGAGATACTTCAGAAAGAATTAGTTGCACTAAAAATTGCTAAAGTCGCACTGGACCCGTTTCGCTTCGGCTTGTCGCCAAGGACTACCAACAACAGACCAGGCTAGACTTTCACTGTTCTACACTCTTGCTGTTGTTGTTGCTGCTACTGCTGCTGCTGCTGTCTCTGTATGCTGCACACTTTGTGGCACCACGGGCGGTAGCTGGCAGGATACAGGAGCTGGTAGCCAACATGGGACACTGGCTGAATGTTTTTAGCGGTTTTGCCAAACATGTTTATTGCTTAACAATCGAGTCTATTAGCTTGTTCATTAGCTTCGTAACGCCCCGGCAAGAGCTAATTAAGGTGTTGTGCTCTGCAGAGAAGGTAGCTAGCAGAAACTCGAGTTTTTCATTTGAATTCTAGTTGAAGGATTCTTTTAAAAAATTATATAAATTACAGTTGATATATTATAAGAATTTTTTAATGAAGAATAATAAAACGAATTTTGAATTTAGCAGAAAAAAATATAAAAATGTATTTTTGCGTTTTATTTAATTTTTTTTGGATTTTAAATATTTAGGATTTTTTTTGTTAAGATTTTTCTTTTTTAATTTTTATAGACGGAATGTTTGAAGTGATTATACAGAGATTCTTTTTTAATTTTTTTAAATTTTAAAACTCTTTTTATATGTTATATGTATAATTATTTTTAGTCAATAGTTTAATGTTTATTTCATTTTTGTTAATATTGTTGAAAATAAAATATTATTTTACATATATGAACCTTAAAATATGATTAGCTATTTAATTTATTCTATTTATTATGTTTATTTTATTTATATAATTTTCTGAATTTAAATCAAAATCAATTTTAAATAATATATTATTTTGAACATAATTTTTATACATTTTTATTTTTTTAGATAAAATCTCCAATTGTTTTAGAACAAACTTTGCTAATTAATCGAAATAGATGTTCTTTATAGAGTAACAGATGGAAGCAACGCTGACCTGAAAATAGTTTTCATTGTTGCTGCTCTTTTGCTGTTGTTGTTCTTGTTATTTTTATTTTCCGTAGTTTTACTTTTACTTTTATTTCTTTCTTTTTTGGCTTTTTGTTCTGGCTGAGTCAGAGCATGAGCTGGCATTAGAATAAAGGCGACGTTTTTACGCTTCTTGCTTGTTGTTCTTGTGATTGCTCTTGTGGCAGCTTCAAGTTGTTGTCGTCGTTGTCGTTGTCGTTGTTGTTGTTGTTGCTGTTGTTGTTGTTGTTGGCGCTTTACATAGTCGTTTGGCCCGGACAAAAGTTGCAGACACTCTTGCCGCAGCTCTTGTGGCCGTACTTTTTTGAGGGCCAACGGCGTTTTTAATTCAGCTTTGGCTCTGCCTTCGTTGTCGCTGCATTTTCATTTTTCCTCTTTCTCTGCTATTTCTTTTTTTTTTTTTGTGAGCAGAGTTTTCCGTTGTTATCTAACATGTTTAATTCAAGGCGCGTCTGCTGGAATTAAAGAGTCCACAGGTCAACCATAACGAGCCACTCGTACCGTTGATAAACTGTCATGCTCCTGCTGCCAACTAGATAGGCGTCTCAGCTCAACTCTCGACGCTCGACTGTGGAGTCTCGACTGTCTCGCAATGCATGGCAAATTTAGCGTAAAATTTTTGTCACAGTGCATGGAAGCGGCACGGCGGCCGTCAATGACTGTGATTACACCTGGCTGTTGTAGCTGAACATAAAGTTGCCTATACCAATATGCCCATGCCCCAGTCGATGCTTTCTTTCTTCATCTGCTTCTGCCTCCCCCACTGTCAACTATTCGCTCTGTTTCGCTTGGTCGGCCAGCAATGTTGCCTTTGAGTTACATAAAAGTCTCTCCTCGCTTCTCGCTCTCCATCTCCTTCTCCTTCTCTGATTGCTGTAAATGATACAACATAATTATGAGCGAAACAAAGGCTTTAATTTATGTCAAAGCAAACAAATAAAGTTACGTCTCTGGCAACTCGCAACTGGCAACTGGCGAGTGGGCGAAGGGTCTGCCAATTGGGCATCAAAATCTGGACCCCAAAAAGTCACTCAAATTGCCGACAATGACGGAGCAAAGTTTAAAATCTATGCTTATGTAACCCAAAATCTTTATACATAAATCTCGGCATAGACTATATATATAGTATATATACACAAGAGAATGGTGTGCGTGTGTGCGAGTGTGTGTGTGTGTGTGTTGACACACACAATCAAGCAATCAAAATCTAAAAACTTTATCCCCATTTATTTACGTGTGAGACCAAACAGTAAACGTCATAGAATCCCAGACATATGCAGCATATATAGTTCCACACACACATATGCAGGCAATAGTGCGTGTGTGTGTGTGTGGGGGTGTGCCCTGAAGGCATAATCAAACACAGCAGCGCACACTAATGCAGTTAACAAACTTGCGGAAATACAAGGCACACACACATGCCCACACACTTACCCTCTCACACACGCATACATATAGAAATATGCGTGAAGGAGTCTTAAGTGCTGTTCACTCACTCTCTCTCTCTCTCTCTCTCTCTCTCTCTCTCTCTCTCTCACACACACACATAGACACAATGATGATGATGTATTGTGTGAGATGTGAATGTGATTAAATTTCCATAGCAGCTCGTCTTTCATGCCAATTTTCCATTAGTGTTTGCCTCTGCTCAGGCAGGTCCTGTTCGCTCTGCCCTGGCCGGGGATGCATACCCCAAAACTCACACCCACTTAAAAGCACATCAACTAAAACACACACACACACACGCACACTCATCAGGATGTCTGTGTGTGATGTTTGCTGTAAGCTTCTCGCGTCAAAAGCGATGATGAATAGTTTGTTTGATGTTACTTTGACCGTCCTTACGATCAGCAAAAATAACTCTCAGCTTGCGCATGTGTGTGTGTGCAACCTGAGTGACGCGATTAGCGCCTTTAGTGAATGGCATTACAACGTATCACAGCATTAGCCTGAGATCAGCTAGCTTAGCTGACTGCACTTGTCGGCTTAGATTTGATTGACTCTGAAATTGGCTGGGGAAGTTGTCGATGAACTGGAATTGATGGATTTTCTTTGCTTTTATTATACATTTAGTTATTATTATTATTATATATTTTGTTATTATTTTTTAGATATTAATTGTATTATTAAAATGTAATACATATATATTTTTGTTACATTTTTTGGATTAATAATATTTTATCCTTATATCTAAATTAATTATTAAAATAATATTTTATTAGTATTAATAGATTATTATTTGTTAAATTATAAATAGAATTTTATTTTATAATTATTATTTAAATATTAATATATTATTACCAATTTTCAGTTATTGAATATATATTTTTATATATCATTTATTATTTTGTAATGTTTTTTTAATACATTTTTTATTACCTATTAAATTATAGTTATAGTTTTACTTTATTATGATTATTTTATTTTGAAAATACTTTTAAGAGAGTGCAAGAAAGTATTCACGTCCAAGATAAGAGAGGCAATCCGTATGCTTGAATATCATCTAACAGATGAGTAGACTTATCATAGTAACTTAAATATATTATCCTCGCCCATAAACAATATTAATAAATAAATACAACAAAACATTTGTATACATCAAAGTCCCATTTATGTTTAGGTTTGATCGAAGCTCACATTTCAGTAGACTTAACAGCCAGATCTATAAATATATATGTAACATTAGATAGCTGCTGCCAAACACATTTATTCTGCTCATATTCTATATACCTTATTGAATATGGCAAATCGCTTCGCAAACAATGTCAAGTTCTGTTCAACGAACCTTCGGTGAAACTCGAGCCTTTTTGTCTGCCATTAAGTCGGCATTCTAATTGTGCGCTTCGAAACAATTAAATGCTTAGCTCAGCACAAGTCTGCGGTTCGCATTAAATCATCAGTCTGCTCTTGACTACAGCCATTTTCAGCTGCTCTCCGTTCAGCCCTGCTCAGCTCTGGTCTGCACCGCGCTCCTCAGGGCTGCGATGCGGTGTCAAGCGCTGCTCTCACATGGCTGCAGTGCTCGGGCTCCTCCATCAGCGACATGCAAAATAATTTACATAAGCAGCAACCGCAACTGCAGCAGATAGATGATGCAGGAGCTGGCCGGGTGCTTGGAGCGGCGACAAAGGCGTCGGGGGATGCCAAATTAAAGCCAAGCCCCAAACCCGAAAAACGCATGCAGGCAAATCCCTCGACCAGGCCAAACAACAACAAAAAATAACAACATCGCAGCTAAACAAAAAACCAAAAACATGCGAAAATACAACTAAAAACCTTTCGGATAGAATATGCCCTGTAGCTGGGAATAGATGGGGTATATCTAGGAGCAAAGAGGAAGAGTTGGATTTATGTGGAGATTTTTAAGTATCAGGCTGAAACGATGCAGGTGTTTTATGGCAAATATAAGAAGTTGCTGAGATCCAGGAGTTTATTTGGGTCTATATATGATCAAATTTGCTATAAATTTAATTGAAGTGAGTCTTTATGTTTCCTTTTCAAGGGTTTTCTTAGAGCTTGCAGAACTGCTTCCACTATTCTATCTTAGAATCTCTATTTATTCTACCATATTCCACTCTGATAGCATCAAGTCCTTTTAGCACGCCCTTTAACCTCTCTCATACATCCAGGGTATTCAATATCTATAGGTTTATTCTTCTGCGACTCTAAGGTTCTTTTAAGTTCGTTTTCGTTTCCTCTTTTTTTTTTTTTTTTTTGGTTTTTTATTTTTGTTATTGGTTTGGCTTGTTTTGTTTGGATTTTCGTGCATTCACTTGCGGAATTTTTGTGTTGTTGACTCGACGACGCATATGAATGTATCCCGGTCGCACATGAAGAGCTCCAGTGCCAGCAGCAGCGCCAGCTCCAGCTCCAGCTCCAGCTCCAGCTCCTGGTCTGGTATGAGCTCGCATATGTGTTGGCGCATACATAAACAATGGCAGGAACAACAAAAACAAGTCGCTGAACCAGCCCAGCCCACAAACGCACACATAACAATGACAAAGAACGCATTTTGGAGGAGCCCCAGCCCCCATGTCCCACCACCTTGACAAGAATTTCCCATTTGGCATTTCTGTGCCCTTGGTGGTTCGCCAATGGTGCCCCGTGCCCGTGCCCGTTCCCGTTCCCGTGCCTGTTCCCGGCTGGTTTATTATGCAAAAGTTATGCAAAGATAAGCAAAACTATGAGCAGCGACAGCAGCTTGCCACCGAAAATAGTATGAAACCCTGTCCGATATCCTGGCTGCATAAAGCATTTCACATCATTGCCAAAAGACAAGCGCTGATGGAGTAGGACCTCGTTGGGTTACCAACTGCTGTTCGCAGTTAGCAGTTGCCAACTGTTTTCTTCTGCTTTTTTCTCTCTCTCTCTCTCTCTCTCTCTCTCTCTTTCTGTCTTATTTTTTTTATTATTATATTTTTGAGAGGAAAACGAACAGCTGTTTGGTTCGGTTAGGGTTTGGTTTGAGTTCTGGCTCTCGTTTTTGTTGTTGGCTCTTGGTTACCGTCCGTCGTTCAAGTTAATTGTGCGGCCAAATGCAAAAATCAACTTTTTTACAAGTTCTTTTGGGCGCCGCGTCGCGTCGCGTCGCAAACTGCCAACTGGCAACTGGCAACTGGCAGTGGGCAGCAGCAGCAGCGGGCAACTCGTCGGCACCTCGTGAACGAAATGGACACTTAAACTCTAATCGAAAAACTTTTGCCCATATACAAGTCACTTTAAAATGCGCTTAATTTGATCAGCGTGCGGCGATTGTCGAACCGAAAAACCCACAGCTGAGCACTGAGCTCTAAGCACTAAGCACTCAGAGCTGAGCACTGAGATCTGAGAACTGGAGCGCACTCAATACAGATTAACATAATGAGCTTCGGGATGGGCAGCAAACATAACAAAGCAGTTGGTTATGGCTAAGGACCTGCCATCCAGATCCAGTTATAAAGTTGTTACCGCCATTGACTACAATTTGTGTTCTTTTCAATTGTGTTTCTCTGAGTGTGTGTGTGTGTGTGTGTGTTTTTCCTCCTTCTCAAAAACGCTCTTCAAATGTCTATATGGATACCCTAACAATATGATTATGGCAAAAGTTTGCAGTTGGCTAGATATAATGGAACGGAAAAGGTAAAGGTAAACAGCATAAAAATTAAATGGATTTAATGGAACTGCAAATTTAATGGGTGGATTGAAAAGTTTGACTACTTTTTTTGAGAGTCTGTGAGTTTATATATAATTATAATTAAGTTGAAATGTGTGGTTTAATACAAAAAGGATTTTTAAATATTTTTATAAATATAAATAGAAATTTAAAATGTAATATATATATTTTTTTTTGGTATATATATGAGAATAGTCAATTAATTTTAATATATTTTAGTTTTATTTTTTTTTAATATAAATATATTTTATTTTTTTCTTTATAATATTCTAAAAATATATTTTAAGTCATAAATTATACAAAAGCTTTAGTTAATAATTTCTATAAATTTATAAAAATAAAATAAATGTTTTATTGAATTTTTTGCATTATAAATTTATTTTCACATATTTTTTGAAAGTTAATAAATATCACTCATAAATAATATACCTTAAATTAACTAGAAATATATATTATTGCTCTGATGATTAATAAATATATTTAAAATATATATATAATTATATTTTCCCATATCACACACTCTTCACACTTTATAGAGTACTTTCGCAGTCGAGCTGAGTTTAGATTACTGCAGTTTTCTATATATAATTTGATGTTTGCTGTGGCTGCTGTTTGTGACAACAGATCGAGTGTGCAGTTTTTGGAGAGTGTGTGAAAGTCAAGTGGGCACTTTAGCTCACACACACTCGCACTCACACATACGCAGAGAAAGAGAGAGACATTTTGACAGCGTTTTGCGGTAACAGTCCGCCACTTGACGCGTTCTGCACCTTTGCCGCAACTCCGACCATCGACACTCACATGTGGCCAAGGGAGTGGGATCGAGTGGGTGGCAGATCGTGGGCGAGTCGTCCTTCTCCTCCCACGCAGCTCGTGCAATTGAAAAATTAAGCAGGCACTTTGTCAAAATGTTGTTTCAATAAGGCCATTGTGGGGCCATAACGAATATCGGGCTGGTGGCTCGTGGCTGACATCGGCCGCTAGTCAACAGCCCATTGGCAGCTTTAATTGTCAACATCTGTGGCTGACATGCAAATGCAAAAGGTTCTCTACTGGCCCGACAGTCCCGGTTTGATGGAGCATACTCGCTTGGCACTTATTACATTGGCATCTGCGCATGGTTTTGTCATTTATTGATGCAAATTTTCGTCACGCCTTTGCCTTTTTTCCAGTGCCCGATGACGATGCCGATGCCGCCGCCGCAGTTGGCTTTCAATATTTTTTGTTGATTTTCCAAGGGGTACGCATGGCACTTAATTGACGTCTATGTCGAACACAAGTGCGCCGTGGTGCTGATTAGGGTTGCCAATTGCCTTATTGCTGTATGACGCCGGGTCCTTGACTCAATCTGAATCTCAAGCTGAAGCAGCAGCTGAGCAGCTGAGCAGCCGAACAGTAGAGGAGGAGCTGTAGCTAGGGGTCCGTGTCATTGTCACCGTTGTCAAAAGTTTGGAAGCGAAACCTTTTTCAATCGCTGTCGCTGGTGTATTTGAAGCACATTCTGTGGCATTCAGCAAAATGTTGTCATCTTTTCTGCTTCGCTTTTTTTTAAGCGGATTTTTTTGTTGATTGGACACACAGATTGAATTGACATTCATAGCTACTTGGCGGTGTCGGCGTTGCCGTTGACGGCAGCAAATGCCAAAACAAACTCACAGCCAACCAATCAAGCGCATCTGTCTGAAGAAAGCTTTAAGATTCAAACTATAATGCGTGAATTAGCATTTCTAAGAACAAATAATTACTGCAAATATTTCCCTTGTGCAACGAGAGCTTAAAGTGTTTACCGTTCAAATCATGCAAGCGCCTCATTAGCATACTTGCTGCATCGAATGGAATGTCGAAGGAAAGTAAAGGAATGCTTGAGTGATTGGGCTAAGCAAGTGTGACTGGGAGATATCCTGTAAACAGGAGAAGAGTAGGCTCCTGGCTGATGATGGCCAATGGCATTAGACTTACTTTCAAGTGATGGCTTTAAGCTTAGTTTATATTCTGATCAATATTTTGGTTTAATTTAATGTAATTTCTCTTTATGCCACTGAGTAATGAGATACCTTGCACACGCAGTCTCTCATTAGCGGGCAGCCATAGTTTTCTCCATTAATTAAACTGAATATCCTATTTCATATAATTATACATATTTTAGTCCACGAGCATAACCTTTTGCAGTTCTGTATGTTATCTATTACACACACGCATGCAACTTTAATATCCCACACATATTTCGTGGTATTCGAAGGTCAAATATGAACGCAAATTTCAAAGTTCTCTGAAAATGGATACTTTTTGACTGAAATTTTATTTATTCTGGCTAAAACTGATGTGTTTAGCTGTTCAGATCAAAATTTAAATGACAGCTGCAAAGGAAAATTCTTATGTATTAAATGTATATTAAATTTAATTTGAAAATGAATTTTGGGCCTATTAAAAATAAATAAAAATTTGTTTCTATTAAATTAAATTTAATTTAAGTTTAGATTTAAATAATTAATAATTGAATTTGAATTAAATTTAATGAAAAATAAAAATCAATTAATAATGTATTAAATAAAACTGAAATAATAAAATTACTTATTAATTAGAAATATTTGGCAAGTGTAACATATTTTTAATAAATTTTCAATTTAATAAATTTTGTATTGTTATTTTAATTATATTTTTTATAAATATCAAATACGCTTTAAAGTTATACATAGTTTATTTTATTTATTTATTTATTTATTATTTTATTATATTTTATTTTAATTCGTTATTCAGTATCTTATAGTAGAAAGAATATTTAAGTTCAAAGAACTTCCGGCAGTTGCATAAGCTGGAAGAACTTGAAGACACCCGCTTTAAGACAGCTGCTCAAATATACTCATGTCTTGGTATATGTATGCTAAGTCAATTGCGAATTAGAATAAAATACCAGAAGTCAACACGCAAGCAAATGTCATTATGTTGCCTTGGCCACCGTGCGCATTGCATGCAGTCAGTTTATTCGATTTCCAGTTGCGGACTTAATGTGTTAATATTATCGCATAGTTGATTAGCCTGCAGCTAGTTAGGTGCTGCGGTGCCAAGCGGCCAGGTGTGTCCCTCTGTTCGCTTGCGGATGTAATATCAAAAAGCAATGGAGCAAAGGGGAGAATGAAAGAGAGAGAGAGGAAGAGAGAGAGAGAGAGAGAGCAAGCGAGTGAGCGAACTCATGTTGTTTTATGTGGGCGTCTTTAAAGCGCTTATTGATGTGAATTTCCAACTAATTAGAAGGAAGTTAATTAATTAGAAACGAATTGCGAGCTAGTTGAAGATGGGCATTCTATATTTACAACATAAACTGGCATTTGGTTTTCGCTGGAAAATACATTTATTTACAAATAAATATATATTTATGTATACAAATATATATATACATATAATATAGGCAAAAGTTATTTATATGCTAATTATAAGCAGTTCGCTGCGCAATATTCTATGATTATTATGAGAGGCATATCATTTTGACTGCGATTGGTTTAAAATAAAGCAAATAAAAATGGTTGGCTTGGAAGTGCCTGACCTGAAGATACCCTACTTCCCCTATAGGGAAATGGGATGAGTTAGAGTAAAGTGTGACATAAAGGAATATATATATTGAAAGTTTCAAGTCTCTGATAGATGACTAGAAATAGCTTTATCGACTCAGCTCATCATATTGATCAGGCATATATATAATTTATAGCCCCTTCTGCCTGTTACACACGTTTTCACCGAACCTTTATATCCTTCACTCCCATTTTCAATGGGTTTCAGGCAATAATCGGATGCATTCAGTTGTCAAATAAAATATATATTTTTCACATGAATAACATGAATAAAGCACTCTCTCTCTCTCTCTCTCTCTCTCTCTCTATTACTGTTAAGTTAAATATTAAAGAGTTTCCCAGCAAACTTCCACTTCAGACTTAAACGCTTCAAACAGTTTTGCCTCTCAAAAAGTCCTCATATTCGCCCCAAACTTTGCTTGGAGTGAAATTAATTTGCGCTCCAGCTCTGGCAATCATATTTAATAGTACCAAATATGCGCATAAGAAATAATAATTCATATAAGAGTAACGTACTTTCCGTTGGCATTCTTTTGTTTTGGTTTTGTTTGCTTTCATGCAGGATTTCAGTTGAGTTTATTTTTTTTTTCTGTTATCTCTGATGAACATGAACTCATGAGCTTTTCTTGTCTGTTGCATCTGTGGGCGTTGCTTGTCATTTGCTAATGTTACCAGCTACGCTCCCTAAGCATTCCAACATCATCATCATCATCATCGCCATCATCATGATGAGCAATGTCGTCTTCATCTTGAGCTGGAGCCAAAGATACTGTGGGCGTCTGCAGGAGTGGCACTTTTTCATACGGTTGCCTCCATGTGATCTACTTGGCAATGGCAAGAGATGCATCTACTTCAGCATCAGCATCAGCTCCAACTAAGCTAGCTGCCTATCCAAGGTGGGCGTTGCTTTGGAATTTCTGTTGCTGCTCGAGTCGCACCTCGCTTTGTTCCTGTTGCACTCGCAGCTGCAGTCGAGGCTGCCTTTGCCGTGCGCCCAGGCAATTCAGTTTGCTGTCGCTTTATTTTTATACCCTGAACCCATTGAAAATGGGAAATCAGGGTATAATGTTTTTGTTGAAATGTATGTAACAGGGAGAAGGAGGCGTGGCAGACCCCATAAAGTATATATATTCTTGATCAGGATGACAAGCCGAGTTGATATAGCCATGTCCGTCTGTCCGTCTGTCCGTCTGTCCGTCTGTCCGTCCGTCCGTCTGTCCGTCTGTCCGTCTGTCTGTCCGTATGTATGAACGCGTCGTTCTCAGAACCTATAAGAGCTAGAGACTTGAAATTTTTTATGTAGGTTCCTGTATAGCACGAAAAGATCGAGTTTGTTAAAAAAAATCGATAACTGTCTTAATTTTAATGTTATCGATTAAAAACGAAATCGATGCTCAGTTATATAAATCTATATAATTCATCTTTATAGCTAGAGTCTTCAAATTTTGCACTTAGTCTTACGTGAGCCTTATACAATTTCGGTTTTTGTTAGATTTTGGATGCCACGCCCCATTCGCCTCAAATTTGTAAGTCCCGTATTTCAAATACTAGAGACTTGTGCTTTGGCACACACATACATATGTATGACATGATTACGCCCAACAAGTTTGATCAAAATCGTTGCGCTAGAAAAAAAGTTATTAAACATTTAATTTCCCATGGCATTGCCATGCCAAGCAGCCAAAGAACAGCTGACGCAACGACTTGCGCTTGTGTATGCGTGCGCCTGTGTATGTGTGTGTGTATGTTTTGCTTGTAATGAACGTACAAGTGCATGTGTATATAAAAGAAACGAAGAATGCAGGGTTCAGGGTATACCCTAGTCGAGCGGCCTCGACTAGAGTTTTCTTACTTGTTATTTAATTAACTTCATTGCAATGCCAGGAACTGAAAGGCTGGCTGGCTGGCTGGCAGGCAACCTGCCTGAATCTTTGTCACTCTTTGGGCTGGCTCTGCCCACATGCAAAGGCTACGTTCAAGCTCTGCTGGCAGTTGTTGCCTGTCGCCGTCGTCGTTTCAGCACCTTGACAATGACTTATTGTCGCCGCTCGACTAAGAGACACAAGCGGAGCCTGCACCGGATGGGACTGTATGGGACGGCCGGGCCAAACGAGTCGGCATCAGCTCATCTTGGTTCATTGGCAATTCTTTTCCAAAGTGGCCTTTCTTGTTGGCCAACAGACGTGGGCTGCTGCTGCTCCTCTCCCTCTCCCTCCCTCTCTCTCTCTCTCTCCCTCCCTCTCTCTCTCTCATGTGGGCCCTGCTCGCATGTAAATCAATTTATTTCGTTCAAGCTGAAGTTTGAAAACTGAAGTTGAACTTGTTGTTGATGTTGCAGCTGATGTCGATGCCGATGCCGATGCCAATGTCGATGTCGATGCCGATGCTGAAAGTCAAGCGAAGGTCACTCGAGACAACTGGCAGAAATTTTTGGCAATTTAGAGTCGCAGCCTCAGCTTCCTGTGGGCAATGCGAATGCACATCCTGCCTGGTATTCATGACGCTGCAAGCATTTAAGTGTATCCCAGGGAGCAGTAATTATAATAACCACTCAACCAGGCAAAACACAGGGCACAAGACCCAAAGCCAAACCCAATACGAAAACCCTATAACAAACTCACTTTTCAGTCTCCGTCTGAGTAGCTTCTATTTCGCAGAGCGCTCAATGGAAACCGCAAAGTCATCTCCGGTTTATTTACTGGCTAGCAAAAATAAAGCAAAAGCGAAGATGAGACCAGCCAGGCAGCCAGCCAGCCAGCCAGCAAGGCGAAAGATATAAGAAAAAAAAACGAGGAGCAGAGGAGGAGAAGCAGAAAAAAGACCAACTGAAGCCGCATGAATTTCCAATTGTGAGCCTGCCAGGCGAGGCCCAGCATTGAGCTGAAGGTACATAAAACAAAGGCGAAGCCAAAGTGACTCTCGAACGAGCTGTCCGCAGCGATACATCGAATTTAATTTCCTGTCAAAATCGAAGAAGGTATTCCAGTTGCCGTTGCTGCTGGCCGGCCAGTCGAGCGTTAAGAATAAGCTCAAGTTCATTTTGTGGCTTAAAGTGCTTTGGTTAGCGGCGTCCATTTCATGGAATTTCAATTTGAGACGTTCCAAATTATGAATGAATGAAATGTGCGCGCAATTAGCGAGTCAGCCTGCCTGCCTGCCTGCCAGCCTCTGCCTGCCGGCTTGGCTGGCTGTGTGTGATCCAGAGCCTGCTAATGCATCTGCCACTCGCAGCAACTGTCGCCACGGCACGTGATCAAAAGTCTGAATAAAAAAAAAAAAATATAGGAAGAGGAAAAGGAACTTGTATTGGCGTTTATGTGACTCTTGGCAGCAGTTGTGCGCCACTTGCCGCTGGCTTCAAGTTCAAGTCGAGGCCTAATGCGCTGACAGCCAAGTCGAGTCCTTTGGCCAGCACATGTGGCGTACCTCTCTCTCTCTCTCTCTCTCGCTCTATGTATATTTATATATATAATCTATATATATTTGCGACCAACTGACGCACAACGACCTTATTAAGCCGGCTTGACTCATATTTTTATTTTCTCTTCTCCCATTTTTTTTTGTATTTTGTGTATTTTTTTTTGTTCTTTTTGCATTCTATTTTAAAGGCTTCGATGTGGCCTTGTCCAAATCCTTTGGCTGGCTATTTTTATAGTCCATAATTTAGTTGAAAAATCGTTGTAGAAAACGGCCGAAGGCTAACAAATGCGAGGGATATTTTCTTACACTTATTGGACTTTGACAAACTGTACAGAGAAACGCATAAAAATAAATGGAAAACGATTTCATTTTGACGCAACATGTGTAATTAATAGACTCCAGGCGTCGGCAGCAACACCCGGCCGGGAGCCCATCGGCCATCGGCCGTGCCCCTGACATGGCCCGGGCCCAGCTTGTGTACGTCTATGCAATCAGAATCTATCCACATGCTCGCATAGTGTTTGTCGGCTCCGCCACGCGGCGTATGATGAATGCGAGCTCGTAAAGCAGCAGCAAAGTCTCGGATACTAAGGTGTCTATTGTATTATTTAACGGGTTTCGTGCGCCCAACCAATACTCGCCATAAAATAGGTGTCCCCCTTAAACACACACACACACACGCACGCACACTTACCAGCCCCCACACACATGCCACGCATCGCACACACAAGTGCGACTTGGGCCCAGCCCCAAAATAGCCAGGCATTGCTACTATTAAGCGCCGCTCGCCCGCTCCCGCTCCCGCTCCCACCCTGCCCAGCCATGTGTGTATCTGTGTCTGTGTCAGTGTCACACTCGACGATTTTGGTATGCCAACATCGAGCTATGAAAAGGCGCAAAAAATCGCATGCTGAATCAGTGATACTCTTACGAAAAACTATCAGGAAATTTCTGTTATCAATGCATGCTGACTTAGGTCTAGTCGCGTGGACTCTTCTATACATTCCTTCACTTCTTCATAATCGGGAATATGTAAATTTAAGAAATTACAACATTACTAGGAGCAATATCTGACATAACAGACTAAAAGTAATATTAGTCAAAAGTATACCAAACATACTCCCTCATATTACTTGATAAATGTTCTTTCTCTACAACAGAATCATCCTCAACTCGTTGACAGCCACGACTAATTTGCTTATATTAGTCACATTCACTTTCGCCTTTGCCACAACTTTTCAATGGATTTCCAATTGAAAGAGTAGTGCGCTTGGTTAGGCTTAGCGCATGAATCTCAGCTTCATCGACTTCGCTTGTCCGGCAGCTAACATGACAGATACTTCGCAGCTGCTTTTGGTCGGCTGGTCGGTCGGTCGTGGTGAGCGCATCATACCCGACCCGCTTAGGGGACCAACAGCAGCTAGTCAAACACGAGCTGCCAGATAGAGTAGATGAGTGCGTGTGCGTATGGGTGCATGTGTGTGTGTGTGTGTGTGCCTGTTTTTGGGCCCAGTAGTCGAGTGTTTGTTATCTGTCGCTTCTGCTGTTACGGCTGTTGTTGTTGCTGTTGTTGGGTGGCAAGGACATGTTTGTAGGCTGCAGACTGTTTGGCTGGCAGCTGCGTGCACGCAAATAGAAAAGATACTCAAGGCACTCATTTGAACGAGACGAGGCACACACACCATGAGAAACTGTTACGTGATGAGTGCGCGTCATGCGGGCCAAACAGAGAGAGAGAGAGAGAGAGAGAGCGAACCACAGCAACCACAGCGTACCACAGCGTGGCATAGCGTGCCACAGCAACTGTAAACGGTTGAGAGCATTGCTAGCCAACTAGCAAGAGGAGCTCGCACTAGAGTTGGAGCTAGAGTTGGGCCCCACAAACAAAACAGCCATCAGTGGGCGTTTAAGCCAAGTCGCCTGATGTCCGCAACGAGATTTAAATAGAATCAAATTAGTGTGCCGTTTGCATTCGCATTTGCCGCTGCTGACTGCTGACTGTTGGCTACTGGCAGCGCCCTGCTCATTTAGCTGGGGTTCACTGTACGCATCGCATCGGAGATTGTTTGCTGTGCAGCTTAAATCGCTTACCGAAAACATAAATCCAAATACACAGAGACGGGCGGACAGACTGAGTGGGACGACGACGACGACGGCGACGA
The DNA here is from genome assembly GCA_018903745.1 of Drosophila repleta. Lineage (NCBI taxonomy): Eukaryota > Metazoa > Arthropoda > Insecta > Diptera > Drosophilidae > Drosophila > Drosophila repleta. The sequence goes on from JAEIGN010000396.1 coordinate 8,896,564, forward strand.
CGGTCGACGACGTTTCATTTGCCTTTGTCAACGGTTTTTTGCCATTTAGTCAGGTGCACAAACACAAACAGACGGACGGACGGCTGAACCAGGTGAGTTTGCCAGTTCTGAGCTACAGACTAAAGCCCCGAACAGCAAGGAGCAAGGGAGCACCATGTAGCGGCATTGACAGTTTGAGCTTAAAAATCCAATTAGTCTTTGATTTGCATACAAACATACAAACAGACAGAGACAGAGAGAGACAAGAGACAGAGAGAGAGAGAGAGAGAGAGAGAGAGAGAGGGAGAGAGCGTGTGACAACGTTGACAAACAGACAAAAACTCGCCGCATTTCTTGCTAAATATTTTAAGACCTACATTCGGATTTGGATTCGAACTCGGATTCGGCCAGGTTACAAACATCTAAGGCAGCCCAGCCAGCAAGAGCGGTGGGGGTGGGTCTGTGGGGCTGTGGGGCTGTTACGTGCGGCATCTTCGAGCCCGCACCACAATAGACAATTGGATTTTTGCGGTTTCTAATCCAATTTATTTCGTCTTAAATACGAAAACCTGCTCGCTCGCTGGGCGTCCTTTGGCTGAGTTCATTGTTGCTGTTGTTGCTATTGTTGTTTGCTACAAAGTATCCTGTTTTCGGGTGCGGTTCAATGTAATTTAATGGCTGGCAACGGTCAGGCCACACACACACACACACACTCACACACGCACATGGGCATTATACATTTACAGTAAGTCGCAAAGTTAAGCTCTCAAATACATACACAGACACATACGGCTAGATTGAATCACCTGCTCACTCAAATCGCCGACGACAGCTCTCAGCAAACTAATTTAAATATTTCAGCAATTAAAGAGTCCAGGCAATTAAAATAAACCAAACACCCAAAGCGCCACCGCAACAACAACAACAAAGGCCAGTAAAAAGGAACAGGAAATGCTTTTTGCGGTTAGCTGCTTAAGAAGTCGAACTACGGCTACACTATCAAACACCAATAGCAACAACAACAACAACAGGAAAAGGTATTTAGATTTAAATACATTTCACTAATTGAGTGCTCAACTACGCAGCCTATGAACGAGAGACTTAACTAACGTGAACAGACGGTGGATAAGAGAGAGAGCGAGCGAGTCTCGAGTTAAAGATTAAAGAAAATTCAAGAAATAGTTGAGCTCGTTTATTTTCAAAATAAATAACAATGCAGAAAATATATCAAATTATTTAAGTCAACTAAAACCTGAAATTCAATTGATAATAAATCTTATTTATATCAATATATTTAAAAATATTTTTTTAATTTTATTTGTATTCTTTGTACCTTACAGCATTTTTTATGTTCACTGTCAGTGAAAATATTTTTTGTTTAGCTGTTGCAACGTTGCAGCTTAGTCAGGGAGATGTTTATATATAAAAATATGTTTTTGGTATGCAACAAAATTAATACAGATTTTTTTTATATATTTTCAAATATATATAGATTAATAGCTTAAAAAAATAAATAAAAATTATTTGCCTAGCCGAAAGGGCATAACCTTTTGACTTGACGACACTTCGAGCAGAGCCCTGCATATTATTTATAAAAAAATATTATATATTTACACAAGGAACAAGTATAAATATTTAATGTCTCTTATCAATAGTAACAGTTTATTTAGGAGAACAAAAATATATTTTTTTCAGTTATATAAATTTATTTAAATAAATTTAAAGTTTTCTTGGTCGAACAAATCAAATTATGAATTATTAATTAAGATCTCATCCCAAAGGATAAACCTCTAGTTCGACAGATCTTTGATAAGCTACCAAAAATAAACACTTAAAAAAAGTAGTAAACGTAATACTAATACTAATCATCAAATTTGAGTAATAGGCGAAAGTCTATGCCTATTGATTAGTGGACTTATCTATATCTAACTAAATTAAAAGCACAAAGGGTAGTTAAGAAGCTCACGAATATAATTAGTTTGATCTATAGATAGACACACTCAATAAGTTATGCAATAACTTAGTAATCTAATAATACGAGTTAAGATCGTCAATCGACTCAAATAGGTAGCTTTGCCCTATCGATAGTCATATTTATCGATAATCGCCTCGCATAGAGTTAACTCGTTGTTCAGCTAATTATCTTTTGGGCATTATGAACATTGTCGCACATTCGTTGTAGCCCTTTATCGCCAGGGTATAACAATCAACGCCGTGTGACTAACAACCTGTATGCCGTTTCCTCTATGCCCAACACACACACACACATACAGACAGAGAACACAATGAGCGATGGCCATTGGCGTGGACAGCGAGCGTGCGTGTATGTGTGTGTGTGTGTGTGTTTGCTGTTTGTTGTGGACAACGTTCAATCAATGTCAACGTGGTTGTCATCCTGCTGCCTGATCCTGTTGCGGCGCTCTGCCCACTCTCACTCAGTGTCCTCGTCGTTGTCGTTGTCGTTGTTGTTGTTGCTTTGCCTTTGCTTTCGCTTGGCCTGGCCAAAAGCATCTTCGCATTTACCTACCATAATTTTGAGTTCAGTTAGGCAACAGTTACTCCATCACCGTCTGCGGTCAAAGTTATTTTCGCCTCGGCGTCTTGGCAAATTTGGCACAATGCGCGCAGCAATTGGCGTTCACTCAGCGATTACAGGAGCAGGACTCTCGCCTCGCCTTGGCTAACATCTGCACGCCTCTCCCAACTGTCAATATCACACGCAGCGCTGGACACATGACAGACACATTGACACATGACGTACAAAGGCAAAGAAAGAGAGAGAGAGAGAGACAGAGAGAAAGAGAGAGAGTGTGTGTAAGGAAGCTATAACAACTTATGCTGTCTAACTAGCGCTGTCTCACTCTCGCTCTCTCACTGAGTGTGTCTCTGTCGATGTATTAAGTGGAAACACCTTGTAAAATGGCTGACAGGTGTTAGAAGACTTTGCAAGATTTATGCGCTGACATTAACATGAATATGTATTAGTGTGACAGTACTGCAGCTGTCTGTGTGTGTGTGTGCGTGTGTGCGTGTGTCGCCCAAGCAGTTAAAGGATAACAGCGCATTAAGTTAAGCATTACAACAACGACAACAATTCACAGCGTCTCACTGAGAGACATGAACACGTGTGCCAGGACACGCTGTGGTTGCAACAATTAAAGTTTATTTGCTGCGCCCACACACACTCGCACAGAGAGAGAGAGAGAGAGAGAGAGACACGCACTTATTCAGACTGACAGGGCGACGTAAACATGGCATTTGTGTATTTATAGTCGGTCCGCCTTGCCACAAAATTAAATAAAAGCAAAAGTCAACAAGGAACATAGATTTGCTTGCCTGCCTGCGCTTTCTGCCAAGCAAACAACAATACAACAGTAACAGCAATAGCTACAACAGCAACAACAACAACACCAACAACAATGGCAACACGATGAGCCAACATGTTAGCCATCATCGTTATAACGGACAACAGACCTAAAGAGACACGCGGCGACGCCGGCCTCAACTGGACCTCAACAGACGACCTCTTTAGACCGTTAGAGGTGAGAGCGTGAGTGAGCTTGGATATCGTACATATATATATTTATATATTAATATGTTAAGTAAATATGACAAACAAATATAAATACATTATATGAAAAACAAATAATTAAAAATAAATAAATATAAATCAAACACAACAAAATCAAACTAAGCTTAAAGAAAAATAAATAAATTAAAAATTCAATAAATAAATTTAAATTAAACTTATAAATATTTAGGGTAAATACAAATATATATTTAATCACTAAATATTTTGTATATTTGTAATAGCAAAGCTGAGTAAATCTACACACATAAAATACTTTTTTTAATGGCTTAAAAAATATATAAAAACTTTGCAATATTTTTTGTAACTCAATGAAACGGTTTTTTTTTTAGCGAAACAAATAAAGCAAGTTTGCGGGCTAAACTACATTTTTCCGTCTCTATTTATGGCCTGAGTCTACTATAAAAGAAAATAGTTAAAAAAACCTTTTCTAGTTGGAGCTAAAGCTGGGTTAATAATTTATATAATAAAATCAACAAATATATATGTATATATAATTAACAAAAAAATTTTTATTTCCAGCTTAAAAGCACAAAAAATATAAATACGAATACATTTGTAATTGTAAGTCTTGCATAATTCATTAAACAATCAACATGAGTTCATAATTTGTGGGAATTTTTTTAGGCGAAGTTAAAAAATATGAATTCACTTTATAATATAAAAGCGCTAAAAAGTTTTTTAAATGTTTATGCAATTTTTAGTTTGAATCAATTAATAGTTTTTATTTTAATTTGGCAACAAAGAAATTTTGCATGCGCATATTTTAGTTGCTAACAACAATGTGGCGTTAGGCTGCTCAAATGTAATCAAATAATTGAGAGATTTCATTTATTTTTATCTTTTAAATATTAATAATAACACAAAATATAAATAAAATTAATAATAATATAAATAAAGTATAAGTGAAAATATTCAAAATAAATTAGAGACAAATATATATATGTAAAAATAAATAAATATAAAAATAAAAAAAAATCTCTGAATTTTGTAAAAAAAAAATGTAATATAAAGAAATGTAAATATAATTTGGAAAATATGTAAAATTATTCTGCATATTATTTTAAACATATTCTTATTTCAGTTTAAAATTTTTCTACAAATATAAAATTAATTTTTAAAATATTCTTTAATTATTTCTAATTAATTTTCTTTAAGATTCTCGCATTTAAAGCAAAGTTAAACAATATTAAACCTTTTTGAATAACTTTTAATTTACTTGCGAAATAAAATATTTTATAAATATATTTACATTGTTAGAGGTTTTCCTTTAAGTTTTTTATTTATATTAAAAATAATTTTCTGTGGAATAAATTCAGCTGCAAGTTCTTTTATCCAACAGGCTAAGAACACAAAAATTATGCCTCAAGTCTCAAAAGCTTATACAAAATTGTTGTTTTGTTTTTTATTATTTGAAATTTGATTATTTATTCACATTTGAAATACATTTAAATAAAATTGTGATTTTGGGTTCATCTCTAGTTGCTCTGGCTGTGATTGTTATAGCATTTCTGCAGTCAGCTCTGCTGCTGTCAGCCATTTTGTTGTGTGTGAGTGTACCTGTGTTAGTGCTGTTGTTGTTGTTGTTGTAGTAGCTGGTGGTCGGTGCTGCTTGCCTCATTATGATTGTCAAAGTGACGGACTGGTCATGCAAAGGTAAACACAAAATGTGTGTAAATACAAAGACGTATATATATCAAGGATATATGTTTATATATCCTATATACATATATGTATGTATATTTGTGTCGGAGATATATATGGTGTCGACTACCCCCCTCTGCAGCGCCGCTCCCGCCTGTTGTCATTGTAATTATCATTGCGACACTAAATATTTGTTGTTTGCTTAAGTGCTTTGTATGCCAGCCAGTCAGCTAGCCCGACCAGGCCGGGCCAAGCTAGCAGCCAGCTGGCCAGGACAGGCCGAATCAATAAGCGTGCTTTGGTTACCTTTGCAGTTGGCTGCGCGTGCTTTATGGCTTTAAAGGCGGAAATTGCTTTTTATGCGCCTTTAAGTAGGCAAAACGATTCATTTTTATGTCATTCTGCTGTCGTCGACGTAACCCAGACCCAACTTCTCTCTCTTTCGACACCCACTCTTGTCAGAGCGTTCGTCATTCATTATTTGCACTTTTTGTTTCAGCTTCTTCTACTTCTGCTGCTGCCTCTTCTCGTAAAGCTCATGAATTTTTTATTATGTTTTTCCGGCTTTACGCGGCGTTTCCTCTTTGCTGCAATTGTTGTTGTTGCTTTTGTTGTTTCATTTTTAAATTATTAAATTTTATTGGCGTATCATTTTTTATGTGCGACCGCCGCTGAAACATTATATTTCGATTAGCACCTGTTTGTTTCTTTGTGCCTCGTCGCGCATTTCACTTTTCACAGTTGCCCCACCTGCCCGGCGCACCACTTCACTCTTACCTTACCTCACCACTCTACCTCCACTCCACTCCACCTTGCCACACTTTTGGGGCAGCCTGCTGCGGGTGCTGTTTACGTCTTGTTCTGGCATTGTTTTGCGGCTTTGTTCCACGACAGCGTCTCGAGCCTCTCTGTCGATCACACCTGCTAGACACAACAGGTGCGCTTCCTGTCCCCTGCTCCTTGTCCCTTGTTGTCCCCTGCTTCTCAGTCATTACGTTTTATTGCATTGCGCTTGAGCTGAAATTTCATCGGCACATAAATAGAGACGCGTTTTGATTTACACTAAATTAAATCTGATTCGCTTTTTTTCTTCTTTTTTCGATTTTTTTGGGCCAACAGGAGAAGAATTATGATTTAAGTAAAAAAATAAAATTTTTATTTATAGAATTCATAAATAAATAAAATATGTTTATATTAGAAAAATTAATTCGAAGCATAAATAAATAAATAAATAAATGTCCAATTCAGGAATATTAAATATTTTTTATTATGTTATAAATCTTATAGCTAATCTTAAGCTTAATCTCTAGGGATCTAAAAGGACTTTCGGCTAATGTCTTTGCAGCTTCCTTTTTATGGCACAAAAATATGTAAAAGTTTGAAATAATGCGAGCACACCTGTGTGTAGGCCTACACAGTATATTTATTAACAGTATATATAACAATATATATTAGGAATTATTCGTTATTTAAATCTGCAATTAATATTGATATTAAAAAACAATAATTAATTAAAAAATAAATTATATTTAATTTTAAAACAAATTTAAAAATAAATAAATAAATAATAAAATATGAATAATTACAGAACTACAGAATAAGTATTCTGCAGTCGGATATGCCGACTTCAATAATGCTTCAGCAAGAGCCCTTGCTTCGGCTCAGCATGCAATGGCTCTGCCTATAACCCCTTCACCCGGCCAATCTCCATATAAACTGCAATTATAAGGCGCTTATCTAAAATCAATGAGCTAATCTGAAATTTGTGATGTGATTAAAAATGCGTAAATCATTTAATCAGAAAAAGGAAAACAAATAAAAGGAAAAAGAACCAGAGAAAGAATAATGTGGATGACAAATTATTCAGTTAAATTATAAATTTAACATTAATTAACGTGATTATCATAAATTCCGATGCGCTGGCATGAATGTCAAGAGAAAAGACGATAAGAAAAGGCAACAGCAAGAGAGATAGAGAGAGGAAGAGAGAGAGGGAGGGTGAGGCAGGAGGGGGGAAAAACAAGTACAACGACTGTAGTTGACGAAGATGTTTGCTTTTTTTCCTGCTTTTCTCTCTCTCGCTCTCTCTCTCTCTCTCTCTCTCTCTCTCTCTCTCTCTCTCTTGATATTGACTGAAGGCGAAGCTGTGTGGTCCTTCAGCTGGGATTGGAGTTGTCAGGCTGCCCCCGGGGAATAAGGGTATTCCGCTGTCGTTGTCGTTGTCGCTGCGTTGCTGTTGTCATTGAGGCTGTCAGCAGCTGCAACTCAATGCCAACTAATTAATGGGTCGATGTAATGGCCGATATGCCAGACCTCAAACGTGGGTGGGCGCGGCGTAACGAATATTTCGTTCAGTTAATAAACTGTCAATGTGTGTGTGCGTTCGCTCGTCTTTGTCTCTCCCTCTCCCTTCCACTCGCTCGCTGTGGTTGAAGCCGTTGAATGATGCCATTTAAATTGATTTCAGTGGCTCATTCACGTTCGCCTCGATGACAGTTTTCTTTTCTATGGCAACTGCTGCTGCATGTCCAATTGCCCAACTCTCCTGTCGTCCTGCCATGTCCTGTCCTCTCCTCTCCTCTCCTGTCATCCATCCATTCCCAGCTTATTTTTATTGAATAAACATTCACGTAAAAATTAAAAACACAACAACTCGAAATGAATATGCGCCGCGCCGAAGACAAACAACAACAGTCAATGCCAATTAAATGCGAATTTTAATTAGCGTAAGTTGCGCTTGATGACGTCACGCTCTCCGCAACGTCATTAAACAAAAGGAGCCCCTAAAGGGCTGAAAGGCCCTGAGCATAACACGAGTCTTTGGCCAGCTGGCCAAAATGGCTCAGAGGCCTGAAGAGTCAGCCACAGAGACGATGCTTTACGAGTTGAATTCATCTACTAAATTCCTTCTGAAACGTCCTTTCCCCACTCCCCTCCCCTTCTACTCCTCTCTGACTCTATTTCCATTCTGAATTACGTTTACAACACATCAAAAAACCTACTGCAAGTCTAAGCTCATCTTTGTTGTTTTATTGGCCTGGCCATATCAGCTCTATAGCTGCAGCAAATAGTTAGTCCTGCAGCCTTGGGCCCAGGGTATCCCATGCATATATATGCTGCTGAGCCGAGCTTATGGCAGGAGTGGCGATTAAACGTGATTTGAGCAAACGCTTCTGCTGTTAACTGATTGCTACCAAAGCAGACAGATCTCAGCTAACAATTTGTTGGCCAATACGCTTGTGCATGGCCAAGGCATGTTCAATTTGTCTGGCTAAGAATGTGATTATGCTTTGAGAGTTGACTTGAAGAAGTCTGGTGAGAAGTGAATCAAGCAATCAGCGTAAAGTGAAAACCTATTAATATGTTATAGAATAGATAATTTATTGACAACATACTTCAATAGGCAGTTAAGTGATTATTAATATTCTGGATATATCTGGGTATATATAGGAAATAAAATAAATGTAAAAAGCTGGCTGGAAAAAGCGCAGCATCTAAGCAAATAGTTTAGTGTCTTTCAATATGTTTTGTTTTCAAAAATAAATATTTGATTATTTTTATTATTTTATATTTATTTTATTTGTTTAACTTAATTTATTTTACTTCTTTATTTTTTCCTCATTTATTTATTAATTTTAATTTAATTAAATTTATTAAAATTATAATTTTTTTCATCTTTATTTTTTAACATTTCATTTTTAATATACATTACAAAAATATTAAATTATTTCTTTATATTTTTTGTATAATTATTTTATTTTTGTATTTCATTTATTTATCTTATTTCTTTCTTTTATTTATTTATTTTTTATTCACGCGCCTTACATATATTTATTTATTTCCACATATATTTCTTATTATTTTTTTAATTTTTATTTTGTTATTTATTTCTTATTTAAATTTTAAAGCTCAGATATTTGATGACCTATATCAATATCAAGTCACATATAGACAATGTCTAGCGACGCAACTGCCCTGACTTATGCACCCATTCCAACTCCTATTTCCATAGAATCGATAAACATCAATTAATCGATAAATATCGATTGATGCATTCAACACATCATCATCATATCAGCTGGCTATTTTCGTAGCCCCCATCCTTAGTCCATACCCAGACTATTTAATATTTAAAATTAGCTCAAACCCAAACCTGCTCGTGTCCTTTGCACAAACTCAAGTCCTTTCGCCTTTGATTTGCGTTCTCAAGGATCGAGCTTCACTCTGAAATTTATGGCTTTAAAAATCACTTCTTTTGCGCTTTTCGACTTTTCCAATTTCCGTTTTGTGCATATGGAAAACAGAATTGAATTTTAATTCTTCGGCACAGCCAACAAGCAACATTGCAATTGACACATGACAAGGCAGACAGGGGGGGAGGAGGAGGGAAACAGGACTAGCTCCAACGAATCTTGGCAGCAAATTGAAATGCATGAAAGCAAAATATAAACTATGTAACTGAAGAATACAAATTGATCAAATACAGAAAGCAGCAACATCATCATAAAAGTGCAGACTGGAGAGGAGGGGAGGGGCTAGCTGTGTATGTGTGTGTGTGTGTGTGTGTGCAAAGCCCAAAAGCACTCAACAAAACGCAACCAAATCCCAGAGCCAGAGCCAGAGCCAAAGCCAGTCGCAGTTCCCTGGTCAGGCTAGACGAGGCGCAGGACGATGGGAACAGGACGACAACTCGTCGGCAATGCCAGCAGCTGCCAGCATCCAAATTGTGAGCTCATCATTGGGAATTCGAGCAATTTATTTGATGTGTCGATACGTGTCGCCATATTCAGTTGCCGCTGCTTTCAGATGCCTCCACCGCCCCCCCCTCCTCACCCCCTTCTGGCCCGCTGCTCCTGCCCTCTCGCTGCCCGCCCTTTGCTTGCCACAGCTGACAAAATCTGCAAATCAAATTACAAAAATCATAGCGCTGGATTTTCACACGGCTATATGCAGCAGGCAGCTAAGCTGCCACGCCCCTCTCACTCCTTTCGCCCGCCCCCCGACAGGCAACGCCCAACCGGCCGGCAAATTGTTCCGACGTCAAATGATGAAATGAAATCAAACAGCAGCCGAGGCAGAGGGCTCGCAGCATAGTTTTTGCCTAGTGTGTGTGCGTGTGTGTGTGTGTGTCTGTGTGTGTTTGACAAGCGACTAACTAGTGTAGTCCTGGCGAGCGCCAGGACTCGCTGCGCCCGAGGGACGCGCTGCCAATCTGCGAAAATTTGAATTTGAATTTCTTTTTTCTTTTTTTTTATTATTTATTTAGATGGGAAAATCATAAAAAAAAAGAAATATTAGTAATAGGGAAAGTGTGAAAAACGTGTGTGTTTAGAAAGGGCTGCCATTGGCAGGGGGCGTGGCATAAAAAAGGATCAAACTGCTCTTTAAACAAATGAAGTGTTGCCAGTTGTCAGCAGCCGAATGCGCACCCTCTCACTCACCCCTCTCTCTCTCTCTCTCTCTCTCGCTCTACCCCTCTGCCACCACCCCCTCCCTTAGTTGGAGTTGTTCATAATTCATGCTGCCATCACGTCTGCTCTTCTTTTATAATTGATATTGACGTTTGCTCAGCTCTCTCGCATAACCAGTTTAGTTTATTCGCCATTCGCATTGCACTCATTCAATCATTCACTCACGCATCCATTCATTCATTTATTCACTCAGTCATATATAGCGATATCAAACGTTAGTCATGCAATTTTAGACTCGATGCAATTTCTCTAATTGAATACACTGCTGGGCAGGCCAAGCGGGTATATTGGCTTTCCTACTCAATTGTGTTCATAAGAAAGGGAAAGGTGCCATTATGTATGCTGTTTTATGCTATTATTATAAATATATATCATTTCTTTGTATGAAACAGGGACAGCTGATTATTCCAATAAGCATCATTATGAGACACATTATCTGATTGGAGTTCCCATTATATTATTTTATTATATTTAGTTTATATTGAATAACATTAATTATGGCTTATTTTTTATAGAAAATATCTCAGTTTTACTACATAAATGAACCTATCTTAAATGTAAATACATTCCAATAAGACATCTCAGTTGTATCTCAGTTTCGTAAAGTCATATTCCAAATGTTTAGATACATATGTATGTACATATATGTTAACTATTCCCATTGACTACTTCCAATTACCACAAATAAGAATTGAAAATGTTTATAAACATATTTTTATTGCAAACAATTCTAATTGGATTGCGCCCGATTAACCGGATATTTGCATAGATACAAAATTAATGTTTATATACATAAATATGTTTATGTTTAAGCGCTGCCAATTAGACAGCTCCAATTAGCCAACGATAAGAAATTTGTTGCAGATTGTCAGCTCCCTCTGCCTTCGCCCCCCCTCTCAGAGGGCTTTGAGCTTAAACTGCTCGCATGCTGCCAAGAGAATTGGCATCAAAGAAATCTTTTGTGTACAGTGCGAACAAAGCGCAAGTCCTTGAGGGAGGTGGAGGGGGCTGGGAGGGGGCTGGGAGAGGGCTGGGAGGGGGCTGGGAGGGGGGCTGGGAGGGGGCTGCTAAGCATCATTAAAGAGCCATCAAAGGCCGCTGACATCAAATGGCTGCCGACTGGCGACAGGCGAGGACGACTCTGATTTAAGGCCGAAAGCAAGAAATTGTCAAAAGTTTTGCTGGCATTAAGTCAAGAGGCCCCCCCCCCTCTCTCTCTCTCTCTCTCTCTCAATCTCTCAATCTGCCGATAAACTGGAACTGCTTAAAAATTCTTTTGTCTCCAGCGAATACTCAAGGGAGCGCCAGAACGAGGGGGGAGGGCAGCTGTAAGATCGGCAGGAATGCGTCCAGCAGCTAAACGGGTTTCATTGTTGTTGTTGTTGTTGTTGTTGTTGTTGCCGAGCAGAGGCACCTGGCTGGGAGGAGCTCGGCTCGACTATTTGATGGTCGCAATTCGTCTATTAGGCTCTGATTGCAGCTGGCCATAAGTGGAACAAAGCTGGGGCACGTGACCAAATCAAATTTAATGCGTGCTGCCATCCCGCACACAATAAGCTCTGAGCGTGGCGCCATCCAGCGGACAGCGGCGGCAGCATTCGCTGTCAATTTGTTGCTAGCTTGTTGTTGCCATTGGCATGATTGATGCAGCGGCTACTCCACACACACACACTCGCACACACGCACACATCTACATTTGTTTTGTATATCTTTGGTTTGCTATAAATATTTAAAGAGCGCGTGGCGCATTGTAAATGGTTTGTCCTGTCAGCCGCTGCACAATTAATCAAGCATTTTGTAATGAAGCCAGCGGCTAAAGGAATAAAGAATCAAAAACAAACAAAAAAATAGCAGGCAAGACGCTGGCCCCCGAGGAGTTGCTGCCACAGATTTATTTATTTATTAATGCCCCATTGTTTGTGTTGCCAGGAACATGTTGCGCAACCGTTTGGCAACACGAGTTGCCAGCGCGCGCTTATTCAGCGCGTGAGTAACAAAGCCTTGCATGCGCGCTCTCTTCCGCTCTCACTCTCTCGCTCTCTCGCACACTGAAACGAAACGAATTGAAACGAAGCTAGCCACGGGCACAGGGTGTTCCAGGCGCTTAACATTAAGCAGCCACAGACGCTGGCGTCTGTCAAGTGCGCTTCATCATAATTTGGCCGTTAATACTCACACACACACACCCGCTCACACACGCATACAGTGGGCTGGGATGCCTTTGGCTTTGTTCTCACCTTGCTTGGCCAAAACATCCTTGGCACCCATTCATTATATGCCATTTTTAAGGCGTTTGCCTTGTTAAATATTCAACCGCGGAATTTAATGCGTGGCTGCACAGAAAATCAACGCAAATGTTTTGAAAATACTCATTTTTGTTGTTGTTTGTGAATCGGTTAAAAATGTATTTAAATTTGTGGTTTTTTAAATTATACTTAAACTATTGGGTATATTTATATTTTATAAAGAATTTTTATATTTTAATTATTTATTTTTTTATAATTAATAATAATCATTAAAATTTAATTTTATTTTTTTTTTATATTATTGAAAAATATTATTTATTAATAAATAAAATTTTATTATACTTTATTTTGTAATAAAATTGATTGATTTTAATTTTCTAATTATTTATAAAGACAATTAATATAAATTTATTTTATTTTTATTTTACTAATATATATAAATTATATAAATTTTTTATTCTAAATTTTTATAATATTTAATATTTGTTAGTCCAAAAAATAATTTTTTTTGTACGATTTTGTTGACTAATTTTCTAAAATTTCCTATAAATATTTGCATTAATATAAATTTTTAAAATTAATTTTAAAATATTCCACAAACAAATTACGCTAAATATTTCATTATTTGAGTCCACTGTCGCCAGCTTGAAAAGAACAACACGAAGCGCAAATACAAAAAGTCTAACTGTCGCTCTAACTGTAAGTGTAACGGCTAACGTTTTATTTTTAATTTTTGGGCACAGCTCAGTTCAGCTCAGCTCAGGTCGGCTCAAATTTGCCCTTCTCTTATCTGCGCTGCTCAATCGGCCGAAATGAGAGTCAAAAATGCTGCTGCATGACATACTTTGCTGGCGTTCCCCTACCTCTCCCTCTCCCACTCTCCTTCACACTCTCTGTAAATAAACGGCGAAAAATAAAAGTCATCAACTGGTCGAGGCGAAACGTGCAAAGTGCGCGCCAGCATTAAGAAAGGGACAAAGCATACTTGGCTGCGGTCAGTTTGTTTCTATTTCTTACTTAATTCTACACTTTCGCTTGCACACGCACGCTAGCCTCAGCTCTGCTTACGCTCTCCCTCTCCTGCTCGCGCTCTCGCTCGCTTGCTGTCTTCGCTTTGCCTGCTCGCTTTAACACCCGCTGCAGCTTGAGCCTGAGGGCCTCTGCCTAAATGCTTTACATATGCTCCGAGACTGCCAGCGAACAGTTAGGATTTGCAGTTGAGTCGGCAGCTATCTCGCTCTCGCTCATGTGCGCTCTGGTCACGTTTGTAAAATTTTGCAAAAATTTATTTAATATTTTATTCTTCCTGTGGTGCGGCCATTGCTGCTGCTGTTGCTTGGCTTTTGTTCACTTTGGCTCAGCAATTTAGTGAAATATTTTGATTGCCAAACATGGTGCTGGCTGTGGCTGCTGCCATGGCGTTTGCATATGAATAACCGACAGCACTTAGCACACACACACACACACATACATACAGAGATGTGAGTATGCATGTGTGTGTGTTCTCTAAACGGAAGTGGCAACATTGGCGCCACAGCAAAAGTTTTTGTCGCTGACAGGAAGTTGCAATTTTGTTTGCAATTTCCTTCACTGCACATTTGCCAAAAGTTGTGGGAGTGGGAGGGGTTGCAACTGTAGCAGCAACAACAATTGTCGCCCCACGCCCCGCCCCCACCTTCCACACTTTCTATCAGCCGCCTTTCAGCTTGTTTAGTTAACTAAGTTGCGGTTATTACGAGAGAGTTTTACACGTGCGTACGAAGCTGCGATTGCAACAGCAACATCAGCGACTGTTGCATCTCTCTGCTCCTGCTCCTGCTCCTGCTGCTCCTGCTCCTGCTGCATTTTCTGTCATATTTCGTAAAGTCAAATTTCGTGCCAAATTAATTTGCAACAAAAGTTGCGCTGCGCATTTAATAAATTGAAATATGCAAACATAAAAACATAAAAAACAAACAAAAAATTGTTATAAAAAAATGCCATAAATAGAAATGATACAAAATTGCATTATGTAAAAAACATGTTTCTATTTCCTTTTTTATTTCTGCGCACTTTGTAGATTAACATGGAATTATGTTGAGTGCAATTTTTGGTAGCTCTCACTTGCATGTGTGTGTGTGGGTGCGTGTGTCAACTTGTTTCAATTAGAGCGTATTATTTGATAATTACCTTTGAAAATGATACGCGACAGCTACATTATTAGAGCGCTGCTCACCTACAAATTATAGTTTTAATTAAATATAAATATTTGTTGCATTCTATTTTCGGTCTCATTTTTGGCCGAAACCAGAAACTAATTTTTATAGCATTTTTATACATACCCAAATATATTTTTTTGCTCTTTAAATATCTGCTCTATTATTTACTTTAATGCTAGACTTTATTTCACTTATTTTATGGAATTTAGGGCATAAATTCAAATATTTAATAATTTATAAGTATTTAAATTTATTATTGATACTTATTTTTGTTATACAATATATTTTTACTTTTTTTTATTATTTATATTACATTTTATATTAATTATTTCATTTTTTATTTAATACATAAATTGTTTTTTTTTTTTTTAAACAATATATAAACATAAAAATATATATATAAATTAGTATTATATTTTTATTATATATATTTGAGTTAATTAATTAAAAAAAGAATATGTATATGTATATATTATTATTTATTTATATTAGAGTTCATCAATTTAAAAATAAAATTAAATATTTTACTTAAATATTAATTAAAATTTAATAATTAAATAATATAAAAAAATTAATTATATTTAAATACCATATTATTTAATATATTTTAAATAATTTTGAATATAAAACTATTATTACATATAATTTATATACTTTTAAATATAAGAAACACTTAAAAATGTAGTTAAAGTATTTTTAGCAATAAAAATATTATAAAATATAAATAAAATATATTTAAATTGTTACTAAGTCTTCTTAAAGCAAACTCCTAGCACCGCAACGACCAACTGGCTTCATCCACATTTCCAACTTCCACAACAAAAGAAAAATATTTTTATTTTTAAACAAAAAAGAAGAAATTGCTTTCTATTTTTTTATTATTTTATTTTTATTCATTTATTTTTTTTTATTTTCTTTTACAAACATTTCGATTGAGGAGATTTGTAGTCAGGAACAACAACTGAAGATGCTCTAGAAGTGATTTGGCTGGGGAGTGGGTGCGCTGGCCCTGCTTCACTTTATGATGATAATGATGTTATTGATGGAGCTGAAGATGGACTTTGGGTTGGGGCTGGCTACTTGGCCAAGATGCTGGGCTTGGGGCTGTCATAGGTCAGCTGGCAACGAATATTTTTTGGACATAATTTGCTCAATCATTTGCATAATTTTCACAGCAACAGCCGCTTGCCACGCCTCCAGCCTCCAGCACACACACACACGCAAGCCCCACAGGCTGCTGTTTTTTTTTTTAAATATATTTTTTCCTTCTTTTTGTAGCTCGTTAACAAAAAATGAAAAATATTCAACATAAAAACAAACATAATGCTGTCTGACGCTCTCCGTGTGTGTGTGTGTGTGTGTGTGTGTGTGTGATAAGAACGTTAAGGAAATTTCTGTCTTGAATACTTTGTGGCCACACACACACACACACACACGTGCACGCAGACATAAACATATATGTATACATATGCGTGTTTAAGGCAAAAAATAATTGTGTTTACTTTGTCTAATGCGATCAATGAGCCCGATGACATGAGCGTATTTGCAGCCCACCCGAATGACTTGAGTGGATTTTGGATACAGCTGCTTATCGAGCCCATCTGCATCTCTACTCTTCCCTTCTCCTCTTTCTTTCTGGTAATTTTATACTTTTATGCGGCTATTTACATTAGGCATTAATTTGCCAGCGAAAAAAGTTAAATTTGCCGATTTAATTCCGAAGCACGAAACTTGCTCAAATCTGGGAATATCCTTCGTATAAGTCCTTTGCTTAATGTCACGCTATATGGGCCTCTCTTTGTGAGCCTCGCTGACATGTCATCAGGCATGTCGCTTATCGTAATAGATACCTCGGCGGATAATACCTACCAGTAGACATGCTCACTGACATGCCATCAGTCAGGCATACGTCTGATACATCAGTAGGGGATAGCTGAATGTCTGCTATACCTATATCTATATCTATAGCTATATCTATATCTATATCTATATCTATATCTATATCTATATCTATATCTATATCTATATCTATATCTATATCTATATCTATATCTATATCTATATCTATATCTATATCTATATCTATATCTATATCTATATCTATATCTATATCTATATCTATATCTATATCTATATCTATATCTATATCTATATCTATATCTATATCTATATATCTATATCTATATCTATATCTATATCTATATCTATATCTATATCTATATCTATATCTATATCTATATCTATATCTATATCTATATCTATATCTATATCTATATCTATATCTATATCTATATCTATATCTATATCTATATCTATATCTATATCTATATCTATATCTATATCTATATCTATATCTATATCTATATCTATATCTATATCTATATCTATATCTATATCTATATCTATATCTATATCTATATCTATATCTATATCTATATCTATATCTATATCTATATCTATATCTATATCTATATCTATATCTATATCTATATCTATATCTATATCTATATCTATCACTGTTATGATTCATATTTTGTAATCTCTCGTCTGATACGCCCTAATTCATATTCCGAAAGAGCAATGCTGTCTGTGAGCTCCATTGGGAATGAGCTTCCGACAGCTCATGCGATTGCCACAGAGTCCTACCAAAAAAAGATGAGTCCAATGCCCGTTGCCTTTCACATGTTCAACTGATTCTCTCGCATTCTGTCACGGACACAGACCAGGGACTGACAGGTGTTGCCCAGACTCAATGTGACTGGAGCTAGTGAAATATACCTGGAGTGCCTACCTACCTACTACGTCAGTCAGGCAGTCTGCCTGGCTGTCTGCCCGCTGCGACTGTGTGGCACATGTGACAGCATTTCGAGCATTTCAATCAGAGTTCAGACCAGAGATGCAAAAGCCCCAAACTGCGCATTGTACAGTGGAACATGGCCGGCCACAGTGGGCAATTGGCTTAGAGCTGAACTCTTGGCTCGTTGTCAATGGAAAATTTCATTTCGTTTAGCCAATTTGCCCAACTTCAACCCTTAGCGCGTGACCTTCGGTGGTGGCCCAGGCAAAAACTAGTCCCGCTCAGCTCTCTAAATTGTTGTCAATATTTAAATAAATTTTCGTTTCTTTTTTTTTGGAATTTTTTCTGCATATATATATATATAGAGTATATATATATTTAGTTAGATATAGCTTACAGTTGGCATGCAAACCACTCGAGTCATTTGGCATGCAAACTTAATTACAATTTCATTGGCTTGGCGAAGTAGTTTCCGTTCGCAATTTGCGTAAAAATAAGGCTAATACAGTTTGCCGTTGCGTGAATATTTAAGTGATGTGCCATGTATAAGTAAAGTGGTGGAGCGCTCTCTGCCCCAAGATGTTGCAAATTAAAATGCCACTCTCACTTGACACAAATACAAATTGAAATTTATTGCAACAAAATGATTATTTAATAATAATGCTCATAGGCAGAGGCTGTGGATCCCAGATCCCAGCAGGCAGCCAGGCTTGACAAGATGCCACTGCACTTTTCATAAATATGAATATGAGATTGGAGTGCGACACACACTCTCTCTCCCTCTCTCTCTCTCTCTCTCTCTCTCTCTCTCTCTCTCTCTGTGCTGGATTTGTGGCATGTTTGCAACTGTAATTGTGACTGTCATGTCGCTCGGCTCGTGTCGAGTCACAGTTAGAAAATTGAAATTTATTTGCATTTTTGATTTGCCAGTCGTCATAAATATGCACACGGAGAGTGCACAAACAGAAACAGAAGCAGAAGCAGAAGCAGAAACAGGAGCAGAGAACGAGGAACTAAGTTCGTGGCATTTGGATTTGATGAGATTTTTTAATGAAGCTTCATCGTCGTCGTCGTCGTCGTCTGTAGAAGCCAAAGAAGTCACATTAATTGCTCTGCTCCCTGATCCCCAGCTAACTTCGTTTTATATCTGCAGCTAATGGCCACCTTTCCCTTACCCTCTCGCTCTCCCTCTCTCACTGTCTCTCTCTCTCTCCCTTCGTAATTCTCTTTTCTTATTCTCGTATTACACGGTGGCAATAAATAATGCAACAGCGCGCTTGAAAATCGCCAAGTTCATCACAGCTGGAAGCCATTCGAAGGCCGCACTGATTGAAATCGAAACCGTAAGGATTTTCTACATGGCCAAAGGATGGCTCGCTGTCGTGCTAAAGAGTGCAAGCCACTTTGACATGGCTTAAGAGTTCAATGCGTCTAGGCTTACCTCACTGCAATGAGCACTGAAAGCCAGCCGAGATAGGGATGGGGAAATGTTGAAATGAATTTAAAGAAAGGAAAGAAATTATTTTATTGTAATCACTATCAACCATTGTCATTATATTGCTAAAAGTAGAGTAAAAACTTTTTTTATTGTAATTGACTAACTTTTGCATGTCAGTTGTCATTGTCATTGTCATTGTCATGTCAATCGTCATTGTCATTGTCATTGTCATTGTAATTGTCATTATCCATACTCATTGTCATTGTCATTGTCATTACTCATTGAAAAAGTGGATTGACATTGTCATTGTCTGTTGTCATTTTTATTGTTATAATAATTGTCTATATCATTATTAGTGTCATTGTCATTGCGTATCATTGTCATTATCATTATCATTATTATTTTATAATAATTTTTTAATTTCATTTTTCATTGTCATTTATTTTATAGTCATTGTCATTGTCATTGTCATTGTCATTGTCATTGTCATTGTCATTGTCATTGTCATTGTCATTGTCATTGTCATTGTCATTGTCATTGTCATTAGCCTCTCGACTTGGCAGCTCTATTGAAATACTCGAGCTTATGCTTATTCTACTATATCTGAATAGGTTCTTCAACCTTTTGCTGGGTCACTACTCGAAAAGTTCAAAATCAGTTTCGCACCGTGTTGTTCACCTTGCGAGACAGCACCCAACATAAAAAGTACATTTGCTCGCATGTATTTATATACGAATATGTATGCGTGAGTGTAAGTGTATGTGTATACAATGCGCAGCTCCCTTGATTGACTGCACGTGCCCGTTTCATATCTCAGTCGGAGCGAGCACAAACCACATCTCTCAGCCGCTCCCCTGCAGTCGGTGTGTTGGCCACACACAGTATATGTATTTATCTTCGGGACTTTTGTTCTATTTATCTTATCGTGCATCTTGAGAATCGAACGTTTGGCTTTCATTTCCACAAAAGCTGCGCGTCACTTAACATCATTTGTTTTGTTTTTTTTTCTCCTTTCGTCTCTCGTCTTGCCCGGTTTTTGTTTTACCGGCAGCTGCTGTTTGGCAATACAGTCCCCCGCTCTGCGCACAGGGGAGAATATGCTACGCTCTATTTCACCCCGCTTTCCTATTTTCATTGTGATTCTCAACTGTGTTGCCCACGCACACACACACACACACAGATGCACGTCAAAATCATAAATTACCCAAAAAAGTATGCAACATAATACCAGAAATTTGTGTAAGCTCAGCGCCCTTCGCCGTTTACGTTTCGTTTCGTTTGCTGCGCCCCTTGGCATACTGTGCGGGGGTGCAGAAGTACAACAACCCTAAGCGCATTTGCCTTGCACTCTGCGTAACCCAAACAACTGTCAGGATTCGCAGGTCGTGCCACTGCTGCTTTGCGGGCTTCTCAATGATCCTGCTAGAAGGAGACACCTCCTCTCGCCCTCTGATAACAAACATTTGCATTAAATGTTATGAATAAATAAAAATAACTGCATATAATGCAGCTTTTGTTTAGCCTCGTCTATTGGCCTTTGCAGTTGCCTCTCCTCCTCCCTTTTTGCTTTTCTCTTTTTTATTTTCCAATTACTAATGAAAATCGCCTCGTCCGCTCAGCCGCTGGGCATTGATCTGAATTTTGTAGTTTGCAAACGGCAAACCGTTTTTATTTTTCTCTATTTCAGCTTTGTTTTATCTCATTTTTATGCGCAGATAAATACATATTTCAATTTGTCTAAATAAGGTTTTGTTTCAGTTGCAGTTGATGTTGCAGTTGTTGGATTTGTTGCTGCTTTACAAGCGGACGAGCATCCGGTCTGGGCGGAATACATATTCGATTTATGGTCATGTTCATGTTCGCTGGCAAAAAACATTTATATATTTTACAGCTAATGGCTGAATGACTAAATAAATTTATAAAGTTTCGTTTGTGAATGAACATTTAACATCAAGCTGAAATTGTTGAATGTAATCTCTATTTGATTGTGTTTAAAACGCAGGGGAGTAAGCTCTGACGGCTGCTGGTTTCAAATTGAAGGAATATTTATTATTTGAGCTATTGAATCGGTTTAGTAACGAGATTTTGAAGCAGCAATCACAAAATTTAAAATTTCAAATAATGTGAAAGAACCTGAAACAAATATATGAATAATATTTTGATAAGACGAAGATTGCAGAACTTTTATGAAATAAATTTGTGCTCATTTGAAGGCTGAGCAAAACACAATTGTTTTTACTCTTCTCTTCGAAAAGGTTTTTGCCTTTGTTTATGCTCCTTGTCTCAGCCACTCTAATCAATGTCATTATCATAACGTCTTTGTTAACTTACAAGTTTCATAATCAGTTCAGATTCTTTTTCGATCATGTAAATATATATACATTAAATATATACAATTTAATAAAATATATTTTAATAATACATATATAATATATATAATATAAATAATAATGCATTGTTCTAAAGCAATTTACTCCGTTGATGGCTTCAATTACATAATTCTTTGTCTGGCTCCTGTTTATTTTCGCTGGTGTGGGCAGTTGACTTGGAAAATTCTGTTAGCTTAAGTTGTATTTAAATCGAATTCCCATTGCCACTTCAATTTTACTTTCAGCCAGAGCGCGTTTCATAAATGCGGCCATGGTTTCGTTTTATAATTGAATTACTCGAATATTCGCTTTATTCTTTGTTTGTTTTTGTGCACGTTGCAGGCTTAGTTGTGGCCCGCTTGCCACTTGAACAATTTTTCGATTGAGCTGCGTGCCAGAGAGATGCTCAGATATATATAGAAATATTTATATATAGTATATATACACACTATATCAATTGGACTCACAAGTTTCTATCCCTGTTTGGGAGCGACGAGCTCACTAATTGCAATCGGTGCGTTAAAATTCCAATGCCAGTCACAAGAGCAGCAGCAACAAGAGCAGCAGCAGCAGCTTTCTCTAATGGGCTGGGAGTGGCTGGGTTGGCTGGGGCGTGTGGGGCAGTTGGGTAAGTGCGTCCGGGGCCGGCACTCATTTAAATTTCATGCTTATTGCCACAAAATAGCTCAGTTGCCTGCAGTTGGTGGCTGCAGTTGCTCCGCATCCAGCGAAAATATTTTACATATATCACTGACAAGCGACGACGGTTGAGACCGGGGCCAGGGCCAGCCAACCAAAAAACAAGCTCGGGGAAACACCAAAATAACACCAAGGGACAACACATGAGTGTTTCTCTCTCTCTCTCTCTCTCTGTCCTTATGTGTGCATGTGTGTGTGTGTGTGCGTGTGTGCGCTTGGTTAAGCTTTCAAGTAAAAATAGCAAAAATGCTGTCAACATAATAACGAAATTTTAACGCGCACAGCGACCGACTCGACTCTCGACGGTCTGGCAACGCCATTTCAACGCATCAAGTGATTTCTATACCCAGCAAACGAATTAAATATATGGGGTATACAATAAGTGCAGGGCTGATAAGAAGTTGACTGCAATTGTCGTGTGTGCTTGACTGGAATATGAAGAGAAGCTTTTATTGGCTGAGTTTTACTGTGCGAATTAGTTTTTATAGTAATTTCGAGCAGTTTGAAAATATTAACCAAAATAATTGATATACATTAAATTAAGGAGTGTTTCACACAAGTTTCAATATAAATACTAAAATATTTCTTATTTTCATAAAACATTTATTAACGCAAAGTTTAACTAAATGAATTAAATTTAATGATTATTTCAGAGTCTCAGATGAAGAATAACAATATTTAAAAATTTAAATATATTTTTTTTTTACTTAAAAAAATAATAACTTAAATAATAATAATAAAATTATAATAAATAAAATGGTATATCAATTTATTTTTATTATATTTATTTAATTAACACATTTAATACTTTTCTCTTCAGACTTTAAGCTGACAATGAATATTAAAAAATGAAATACATTTTATTTTAAATTTCATTTATAACTTGAATATATTTTAAACATTATATGTATATTTACTGAGTATTTCGTAGTCTGCTATTCCCTGTGGGCGTCACGCTGATTCGCTTTGCGTTGGGTTTGCTGCGCGGAAAATGCTGGAAAAACGTACGGCAAACTAAAAACTGAAATCCAGGAATAAATAAATTGGTGTGGCTATGACGCTTACATGGGACAGGCAACACGCAACAGAATAGCGAAACGACACTGCATCCTGCAAGGACACAGTCATCACAGGAGCCGGCCTTGCTAGCTGAATGTCTGGCCACAAGCGGAGCTCAGATTCGGCCTCAGCAGCAACAGCAGCTCCCATTTTCCGGGCAGGACTCGTAAATTTTTGGGCGTAAAAAAAAGTTGCACGAATAAATTAAATTCGTTTGTAGTGTGCCCGAAATATAAAAAAAAAAAATATTAAATAAAAGGAAAATAAAAGAGCGAAGCAGCGCTGAGGATGCGTCCGGACTACGCTGGCCAGCAGAGTCGAGTCCTGTCTGGAGCTGAGTACATTTGTCTGATTGTGAGTGCATCCATATTTAATGTTGCCATTTTCAGCGAAATATTCGTGCCGCCTCTAGTAGGATTTTAATTTACGCATGCATAAGTCATGTCAAAAAAAGATATAGTATATATATCTGTATATAAAAAGTGAGACAATCATCAGCTAAGTTGGCAGCATAAAAAAATGTGTGTTTTTTTTAGGTATTTTGATTTGTAATTGATATGCAGCTGGCGTCATTCATTTAATTGTTTAATTTGATTTGTTGACATGACGTAAACGCATAATTAGACAGGCTTAAGCAAATAATTATAATATTATGTACGCAATTAAGTGTTATTTGAAGGGCGATTTAGTTTGTGTGGCACTCATTTCTCTCTGTGTGATTATGAAGAGCTGAAGTTAAGTGTTGTTTAATTAGATTAGCTGGAGTTGTGTAAGTATCGATAATTATGAATTTTGATAATATAGGTGAAACCCACTGCATACCAAAACATATATTAAGCTGGAACTTAATACTAATTGAATAAACTCTTTGACAGAGCCGGAAATATCGATCAGGTTAAACTATGTAAACAATATAAACTATTGATCAAATATGAGCAAGAATTATGTGATTATGAATATCTAAAATATCAAATTTAAAATCATTTTGACATTCTTCTACTCTGGATATTACGTTTAAGGTAAGCTACTCACACAACTGCCTAAAATTGATTGCAAAGCCCTCTCCAGCTGCATCTCATCACAAGATCACTGCGTTCCTGGCATATAACAGTATAGAATATGCTCTTAACTGCAATTAAAATTTGAATGCCTAGAAAAATATTTCTATAAAAGAGTAAAATGTTTTTCAAGTAAGTATAAAATACCTTTAGGAAACATATTTATAATCGGTATACAACTATATATCAAATTTTATATCTGTTTTGTTTTATGATTTTGAATCTATGCGCATATAGACAAATATTTATATTTAATAAAATAATATAATAATCAAATAATAAAATATATTAAAAATACAAAATATCTCTCTACAACTACACCTAGCAGATTCTAATACCATAAATATTTTCAAATGAGCTTAACAGTCATGGAATGAGTGAAGAAAGAAAAGCTTCAAATATAAATTTTTGGCGCCATCAACAGGATTTAGAGCTCTCTGTGACACACTCACAGCCACAATCAAATGCATACATTTATGCATGAGTTAGTGGAAAACATTGAAATGCTCTTTTTAAGAAATGCGAATCAATGAAGCTAAACGCATTGCATAGTTCGCCTAGTCGCCCAGGCGACGAACCCGCCCATATCCCTTTGATCTGGGTTAGACAGGCATGCCTAATCGTAGCAGCAGCAGCTACAGTTGCTGTTGCTGCTGGAAATCCTGCTGCTTACACAATGGTATTGACGTGACGAAATGCAGCATTGGCCGATTTGCAGTCACAAAATGTGATTGCTGGCAAAGGGCATTCCACGAATCTCTATGCAGGTTGAGTCGCTGCTTGAATACGCAATTGGCCATGCAACGAGTCCTGCAACAATAGCAACAACAACAATCAAAAGGGATAACAACAATCAAAAGGCACAACAACAATGGCAATAATTTGACACTTGAACAAATGTCCTGACGACTTTCAATGGCAATTGTAGGCAGGCGGCTGGCATCAAAGGACAACCAGGACCCACCCCCACACTCACACACACATAATTGCCCTGGCTATAGCCTGTCAGCGCGCTTTGGCAATTGAAATGAAAATAGAAATTAAATAAAACAGTGACAAAGACCAGGCCATGGGACGCCGCCACCTGGATTAGCCTATGCAGAACAAAGCCCAAGACGCGGCGCGCAGTCAAATATAATTATAGCCATAACAAAATGGAGACGTTGCTGCCCCGTTGGCCGCACAATGGACTCGCACAGCTAAGCTGGCAACGCAAAGCAGCCGCAGACCGAGTGTCAGTCGGCAAGGACATGCCAAATCGGATAGCTGAGCGCGCGCTATAAGCGAAATTATTATCATTAAAAAAAAAAAAAGAAGAGAAGAAAAAAAGTTGAGCAGAGTTCAAGGCTGGCTGGACTCCTTGCTCCTTGCTCCTTGCTGGTCGTTAAGGTGCCTCATCGCCCGCTTGTTTAATTAAGCCAGTCAGCTAGCTGGCTGGACTGCCTCGGTCTGCGCTGGTCTGCGCTGGTCCTCGAAGCTCAAGGCTCAAGGGGGTGGCAAAAAGGGTGGGCGTGTGCGAGCGAGAGCGCTTGTTTGATTGCCACTCAACTGGGGATTTAAAATATGCGACAGGCGTAGAAAAAGCAATCGACGCTGCGGCAGGGGGCGTGGCCAAGGGAAGCAAGCGCTGGATAAACTGACAGCCAGGACACTTAAACCATCTACACGTGCTCCTCCTGCCATCTCTACTCCTGTTCCTGTTGCTTTCAAAGCGAAATCAAAGTTTGCCTCGCACCTTCGCCATATAGCGAGCTGCTCAAATATGTCAACAATGAGCGACATCGCCGGCAACTAGCAACTAACAAAAAGGGGGGGAAAATGTTCGCCAGACTGTGGCAATTTATGGCCCCAGTTGACATTTTGTTGCAATAACCCGCAGCAACTTGTGCAGCAAACAGCAACAGCAGCCGTAAGGAAGCTCTGGCAACAGCATGTTTCATATTTTGCCAAGATGCGGCTGCTTTTTGCTCGGCTTCTTCTTGCCTTGCTTTGCCGCCGAACTTGGCTAGTTGCTGCAATAAAAGTAGCAAAATAATACGTAAGAGTGAGATATAGAAATGAGATTGACTGACTAAATGATGCTCGCTTGCGGTTGGGGAAGAGTTGAATAACTGGACAAGCAACAGCAGCTGCTCATCGATTATCGACTATTTCTGGGTTTGTTGATATCTATTTATTAATTTTTTAAATAAGAATGATTTGAATTCTAGAGCTTCATATATAAATGGGAGTTATCTGGTAGCCTTATCAAACTCCAGACTTGCTAGAAATAATGCTTAAATTATATATCAATAGATTCTCAGAGATCAGCACCTGTTAATACGTATATACATGTCCTTCACTGCATAAGAGCGAATATACCCACAGCAACAAATTGAAGGCTTCGTTAAGAAAAAAATAAAACTGAAAATGGGAAATTGTTGCAGTGTCAGCCAAAAACTAACGGTAGTTGTCTTATTGTTTAGTTTCCTGCGGCAAAACACGTGTTAGCCTCCATCTGTGTCTCGCAGTCTCCTCCCTCTGCCTCCCTCTCTGCTCTCTGCCCCTGACAGGTCACAATTTGCTTTTACTTGAAGTAGATATGCAAGGCAACTGTTGCCTTGCACTTTCGCTGTTGTTTCGTTGTTGGACAAGGCGCCACGCCCCCCATGACCGCCCAGCGAGAAACAACCTTGAGTGAAAAATATTGTATGCGACCAAAGTTAATGTGTGTTTACGTTTACATTTGGCTTTGCTCGCTGTAAACATGTAATTTTTAACAGCTGCACAAAGCAGGGGGAGGGTGGGAAGAGGGAGGGAGTGGGAAGGAGTGGGAGGGTCTAGCGATGTAGATTGGTTTGAAATGGGGTCTGAGTGGACAGAGGGACTACTGGCTGCCTGCATGGACAGTTGGTGTCGTGTGTGTCGCTTGTGGTGGTGCTGGTGGTGCTGCTGCTGCTGCTGGCGGATGTCGCGCCACATTACCCACATACGCACACCTCACTCTCTCTCTCTCGCTCTCTCTCTCTCTCTCTGTCTTTCTTTGTGGAGCGTTAACAAAGCCACTTCGGCTGGCTGCGTATGTGGGAGTTGAAGTCGCCTAGCTGAATCAGTTGAACAGTGGCGCAGTTGGACATTTGTTTGCACCGCTTCGGTTATTGCGGGCTGTTGTGGCTGCAGCATAATCTCCCGCGCCATTGTCCAGGTGGGGGCGTGTGATTAATTGCAAATATTTAACTGGCAAGGATGAGAGGGAGAGAGAGAGAGAAAAAGAGCAAGAGAGAAAGAAAATATAGAAATTTAACGAAAAATTTATGGAGTAAGAAGCGAGAGAATATTTTGATGGGAAAATAATATTTATGTAATGAATGTGGAATAGGCATTGGAATCTTAATCAAGACATTGCTCTGGCTGAGATATAATATGTTTTATTATAAATATTATATTAAAATAAATAATAAATTGTTATTATATAAATAATAAATCCAAAAGTTATTTATTTGAATTTTAATTACGAAAAGTTTTTCATTTTTATACCCTGAACCCATTGAAAATGGGAAATCAGGGTATAATGGTTTGGTGAAAATGTATGTAACAAGCAGAAGGAGGCGTGGCAGACCCTTAGCAATCGCAGTTCTTCACAGGGTTCAGGGGATCTCTTTGTCGAGCAGTCTCGACTGGAGCACTCTTACTTGTTTTATCTGAGATTTCAGAATATTTTATTCCAAGATAAATGAATGCAAGAAAAAGGTCTCTTATGAAATGTATGCTGGAGATGCTACATCGTTCAATGATAATATGGTTGATCAGAAGGAAAGGAAACAGAATATTGAGAGTATCACCAAGGAAATGGATCAAGAGATGCTCTCATCCTTTTCCACTGTAGGCAAAAGTCCAGCTGTTGGTCTATATTGTCACATATTTATTTATATTTTTATACTATTTATATATTCATATATTTATGTATTAATACATTTATAATTTTTAAAATATATATATACTATTATATCTGCACATTAAGTCCTTAGCCTAGCAAGCTTTCTACTGCCTACAATATCCTCTTAGTGTAATTCAAAGCAATTGGCAAGCAGCCATAAATTTGGAGCACCTTCCAATTGGCTTTCCGCTCGAGTTTCAATTTCGCAGAATCGTTTATGCTGCACTGCTGACTAGCTAGCTGGACGACACAGAGACACAGGGTGTTTGGGTGGTTTACATCGAGTAGCTATTTCCAGACTGGTTGCTGGCCATGTGCCTGGACTGGTTTTGTAATGGGCTCGCTTATTGCCCGTACCCAGAACATTGAAATGCAAAAATAAATGCGCAGCGATAAAATGCAAAAACAATAAGAAACAGTAAGACAAACAGACACTCAGACAGTGTGGCAGGCGAGCAAGGACATGGCAGGGAGCAGTGAGCAAAGGAGCGACGGCAGCGACAACTTCATTTCGCGTGATTTAAGGACAATTGTAGCCGACACCTAACAGAGCCAACTTTTTGGTGGCGTGTGCTTTGAGCAGAGTTGTAGGTGTCGGTGGTGTCGGTGGTGCCGTCGCCGGAAGTTTGCCGCTGACAAAATGTGCGTCACAAGCCGCTCGACACGCCCACACGCCCCACTCGTCCGTTTGCCGCTTTCGTTGCGTTTTATTTATTTAAACGCATTTGTGTAAATTATCATTTTAAATTGCTGCCAGAGAGCAGCGGCGGCAGCACTGCTGCTGCTCACACCTCTGCCGCCGCAGCTCCTCCTGGCTGGCATTCAAAGTAATATATAAATAAATGAACGTTGCTTATGCGCAGCAGAGCGGAGCCAGAGTAACTGCTCGACTGCCCCCAGCTCCATTTGACTTACTTTACAATGACATTTGCAATGTAATTTAATGAGTCACAATCTTGTTCTCCAAACTGCCTGACACTTCCTGCAGGACTTAGCGACGAACGGCCACGCCCACCCGACGGCCCACCTGCCAAAGATTGATGTTTGGGTTTGGCCAACTTTAAATGGAATTAACAAAAAGGAGAGAAAAGGTTGCAAATAACTCGGTCATAATGATAATGCCAAAGCCTCAAGGGTTCTGGCTAACTGCACTCACACTCTCACCCCCTCTCTATCTTTTTCTCTCTCTCTCTCTCTCTCTCTCTCATTCTGGCCACTTTTGTGCTGACCATGTCTTTATTATGAGTTTTTTCTCAAGTTAATTTGTGGGCGCACGCCACTTGGGCCACTGGGGAGCCGCCTGGCCGCCACATGTGCTGCGGCGCTGCGTTGCAAATTTTTGCGCACGAACGCTGACCACAAAGTGGGCCAGAGCAAGAGCTCGAGTGGTGCCGGGCAGCTAACGCGGGCTGGTCCTGAATGCCAAGTAAGACGGCTAAAAGAGTCGTCGGCAAGTAAATCACTTGAGCAGCAGCAGCAGCGCCAGCCTCGGCGCTGCCATTTTGATTTAGCCAAAGACTCAAAAGGTAACTAACAAAGGCAGCATCCGCCCGGCTCCCTCAAGGACATGGCCCAGAACACGGGCGAGTGAAATATTTTTTGCTTGGACCGCACAATTTTTCTTACTTTTGCTCGGACCGAAAGCGTTTTGAAAAATTGGCTGCTACTTTTCGGGTTGCCGTCATGTCACGTCACGTCGGGGCGTCAAGGTGAGCTCTTAGCCAAAACTTTTGCGTGAGAGCGGATGGCCCAGCATGGGGCGGGGCTGGCCATAATGATGATGTCACCACAGAGCAGAGTAACAGCGCGTAATGATGACGAACTGGCAGCTGGCTGCTAGCTGCTGGCTGCTGGCTGCTGGTCGAGAAATCGTAATGGCATGGATTTATTTAAGTATCTGACGTT
This sequence comes from Drosophila repleta, assembly GCA_018903745.1. Taxonomy (NCBI): domain Eukaryota; kingdom Metazoa; phylum Arthropoda; class Insecta; order Diptera; family Drosophilidae; genus Drosophila; species Drosophila repleta. The sequence continues at coordinate 8,926,932 of JAEIGN010000396.1, forward strand.
CAGCGATTGACAAACGCCGCCCGCTGCACAGGCTCGAAGCGACGTTGGCTGTGGGCTTCGATGCCAAGTATTTGCAATCTTTGTGCTAAGCGCGGCCCAAACTTTGGCGCTGGCTTAATGAGCTTTTAATAAAAGTCAAGCTGCAGCTTGTGCCCTGCCCCGATCACACACCCGCACGCACTCAGCGTGAAGGTGGGCGGGGCGCGAGGCCTGGCCTGGTGGGCCTGAGCTGTGCATTTGAGCGCAAAACTTATTTCTGTCACGGAAATTAAATTTGCTCGCTCCGGGCCCAAGTGAAGGCCTGCGTGAACGCTCTTTGCCTAAATCATGCCCGACAGCCAACCAGAGGAAAAAAAAGTGTGTATAAGAAAGAAACAGCAGCAGGAGAAGGCCATGGCCAAAAACAACGAACGTAAAACTTCGCCCAACTTCACAATGCCTGCGCTGCCTCGCTGCCTCGTCGCTGGCCTCCACTGCTAAGGCGACAATTATACGCTTTTAATCTCTTTTGAACGTCGCAAACGTGCTCAAAATTCTCAAAATCTTTGCGCCCGCCCAAGTGCGAACTTTGCTGCTGATAGCTGGGCTTTCACTTGCCGAAAATGGTGGGCGGGGCTGGTGTGGGGGGAACACGCCTACAAATCTATCGGAAAATCTGTTGGAAACAAGTTGACAAACGTAAACGTTTGCGCAACTGCCTATCGCCAATAAATAATAAAAGAGTTGGAAATTTTTCCAATATCCTAAAGCTGAGCTTTATGGCCGTCGGTGTGTCGAAGAGGCATAGGGAGTAGTCGACTGACAGATGCCCTATGTCAGAGAAGTGAAGAATAGCAGAGAAATATTGAGTAGGGAAAGGGAAGTTTGAATCGAAGACAACTGTGTTTCATTGTGGAGTAATGAATAGATGTGGGGAGTGAACGACTGGCAGATACCCTATGCGGGGTGAGTTGAGAAGAATGCCAAACTTTGTATATGGAAAAGATCAAGGAGTTAAGGAAGTCTTGGTTTCACACTGGAAAACTGATAAGGTATAGGCTGTTATCAAGTAGGTGATACCTTATGTTGAGTGAAGCAAGAAAACGCATGTGGAAGAGCGAATAGACATGAAGTGGTCTGGGACTCATGCTGAAACAGTTTTATGTAGCATGTAGGGTATCTTTAAGTCGATCATGCTTGCCTAGACCATGTTTGCATATTTTACTAGTATCTTTATAAGTATTACATAAAAGATAAGAAGTCTTTATAGGACAGAAATTCGAGCTACGCCCAGGCAAGCTTTGATTCTGACTAGATGTTTCACTTATATTCCGTACTTAGGCGTAGATTCTTCTCTACACCCTTCTACCCACAGCCTATTCATTGAGCTAGCCATAGCTACAGCCACCTTATCATACGCCACCTGTCATCAAGCTCCATATGCACAACAAGCCAATCAAGCACGTAGCCTATTGCCGTCATCTATACATATAAATGAAATGTATCTGAGCCGGAACTAAAGCTTGCAACTCAATTCGCGTTAATTTTGCCAAATCTGGCAGCAATTTTTAATGCTAGACACAGAATGCAGCTGCTGCTGCGGTTGTTGGCTGTAAAAGGGAGAGGGCGAGAGATAGAGAGAGAGAGAGGGGGGGATGAGGTCGAGGCTCAACAATTGTGTTGACAGGCGCGGCAATGCGATGCAGCCAACAAACAAACCGCGTAACAAGGCCGCAACAAAACAGGCGAGTGAGCGCACAACAATGCCAGCAGCTGAAGGGACTTAGACGGTGGGGAGGGCGGGAGGGGGATAGCGGGCAGTGCAAGTGGCCAATGCGAAAATCAGGCAACAAAAATCTACCACAACAATCAGGCAGCAAAGCGCGCAGGCGGCGGCAACTGTAATGACAATCGACAACAATTACAATCAAAAAAGCTCAGCAACATGCAAAATGAAGGCATCGACCCAGGACACGGCCAGGACCAGAGCGTCCAGCCAGTCAACCACTCGGCCCGGGACCATAATTACCTTTCGGGCAGGGTGCCGGGGCGCCCGAGCTGAACAAAAGGAGGGCTAGGGAGCGAGGAGCTGACAGCGAGGGCAACAGCAGCAGCGACAGCGGCTGCCACAACATTGTAATTTTGATGTGTTGGCCACAGAGGTGATGCAGGGCGGACGGGCTGCCGAAGGGAGGCGAACGGGCGGGTGGGTGTGGCAACAATGGAGCTAACTCCAACCAACGGCTGCAGTGCTGTGCGAGGTCAATAGCTAAAATATTCGCTACATGACAGGTCAGGAAAGTTGATTGCCTCATTTATTTTTCAATTACAACATTTATCCCGTCAGCAGCAACAGCAACAGCAACAGCAACAGCAACAGCATCAACGGCAACAGCAACGGCAACAGCAACGGCAACGGCAACAACAACATCAATTTGGTGCACATAAAAAGCAATGCGAGACTAATTAAAAAATTCAATGAATAAATGAGAAATCACAAAACTCATTAGTCGAATGCCAAATGACAAGATGCCAATAAAAAAAGCAGCAACAACAGCAACAATGGCAATGATAATGGCAATCATAATGAGCAACGAAATCAAATGACCCGCAATGAGAATAACAAAGATAATGATACCACTTTCAACAGCACCAACAACACCAGCAACAACAACAACCACAAATACCTACAACAACAACCACTTAATTGTTAGGTAGCGAGCAAAAAATATTTAATTAGTCAACGAACAATAAACTTGGCCGCAAAGCGAAAGGCATTCGCCTAAGAAATTTCAGCTCAGCTTCAAATTCATTGAAAGTAAAATTTAAATATATATATATATATATATATTTTCTGTAGGGAAATTAGCTTTAATCTGCTAACTCGATTTGTGTTGCGTAATCTTCTAATGTGTTGCGTCCAGTTTAAAATGTTTAATTGATTTTTATGCCAACTAATTGATAGCATTTAGAGCTTAGCACGCATATTTATGAGCTGATGTGCATTGGGAGTGCATCGCATGCAAATGAAGAAGAAATAAAATATTGGAGTTGAATGGCCGAAAGCTGAATGCACTTGTATATAATTATTTTGTATATATATATTTTAAATATTAATTATAAAAAAAACTCAAAAATAAATAATATTTAATATAAAAATAAAACAATAATTAGTACAGGTCTTTGAGTCTTGAGCTTTTATTATTAGACAAAAGGAAATTTATTTAAAAGAAAAATAAATTGAATAGCAAAAAAATATATACAAAATTATGTATAATTTATTATATAGTTAAATATATACAATTATGTATTAGAAAGTATTTTTTTTTTATCAGTTTAAGTATTTCTCAAGCTCAAATTAACAACGGAATGAGCAATTTCCTTGTCATATTTATTAATTAATATACAATAATTTAAATAATTATTAAATATTATTTCGCAGATTCTTTCTATAAGGCATTATCGCTGAGTTTCTTCCTTGCCCCACTTCAGAGCATTATCAAATACATGTGAACTGCATTTCAATAATATGTTTTCCTGACATCTACAACATAAATTTGACGTGTCTGTGGCGCCGTTGCATGAATATGCATAAAAATACATGAGTCTCATTTTATTCCGTTTTGACAATGATTAAAATATAATTAGTTTGCAGACAATTTAATTGATAACAATTATATTTTTGTATAATTAACTATGGCATTCATCGAGATGATTTGTTCAATCAAAAGGAGAAGAAAGCAAAAAACAACAATTGTTTTGCATTTATTTCAGTTGCAGGCGAACGTCCATCAATGACGCTGAATACTCACTGGAGAGAATGAGAAGGGGTATGATGAGCTAAGACAAAGAACCTTGAAGAATCTTAGAAATATACTGAATATCCAAATCTAAGCTAGTCTTTTCTCATTTTACTAATATACAATTGCAGGGTATCCCCACTTCTATCAACAATTTGTCGCCTTTTTTGCTGCCGTGCAGTGCAAGAATTTTAAATGCGAATAAATATTTCGCGTGACGGAAAATGAGATAATATAATAATATTAATTGCTGCCCGTTGTTAAATAGCAAAGACAATGGCCGGAAGCAATTATTTGAGTAATTGAACGAGTAAGCCGTAGAAATAAATTAATTAATCGAATTTGTGCACGGATATTAAATAGGTGCAAGATAAGGAAGCCAGCGAGCACTGAAAAGGAGCGAAAAATGCAGCAGCTCGCTGTGAATGGTTCAGTAATGAAAAAGCTTTGAATATTCCATGCAATTAATCAATCTAAATAAAAAAGAGAGACTAATGAACTGATTGACTGCGTGATTGACTGATTGATTATCTATCTATATAGAGGTAAGACTTGGGCAAGGTACAACTTTTCTACATGTTTGTTAATGGGTTGTGAGGTGAATTTCCAGACAGCCTAAGCTGCTCGAAATTAAGGTCAGAGCTGGCACGAAAAGTATGCAAATGGCATGTGAAAGGCGCTTCGATTGCTGCTATGGAAATTACCTACGAAATTTGGCACAGACTGACGCAGGCTGGACAATTCAGACAGAGTAAATCAATAAAAAAATCTCTCCTATATTTTAAAAATATTTAAATAAATGTCAAAAGCAATTTCCAGTTTATTAAAATAGATTGAAGCACAAAAAAATACCAAAAATTTCAATTTAAATACACTCAAATTTAAAAAAACATGAATGAAAATATTTCCATGCATTCAAGCCTTTTACTAATTGAGAGTATTTCAGCTTAAATGTCTTAGCCATGTGCCAGAATTCCACGAATTGCTTGACACGTATCAGCAGGCGCATCAATTTGTTTTCAATATAAAGAAAACCTGTGCTGCTGCTGACAGTTGGCGGGGAGGGCGAGGTGAGCGGGCTTAAAACAATTAGGTAACTGTCCAGACAACTCACTTCTGGACAGCTTGCGGTGCTTAAGAGGAGGGGCAGGAGCTGGCCATATAACCCAACATATCTATGCCTAAATGCTAATATCAATGTCTGACAGTTGGCTTTCAGTTCGAGTTGCGCTATCGGGTCGCTGTCGCTGCCGCCGCTGCCACAGTCGTTGCTTATCCGGGACCGGCTTAACTGTCATGCAACTAGAATCGGAAGGGGCCGCAGCCAAAGTATCTATGAGCTGGCTGTTAAATGGTGAGCGAGAGCTCTGTCGCGATAGAAGTAAATGCGAACGGCGAATGGCGAATGGCGGATGCGGATGCGGATGCCATCGTCCGATAGGACTCAGGCCATATTAGTGTGGCGTCTTCCTCTTTGGCTCTGCTGGCTGGTTGACAGCCAAGCCAAGCCAAGCCAAGCCAAGCCAAGCCAGCGAAGCACCGAAAAAAAAGGCGAAGTGAAAAATAAATAAAATAGAATGCTAAAAATTCAATTTGCAAAACGTTATCCGTGGGATTTACATAAAGCAGTCATTTTGAAGTTATACGCAGCCCGAATTGGGACATACTTCTTATGCGTGTGCGTGCGTGTGTGTGTGTGTGAGTGTATGGGCGGCAACTACAAGAGCGCAGTGTTACCCTCGTTGAGGCAAAAAGCTAAACCCACTGCCATGTCAATAACTTTGCTTGTA